>JAJQQW010000003.1:30671652-31271652 GCA_025583905.1 Ia io | reverse complement strand
CTGGTATCTCTATGACATGACAGAGGTCTACAGCTTGGGGCAAGGCAACTTCTAAAGTTAGACTCTTACCCTCCAGCAGAAACAGAGACATGGGGAAACTAACAATTTTAATGTTTACATTTTAGAAGAGGGCTCCAGTCCTTGTGAAAGACAGTCTGGTTTGTAAAACCTGAGAAGAGATCCTTTTTTGAAGATGTGCATATCGAAGAGACAGAGAAAGAATTTGCAATGACAAGTGTTCTAAAGTAAGTACTCTAAGAAAAAGGAGTTGGGGGCAAGTGGGAAAGCTGGAATTAGTAAACAACTGTTTAAAGTTTAATCGAGCTACATGAAACCTCTTGGTCAACTCTTATATTAAGAAGTCAAGGGGAAAGAAAAGCTGTTGGACTTTTCTTTGTATATATTTAACATGTTTAATAAACATATCCTACAATATATTATAGCCTTTTGCAATATCTTTTGGAGCAAAGAGTGTGTTTTTTTTTTCTTTTTTTTAATCATTGTTCCCCTTTCTACACAAAACTCAAAATTTGAATAATCTTAAAAAGTTTATGCATCAAATTGCTGTAACACTGAGGCTTGGAATGACCCAATATTTGGGAAAAAATTATCTCTATATTATTTTATCTATGGTAATCTAAGATAATCTTATCAGACATGGTTCATACTTTTGCGTTTGTGCTTTTGGCATTTTTTGAATTGTTCTTAATTTTTCTTATCAGGTTTTATTCATTTTAGGGTAACTTTCCCCTCCAGCTAACTTGTTTTGCTCTGTTTAAAAACATTATTTCTTTTTACTGTATTCACATTAAGATTTTTCTAACTATGAAGAATATATTTTGAATAGTCTTATTTTACTATACAATTACACAATTGGTGTTTCTATTAATAAATATCAACAAACCAGAATTTTCCCTGAGAATTTGCACTTACTTAGAAAATTCTTTGATAATAAAACATGTTTTTAGAACATTATGTCTTTCAAACAATAAACACCAATACTAGAGGAAAGCCTACTTTTTAGACATTCACTACATTCTACAAAATAGTTTAGCTGTCTTTTTATGTTATGTCATTTATTCTCTAATTTTCCCAATAACCCTTAATAGTCAGATGCCTAAGAATACCTGTCTAGCTATTTCCAGAGCTGGAAATGAAACTTTTTCACTAAAGCTACTATTTTTTCTGTTATGACCTATTGCCTGCTTGTCATGGTCTTGCTTATGATAAAATTTGTTAACTTTAATGTAGTTCACTATATTTCCTCAAGTGCTGTAAATTATTGTATGACCCAGGATGCAGAAAATATTTTACATCTTTATAATTATACCTCTTTGAAGTGTTATACAATAGAAAATTTAAGTGATGCTTAAAATATATTGATTAGAGAAGTAAACAGATTGATTTTCTCCATAAAGGATATAAACTTATTAGGAGACTATGTTAACCAGCTATATAATATGTTAATTAAATATTAAACAGAAATAAATTATATGTATATATGTTCTTGTGGAATATTCTTATATATCAACTAGAGGCCCGGTGCACGAAATTCATGCATGGGGTGTGTGTCCCTCAGAGCAGCCTGTACCCTCTCCAATCTGGGACCCCTCTAGGGACATCCCTCTCACAATCCAGGACTGCTAGCTCCCAACTGCTCACCTGCCTGCCTTCCTGATTGCCCCTAACCACTTTTGCCTGCCAGCCATATCACCCCCAACCACTCCCCTGCCAGCCTGATTGATGCCTAACTGCTCCTCTGCAAGCCTGATTGCCCCTAACTGTCCTCCCCTGCAGGCCTGGCCCCCCCCCAACTGCCCTCTCCTGCAGGCCTGGTTACCCCCAACTACTATCCCCTACAAGCCTGGTCCCCTGCAACATCCCTCCTCTGCTGGCCTGGTCACCCCTAACTGCCCTCCCCTGCAGGCTTGATCGCCTCCAACTGCCCTCCCGTTCAGGCCTGGTCCCTCCCAACTGCCCTCCCCTGCTGTCCTGATCGCCCACAACTGCCCTCCCTTGCAGGCTTGGTCCCTCCCAATTGCCCTCCCTTGATGGCCATCTTGTGGTGGCCATCTTGTATCTACATAGGGACAGCCATCTTTGACCACATGGGGGCAGCCATCTTGTGTGTTGGAGTGATGGTCAATTTGCATATTACTCTTTTATTAGATAGGATTTGTACCAGACCCTTTTTGCTGAGTGACCACAGGTTTTATACAAGCTGTGAAAAACATACCTGTTCCTGGTTCATGGTATTGATCTTCACCTTTCCCATGTAAGAGATGTTTCTATCCATGACTAAGTCATATCAAGAATGTTACAGTTTTGATCAAGAATTGTAGTTGGGGCCCTGGCCAGTATGCCTAAGTTAGTTGGGCTTCCTCCCCTGCACTGAAGAGTTGCTGGTTCCATTCAGGTAGTGGCACATGCCCAGGTTGCAGGCTCATCCCCAGTGGGGGGCATGCAGGAGGCAGCCAATTTTATATTGTACTCTCAAATCTATGTTTCTCTCTCTCTTTTCCCCCTCCCATCCTTTCTCTATAAAAGTCAATAAAAATATTTAAGAAAAAAAAGAATTGTGTGTGGAGAAGAAGCAGCAATTTTTTTTATGAATCATAGCTTAAGAGAACACAGGTGGAACTTATAAAAAAAAGAAAGATGCAGAATCTATTATGCCATGCTCTCTGAGATGACTGTGAGTATGGCATTACCTAAAGAAATTGAATTTTTCAGAAGTCTTTCATTTAGAAATCTTTTATTTCAGCAAATACTTATAGACTCCACACTACTATTTTGAAGTGTTTGCTGAGTTTTAGGGGTTGCCAACACTTGGCCCTAAAAGTCTGAGCATTAACCTTCTAAGTGAATACTGGCCACCTCTAAAATTGAAGCAGGCTGCCAACTGAGTGGAATGGATAAGACAATTATTTCCATATTTTTTGACTTCTCTGTATGGATTGTGACATGCTATGAATCTGAGAACCTGCTGTGGATGTGCAATATAATGAGGGTGGCAATAAAAAAGATGTACATTTCTAAGGAACAATGGCAGGGAAAACTGTCATATGTTAAAGTCTCTGTGAACATCGTTTTACAACAAGGACCTGTGTTAGACAAAGTCAAACAACAGGCCTTATTCTAAAGAAAAAATAAAAGAAATGATATTATAATATGATAGATGAGGATTTTAAGCTGACATATGACAAGTTGCTTTTGTTAGGTTTTTTAATTTTTTTCAATAACCATTAATGATTAGCTCTATGATTACAGGTATGTGAGAGATCTAAAAATGTGAAAACAAACTTACTACCAAGTGAAAGTATCATGCCAAGTTAGGTCACCCTTACAAAAACACCTACTGGAACTCAGGCACAAAACAGGCATTCTAAGTCTTTCTTATAAGCTTGGTGAAGTCCAAGAAACTGTCTTTTAGGCAATTACACATGTCCATGCACAAAGGTTCATCGGAAGCAGATATACTAATATTCTAGTTGTAACATCAACTATGTACTCAGTAGGAGTCAGGGAACATAATGTGCTGTAATTTGGCAGACCACGGGACTGAAATAGATTCTAAGAGTGGGGCAGAGGGTACTACTCCAAAGAGTGTTGGTTGACTGTGCTCAGCAGATTCTTATACAACAATAATCTAATTGTGATAGTGCCTGTAAAATATGTTTAGCTAATTTACAGATTTGAATGCAGATCACTTTATTAATGGAAAACTATTTGGGCTGACAGTGGTTAATAAAATTATATAGGTTTCAAGTGTACAATTCTATGATACATCATCTGTATATGGCATTTGTGTTTATCACCCAAAGTCATATCTTTTTCTGTCACCATATATTTGACCCATTACCCCTTTCTTCCCCCGACCTTCTTCCCCTTTTGTAACCACAATATGCCGTTTGTGTCTATGAGTTTTTGTCTATTTGTTTACCTTGTTTGTTCATTTGTTGCTTTTAGTTTTATGTCCTACATATGAATTAAATTATATGATTCTTGACTGAAAATTTATTTTTAATGTGTTTTATGCTAAATAACAAACTCCTCATGGCAATGTAGTTAGGATTAATTAAAGAAACTGTTGTGGTCATTTCTCGAGTATGGATGCCTGGTTAATTTCAAAAGTCAACTAACCATACCTAAAGTGTTGATTCTATGTTGTAGTCCTTCAAAGTAAACCAACCTTCCTTACGGCATGTAGACTGAAGTTCAAATACATGCATACATTATATCAAATTGTGTTGAAAAAATTAAAAACTAATTATTGGCAACCTAACAGGCAGTATATCTGTTAGAGGATAAGAGTAGGCAGTTCACTTGGACTCATGAAAAATAAAGCTGAATTCTCTTACCAAAGCTATTACTCTCTTATTTCTGCTATGAAGTTGGAAGGTCTATTTGCAGTTGGGAAGATTTGTTTGCATTGTTTTATTCAATGAGGGTGCCAGTACTGGAAAAAGTTATTCATGGTCATGTATTACAAAAACTGGAGAGTCAACTGCTCTCTTATGGTGGTGGTGGAAGGGACCAAATAATAAGTCAAATCAGCATTTAGTTAAACTTCTAGTGAAAGTGTATTTTTTTTCTATATTTCTCATTCAAAAGCATATCTGTAGATATTGACATTTTTTGTCTCCACGTTTGAAATCTAAGAAGAGAGAGAGAGTCAATTACCATTATAACTCATAATTTATATTTTCCTGAGTGGTACTCTGGGTACAATGTATACAATACTATTTGAAAGTCATGTGCTCATCTATGCTAATAAAGGAGAAATATGCAAATTGACCATTCCTATGCAACGCCCACCAGCCAATCAGGAGTGAGTATGCAAATTAATCCAACAAAGATGGAGGTGCCCACAGCCACAAGATGGTGGCACCCAGTCCCTGCAGCCCCACGGGGATGGGGTGAGCAGCGGTCAGGCAGCAGTGCATGGGGGCTTCGTTCACATGGCAGCAGCAGGAAGCCCGCAGGCCCAGCGGACAGAGCCAGAACAGCAAGGCATGGGGGCTTCCTTAGCGTGGTGGTGGCAGCAAAGCCCCCTGGCCCAGCAGACAGAGACAGAGCACGGACAGCAGGGCATGGGGGCTTCCATAGTGTGGTGGCAGTGAGGAAGCCCCCAGGCCTGGCAGACAGAGACAGAGCACGGACAGCAGGGCATGGGGGCTTCCTTCGTGGTGGTGGCAGCAGCGGAGAACCCCTAGGCCCTGCAGACAGAGAGCGGACAGCAGGGCATGGGGGTTTCATCTCCATGGCTGCAGTGAAGACCCCAGGCCCTGCAGAGAGCAGAGAATCACGGGGAGTGAGCCTGACCCATCAGTAAGACATTCCCTGATGACTCCTGGATTGGAGAGGGTGCAGGTTGGGCAGAGGGACCCCCCATGCACATATTTTGTGCAACGGGCCTCTAGTAATTTATAACTAAATTAAGATAAATAATGCTGGCAATAGTAAAAAGGTGAGGATTGGAAGTTTAGAATTATAGAGGAAACTCCTTTTTTAAAAATCTTTACTGTTGGCAGTATTACAGGTGTCCCCTTTTAAGTCAAGATACCTGGGTTTAAACCCCATATTTGCCATGTACTAACTGCATCAACTTAGAGAAGTTGTTCAACACCATAGATGTAGTTTGTTCATCCATTAAATTTGGACAGTGATATCTTCTAACATATCACATAGGATGTTTATTTAAACAAGATTCCATATATCTTAGAGCAGAGAACCCAACAGAACAATGTCAGTTTTTGTTGTTCATATTAGTATTTTTGGTGTTTTGTTTTTGTTTTTGAAATAAGTCTGGTCTCCACTTTCCTGAATGGTGAAGTGTTAATTCAAATTATTTATTCTAAATCATTTTGGTATTTCTTAAATAACCCACAATTTTGGCCAATTACATATGTGTATTTTCTATCCAGAATTTTTTACTTAAAATTTTGAAAAATGATTAAATTACCTTTCCAAGACTTCTTTTGCTAATAAAACTTATTAGAATAGTGAGTTGGGAATGGAAAATAAAATAAAGGAAATAAGAAAACAATAATTATTATTATGGATCAAAGAAATTATACCGTTTTCTTTCAAAAGAAAAAATGTTGACTTTATTCTTTTTAAATTTATCTTTATTGTTGAAAATATTACAGATGTCCCCTTTGATCCAATCTTGATTTTAAAAACTCTGGTCATCAATGAGTGCTATCAAATGTGTTATCCATTGTTATTGCATTTTCTTTAGTTTTTGGTTGACTTTAAACCGAATAGTCTGTTACATGTAGGTCTTTTCACTTGTCCAAAAATTGGATCAGAGAAACTGCACTGCAAGACAGATTGTGGTAAAACAAAACAAAAATATGCTGCTGGTTCATCTGTTTTAAATGATGCTTAGCATCATTGGTGTAAATCATTGAATGAGTAGAAAAGATGGTAAGAAGTAAAGTAATATAATTGCCTATTAGGTAGAACAAAATGAATAGAGTGGTGATATGCACAATTGCAAAAATTGGGAACTAACTGTTAGTGTCATTCTGCCTTATCCATGGCCAACGACTCGAGGAATTCTAATGGCCTATTCAAACATTATGGTTCCAGAGTTAAAAATGGAGGATACACAGCTAGCTCTATAAAATTTACATGATTTCCTAACTATCCTTGAGAATTAATTAATTTGTTCAGAGACATTTAGAGAGGAGAGGAAGGAGAAGAGAGAGAGAAACACATAGAGCAGAAGGACATATGGTAATTTTCAACGTATAATCTACTAAAGATACGTTGTGCTGTCAAATTCAGGTTTCAAAAGATAGAAGGTGGCCTACAACACTTAGGTCTACAATTAAGTGTTGTAGGCCACCTCCAATTGAGAGAAATGATTATAAACTTGAGGAAGATTGGCCTGTACTCTCAGAGGGACATGTCAGAATCACCTGAATTGATCTTTCCAATCACAGACTCTCACTCACCAGATTTTCATATATCTACCTTTCCATATTAAACAGAGACAATCACTATTTTGTGAACCATGCTACAGGTGGTGAAGTGCATGGATCAACAATAATAACGTGATATTCCTGAAAAACTGAATAACTCAATTTCCTCAAATATAATGAAAGTTTTCAAACAAGGATGAATTATGTTTAGCTATTTAACTTTATTTTATTGTCTGATTTTAAAAGAAATTACCTTTATCATAGATGTCCATTAGCAAACATTATTTGACATTTTTCTCAATTTACATCTACTGTTTAATCTGCTGGTTGACTCCAGCAACTCAATTATGAAAATGCCAAAGATGGTTAGAGGGAAAGTGAAGAATCTGAGGAATGAATGTCGGGACTCTGAAACCCCTGAGTAAACATAAGGGCCCTGAATGGGGAAAATTATCATTTGTTTAGAAGAAATCCAAGCACCACTGATAAGTGGGATAAAATATGGGAAACATTATAGTTTTGCTTTTGTTTTCTACCTCCACATTTGGCTAAGGTATTACTGCCTTTATTATATAACTAAAGGCCTGGTGCATGAAATTTGTGCATGGGGATGTTTGTCCCTCAGCCCAGTCTGAACCCTCTCCAATGTGGAACCCCTCGAGGGATGTCCGACTGCCCGTTTAGGCCCAGGTAGGATCGGACCTAAATGGGCAGTCGGACATCCCTCTCACAATCCAGGACTGCTGGCTCCCAACTGCTCGCCTGCCTGCCTGCTGGCTCCCAACTGCTCACCTGCCTGCCTTCCTAATTGCCCCTAACTGCTTCTGTCTGCCAGCCTGATCACCCCCTAACCACTCCCCTGCTAGCCTGATTGATGCCTAACTGCTCCTCTGCCAGCCTGTTTGCCCCCAACTTCCCTCCTCTGCCAGCCTGGTCACCCCTAACTGCCCTCCCCTGCAGGCCTGGTCCCTCCCAACTGCCCTCCCCTACTGGCCAACTTGTGGTGGCCATCTTGTGTCCACATAGGGGCAGTCATCTTTGACCACATGGGGGTAGCCATCTTGTGTGTTGGAGTGATGGTCAATTTGCATATTATTCTTTTATTAGATAGGATAGAGGCCTGGTTCATGGGTGGAGGCCCGCTGGTTTGCCCTGAAGGGTGTCCCGGATCAGGGTGGGGGTTCCCTTGGGGCATGGGGTGGCCTGGGCTAGGGGCCTATGGTGGTTTGCAAGCTTGCCACTCCCCCTGGCGACCCACATGGAGCCCCTGGGATCTGGGATTTATTTATCTTCTATAATTGAAACTTTGTAGCCTTGAGCAGAGCCAAGCCTCCTGCTGGCTCCGAGGCCACAGCCAATTTTGTTGGGATTTATTTATCTTCTATAATTGAAACTTTGTAGCCTTGAGCAGAGACCAAGGCAGGCCAGGGCAGGTGGAAAGCTTGGCTTCCTCCATCTCCGGGGGCAACTCAAGCCTCCTGCTCTCTCCAGCTCCATGGCTGCCCCCATTTTTGTTGGGATTTATTTATCTTCTATAATTGAAACTTTGTAGCCTTGAATGGAAGCCTGGGCCCGCCAGGGCAGGCAGAAAGCTTGGCTTCTTCCATTGCCTATGGCCGCAACCATCTTGGTTGGGTTAATTTGCATACTTGCTCCTGATTGGCTGGTGGGCATGGCTTGTGGGTGTAGCAGAGGTATGGTCAATTTGCATATTATTCTTTTATTAGATAGGACTAGAGGCCCAGTGCTTGGATTCGTGCACTGGTGGGGTCCCTTGGCTTGGCCTGCGGAGATTGGAGATCATCTGAAACCTGCAGTCCTACATCCCCCAAGGGATGTAGAGTGTGTGAAGTGGGAGGCAGCCAGAGTGGAGCCACAGCCTGGGCCAGGCACAGCTCTGCTCCTGCTCATCCTGGTCCTGCTGCGCTTGCTGCTGCCACCGCTCTGTAGGCTCACAGCCACTCCACTGTAGTCTCCGTGCCCTTCCTAGGATGATATCAATATGCCCATGACTGAGAAGCAGCCGCTGGCTAGCACCCAGTCAGTCCCGATGCCAGTCCCAATCCCAGTCCCAGTCCCGATGGGGGAGGGGCGCACAGGGGGAATGTCTGCAGGTGAGGCTTGTGCCTCCACAGCTGCACTAGCCAGCTATGAGCCTGGCATCTGGTGCTTGTTGATCAGCTGAGCAGCACTCCCACTGTGGGAGTGCACTGACCACCACGGGGCAGCTCCTGTGTTGAGCGTTTGCCTCCTGGTGGTTAGTGCACATCATAGCTACCGAACTGTTGAATAGTCAAATGGTCACTTGGGCTTTTTTGTATATGAAAAGGTGAAGGACCATCAATTGTGTGCCAGAAGAAGCCTAGTAAATTTTCCTGTGGTGTTCTAACCTTGGTGTGATAGAAGCAGATACCTTATTTAGGTAAGCTAACCAACCTGTGTTATCTCCCCACCTCCTCATGTTAAGGGACACATAGATAATGAGAATCCAGAGAACATCAAGTGAGGTGATGCAGTTTTCCTTAAAAGAAAGTCATAAGAATGGACATTTAAAATGGAAGTGACTTTCCACTTCTGAGTTTCATTATTGTGATAGTTTCATACTTCAGCGTGGCTGGACGTTATAAGACCTAGATATTTTATCAAATCCTAATCTAGGGGTTACTGTCAAGGAATTTTTTAATGTGATTAATATCTAACATCAGTTGTCTTTAAGTAAAAGAGATTATACATTATGAAATATTACCAAAATTAATTAATTAAGAATTCACTCAAGAAACTAGAAAAGGAAAATCAATATTAACTTAAGGACAAGAGGAAGAAATTGATACAGCAAATAGCAAAAATTAATAAATTAGAAAAAGGCAAAAATTAGAACACAGATAATTTCAAGAGGTGTATCTAAAAAATATAAGAACAATATTAGCCACTAATCCATAGCAAAATATAAAAGAGACAAATATACACATTTGAAAATAATTTTGACAAATAACTACAAATACAAAGAAAATTGAATGAATTCCAAAAGAATGATATATTCAATTCTATACCAGAAGAGGCTAAAGTGTGAAATATGAAGAAGCCCAGGACATTTTTTTACAAAATAGTTATTATTGCTAAGAATAAAAAAATGATAAAATTGCTTGTTTGTCTACCTCTCTATTTCAAGAATTTACAGGACCCATACTATGAAATAAAAATTGCTTGAAGTAGAAGCCTTCCAATGGGTTTCTTGCAAACATTCAAGAAACAGATAACTCCAATAAATTTGAAAAGTTTGAAAAACAAGAATTATCCTAGATGTCAAAGATAGTTTAATGTCAAAAAGTCTGAATAATTGAAAGGAGAAAAGTCACAAATGCAGTCAATATCTTATGAAAGGCAAATGTTAATGTCTAAAAAAATGTATTAAAAAATCAATGCATAACTAGTAAAAATAACAGATGGCTAATTTTATTAGATCAGGAATAGAAAAAGATGTGCACTATAGGTGGTATTGCTTAAATTTTCTCTACAAGTACAAGTCAATGCAATTGTGAAAAATATAAAAATGAGGTAAAAAAACTTAAAAAATAATTTTATAGTTATCAGAGTCTATACATGAGAAAACCCAAATAATATAAATATTACATTTTGATCAAAGTTATTAAAACTAATAATATATTTAACTACAATAAGGTGGGAGGTTATAAAATTATTTTAAACTGGAGGCCCAGTGCATGAAATTCATGCAAGGGGGCATGTTCCTCAGCCCAGCCTGCACCCTCTCCAATCTGGGACCCCACAGGAGATGTCTGACCGGCAGTCAGACATCCCTCTCATAATCCGGAACTGCTGGCTCCTAACCACTCACCTGCCTGCCTGCCTGCTCACCCCCAACTTCCCTCCCCTGTAGACCTGGTCCCCTCAAGCTGCCCTCCCCTGCTGGCCTGGTCACCCCTAACTGCTCTCCCCTGCTGACATGGTCACCCCTAACTTCCCTCCCCTGCTGGCCTGTTTGCCCCCAACTGCCCTCCCCTGCCAACCTGATCACCCACAACTGCCCTCCCCTGCCAGCTTTCTTGTGGAGGCCATCTTTTGATGACTTGAGGGTGTCGCACGAGGGCACAAGGGCGCAAGGGCTAGCTACGCTTTTATTAGTATAGATTGGGCAATAAGTAATAAAAAAATAATACCTAACATATGAATGTTTACTCTGAGCTAATCACTGTTGTTAGAGTTACTTTTTTACATTTAATCTGCAAAACAACCTTATAATAATTTTAATTATAAAATTTAAGAAATTTTAAAACTCAAAATACTTAGCAATAATATTAGTTAAAATGTTCAGTATTCATATAAATAAATGAAAAACTCTCTTAATGGCCTTGAACAGAAAAAAGATAATTGAATACATGGAAATACATACATTGCTTTTTAGAAAATAACTCAATATTTTAATATTAAAATTTTTTTAAATATAATGTAATCTCCAAAATATAGTCAACTATTACTTTACAAACACAAACCAGATAATTCCAAATTCTATGTAAAAATTTAAATTTAAAAGAATAGCCAACCCCTGGCTGGTGTGGTTCAATATTTAGAGAGTTGGCCCTCACACTGAAGAATCGTGAGTTTAATTTCTGGTCAAAGGCACGTATCTGGGTTATAGGTCATCCCAGACCCCAGTTAGGGCATGTCCATGAGGCAACCAATCAATGTGTTTCTTTCACATGGATGTCTCTCTCTCTCTCACTCTCCCCACTCCCTTCTTCCCTTTCACTCTGTCTAAAAAATCAACGGGAAAAATATCCTCATGTGAGGATTAACAAAGAAAAAAAACAAAAATACTGAGAGAACTTCAATGTGTTCAGTGATACTACCCTAGCCTTCCAGCCACTGAAATACATTAAATCTGTGAAATTGAGATAATTCAATTTGTAATTGCTACATAAATTAAAAGTGACAGGTTAATAGTACAAAACACAAACACCAGAATCTATCTATAAATTTTAACATATCATAATTACAGTGTTGCAAATCAAATTCTTGTTGGGGCAATCAACTAAGTAAGCATTAAAAAATAAAGCTAGATTACTATTTGTGTTACTAAAATAAATTCCCTGTGGAAAAAAGTTAGAATAATAAAAAAACAATCCATAGTCAAACATAACCATCAGCATAGTCTTTTAAATAAACATGAAATAGAATCACACTTAAAATAAGACATAAGCAGCCTAAAGCAATACAGAAAAAGATTGCTGATAAATTTGACTCATAATTTAAAGTTTTCTACAGGGCAAATAATTCATAAGCAACATCAAAAGATAAACATGGAAAGATATATGCAGCACAAATGATGGACAAAACTGTAATTTCCTTATTATAAAAGGGTATTCACACTGAGTGGCCAGATTATTATGATCTCTAAACGCATAATAACCTGGCCACTCAGTGTATATATATTAGAGGCCCAGTGCATGAATGCATGCATGGGTGGTGTCCGGCCAGCCTGGCCAGGGGGAGGGGACATAGGCAGGTGGCTGGCCTGCCTGCTGGTCCAACTCCTGGTTGAGGGGACAATTTGCATATTAGCCTTTTATTATAGGATATACACTGAGTGGCCAGATTATTATGTGTTCAGAGATCATAATAATCTGGCCATCCAGTTTATAATCAGTAAGAAAGTGATAAAAGTGACCAAAAGAGAACAGGCACAACATGAAGATGCTGTACACTGCAATAAATGAAAACAAAGATAAATTACTTTTAAGAATATGAATACATACTCAATCTTCTGAATAATTACATGCAAATTAAACAAATAATGTGGTGTCATTTTTCACTTTCCACATTGGCACAAGTAAAAAATATGTGATACTGTTGTCTTGGTGAGTTTAAGAGGAAACAAACCACTTCATACACTGACTATGAGAGTAAAAATTGGTAAAACTCTTGAAAAGTGATGCTGAAATTGGAAAATTCAAACACACAAACTACCTGGAAATTACATTTCTAATAATGTGTATGTAAATATGCACATAGGAATATGTAAACTACTCCACTGTCTGGTATTAATAAAACCCTGGAAAAGAAATCCAACAATAGCAGATTGGTTTAATAATTAGGGGCATATGTTGAAAAAATATGAAATTATTGAAAACATAGAGGCAATCAATTTACATATACAATGAAAAACAATCTTCAAGATTTATATTTGACAACAGGTCATTCATATGGACAAAAAGGGCATATGTCCCTTTGTACGCTATGCTTTTGTGAGTATACAAAAAGATTGCTTGTACAAGCATTGTATATTTCTGAGAAAATAAAAAACAAATCAATGTTAGTGAGAATGGGACAAATCAATGTTAGTGGATGTCTCTGAGAATGGGTAGTAAGAGGGATATTGACCTTATGCAGTATTTCATTTTGTATTCTTTTGTGCTTTATCATGCCTTCACCATTCACCAGTCGTTTTATTACTATTCCAATGTAGAATCTAATAAATAAAGAATAGTAAACAGTTTTGAGCAGAAATTAAAGGATAGAAAGCACACTGTGATTTATGAACCAATCTCACTGTCCTTTCTGGTTCTGCATATTAAACTTTTCTCCATAGCTTTGATAAGAATAGTTTAAATCTTTTCTTCCCATTAAAATAATGTTTTAAAGCAAAGAGATTATGGGCTTTGAAGTGCAATATTCATTGTACAAATCATAGTTCTGTCTCATCCTCTCTGCATCTTATTTGTTACCTAAAATGCAGGTTTAATTTTTTGAAAAAAGGAAATGTGAAGTGAAATAAATAAAATTTTGTAAAGTTCTTAATACCTCATGAAATCCTGCACAATTCTCTATGGTTTTAGATATAAAGTCTTTGACTCATGAAAATCCCCTTGCTTTGCAATGTGTATATGTGTATATATAATTTTATATATATAATTTTTTCCCTCCAACATGGTGTTAATAGCACAAACAATGTAGTCTTGTTTCTGGGCTTAATCAACCTAGAAAAGTATTAATTCAACTTCTCTGAATCTTTTTCAGCTGCAGTAGTCCTAACTGTTTCTTGCCATGGTCATAAGGAACAACAAAACAAAGAAGAAAAACACAAGTCTAAATAGTCCAATGTTTGTCACTATAACTTCCTAATTTTTCATACTAAAAGTTGGATTTTTCTCTTCCTGAAAGTCTCTCTTCTTTAGTCATTTATCCTTTTAAACAGTAACTTGTCATATTTTACTTTGCTTAAAATAGCTAAGTTAACCCATTACTTACAGATGCTTCTCTGTTAATATTTTAGAAATTGGCCTCTGAACAAATAAATCTAAATAGTTACAGAAAGACATGATGTTGGAAAGGTAGCAAATACATAGCATTCCAGAATTAATGGTGTGAAGGAGCCATGGCTATCTTTTGGAACAAAACCCCAGTTACTGATAGTTGCATTTGTACAAACAAAATTGAGGTGATATGTTACCAGCTACATATACAAAGAGGACTTATGAATGTTAAATATCAAAAAGTCCTATGTGGTTCTATATTTTAATAGCCCTATGTGGTTCTATATTTTAATATAGATGTGTGAAATGATGCTTTCCCTACAGGTAGCATTGAAAGATATTTTAGCAGGACCCATAGAGATGATTGAAGCTGAATGAAGATCATGATTGAAGATGAGTTCTGAATATTCTCAAAAACATACACATAGTAGATGGGAGTTTAGAGAAATGTTTCAACAGGGACCTTAAAAAGCTGATGGATGTTTTGAGCAAGAGACCTTTCTTTACGTCGTAGAGCAGGCAAAGTAATAGTCTCCCAACGCTGTTCATGTCTCCATCCCTCAAAACTTTTCTACTCATCCTCAAAGTCTTAACAGTCAGGAGGTCGGTTCTTGTTGCTAATTCAGATACAGACTGCTCTCAAATCACATCTATATCATAAAAGGCCTGTGGTCATGACACCGTAATGGTGGAACGACCAAACAACCTGTCACAAGGAGGTGCATGGAGCACCTCATGCAGGCCGGTATTTGCAGCTCATGCAACAAGGCGGGGCTGATGGGGCTGGCAGGGCTGGTGCAGGGTTGGCAGGGCTGGTGTGGTGGACGTGGGGCCCGCAGCTCACGGGGTGGAGACAGGGCCCCTGGCTTATGCAGGGCAAGTCTGGAGTCCCATGGCTCATGCAGGATGGGTCTGAGGTCCTGCATCTCACGCAGGGCGGGTCTGGGGTCTGTTGGCTCGTGCAGGGTGGGTCTGAGGTCCTGCCTGTGTGGCGGGTCTGGGTCTCACGCGATTTCACGCACTGGGCCTCTAGTTATGGAATAATTGTTCTGAATTGTTACTCTTACAATTTCTAAGTATCTATTCATTGTGTGTTTGTTTGTTTAACAGGCATTCATTGAGTAACTACAATTCACAACATTATGCTGATATCGAATATATTAGAAGTATAATATGTAAATTGTCCAAACAGCCAAACAACGAACTGATCATCCAGGCAATCATCTGGATGACCATCCGGGACCATGCTATGACACCCACTGGCACCAGGCCAGCCAAGGCAGGTACAATGGGATTGGTTGGGGGCCTGGCCATTGCCCCATGATTGCCCCAAAGAGGGAGTCCCAGGACACCTGCTGGCAGGGCAATCAATTGGGTGGCTCCACAAACACCCCAAAGATGGTGGCCCCAGCCACTGACTGGCAGGCTGTGGCGGGTGGGGGCTTACCTCTGTGAGGTAAGCCCAGGTCCTGGGTGCTGGAGGGAAGCCGGTGCCAGCAGCTGGGGGAAGGAAGGTCTACTCTTGTACAAATCTTGTGCCTCGGGACTCTAGTATATAATAATAAGCAATGATAGAGTCCCTCTCTTCTGGGAGTTTCTATTTGTGTAAAGAGTTAATCATGTATTGGAAAAAGTATAAAAGAGAGGGACAGCAGTAAGCACAGTAAGACACAAGACCAGTAATAGAAGTATTTGGGAGGACACCAGTTGCATATAAGGTCACCAGTAAAAAGAAGTTATTCTTGAACTGCCATTTAATAATTCAAATCACATCAGGTGTAGAAGGAGAGCTACAGCCATTCCAGAAAAAATGATATTAGCAGAAGTGCACAGGCAGAAAGATATCATTGTGTTTTGTGCTTGTGTTCTGTCTGTAGCTCTGCCTGGGTGATTGGCTGGTTGGGCTTCCCTGGATTAGTCTGGCATATTAGAAATAAATTGTGCTTTCTATGTGGGGTTATGATTTCAAAGCCCTGGGCTGCTACAAAGTCATTTCGTGCCTCTGTAGGTCAGTGTCTCCTTATAATTCACTTTGGAATATATTTCTATTTCTAAAGTTCTTTGGCTGTATCCATCTACTTAATATTCATGTTTGTTTTGTTTTTGAACACCAGGAGCAGGGTCAAAAATGTGATGTTGAAAACAGAACAAACATCATTTGGAAATAGGAAGGTGAAGAAATACAATCTAATTCTTGGTTAGGTGTTGATGCTAACCTGATTCTTTTAAAATATAGCAGGGTGTCATGTGGTGGACTACAGTGCTCTTATGTTATATGTTAACAAATTATTCCCAAATTTATTCTCAAATTTACTATTTAAATTATTTTACATTTCCTGCTATTTTATTTAAATTAGCATTTGAACGCATCTTTTTGCTCTTTTTTCTTCTTCTACATCTATGGAAATGCAACAGTTATCCTCTTCTCATTGATTTCCTTTTCTGTGAACCTAGTCAGAAATTTTCATCAATTAACAAACGATGTTAGACTTCACCATTCAGTCCAACTCACATGTTCAGCCTAGACTTTGGTGACACAGGCGCCTTTCTCATTGCATGAATCACTGCCTTTAAATTTCCTTTTCATTGCATAGGCCATGTTATTCGGAAACATAATAATACATTCAAGCACATCAACAATAATATAAAGGTTGTTTCAGTGTTATCTTTTCCTTTGCAGTGACCTGCACATGTCTTTTTATTCTGGATGATCTCCACATTTTGAGTTGGAATACAAAAATGCATTTTATAGTGGCAAAACCAAGAGCTTTTCTGCATAGTTTGGTTCTGAAATTTTTAAAAATATATATATTTATTGATTTCAGAGAGGAAGGGAGAGGAAGAGAGAGATAGAAACATCAGAGATGAGAGAGAATCATTGATTGGCTGCCTCCTGCACACCCTACACTGGGGATAGAGCCCACAACCTGGGCATGTGCCCTGACTGGGAATTGAACTACAACCTCCAAGTTCATAAGTTGATTTACAACCACTGAACCATGCCTGCCAGGTTGGTTCTGAATTTTGAGCTAAGTATGGCATTCTGCAAGTTCAATTGTATTTATTCATACAATATTATTTAAAGCTTATATTGGAAACTAGAGGCCCGGTGCATGAAATTGTGCACAGGACAGGGGGTGTCCCTCAGCCCAGCCTGCACCCTCTCCAATCTGGGACCCCTTGGAGGATGTCCGACTGCCAGACATTCCTTTCACAATCCGGGACTGCTGGCTCCTAACTGCTCGCCTGACTGCCTGCCTGATTGCCCCTAAATACTTCTGCCTGCCAGCCTGATCACCCCTGAACTGCTCCCCTGCTGGCCTGATGGCCCCCAACTGCCCTCCCCTGCCGGCTTGATCTCGCACCCAACTGCTCTCCCCTGCCAACCTAATCGTCACCAACTGCCGTCCTCTGCCGGCCTGATCTTGCACCCAACTGCCTTTCCCTGCCGACCTGATCGCCCCTAACTGCCTCTGCCTGCCTGATCACCCCTAACTGCCCTCCCCTGCAGGCCTGATCTTGCCCCCAACTGCCCTCCCCTGCTGGCCTTATTCTTGCCCCCAACTGCCCTCCTCTGCTGGCCAGTTTGGTCCTGATTGGTTGGTTTCTATGACAGTCAGCATCAAAAGCTCCGCCTCCTAGGCACCCATTGGCTCCTCACAGTTGACCCAGATTTGGTTCTGGTTGGTTGGTTGCTATGCCAGTCAGCGTCTCTGGGCCTATCAACGGGGTCTGATCAGAAAGGCGGGTCTGATCAGCAGCCCCAGTGGAGGCCTGGAGAGAAATGGAGGCACAGATGCTGACCAGGCCTGGAAAGAAAGAGAGAGGCAAGTGCTGATCAACAGCTGCCACAGAGGCCACGGATCAGACCCTGCTTCTCTCTTCAGGCCTCTGTCCGGGCCTGATTCGCAGCCCCCTCAGCAGTCAGTGCTGGGTCATCGTGCCTGCAGCCATAGCAGTCAGTGCTGAGTTGCCACGGCAACCCAGCACTGACTGCAGGACTGACTTCCAGTTGGTCGAGCTTCCTGGTGGTTGTGGATATGACAGACCCAGGGTTTTTATATATTAGGATGGAAATGTTTGCTGAAGATCAATAGCTGTAAGAAAATCAACCTAAACAGCATACATTATGTTTTTTGTAAATTACATGTAGGTTTAAAACTAAATTAAAATAATGTGTTGAAAGAGAACTAAGTCATAAACCCTCACATTTAGAGAAATAAGCTACTTTCTTAATCTAAATGTATACAAGTATATTCCAAGTTGAAAATTCCAATATTAACACTAACTTTTCTTCTTTGAAAATAAAAGTCACTTCATATACCTTACTCTTACCTTCCATTGGGTGCCCATATTTTTAATGCTGAAATTCCCTTTTCTGTACTATTTCACTATATTTTCTTATTACAGATTTTTTTTTCAGATGTTAGCATATATAGTTTTCAGGAAGATGGTAGGAAGTCTCAATATTCAATTTATCTGTAATAATAGCACCATTTATTTAAAATACCGTTTTATTTGTGGACTTTTTTCTTTATTTTTGATAGTCACAATGAAAATCAATTTCACTTCAGAGGTCTAGTCATTTTTAAGTGTATATTTTTTATTCCTATAATAGCACATGCCTGCTTAATAATGTTTTAAATACTTTAGATTTTAGACATTTACCTTGTCAGATATTAGATGATAGTCTGCGACTGTCTGAACCTTTTTACTCTAATTTTAAGATCCTTGATTTTTTTACCTTTTAAAAGTTTTAAATGAAAAACTCCTTTTGTTCCTTATTATTGCACTGATTTATCACCATAGACATGCCATAGCATTTTACGTTTTTTTGGTTTTTTTTCCCATTTTGAAAAATCACTCACCATCCAAACATCTAAGCAACAAGCATTTTGTACACATTCAGTATGCAGAGTATAATTTGTCTCTGCTTATTGGGTGATACACAGGACAAAACAGCCTATACATTTATTTGAACTGGACTTGCCTTTTGGAAGTTTTGTCATCATTTACAGGTATTATTTCTTTTTTACTTACTTTATATTCTTTCTTTATCTTCAGTCGATTTAATTGGCCTAAAATTACCTTTTCTCACATTTAGAATTAAGAATAAGAGGCACCATTTCTAACATTGTTCTCAATAGAGAAATGCAGGTATGCCCAGATTTTATAAAATCAAATAATACATGTTTTTGCATGATGAGAAGTATGGACATAAATTCAGGGGTCTTTAAACATGAATCAAGCCCCAGTGTCAGGCATTTGTAACAGATAGCAGAATATTTCATGTACCCTTCCAAAAGCCGATGAAAAATAAGGAGACAATGCCCACTAAAGATGACAGTAGACATTAGTTGACTTAAGTGAGGAGCAAGAGAAAAGTAAATATACATTTATATTTTATAAATAGTATCTTTCAGAGAATCGGGTTCTATATGTCTTTACATTGAAGTTGAAGAGATATTTTGCTGATTTAATTCATTATCTACCCTTTTGAACTGTATCAAGAGCAAATGATAACCCCACACTATGGCATTTTTTTCCTCCAGTGACAAAATATATCAACTAAACTGAAACAAAATTCTTATTTTCTTCCCCTCCTTCTAGTCTACCAAAGTGGTCAAAAAGGACTAGTGCAACAATAATCAATAAAAAGCAAGAAACCTTTGTATGATAGTTTATAATTTATGAAGTGTTCTCGCATATAATCTTTTGGTTTAAGAGAACTTTGTAAGGCAATTGGGGCAAGGGTAATGATTATTCTCCTCACTTAGTAGATAAAAAAAATATTTAACTTTACTAATTTTAAAGTTTAGTAATAAACAAAATCAGAAATCACTTTATGCCCTTTGAGTTCATTACAATACACTAGTTTGTCTAGAAAAATGAGATTTCTGGAAACCTCTACAGTCTAGATTAATCAATTTAGGAATACAGATTCTTGTCTTTGTATGGGCCTCATTAAGATTAATCAAGCCCTGGCTGGATGGCTCAGTGGGTTGGATCATCCTTCCATGCACCAAAAGGTTGCAGGTTTAATTCCCTATCAGGGCACATACATAGGTTGTAGGTTTGATCTCTGGTCTGGACATGTAGGTCTGGGCATGCACTGGAGACAACCAATCAATGTTTCCATCTCATATCCATGTCTCTCTCTTTCTCTCTCTCCCCCTCCCGTTCTTGCTCCCTCCAGTCCTCTCTCTCTCTAAAATCAATAAAGACATATCCCCGAGTGAGGATAAAAAAAGTAAAAGAAGATTAATCAAGTATTTTACCAAGTCCTTGCTGTGGGAAATAGTTTGTCTCATGGGTTCACACTGAGTACTTATGTGAAAAAGGGACATCTCCTTTATACTCTATATAATAATAAATCAGCTGCCTCTGGGGTTTGTAAAATTAGGATACATAACACTCCCAATATGCCAAGGCTCTACCTAGGGAGAAAAGAAAACATCTGTCCCTTCCTGGAGTGTTTAACTATCTGCAATCTGGATATGTTTGCCAATTAGAATTGCCAGTGAGGAAAAGGAATTACTGGTATTTGTTCTTTATTAGCATTACTTGTGTGTTTTAAGTCAACAGGCATTTTTGTGGTGGTAGTAATGGTGGTGGTTGTCATTGCTAATGAGTGAATGGATGCCTAGAGGGCTAACTTTTCTTGAGAGGGGGAAAAATGTCTCATTATGAAAACAAATTCAAATCTTCTAACTCTATTTTGTGAGGGTTAGTCTGCCTCTTGCTTCTTCTCTTTGGGTAAGTTTTATTCTTTACCTCTTCCATTCGCTAAATGAGGGTTTGGTTTATTGATATCTAATGCTGGAGATGCACCAGCTATACTAGCAGCTTGGCAAACTGCTGGAGGATGTAAGGCATTGCCTTTTGTGGCTCACATAAATAAATGGATGGTTTTGACTCAGGCATCACTATTGTGCCCTTAGTAAACACTTCAACAAGATTCTGGAGGACAGAGTTGGCATTATTCCTTCAAGAATTTACTTGGCAGGAGCACCTACTTGTATTGAAAATAGCATGTCCTATCAATTGGCTTCTACCCAAAAGGTTCATCTATAGTATGGAAAGAATGAGATTCCTTTTAATGTAAAATTCTAGTTTTTGGTTCTAAACTATAGTTTCATAAACAGGGCTGGTTCTAAGAAAAAGCTAACACTCCTTTGGATAAAGTCATCTGAATATTTCTAGATTCTGTTTGCTGACTTAGGAATCACATAGTATCCAATTTAACAAGTGTGTAAAATACAGCTCTTAGAAAAATTGACCATCTTAGGAGGTATAGCTTGTTCAGACCTTATTATCCGAGAAGAAAAACCCAAGAGAAGAAGAGAGCAAGGGTGCCTGCTCAGTAATCTTGTCATGTACCTTCTGCCACACATTCATTAGAGCACCAGCTTTTTAAAAGCTGAACACGTAGATTGCTACTCACTGGTAGATATTGGTTGGTGAATGAAAATTGTTGTGGTTTCTGACTGAAGTAGTTGAAACAATGAAAAACTCCAGTGAGCTAAACTATTGCAGATAAGGCAGAAGCTAGTGGATTCAACCACATGCTCATGATAATTTCTATCTTTTTCACTTTATGGTATTAGAGCCTTGGAAATAATTTCTATGTGCATCTGTTGAGACTGTTGAAGCCTCTAGAGAAGATGTTGTGACCTATGAAATTTAAAATGGCCGTGCAATGTCTCCTGCAATATTTAAAGCAAATGTATGTGTAAAATGCTGATTATAAAATTTACTAGTGCCCCGGTGCATGGATTCGTGTATATTGGAAGGAAATTAATTAGAAGGTGGCTGGTGGGGCGGGACTGCACGAGATGGGCTGGACATGCCCTAGAGCCAACTTCCTGGGGTCCCTCCCTGGCCAGCCACACCTGGGGAGGCACCATGGCTCAAAGGGCATCTGCAGAGTGAGTGGGATGCCTCCGGCAGGTGGGGTGCCTCAGCCTGGCCTGTGGGGATCCAGCCAAAACTGGTTCTCTGACATTCCCCAAGGGGTCCCAGATTGCAAGAGCGTGGTTCTTGGGTGACGGATTCTGGAATTGGGCTCCCTCCTCTCTGGTTCCAGGGTGTGTCACCCAAGAGCCACTGCTGCCAAGTCACTGCAGCTCAGCAGCTGTTGCGTGGACTGGCTACTCCCTGGTGGTCATTGTGCATCATAGCTACCAGTCTGATGGTCAGACAGTCACTTAGCCTTTGATACATATACTAGTGGCCTGGTGAACATTAAAAGGAAATTAATTAGAGGAAATATTTTAATATTGCTATTTGCCCTTTCTCTATAATAGAAGTGTCAGAGAGGAAAGAAAATTAGTAAAATGTATATGAAAATCTCCCTCCTGTCAGAGTCTGGGGTGCACCGTGGGACCTAGAGTCTAGTCCCTGCCCACCACCTGCACATGGTTCGAAAATGAAGACCCAGACCCGGCCGGCCCCACCCACATCAAGCCCCTCCGGTCAGTGGGCGCAGTCTCAGGTCCCCAATCAAGCCTTGCCAGGAGGGGGGCACAGACTGAGGTCCCCTGTCAAGCCCTGCTGGGCAGGGGTTAGGGCCTGAGGTCCCCTGGCTTGGCGCCAGGGCAGGGGGCACAGCCTGAGGTCCTACATCAATCCCCGCCAGGCAGGGGGCGCAGCCTGAGGTTCCCCTGCCCGGCGCTGGGGTGGGGGGCATGACCTGAGGTCTCCCACCCAGGTGCCAGGGCAGTGGGCATAGCCTGAGGTCCCCTGTCAACCCCCTTGAGGTGGGTTGCACAGCCTGAGATCCCTCACTCTGGCCAGGTGCCATGCAGCCTCAGGCCCCTGGTGCTCGGTCGTGAAGTTACAGGGTTCCGGCTAATTTGCATATTCTTCTATTATATAGATAGACTACAGGCCCGGTGCATGAAAATTCATGCACTGGGGGGGATCCCTCAGCAAAGCATGCCCCCTCTCACAGTCTGGGAGCCCTCAGTGGATGGCCTCCCTCTGCGGGAGGCAACTGGGCCGATCAGGAGAAGGTGCCACCCCTATCACCCCACATCATCAGATAATTGGTGCCTGACGGCCGGGGGAAGAGACCGAGAGGTTGGCTTTTCCCTCCAGCTCACCAGCCCCACCCCCGCTGCAGGTGGCCACCAGGCGGGGCGATCGGAGCCTGCCGGCCAGGGAAAGGGACCAAGAGGTGGTCAGTGTGCCTCATAGTGGCTGGTCCAGCAGTCGTTCTGGTCGTTCTGCTGTTAGGGTCAATTTGCATATTACCCTTTTATTATACTATAGGATAGAGGCCTGGCCTGCCCTGAATGGAGCCCCCAATCGAGGTAGGGGGTCCCCTCTGGGAGGCAAGGCCAGCCTGGGCTTGGGGTTACCAAGGGTTTTCAGGACAGCCACGCTCCCAATGGGGGTGAGGGTCTCTGCTAGGGGGCAGGGCTAGCCTGGGTGAGGGGCCACTGGGAGTTTGCAGGCCAGCCACGCCCCAATCAGGGTGGGGGTCCCTGCTGTGGGGCGGAGCTTGCCTGGGTGAGGGGCCATGGGCAGTTTACAGGCCAGCCACGCCCCCAGCTTTGTCAGGAAGGATGTCCAGAATGATGTCCAGAAGACGTCCAGTCTATCCGGTCTAATTAGCGTATTACCCTTTTATTAGTATAGATAGATAGTATTTTTTCCACCTCTAAAAGTTCCTTGTAGTACCAATATTATATTCTGAAGGGCAATTTGTCTGTAGATTTTGCTATTTATTTTTCATTGTTTCCCATAGCTTTGGTTGGGAAATGAAAGCAAGGATTTATATTATTCAAGGGCTTTGCCACTTTTCTGGTGGTTTCAATGTTGCTATCTCACTGATCTATTTATTTCTTCCTCCTTAGATGATAACATTTTTAAATGATATCAATTATGTGAAATTGTACATATATACATTTTTATACATTATAGTAGAAAAAAATATATATACATACATTATATATATACATGTAATCTAGAACTGATATAACTGAACCCATATACATCAATAGTCCATTAGGGAGACAAAACCAGAGATGATATTAAATAATTAATAATTGACATAGCAAAGCAATCACAATAGTTATCTGCAAACAATGTGCAATATGACTTCCCTGGTGTGGAATAACTGACTACCAGCTTAGGACACCACCAAAACAGAATTATATTTAAAGGAATTTGTAAATAATCATTATTGTAAGAAATTAATGATATATATCAGTAAAACATTGATTAACATTATTAAGTATAAAAAGTGAAACACTAATGATTCCTAGTTGTATCTAGTGTAATAGAGTAGATAAAGGTAATATGTGTGGTAAATGAGTATTACACTGGTATTTAAGAACCTGAGTTCTTAGTCACTACTTGTGGGAATGTCAGCATGTAACTTACCCAGTATGAATGTGAGTTTCATAACTAGAAATTGAAATGATACCGGTATATATATGGTGGCATCTTAGATATGAATCTCTCTTGTTCACCACTTGAAAAACCTGCATAAGATTTTTTAAAAAGAGACAAACTACACTTTCATTCACACAGTAGGACAAAAAGAAGGATTGCATAAATGTCAACACAGATAAAATGTTTGCGAATAATCCAAGTCATGCAGGAAGCTGTGATTCCAGACTACATGGTACAAGAAAGGGCAGGGTGTTTCACAGTAAAGTTCTGAGGAAATAAGCAGCAGCAGATCCCAGAATGAGCTACCAAATATGTTCTCAATAACAAATGATCCATCCTGAACTGCAAATGCTGGAGGGCTGAAGTATAACAGAATCCATCAGGAAATGCCAATACCTAGGATAGGTAATGAGCAAGGGCATGCATCTATTAGGATTCCAATGGAGTTTATGTGAAAGTCCAGTGGTAGCAAAACTCAAAAATTCTAAAAAAAATTATGTCTTAAGTGTACATTATTTACCTTGGATTCCAGCAAAGGTTGGTTACAGTAGTCAATGGAAAGCCAAGGTATGACAGAATCCTTCCTGAACTTGTCTTCAAAGACACACAGTGAAAGCCTTTATCTATAATAATAAAAGGGTAATATGATAATTAGACCAGATGTCTTCTAGACATCCTTCCTGATGAAGCCAGGCCTGAAAGAAGCCAACCTGGTCCCGGGTGCCTGTGGGTGGCCCAAGGGAATCTAGCCCGGGTCCCGAGTGCCTGCATGCAGCCAGAGGAGGGAAGCCTGGGACCCGGGTGTCAGAGGGAAGGCGGTGATGGCAGCCAGGGGAAAGAAGGCCTACTCTTGCAAGAATTTTCATGCATTGGGCCTCTAGTCTATATATATAAAATGCCTGTGGCCCTAACGCCATAACAACCAAAGACCGGCACAGACCGGCACATGTGGGCAGCGAGGCGCGAGTGGGTGTGTGGGGCTGCGAGCACGGTGGGGCGGCGGGCAGGTGGGGGTGTGTGCGCAGGTGGGCGGGGCTGCGAGCATGGTGAGGCCGTGCAATTTAGCATGCGGGGCTTCTAGTATCTTAATAAAACATTTGGTCATCCAGGCAACTGACAATATTAGGAAACCTGGAGGGAAACCTGAATGTCATCACCTCCCCACCATCGAAAAATAAAAATAAAGCAAATAGTGCAACTGGTTCATAAAAGCCAACTCTTTTAACCATCAGTAACTAAAAAGGATCCAGCACAACACTATAATATTTATGGAAATAGCAATAAGAATTACAAAGAGAAGAAAAATATTTATCAGTAAATATGATATTGCTCATTAGAAGAAAATTTTAATGAAGGAGTTCTGAATTATATTTGTGAAAGGAGAACAAAGAACTAAAATATAAGATTCAGAAAACATATGGTCTGAAAATGAGAGAAATGGCCAAATCATGAACTAGCAAAAATGTAGAAACAATCTTAGAATTTAAGATGAAATTGAATGAAACAAAGAGAGCTGATGATGTGAAACACAAGGAATATGGAGAATAAAAATGAGAAATTAACTGCCCTCAAAAAACCCCACAAGTAATTAACACATTAAAGAAGAAATAGAAACACATTAAAGAAGAAATAGAAAATGATAGATTTAGAAGATAATCAAAAGAGAATGTTTCTCAACAATGGAACAGAATAAATATTTTCAGATATATTAATATCCATAAGCATTAAGTCTACATATTGAAAGTTGCACTGTGTACCAGGGGAGAATGAAATGCTCTCCTAGGATATATCTTGTATATGGAAGAAGAGAAAACAAACAGTAAATTATATTATTTTTCATAGGATAAATCTTCTTTACAGTACATATGTATACTCTATGTAGAAGTACAGAATTGAGGTTATTTTATGAAAATGTGATATAAAGGTAATCTTCAGAAAAATTACTGAAACTTTGTACATATTAAAAAAAGAGAGAAAACAGACAACCGAGAAAATATATTAAAAAAAAAAGAGAACCTACAAAGATGGATAAGCATATAATATGCTAAAACAATATTAAACATATTTTTAATCAATTGTAAATGACTATAACTGATCTATGAATGGAAACAAGAAAACCTTTTAAATTTTACTACAAAGCAAAATTCAAAGCTATGACTATAAAAGTGATCTACTCAAAACAATATCATTCAAATGTTGAAAAATAAAGGTTAATCAAAGTTGTTCCAAATACATGCTTTCATCTAAAAAAAATAATGGTGACAAGTAAAGACACTTTATAACATATGATAAAGATAATAAGTTTTAATAGTATATATCAAATGATGTGGCAGCAACTTGTTGACAAGAAATACCGAAGACAGAAAAAAACATAAGAAAATAAATATATGGCCCAGCCGGCATGGCTCAGTGATTGAGTGCCGATCTATGAACCAGGAGGTCATGGTTCCATTCCCAGTCAGGGCACATGCCCAGGTTGCGGGCTTGATCCCCACTGTGGGGCATGCAGGAGACAGCCAATCAGTGATTCTCATCATCTCTTTCTCCCTTCCTCTCTGAAATCATTAAAAATATTTAAAATAAATATATGAAGCTTTCATAAATCTCTCAAATTTCAAAATAACGTGGGAGAAAACAAACCACAATATATAAAACCTTAATAATATAACCTATAAAGGTAGCTGATCAATTTATGGTAACTCCAGTAATCTGTAAATCATGAAAGCACCTCGGAGGGATCAAAGGTATGTTTTATTTGTGTTCAACCAAATTTTACACATATTGTATTCACCCTACTCATTTTCCAATGTTTCCCTTAAATCTTATAATTGTTTAAATATAGCAAATATCACTGAAGTTTAAAGAACTATATAAGAAAACTGCATTTGTTTTTCCTTTGGGGCTTAAAGAAAAAATAAACATCTTAATTACATGGTACTTTTCATCCTTAGCCTGACTTTTAGTAAGTAAAATCTCTAATTATATTAATTTAAAATACTACTTTAAGATTAATGGTATTTGGGGGAGGGGGAAGTATTAAGGGAATTTTTTTTTTTTTTTTGCTTTGACTTCAAATGTTATTTACTGTCCACTCAGTTCAAATTTCCCTCATGAGCTGCTCTGATTACACAGTGTTCATTCAGTTTCAGAGGAGAAGAAGCAAAGAGCCCATTTGGAGCTTTTATCTTCAGCCCCTTCCCTACTACCTTCACCCTGTGTTGCTTTGACATACAGTCAATTGGACAGTCACTTATTGTGAAAATGCCCTGTTGATAAATATAATTTAACCCTATTTCTACTTTGTTTACATGAATATTTTACACATTTTTAGAGACAAAGATTTCTGACAGCCACTTCCCCACCAATTTCCCAGTGACTCACATGAGGAAGATGCACCCCAAACACGCTCTGATAATGGCACCTTTTAGCAGGCTGCTTGGGGAACTACAAACCCACTTTCCCTTGGCCTGTGTTGCTCTCCTGAGAAGCTCAGCAGGTTCCCAGACATTTGCTCAGGCCCAAACTGTCATGACAGTGGCAATTAATGTGGTAATGAGAGTTTGGCGTCCAATATGTTATTTCCTGCAGGGCTTGTCACATATTTCAGAGAACATTAAGAGCAAACAAAATTCTGCTTTGTTTTTTTCCTATCTCCAAATAGATGGACCTTGAAAATCTCATACATTGGAGGCAGACCATGGAAACGGATTGACAAAATGGGGACAGAGGAAAGCACTTGGAAATTCCCAGTTTTGATTAAAGTTGTGGATATGCTAAGGAAAGAGGTAAAAAAATTGTGTCCAATATAATTTTTTCTATACTGCCAAATTTTACTCTAATGAACTAGAATTTCTTTAATGCAGATTAACCAAGTTTCAACAAATTTGTGGGAGACTGAGTTTGAAAGGGTCTCACTTTTTCTGTAAATATGAAATCTCAGTCATATTGAGGAATCGTGCAGAAGCCAGAGAACAAATTTTGCCAAGCTTAAATTTCTTCCATAAATAACTTTTGCAGAAATATAATGACTTCATAATTGAACTTGATTTTAAGATAGAAGGGAGTTTGAGTAAAACTTTGAAGTGAGAAAAGCTCACATATGAAATTTACTGAAGCCAAACTGCAGAGTGAGCATTGTCCTTTAATAATGTCAGTGCTATCCTATCTAATAAAATAGAAACATGCAAATTGACCGTACTTCCTCTATGCCCACAAGCCACGACCACCAGCCAATCAGGAGTGGGTATGCAAATTAACCCAACCAAGATGGTGGTTAATTTGTATATCCAGGTGCAGAGCGAAGACTGAAGACAGTGTAGAAGGAAGCCAAGCGAAGCTGTGGAGAAGCAAGTGAGGCAGCTGAGATGGGAGGGAAGCAGGAGGGTGGGGGAGAAGAGAGGGAAGCAGGCAGGGTAGGGGAGAGGGGAGAGAAGCAGGCGGGGCGGAGGAGAGGGGAGGGAAGCAGGTGGGGTGGCGGAGATCACCAAAGGAAGCCCTATTGCAGGAATCTTCCTGCAACGGGCCTCTAGTATTTAATAATTATTCTGTGAAACAAATACAACAAACTCATCAACATGCTACATCTTTTAATTAATAAATTAGCTAAGCACTAGTAATTCAAATCAGAAAAAAAAAAGTGATAATGTTTTGGGAGTAGCTTGGCTTGTTAAAGCCATTTTGTCCTGTTTTATTCTTTGGGATATTTTGCAATGAAGCCTGGAATGTCCATGTCAGATAGAATATTCTAAGTTTCTATGACCTAGATGCTTTAACGCATTCTCTGAGAGTGGATCCTCATTTGAAGGTGTCTTCAAATTGTATGTGAAACCCTGTGACCTCTGGGATGTCAGCAGATGCCTTTGTCTAGCACTTTCAGGGCAGGGGTGCTTTGTGAGTGGAGCTTCATAACTGCATGCAATGGCTATGCAGATGGCAACTGTGTGTCCAATGTTCCTAAACCCGTGTCCTTTTTCCAGTTCTACAGCCTAGGCAACATGACATGATACAGCTGTCTAGTGCCTCCATATGTGCCCACAGAAGCTGTACCATTGTCTCTTGCACAAAAGGCAGCATACTGTTATCCGTACTTGTAGTTTGGACAATGGTCTACCATCCTTTACCTTCCGTATCTGCCTGCCTCTTACACACAGATATACAAGGAGTATAATACTTCTATTTAAGAAGGAATGTTTCTAGTCTGTTCATTAAAAGGAAAGTCGATTACTGAGATGTTGAAAGAGAGAGATTAAAATGTCAGAAAGAAAGGGATAATTTAGTAATAGTGTTTTGGTAACCTACTGCTGTCTAAAAATTACCTTGATTAGTGGCTAGAACAATAGCATCCTGTACAGGATTTCTCATGCAGTGCTAGTCTAACTGTGGCTGGGTTGGAACCATCACATTCTTGACAGTTGGTACTGGTATGGACCAGAAACACCATATAGTTAGGGGAAGTAGATTGACTTCCAGCATGATTGAGGGGTTTAAGGTGACTCTCCTTAGTCACCTCTCTAGCTCTATCTGATTTCTACTGCATGATGGTTTCTAGGACATCTTACATGGCTGCTCCCAGCTCCAAATTCATGAATTCCAAAAGAGAGAGAGCCAGAAGGATGCTATCACAATATATGGCTTAGTCATAGAAGGCACAAAGCAACTTCTGCCACATTCTATTTTATTCTATTTGTTGGAAGCAAGTTAGTAAGGCCAGTCCTTATTTCATGGGGAGAAGATTAAACTCCACCTTTTGATTGATAGGAGGAGATTCAAATAATTAGCAGACATGTTAACACTGCCACAAATAGAAGCAGTATTTTTAATATTAATAATCACAAAATAATAGCATTAATGTAGCATCTATAATTTATCAGGTGCTTAATATGTGACAGGCATATTAAGGATATCATCTGCAATATATTCTCAGGAGTAGTTACTGAAGTGAAAACACATTTAAAGAGGTTTCCTAATGTACCCAAGGTCTGCTAGTAGAGGTGAGAAATTATTTCTATCAGGACCTTCATATTCCAAAGGACTCTCTTCAGCAATATGTTCTACCTGTTTCATCAACTTGCTCACATATCCTTGTGCCTTGATATTCTACAGTTTATTGATGAATGAGGACAGGTATCCTATAAACTTTTACTTGTATTTTTATTGTAAGATCATTTTATGTCTTGCTAACTTACAAATCAAATCTATAATAATAAAAGTGTAATATGTTAATTAGACCAGACAGCCGAACGATCTTCTGGATGTCATTCCAGATGAAGCCGCAGTGGCAGGGGCCAAGGCAGAGGCAGTTAGGGGCAATCAGGCAGGCACATGAGTGGTTGGGGCGATCAGGCAGTCAGGAGAGTGGTTAGGGGCGATCCGGCAGGTAGGCAGAGGGGTTAGGAGCAATCAGGCAGGCAGGGGAGTTAGGGGCAATCAGGCAGGCAGGCAGGTGTGTGGTTAGGGGCCATGCTGCAGGCAGGCAGAGTGGTTAGGGGCAATGAGGCAGGCAGGCAGGTGAGCAGTTAGGAGCCAGCGGCCCCGGATTGCTAGAGGGATGTCTGACTGCCACTTTAGGCTGTGGAATTGGGCCTAAACTGGCAGTTGGATATCCCTCGAGGGGTCCTGGATGGCGAGGGGGTGCAGGCTGGGCTGAGGGAACCCCCACATGCATGAATTTTGTGCACCGGACCTCTAGTATGGTAAATAAAAGTTCTGTTACAGATATGAGAGATGTGCCACTGCTGTTATATGAATTCATTAACGCTGTCAGAGAAAGCATTGGATAGTAAAAGAAATTAACTTGTAAAACCACTATTAATTTATGTTGACACAGAGTAAAACTGAAAATAAACAGGTATTTGTAGCTGAGAGGTAACACTTGGAAAAACTGCTGAATAGTTTTCTTAATGGGAGCAGGCGGAAGTATCCTATGACAGATGACAGTGCTGTCCACTTAAAGAGTCTCTGAGCCTGGTTGCTTAAATCATCAATAACATCCATGTAAACACCCACCACAGTAAGCAAACACATCATCAAGGAGGAGCATCACAACCCACTCAGGGCATACAGTGCATTAAAACTGGTCATTAATATATTTTGCATAATAATTTAAGAAACAAAATGCACCATATACCATTCTTAGAGGTTTGAAATTGTGTGTATGTGTATGATGACAATGGTTACATGTCATTTTAATGACTTATACACTAATAAAGGATAAGAATCATGAGTTATCGCACTTAATTCTTAAATATTCTTGATTTTGCTGATCTGTGGTATTTTACCTTTAAGTTTATTTGAGTATTAAAATGTTTGTAAATTTAATAATAAATAATTAGTCAATTCTATACATACTTAAAGAATTTGAGAAGGTGAAGCTTTATGAAAAATATACATTTTAGTCTAATTTTATATTAACATTTTTATATTTCCCATATGTTCTAATCTTTAAGGATTATCACATTCACTTTTAGACTTGACAAGTGTGCATCTTAACTCATTGATATTTAAAGACAGAGTGCTAGGTTTTGGTTATTAAAACATGGATTTTGGAAAAGTAGATTGATTTCTAGCATGACTGAGGGGCTTTAAGCTTAGAATTCAATATGTAAACTCAGTTTATGCTGCTCAGCATGCATGATACTTAGAGCAAGTCTCTAAATCACTTAGTGGTTCGATTTCACATTTAAAGATTGGACTATTAGGGGTTGTATTTCAAATGTACCTTTTCCTAGAATGCCTTATTCATGATACACATGATTATCTTTGAATTCTGGAGGAGGAAGGAGAAACACGAGTCTATAAATCACATGTGAGACATACTCTGTGCATGTGACTAATCACAGGGCTGGTTAATGAAACATTTGCTGCATGCCATATACCCCCAACAGAATATGTCTACTGACTTTCAATCTGTCTTCTTTTCATTAAGTAATTTTTATTAGTGGAGAGATGCACAAAAGCAGGGTTGTCCCTCAGATCACCAAGATTGGCCATTTTATTGTATCAAATATTCGCCAAAATATTTAAGGATATGTGTATTTTGGGCTCATGATTATTATCACTTCTGGCAGGAATAACATGTAAGCCTCCTTCACATCCACCTCTCTTCCAAATTAAAATAGAGACAACCAGAAAAAGAAACTCTTCCTTTTAGAGGAGTCAGGGTTAGAATTAGACTACCAAGTTCTACATGGAAGAAATGCCTAACACTCTCCTTTATTCCTGGATACTCTACCATAAACAATCACTTATTTAAAATGTTTAAACTATATTAGATGTTATGTAAATTCAGAGTTAAAAAACTATTTCATCCTTTTCCCCCAATTATCCTCTGTGCACTGACATCTCTTACTATCACAATTTTTTTTTTTTTGGCAAGTGATATCTCCCACTCCCCAAATTATTCACACACTCAAAGGTCTTATTTGTTCTAATAGAAGTAAATCTTGCATCCAAACGTCCAAATGTCTCCCTCTTCAGTTTTACCACTGTGATCTAAATCACTATTATTTTTCTCCTGAAACAGTATACAAAGTTATTTCTCTGAAGTCCTTCTTCTTTTTCAATACTAAGTGCCCAAAGAGATAGCTTTAAAACATCAATCAGATTATGTATTTCACCCGCTAAATCTTTCCATGACTTTCCACTGCACATACAAGAATTTCAAACTCCTTAGTTTGGCCACAAGAGTCTTCATTATATGGCTTTTGCCTACCTCACCTTACTTCATTCCCTACCATCTCTGCTGGTAGACCATGAATCAACAACACTAACCTTCTTTCTGTTTCTCCAATGCTCCAATATTGTTCAGGCCTTTAGAACTTTATTTAGTATTTATTCTTCCTAGAACCCTAGGCTTCAGAGTGTTGTGTGGCTCCTTCATAGATTTAATATAATATATACATCTCCCACCCAAACACACTAGTCATTTTCCATTACATTAACTAATTTTATTATTGCTATGACTGTTCTCACTAAATGAAGTTATTTTTCCTCCCATTTATTTATTCCTTTATTGCCTCTGTCCTTTATCATTAGAATGTAAATTTCTGACAGTTTTCTGGATTGCTAGAACATAGAAAAATAAAAAATATCTGGTACATAGTAGGCTCTTGGTAAATTTTTGATGAATGGATCTCTAATGAATTTATAAACAAAAGCTAGGCATATAGTGCCTGATAAATATCTGACTCCTTCAGTATTGCTGTTGCTTCATGCTGCCACTTAGTTTGACTGTGGAAGACCAGAAATATTAGACCAAGGACTCCTGACTTAGGCAAGTGGCAAGAAAAGACCAATAAGTTCTCAAATGAGTATACATTGTAGAAGCAAGGCATATATGGTCTGCCAACATTATAGGAGGAATAAACCTCCTTGGAACTCATGAAAGACGCTGGAAGCTCATGTAGGACTGAGCTGTGTAGCTGACTGATCATGTTTTGGTTGTGAGAGCATGCATTAGTCAGAATTTTCATTTTTTATCTGACTAAACAAAATGTCAGGCTCTCTTAGGCATATTTTTTTACCTTATTCATTCTTCATGTACTCACAGTGCTTGAATGTGTGTATTATTTGATAGGAAGCATTTGAACTTGCAGCTGAGTTTTTAGTATCAGATGTGGTTGGCATTTTTCAGAAGCTCTCTGCTCCTTTCCTGTATTTCCAACAAACAACCAACCCCCATCATTTCACTTCTCTATTTTTTTTTAATATAAATATAGTTCTAAGCTGCCAGAAAGAAGAAACAGCAGTAATAATAAGAACTAACAGTTGAGTGTTTAATATATGCTTAACTCTATGCTAAACACTGAGACATTAGGAAGTAATTTTATTGTCCCCATTTCATAAATAGGGAAACTCTGCACATCAGCAAAAGTGATTTTTTAATTGGAAATCGTACCATGTGATTTTCTAGCTTAGACTCTTGTTTTTTTTTTTAATTTTTAATTTAGACATTATTGCAGGTTTCTCCCATTTTCCCCCTTTTTTTTTGCCAACCTCCATCTACTCCATCCCCGCATTTAAATAAGTTTTCATTGTTCTTGGAATAAAGAAAAAAGTCCCTTAATGTAGTCCCAAAGGCCCTACAAGACTTATCTCCCTCTTTCTAGCCTTTTCTAATATCATGGCCCTCCTCACTCTTTGTATTCCAACCCCATTGGCCTTCTTCATATATAGTATGTTTCCTCTTAACCAAAGAAACTGCACATGCTACTTTTTCCCTTGGAACTGTGTTTTCTTGCTGTCTTCTCTCAATTTAACAATTTGCATTTGATTATTTGATTAACATCTTTTTTTCTCTTCCTTTCTTCATTATGAAGGAATCAAAACAATGGAAAAAGTTTTTATACTTGAGAGTTTGGGGATCTACATGATAAAAGGGCATGCCAATCTGATTCATTAGTATCCGGCCCTTCCCATATTTTCTGCTAGTCATAATCTTGAGCAGCCACTCCCCTTAGATTTGTAGTCAGTAAATTTTATTAGAAGTAATAATCTTAAGTTCTGAGCCTAATATGTAAGAACAATGTCACCTTTGATTTTTGTCCTTTTTGTCCATGGCAGAAACCATTAACTATGTGAGAAATTCTAGTATCCGGAGACAATTACTATAATCCCAATCTAACCCCATGTAGAGATTGTATGGAGAAAAATGAAGATGCCTGCCTGTATAGGCTCAGCATAGTTCCTGTCTACCAACCAGCACACACTTACCAGATGATTGAATGAAGTCATTTGGAAATGAATCTGAGCTCCTTTTGACCTTCCTTTGCTGATGTCAAATGCAGCACAGGAAACTCCCTGCCTAGTGATGCTCACATTATAGAACTGTGCACAAATAAAAGTCTGTTGTTACTTTAAGATACTAAATCATGGGTTAGCTTGCTACACAGTAGTAAATAAATAAAGTAAAGAATAAGCATTAGTAGCTGAAAGTCCCAAAGATATATTTGAAGGTTGCAGTAAATAGTGAAGTCAAAAGTCATTCCGGCCAACATGGGGAGTCATTGTTTAGAAGTTTGTTTTGGAAGAGAAAGAGATTTGGAAACATCTGCAAAACTGGTGAAAGAAAATTGAAAGAGTGAAAGATTTTAAAACAAGTTTATTAACATTAGAAATCTATAATAATTTTTGGAGTAATTTTCTTTAAAAAATGCAATAATGCTTAAAATATTTTAATTGTATTATTGAAAATGATTTCAAGCCAAGAGTAGACAATGAAGAAAGAGCTGTAGGTTACTCTCAATAAACTTATCTATAGTGATATTTCATTTTTAGAAATGCTATAAACAGCTATAGTATAAGTACTTAATGCTGTTTATCCACATATTGTATAGTTTTTTAACAACTAATTTATTCAAATTGAGTAAATTATATTCTGAAAATATTGGTTTAAATTGGACTAGTGAAATTAAAATAAGTCATTATAAATAGCTATGAATTTCTGATCATAAATTTAATTGTGCACAAAATATAACTTTATTTTCTGCACCTAAAATTAATTTTCTGTTAGGAGCCTCTTTTCCTTGGAATGAGAAATTAGAAAACTTTCAGTTCAGGGTCTGCCCTACACCTTATGCCAAGTTATGTCAGGATACCTCAGATTATACAGTGGCATTTTATGGAAATGGTTGGCAGTTAGCCACTGTGTTTTTCCATCTTCTATCTGTTAATCTTTCTTGTTCTTCATTGGACTTTTGATTTTGCTCCATGAGTTGGATGCTAAGTAACCCTGCTATGAATGAGAGCCCTCCTCTTGTCTCACAGTACTCTATAACATAGATGGCTTCTCTTAGCAATGAGGCAAAATATTCTGCTATGCCTTATGATATTCTGAAGCACTTGTTGACTTTTAAGGTTATTTCAAGTCTTTCAACCCTGAGGCTAGGTTATGTAGATTCTTTCTGCTATGTCTTTCTCAAATCAATCTGAACTTGCTAGCATGGACAAAGCACAAGACTTCTTCATGGAGACTAAGCCACCAAATATTTTCTATTACCTTTCTCTGATTCTCCATTTCTTATTCTTTGCCCAGTCAAGAGCATTTATCTAATCTTGTTTGTAATAATCTGGCATTTCATGTTGTTTTTTTCTTCCCTAAATATTTAATTTACAGCATAGACTTTGTGTACTAAGTTCTTCAGAGCTTATATTTTAAAAACTAGGAATCTCAGGTTTCTACAAAATAAAAAAGCTTTGGAAGAATATAAATAGATCTTGGAGACCAAAGTTCTTAATTAAGAGTTTGTTATTATTTAATCATAATATTTTATGTACTTTTCCATCCACTTATGATTGAGTTTAAGTGCTTTAGTGCTATTCTTCTTACTAAAATTTGCTCTGTAAAGAACTATAAATTAGTGAAAATATTTTTATAATAAAGATGGATATTGAAGCTTAATGAAAAACTCTCAATATTAGAATATAAAGAATCAGTCTAGCCTAAAGCTACCTTCTCTGGAGTCACATAGAATTGCCTTTAGATACATATCTTGCCATTTCATTAGCTGTGTAACTTTGAGCACATCATGTAAACTCTTGGAGCTCATTGTCTTAACTAAAAAAAAAGGCAATAATCATAGTACCCTCTTAGTACTGCTGAAGGGATAAATATAAAATACACCTGAGAAATTTATCATACATACATGTGCATCTTAAGTTCCCAAAGTGTACTAGTCACAGTGCTTATTGCAACAATAGAGCAAAATGAAGGCACCTCATAAAAAGTTTTCATTTGCAAGATATGCATATTGCCTCCACAGAGCTCAGCTAGACAGGAGTGAAGGGAATTAGTCTTCTCTCTATATCACCCTGGAATGCAGCCATTTATAGGTGGAATCATTGTATGTTCTTTTTTTTTTTTTTTCCCCACCCTTCTGGGAGACAAGAAAATATTTCCAAATAAAGCACACCAGAAATGTAATAAACCAAATGGAATAACCAAAGTAGGAACTATATCAGGATACACAGGAAAAAAAAAAAAAATTACAAGATTCTATTATAAAAAAAACTCTAAAGGAGACATTGATTTAATTTATTTCAAGCCAATTATAAAACAAGATCTATTGTATATCAAGCACCTTGATATCCTATATAATAAAAGGCTAATATGCAAATTGGCTAAATAGTGGAACGACCTGTCACCATGACACGCACTGACCACCAAGGGCAGATGCTCAATGCAGGAGCTGCCCCCTGGAGGTCAGTGCGCTCCCACAGGGGGAGCACCACTTAGCGAGAAGTCAGGCTAATGGCTGGTGAGTGCAACGGCAATGGTGGGAGCCAATGGAAGTGGTTCTAAGCCTGCAGTCGGACATCCCCTGAGGGCTCACAGACTGAGAGAGGGTGCAGGCATGGCTGAAGGACGCTCCCCCACCCTCCGCCGAGTGCACGGATTTCATGCACTAGGCCTCTAGTATTATATAAAGTATAAATGACAGAATAAAGAAAGTGTAATCTTTTGGGGAAATAATGCATATTCATAAAAAAAAATAATGATATTAATATGTAGCTTCATGGAGCAATTACTATATATAACATACTATTTTATACCATTACTAGAGGCCTGGTGCATGAAATTCGTGCACTGGAGGGGAGGGTGCCCCTCAGGCCAGCCTGAACCTTCTCCAATCTGGGACTCCTCAGGGGATGTTTGACTTCCGGTTTAGGCCTGATCCCAAAGGAATCAGGCCTAAACTGGCAGTCAGACATCCCTCTCACAACCTGGGACTGCTGGCTCCTAACTGCTCACCTGCCTGCCTGTCTGATTGCCCCCGACCACTCTGCCTGCCAGCGTCATATCCCCCTAACCATTCCCCTGCCAGCATGATTGACACCTAACCGTTCCCCTACCAGCATGATTGACAACAAACTGCTCCCCTGCTGGCCCGATCACCACCAACTGCCCTCCCCTGCAGGTCTGGTCCCCCCCAACTGCCCTCCCCAGCAGGCCTGGTCACCCCCAATTACCCTCCCCTACAGGCCTGGTCCCTCCAACTGCCCTCCCCTGCAGGCCTGTTTACTCCTAACTGCCCTCCCTTGCAGGCCTGGTCACCCCCAACTGCCCTCCCCTGCTGGCCATCTTGTGACAATGTGGGGGAAGCAATCTTGTGGCAGCCATCTTGTGATGACGTGGGGGCAGCAATCTTATGATGACATGGGGGTGGACATCTTGTGATGGTGTGGAGGTGGCCATCTTGTGATGACATGGGAATGGCCATCTTGTGATGACGTGGGGGCAGCCAACTTGTGATGACGTGGGGGCAGCCATCTTGTGATGATGGAGGCGGCCATCTTGTGATGATGTGGGGGTGGCCATCTTGTGATGTGAGGGTGTGAGGGTCAATTTGCATATTAACTCTTTATTATATAGGATTACTAGTTTTATTTTATTTAAAGTTTACAAAATAGTAAAGTTTTATTTTTCCCATTTTGCATATAAGAAAACTAAAGCTTTCTTGTTGTTTTATTGATGGTTTCTTTTGTTATGCAAAAGCTTTTTATTTTGATGTAGTCCCATTTGTTTATTTTCTCTTTAATTTCCATTGCACTAGGAGCAGTATTAGTGAAGAAATTGCTTCGGCATATGTCTGAGATTTTGCTGCCTGTGGATTCCTCTAAGAGTTTTATGGTTTCGTGTCTTATGTTTAAGTCTTTTATCCATTTTGAGTTAATTTTCTGTAAGTTGGTGGTCTAGTTTCATTTTTTTGCATGTATCTGTCCAATTTTCCCAACCCCATTTATTGAAGAGGCTGTCTTGACGCCATTGTATGTTCATACCTCCTTTGTTGAATATTAATTGAGCATAGTGGTTTGGGTCAATTTCTGGGTTCTCTATTCTATTCCATTGATCTATATGTCCGTTCTTGTGCCAGTACCAAGTTGTTTTGAGAACAGTGGCTTTGTAATACTGCTTGATATCTGGTATTGAGATCCCGCCTACTTTGTTCTTTCTCAGGATTGCTGCAGCTATTCGGAGCCTTTTTTTATTCCAGATGAATTTTTGGAAAGCTCGTTCTAGGTCTGTGAAATATGCCATTGGTATTTTAATGGGGAGTGCATTGAATGTATAGATTGCTTTGGGTAGTATGGACATTTTAATGATGTTGATTCTACCAATCCATGAACACGGTATGTTCTTCCATCTGTTTATGCCTTTTCTATCTCTTTCTTCAGTGCCCTGTAGTTTTCTGCCTATAGGTCCTTTACCTCCTTAGTTAAGTTTATTCCTAGGTATCGTAATTTTTTTAGTGTGATGGTAAATGGGATTGCTTTTTAGTCTCACTTTCTGTAAGTTCATTATTGGTGGATAGAAAGGCAATAGATTTCTTGGCATTAATTTTGTATCCTGCTACATTGCCAAATTTATTTATTAAATCTAATAATTTTTGATGGAGTCTTTAGGGTTTTCTATGTACAGTATCATGTCATCTGCGAATAAGGACAGTTTTACTTCTTATTTTCCAATTTAGATGCCTTGTATTTCTTCTTGTCTGATCGTAATGGCTAGTACTTCCAACACTATGTTGAACAGGAGTGGTGAGAGTGGGCATCCATGTCTTGTTCCTGTTCTTAGGGGAAATGGTTTTAGTTTTTGCTCATTGAGTATGCTGTTGACCGTGGGTTTGTCATATATGGCTTAAAGAAACCATCAACAAAACAACAAGAAAGCCCACTGCATGGGAGAACATATTTGCCAATGTTATCTCCAATAAGGGTTTAACCTCCAACATTTACAGGAAACTCATACAACTTAACAAAAGGAAGATAAACAACCCAATCAAAAAATTGGACAATGGACATAAATAGATATTTTTTTACAGAATACTGAAGAAAGGCCAAGAGACATATGAAAACATGCTCAAAGTCACTAATTATCTGAGAGATGCAAATCAAAATGACAATGCAGTGCCATCTCACACCTGTCAGAATGGCTATCATCAACAAATCAACAAACCACAGTGCTGGCGAGGATGCAGAGAAAAAGGAACCCTCATGCACTGTTGGTGGGAATGCAGACTGGTGCGGTCACTGTGGAGAACAGTGTGGAGTTTCCTCAAAAAATCAAAAATGGAACTCCCATTTGACCCAGTAATCCCACTTCTAGGAATATATCCCAAGAAACTAGAAACACCAGTTAGAAAGGATTATATGCTCTTCTATATTCATAGAAGCACAATTCACCATAGCTAAGATTTAGAAACAGCCTAAGTACCCATCAGCAGATGAATGGATTAAAAAACTGTGGTACATCTACACAATGGAATACTATGCTGCAGTAAAAAAGAAGGAGTTCTTACCATTTGCAACAGCATGGATGGAAATGGAGAGCATTATGCTAAGTGAAATAAGCCAGTCAGAGAAAGATAAATATCACATGATCTCACTCATTTATGGAATATAATAAACAACATAAACTGATGAACAAAAACAGATCCAGAGACAGAGAAACATTGATCAGACTGTCAAACCTCAGAGGGAAGTTAGGGGAGGGGGAGAATAAGGGGGATAGATCAACCAAAGGACTTGATGCATGCATATAGGCCTAACCAATGGACACAGACAACAGGGGAGTGAGGGCATGAGTGGGGTAATGGGGGTATAAGGACACATATGTAATAACTTAGTCAATAAATAAATTTTTAAAAAAAGAAGAAAAAAGAAAACTAAAGCAACAAATGCTAGCTCAGGTTTATCTGTAAGTAGCAAAACTGAGATTTGCACTTAGGTTTCTATTCTCTGAGCATCCTATCTTCAACAATATATGTGATGCTACTTTTATAATCAATCTGAACAAAGCTAGAAGCAAACATATAATACACTAGAGGCTCAGTGCATGAAATTCATGCACTTATAGGGTCCCTAGAGGCTGCTGGCTCGTTACTTTCTCCCTTCCCCTGGCTGCCTGCTACTTCTGGGTCCTCCCTCCCTTTCCCTGGCCGCCTGCCGCTGCTGACCGGGGCCTCCCTGCTTCCCTGGCAGCTGCTGCTGGCCAGGTCCTCCCTCCCTTCCCTTGGCTGGCCCCACTCTCTGGTCAAACTCCTGGATGAAATCCCAGTCGAGGGGACAATTTGCATACTATGCTTTTATTATATAGGATAATATATGCTTCTAATATCCTATATAATAAAAGCCTAATATGCTAAGTGTCCAACCATTCGTTTGACCACTTTAACAGTCCCTATGATACACACTGACCACCAGGGGGCAGACGCTTCAACGGGTAGGTTAGCTTGCTGCTGGGGTTTGGCCGATAGAGACTGGCCAAGATGGGCCATACATTCGCTGTAGCCCTCCAGCAGTCCCTCCCTGGCCTATGGGGATTGGGCCAAAACCGGCTCTCTGACATATCCTGAGGAGTCCTGTATTGCAAGAGGACACAGGCCAGGCCGAGAGACCCCACCAGTGCACGAATCCATGCACCGGGCCTCTAGTATAATATAGAGAAGAAAAAGTTCCCATCTAGATGGGAATCACAATTAAAATATATTTTCATTTGTGGGAGGTTTTGAAAGATGTTTTTGAAGACAGGTTAAAAATCTTCCTAAGATGGTTTAGGTAGGGGAGAGAATAGGTGAGTAAAGTTTTGGAAGAGGGAAAGTATAGAGCATGTCAGGAGACAAATTAGGTTCCACTTTAGGAAGAGTCTAAGATAAACAGGAGACATAGAAGGAGAGGGTTTCACAGATAGATATAGGAATCATAAAAGATACATGTCTAAAGATCTATTTTCTGTAGTTAATAGTTGGTGGATTACAGATTAAAACATAGGATATGTCAAATGTAAAATGAAGATAATTGGCTAAATTTTTACTCACAACTTATTATTTTTCCCCTACATATCCTATCTAATAAAGAGGGAATATGCTAATTGACCCTCATGCTGTTGCAAAGATGGTGGTACCCACAGCCAATAAGGAGGGAATAGGCTAATTGACAGCCCAGCCCCCAAAGATGGCAGCACCCACAGCCAATAAGGAGGGAATATGCTAATTGACTACCACGCCCTCAAAGATGGCGGCACCCTCAGCCACAAGGTGGCGGTGCCCAATCCCCTCAGCACCGCCAGGGCAGAAGGCGTGTGACAAGGCCCCCAGTCTCCTTAGCCCCCCAGCCACCCAAGGCTGGCCCGAGGCGCAGGCAAGCCTCAGATGGCGGCTGCCCAGCTGATGCCTGAGACACAGGCAAGCCTCAGATGTTGGCTGCCCAGCTTCCCAGGGCCGGTGGAGGCTCAGGTAACCAGGGCCGGCCAAAGCTTGCACTGCTGGCAGTGGCAGCAGCAGAGGTGTGATGGGGGTGTCACCTTTCCCTGATCACCAGATCGCCTCCTGCCCCTGGGGACTCCCAGACTGTGAGAGGGCAGGCCGGGCTGAGGGACCCCCACTCCAGTGCATGAATTTTCATGTACCGGGCTTCTAGTAAGGACTATAAAATGTAATAATAACACATTTTAAAATAGCAGAACTCCTTCTTCACATTAAATATCTTGTAAAAATACCATGAAACTACATATAAATGTAGAATAACCCTATTTTAAAAAGGAAGTATAGGGGAGGAAGGTATAAAACTTTACCTCTGGCTTACCTTCCCCTTTCTGTCCCTTTTTGAATGAATACTAGGTCCTAATGCAACATATCTGAAAAGTATAATAGCCTGTGACCAGAATGTCACCAAAAAGCACTTAAAATATAATAGTTTTACTCAGCTTATCTCTTTAAATCTATATTTATCTATTTCCTATGTAGTTCTCTCTCTCTCTCTCTCTCTCTCTCTTTCTTCTCTTTTTTTTTTTTTTTTTTCCTACCTTTAACTGGTGGTTATGGACTATGGTCACTTAATTGCAATCATAAGCAAAACTTTTTTAGAAAGTTTCTGACCCATTGGCTCCTTTGTGTTGGCTACTGATGCACCATATTAAATTTTACTGATATTAAATTAGAAGAGATATTTTTCCTTAATCTACTCTGTTCTTCCAGTGTAAATGTGCCATTTCAGCATAAATATTTATTGGCTTACAGAACATGGAGCCAATGATGTCAGTCAAGCCTAAAAGTTCTGACGCCTCCTAGATCAGATTTGTATGGACAGGATGGGCTTGTCAGATTACATTAGAGCTTCTGGAACTGATTTTATTTGGCCTCTCCATGTAAAAATGGTCTTAATAACATTTATTTATGCATTAAGCTGGAGGCTCACCTTGAGTATGAATTTGTGCAGGATACCAGAGCATGGTGATATATTTAGGTGTCCCCCAACTCAAGAATTTTATCTTGGAAACCATATCTATGTACATACTGGGCTGTAAATGACCCTAGTACTTCAAAATCAGTCATTATTGCTAACTCCAGCAATTTTGATCTGGACAGATTGTACATACTTTATATAGCAGCAATTCCTATTCATTTTGAAGATAATCTATGTAAATGATGATGACAGACTTCCCTCATTTAGTTTGTTTTTCTAGGATGCACAAAGATGTGGCCTCAATACTGACTTATCTAAGAGTAATGCTGTGTAAAATTCACACAGTGTCTAAACACTTTCCACATAATCATTAAACATTGTTAATATTAAGTGCTTTATGCAGAATCATTCAAAATTACTATAAATATTTATACATCAAAGAAAGAATATAAAGTCAGTAAATTGACTTTTCACATTTTTCAGTCAGAAAACAATCTTCCAAACCTCTGTATTCTGTAAAAGAATCCAATTTAAAGAATTATAATAGTCTTTGAACAAAGATGAATGAGTAATTAGAACATTCATGTTTTCTAAGACAGAAAGAAACTAGTACTACACAACAAAATTACATAATTGTGTTACCTTTGAGGAGGATAACAGGTTGTTTCTAAATGGATTGTTGTCATTCCAAATTTCTACTGTAACTGATTCAAATAAGAACTTCCTGGTGTTATGAAATTATATGCAGAATGGAATATATCATCATAATTGTACCAACAAGGTACATCATTTGTCAGTTCAAATGTATGATATATGCTTATTTTCATAAATACAGTAAAAATTTCAAAGTATCTGATGAATATTTCTGTTAAAAACCTTCCCCTCTTTTCCTTATTGTCTTGTCTAACAACTTTGAATAAAATAAGCGAATGGAGCACTCTCATTTCCCCATCATTCTGTTGAACTACAAAATACTGTCACCATAACTATCATAAAAATTGATTTATTTTTCCATTCAATTACCAAGAAATGGACTTAATCTTATATGTTAAGAATGAAAACAAGCTTTAGATATCATTAATGTAATACACTAAAATAAGAGATTATATCAAATATCTATGAGTCAACAGGTCATTATGACAATAGAAATTGTTGGATCTGCCACATTTGGGCCATACCATTTTGAAGATAGATTCATTAAAAATATTAAGGTTCTTATACATGGTCCTTTTCATCAGATAAGGGTCATCTGTAAGTAGCAAAACTGAGGCTTGCACTTAGGTATTCTATTCTCTGAGCATCCTATCTTCACCAATATATTGTGCTGCTAATTATAATCAATCTAAACAAAACTATACTATATAATGCATGGAATTGACAAGTAAGAGATGCCAGTTGCCTCTTCCAGAGTAATTTTACATTAAAAATTCACTTTATAAAACAAAGACAGATGTTGCCTACAGGGTTTGCCACATATTTCTATTTCCTTCTAGGCTTTATTGCCAGAATTTTACACTATTTCCCATCTATTTTTCAAAGTTGTCTAAAATAAACACTATTTCATATGTATTCCCAGAAAAGCTTTAGTAAAACATATATTTATTTTGCACTAACAAGTGTAAATTATTCAGATTAAATTCAAATTTTGATTCTGCCTTTTCTAATTCTGTTGTCTTGGGCAAATCAGCTACACGTTTAGTGTCCTTGTTTTTTTCTCTTTGAATGCTTCTGAGCAGCAAAGGAAACAACCAATAGAGTGAAAAAGTAACCTATGGAATGGAAGAAAATATTTGCAATTAAATGTCAGATAAGAGATAAATTTCCAAAATATATGAGGAACTTCTACAAATCAAGAGAAAACAAAACCAAAACTAAACTCATCACCTGATTTTGAAATAGGCTAAAGTCTTGAGTAGACATTTCTCCAAAAATATATATACAAATAATCAATAAAAAGATGCTCAACATCACTAATCATCAGGGAAATATGCATATCAAATCACAATGATATAACCACTTCATACCTGTTTAGGTGGCTATCATCAAAACAACAACAACAAAAATAGAAGATGGGTGTTGTCAAGAGTGTGGAGAAATTAGAACCCTTATACACTGTTGGTGGGAATGTAGAACAGTGCAACTAGGATGAAAGACAGTGTGGAGATTTTACTCAAAATATTGAAAATAGCCCTGGCGGATAAGGCTTAGGGTCGAAGTTTTGATTTTTGGTCAAGGGCAGGTACCTGGGTTGCAGGTTTGATCCCTGGTCCTGGTCCAGGTGTATGCAGAAGGCAACCAATTGATCTGTCTCTCTGTATCTGTCTCCTCCTCCTCCTCCTCTTTCTCCTCTTCTTACCTCCCTTCATCTCTCACTCCCTTCTTCCCTCCCTCCTTTCCACTCTCTCCAAAAAATCAATGGAAAAAATATCCTCAGGTGAGGATTAACAAAAAAACAAAACAAAAAAGAAATTCAATTCTCTATGGAGAAAAAAGAAACAAAAACCATCATATAGGACATTCACAATTTCACACAGAATTTATAGCATAGTTAGAAATTATCAAAAGATGAAATAGACAATTTAAATAAGCCCTTAACAATCCATCTATCAAAGGTATCAGACATTGTCTTTAAATGAACTGTGATTAATATGTTCAAGAAAGTGAATGACAGGACTGCTCAACCCATGAAGACAGAAGAGAAACAATCCAGAGATGGAAGACGCTGACAACGTCTTGCCATATTAGCAGTCAGCAGCTGTGCGTCGCTGCAGGTTGCCCAGGACCAAACCAGAGAGGGTCGAACCTGCATTACCACCTTTTGTCCACCATCCAGAACTGAAATATCATTGCTGACATGTACACATAAGGAACTATTTGACATTGATATTGGGACTCAAAAGAACTGTTGGCCCAGAAAGAAACTCACTACAGACTGATTCATTTGCCTCTCAGCATAACCATTATTGCTTGTCTCATTTTCGGTTCTTATAAGTGTATTTCTAGTATCACATGATCTCACTCATCTAGGGGAAATAATGAACAACATAAACTGATGAACAAAAACAGATCGGGAGACAGGGAAGCATCGATTAGACTGTCAAACCTCAGAGGGAAGGTAGGGGAGGGTGGGGGTAAGGGGGAGAGATCAACCAAAGGACTTGTATGCATGCATATAAGCCTAACCAGTGGTCACGGACAACAGGGGGGTGGGGGCATGCATGGGGAGGGGTTTGGGATGGGAATGGGGGGATGGGGGATACCTTAATCAATAAAGGGGGCCAAAACCGGTTTGGCTCAGTGGATAGAGCATGCATGGGACTGGAAGGTCCCAGGGATTTGGGATGGGAATGGGGGGGATGAGGACAAATCATCGTGATACCTGTAATCAATAAAGAAATTTAAAAAAAAAAAGTGAATGACAAAATAGAGAGATTCATCACAGATTAGGAATAGAGAAATATAAAATGGAAATTCTATAATTAAATAATATAAAAACTGTCATTAGAATTGCAATAAATGAGTATAGTAATAGATAAGACACAGCTGTTGAAAGGTTAATACACTGGAAGAAATGTATTAACATATATATTACACCAAAGAAATAAAATAGGCTGTATATATATATGAGTTCTGGTGCATGAAATTCATGCACTGGGGGGGTGTCCCTCAGCCTAGCCTGCACCCTCTCCAATCTGGGACCCCTTGGAGGATGTCCTACTGCTGGGTTATGCCTGATCCCACAGGAATCAGGCCTAAATTGGCAGTCAGACATCCCTCTCACAATCCAGGACTTTTGGCTCCCAACTGCTTGCCTGCCTGCCTGCCTGCATGATTGCCTCTAACCACTTCTGCCTGACAGCCTTATCACTCCCTAATCACTCTGCTGCCAGCCTAATTGACACCTAACTGCTCCCCTGCCAGCCCGATTGCCCCCAACTGCCCTCCCCTGCAGGCCTTGTCATCTCCAACTGCCCTCCTTTGCTGGCCTGGTCACCCATAACTGACCTCCCCTGCTGGCCTGATCACCCACAACTGCCCTCCCATGCCAGCCATGTTGTGGCAGCCTTCTTTGACCACATGGAGGCAACCATCTTGTGCGAGGTTGTGAGGGTCAATTTGCATATTATGTCTTTATTATATAAAATATATATATATAGTGGAACAAAAAGTGACTAAAACTAGTGTCCAACATTTATGAAGATCTATAAATCCATATAAATAAGAAATAAAACTATGTTTTAGAAAGTTAGGTTTTAGGAGCAAAGAAAACAACAATTTGGATTAACGGACAGGTCTTTAAAGTTAAAAGATGACAGGACAGATAGAACTGCAGGGAGATTTAACTGCCAGGATACATGTATTTACATTTCAGAGTAAGATAAAACCTGTAGCCTTGGAAACACTGTTTGTTTTATCTTCTTCTCCCAACATAAATAAGCACATTTATATTCCAAAAGATAAAAATCCAGGTAACTCCAATTTTTATTCCCCAAAAGGATGTAATTATATTGGAAAGATCAGATTCCTTTCATTTTTTAGAGGAGGAGGGATAGTAGCTGGACAGCATACATGTAACTTACATGAAGTTCCTAATTTTCAGAGATTCCTATTATGTAAAAACAAAACAAAACACAAACCCTTTAATAATAAAGATTTCAATGGCATATTTCACAGAACAAGAGTAAATACTCTAAAAATTTATATAAAACCTCAAAAGACCTCAAATAGTCACAGCAATGTTTAGAAAGAAGAACAAAGTTGGCAGAATCATGCTACCTGATATTAAACTATATTACAAGGCCATAGTAATCAAGATAGCATAAAAACAGACATATAGATAAATAGAACAAAATAGAGAACTGTGAAATAAACCCATGTCTTTATGTTTAATTAATACTTGACAAAGTAGGCAAGAATGCACAATGGGATAAAGATAGTCTATTTAACAAGGGGTGTTGGAAAAATGGGATGGATACCTGAAAAAAAATGACACTAGACCACCTTCTTACACCATTCACAGGAATAAACAAAACAAAACAAAAAAATGGATTAAAGGCTTAAAATGGAAGACTTGAAACCATAAAGGTCCTAGAAGAAAACAGGAGGTAAAATCTTGGACATTTCTTTTAGCAATATTTTTTTCTGATATATTTTCTTGAGCAAGGGAAACAAAAGAAAATAAACAAAGGGACTACATCAAACTAAAGAGGTTTTGTATAGCAAAGGAAACCATCAACAAAAAGAAAAGACAACCCACTGAGTGGGTTGTCTCAGACCTGTCAGAATGGCTATCCTATATAATAAAATACTAATATGCAAATTGTCCCCTCCACTCGGAGATTGACTGGGAGTTTGACTGCTCGCTATGACGGGCACTGACGGGGGGCGGCATGGAACACCAACACAGCACTGGCAGCGGGTGGCAATGGTGCCACTGTAATCCTAATAAGCCCTGAGGAAAGCAGGACTGCAGAGGGATAGTGAAGCAGGTGAGAAGGTGGCATCAGGCCAAGGCAGGTGTGAGCGGGGGCCCAATCTCCTCGCCAATCACCCAGCAGAGGCAGAGGCAGGGCCAACGCCCAGCTACCAGGCACAGAGGGAGCCAAGTGGGGGTCAGTCCCCGACCTATCACCCCACAAACAGCAACCAGTGGCCACCCAGAAAGGGGTTTGCAACCTCTCGTTAGCTACTTGGGCATGGGGATGACAGGGATGGAGTTGCGGTGAGGGTGTGGGGTGTCTGCGAGCTCGCTCTCACTCCCCCTGCTACTTTCCCCCGGGATGCCAGGGCTCACACACTGGGGAACACCCTCCCCCCCACTCAGGTGCCAGGTACCAGCGAGGACCCCGCCCCACACCCATGTGGCTTTTTCCAGGAGAGCTGATTCCAGCTGCCAGGCCATAGCCACCGGGACAACAGGGGCTGTTCGGGCTCCCTGTGGGTTTGCACAGGAGCCAGGAAAGAGCACACTACCCACCTAGCTTCCATGCGATGCTGCTGGGCAGCCCAGAAGCCCACATTGTGTCCTGTCCCGCAGTAACTGGCCGCACTCACCACAACTCCTCATGGGGACTCAGGCACCATGACTCAGGCAGGGAGGAGATGCGCGGGGGGCCCAGGTGCCTACGTGCTGCTCAGGGCCCAGAGATCAGCTGGGACCTGCCCTTCCTTGCCAGATGCTCGTGCTTCAATAGCCGGTGAGGCCTAGGGACTGCACTAGTGCATGAATTTCATGCACCAGGCCTCTAGTCATCAAAAAATCAATAAACCTTAAGTGTTGGTGAGGGAGGGAAGAAAAAGGAACCCTTGTGCACTGTTGGTAGAAATTCATTGGTGCAGCCACTTTGGAAAGCATTATGGAGTTACCTCAAATATTACAAATGAAATGGCCTTATGACCCAGAGTTTCCACTTCTGGGAATATATCCAAAGAAAACCGGAACCTACTGTATTTTTCCATGTGTAAGACACTCCTGACTCTTCCAACCCAAAATTAAGAAATCAATATTTTAAACATAAAACAGAACACATTTTTATTTAGTTATTACTGCAGGTAATCTACATTAATAAAAGAGAAACAGGCAAATTGACAGTACCTCCACTACACCCACCAGCCAATCAGAGTGAGTATGCAAATTAACACAACAAAATGGCAGCGGCCATGATGCTGGAGCAAGCAGGAGGCTTGGGTTGCCCCTGGCGATGAAGGAAGCCAAAGTTCCCACCTGCCCTGGCTGGCCCTGGCCCCCACTCAAGGCTACTAAGTTTCAATTATAGAAGATAAATAAATCCCAGATACCTGCTTGTAGCCAGCCCTGGCCTCCGCTCAAGGAGGTGCTGGAAAAAAAAAGAAAAAGAAAAAAAGGAGGGGCTGGTAGTTTGGGTCACCAGGGGGTGTGGCCAGCCTGCAAACAGCCATCAGCTCCTCACCCAGGCTGGCGAGGCACCCCAGTGGGGACCCCCACCCTGAAGGGAGTGTGGCCAGCTTGAAAACAGCCCTCAGCCCCTCACCCAGGCTGGCCACGCCTCCCCAGAGGGGAACCTCACCTCATGGGGGCATGGCCAGCCTGCAAAGCACCACAGGCTCCTCGCCCAGACTTCCCTACATCCCAAGGGAACCCCCACCCTGATCCAGGACACCCTTCAGGGCAAACTAGCAGGCCCCACCTGTGCACCAGGCCTCTACCTATACTAATAAAAGGGTAATATGCTAATTAGACTGGGAGACCTTTCAGGATATCTTTCTGACATTCTTCTGGATAAAGCCATGGTGGCAGGGCCCAGGTAGAGGCAGTAAGAGGCCAGGATGGGACAGCAGTTGTGGGTGATCAGGCTGGTGGGGGGGCGGGGCTGTTGGGGGTAAGCAAACCATCAGGAGGGCCAGTTGGGGGTGCGCAGGCCGTCACTGGTGGTCAGTTGGAGGTGATCAAGAGAGCGGGGGGGGGCAGTTTGGAGTGAGTAGGCCAGCAGGGGGGCAGTTGGGGGTGAGCAGGCCAGTGAGAAGGGAAGGTGGGGGTGAACAGGCCAGCAGGGGGGGCAGTTGGAGGTGAGCACACTGGCACGGGGGCAGTAGGGGGTGATCAGGCTGGCAGGGGGGCATTTAGGGGTGAGCAGGCTGGCGGTGGCGGGCAGTTGGGGATGAGCAGGCCAGCAGGCAGAGTGGTTAAGTGCAATCAGGCAGGCAGGCAGGCAGGTGAGCTGTTAGGAGCCAGCAGTCCCAGATTCCAAAAGGGATGTCCGACTGCCAGTTTAGGCCCGATCCCTGTAAACCGGCAGTAAGACATCCTTCGAGGGGTCCCAGGTTGGAGAGGGTACAGGCCAGGTGGAGAGACACCACCCCCTCACCATGCACGAATTTCGTGCACTGGGCCACTAGTGTATACATATCAGTATTATGATATTATGCAGCATATCACATTATTCAGCCTCTGTTGCATCACTGCTGTCTTCTTCATCACTGTTAGTTCCAGACATATCAATTTCTTCAACTTCTATTGTATCACTGCTGTCTTCTGAGTCACTGTCTATATATATGAGATCATCCTCATAAACTGGTAGCTTTTTCTGAGCTAACTTTGTTTGTGTTCTCATGGCCAACCCTTCTCTCCTCATGAAATTGAAACACTATTTTGCCTTTCCTGTAAAATCAACAATGTTCATTTCGCTTGCAAACAATCTTGCCTGTCATTGAATAAGCTTGGTTGACACACATAAACCACTCTGGCACTGCTCCATAATCCAAGTCTTAAGCCTCTGCTCCAAGTTTGGCCATTTTACTTTTTTCCTCTTAAGGCCTTCTTCTTTTTTGGCATCTTAAGGAGTTGTTCTTCCTGTTTTCTCCACTGTCTGATCATATACTCAGTGGGAGGAGGTCCAAATTGTCTCTCTGCAGCTCTATTTCCATGCTTTTTTGCATAGCTGGTTACATTCAGTTTGAATTTTGCAGAATAAGAAAAATCACTTACTAGCATTTGTCTTTTTATTTTTTGACATCTTTATGGGCTCAGAATGCTCTGGTCCCTGTTTCATCTGCACACTCTCTACCTCTACCTCCAATTATGGCATCAGCTGACGTCAGTAACAATATGGCTCATGATTGGAGGAAGCCTGTTTAACAAGGTATGGGAAGCTAAGTAGCCTCCGGGCTCCCTTCTTGGCTGACTTCCATGCATAAGATGCTCCTCGACTTTCAGTTTAACGATTTTAGAAAAAGATAGTGTCTTATACACAGGAAAATATGGTAATTCAAAATAATATATACACCCCTATGTTCATTGCAGTGTTATTTAAAATAGCCAAGATTTGGAAGCAGCCCAACCCATCAGTAAATGAGTGGATTGAAAAAGCCATGGTGCATTTACACAGAGGAATGGTAATCAACCATAAAACAAACAAACAAACAAAAAACATAAAGAAAAGAAAATCTTACCTTTTGTGACAGTATGGATGGATCTGAAGAGTATTTTGCTAAGTGAAATAAGCTAGTCAGTAAAAGACAAATATCATATAATTTCACTTATATGTGGAGTATAATGAATAAAATAAGCTAACAAACAAAATAAAAACAGACTCATAGATTCAGAGAACATGCCAGCAGCTATTAGAGGGAAGGAGATTTGGTGGATTATCCCCAAAAGGTGAAGGAATTGAACAAAACAAAACAAAACAAAGAAAAACCTCAAAGACATAGACAACATTATGGTGATTACCAGAGGGAAAGGGGAGTTAAGGGAAGTAAAGGAGATTAAAGGGGGAATAAATGGTGATGGAAAGAGGCTTGACTTGGGTGGTAAATACACGATCTATATAATAAAAGCATAGTATGCAAATTGTCCCCTCAACTGGGAGTTCTTCCGGGAGTTCGACCAGGGGGCAAGGCCAGCTGGGGGAAGGGAGTGAGGCCCTGGCTGGTATCTGGCAGCCGCTAGGGACCCTACCAGTGCATGAATTTCATGCACTGGGCCTCTAGTATAATATACAGATGATGTAGTATAGAATTGTAAAAGACAAATATCATATAATTTTACTAACTGTCACACCAATAAATTTAATGAAAATCTAAAAATTATATTGAAGAGTTAATAGCACCCTCGTGTTTATTATAGCACTATTCATACTGGAAGCTAAGATGTGGAAGCAACTTAAATGTCCATTAACAGATGAGTGGATAAAGAACAAGTGGTGTATACATATAATGAAATATATTCAGCCTTAAAGAAGAAAGAAATTCTACAGCACACAATAATATCAATGCACCTTGCATTAGGCCAGGTGAAATAAGCCAGACACAAAAAGCCAAAGACTGCATGAGGCATATGAATTAACCAAATTCATAAATCAAAAACTGGGATGGTGATCACCAGACTCGAGGTGGGGGAGTGATGGAAGTTATTAATTAACATGCATAAAGTTTCAGTTGAATATGATGAATACTCTCTAGAGACCTGCTGTACTACATCGTACTATAATCAACAAGTGTGTTGTACACTTAAAATTAGTGGAGGATAATTCTATGTAAGTGTTCTTATCACAATAACACTAACTAAATAACTCTGAGAGAAAAACAAGAGAAAAAAATGGAAATCCCCCTTTGGTGCTCAATTAGGCCCACCTACCCGGCTTTCATTGTATTGCTAAAGAAGGGGGAAATATAGGGCATGGAGTACTAAGGTAGTTACTGCTGTAAGTAATAAAATATTTGCTCCAGAAACCTCATATTTAGAATATGAATAAATAAAGATATTAAAACTTACTTAAATCTTACTTTAAAAAAAAGCTATTTATAATAGAGGATGTCCAAATGGCCAACACACAAATGAAAATGTTCACAACCTCATTAATCACAGGGGAATGCAACTTGAAACTACAAGGCGAGATCACAACACATCCACAAGACTTTAAAATGAAAAAGACTGATGATACCAAGTGTACTGGTGAGGTTGTGGAATAATTAAAACGTTCAAAAACTGCTGATGGATGTGTAAATTAGAGTTACCACTTTGAAAAGTTGTTCAGTAATACCTAATAAAGTTGAACATTGGTGTATTTTATGACACTTTGTATATTCCAAACAGAAACATAATAAATACACATGTGCAAATGATCATTTCAGCACTACTTGTGATACCCAAAATAGCCCTAACGTCAAGCCCTGATAAACTGTAGTACCTTTATGTTCCCTCAAATACCAATAAATATACAACAAAAGAAAAACAAAAGTTACTTTTGAAACATTATTTATTCATAATCACTCCCAAATGAAAATAAATATTCATGAAAACATACACTGGATAAGTACTGGTATAGTCATATAATAGAAAACTATATAACAATGTACCAGTAGATGCTGGTTGTATCTAAAAAACACAATGTTAATTAAAAGAAGTCAGGACCAAAATGGTACCTTTTGTATGAGTCTATTTATTTGAATTTCAGAAATAAGCAAAACTAATCAATGAGGAAATAAGGCAAAATGGTGCTTTCATTTGGGTAAAAGTTACTGGGGGAAGTATACAGTGCTCATAATCTTCTATTTATTAACCCTATTACACTGAAGTGTTTATTTTGTGAAAAGCTATACACCTGAGCACTTACAATTTCTTACAATGTGTGTGAATGACACTTCATTTTTCAAAAAGCTTATTTAAAATAAATGTAATGTTGAACAACAATATCTACATTTTTAGATAAAAAGAGTTAAATAAGACATTAGGTTTATATTACCTGATTTTTATTGGCAGGAAACTGTTTTTTCCAGCTTCCTGATATTTAATAGCTTTAAGCATATAAAATATTCAAACTATTATATTCCAAAAGTAAAATGCTTCCTTTGAACATGTGTTTTATTAATTTGTAGCCAGTGTATGCCAATTTTATCTTTAACATTTGGCACATGGAGAAGATAAAGGGCTTGTTCAGTGTTTTCTATAAGCAGAGAAAGATTCAGAATGGCAAGTGGCTTTGGGATTACAAATCTCATGTTTTATTTCCATTTATTCTTAGAGTTTTAGTACAACTGGTTTTCTTGCATATCCTCTTATTTAGAACATAAATTCACAGCAGAAATGATCTCACTTATAGAATGTTAAATTTAAATGTCAAAAGGTGGAATTTAAGGTCTAATACCTGGACTGCTATGGGTTCTGTGTATGTGAGAGATGGTTATATTAATTCAGTTGACTTGCTCCAAATCTCTCAGATAATAAGTAGAAAAAACAGAATTTTAGCCCAGTTCACCCAGCTCTGAAGCCCATGTAGATCTCACTGTGTTGCCTCTGTACTCATTTCATTTTCATTTTGAAACTTGCCAATTCCACATATGAAAATCTTCATCTATAAGCTTTTACAATAATGTGTCTCATTTTAGGATATATTTGTAGCTCTATTATTCTGAATTAAAATGAATAAATAAGAATAGCTCCTACTACTACAGCAAGTGATATGCTAAAAGCTGTTGCACAGTATTTGGGGTAAACATGCTAACCTAGGACATCTTACTCTAACATATATGTATATCAGCATAAAGGAGAATGAATAACAGACATTTTCTGCTTAAGGCATTTTATTTAGCTCTTTTTGATTTGTATTTTCTTATTTGCCTTCAATGAGGGCAAGGTTGTGATTGGTTTTGATGAAGATAAGGCAAGATTTGTAATTAAATTTCACCAGGGATCCACCATCTTGCCCTAGGGAAAAATAAATAAAAGAGGTGAGAATCCTGCCCTTAGAATATAGCAAAAGGGTTAGATAGAACACAACCTTCTTCTTGCTAAAATAGTGAACAGAGGTTCCTTATTAGAGCTTGGCTGAGGACATTTTCCTTTGCAAACATCACCAATCTCTTAGGAATGTCAGCTCCAGTTCCCAGGATCCTTCCAGCTATTGAAGTTTGTGACATTACGGCAAAGATCTAGAAGTAGAGCTGGTGGTGATATGTGGCTATTGTTTAGGTTTGTCCTTTTAAAAGGAGACAAGGCTATGCAAATCCTTTTGATCACACTCTGTCTCCAAATTTGGACCTTCCAACATAATTTGATTAAAAAATTTTAAACTGATCTTGCCCAGTAAGGAATGGCACCTCCAAATTTAGCAGATTCTCAGTCTCACAGAAAATGAATTGGTATAACAAAGAATTATTCCAAATTTTAAATAAAACATGATCTGACCATTTACATTAAAACTGGGCAATTTTATAAAATACATAATGTTAATCTTAATCTGTACATACTATTTTTTAATTTAAAATTACTGTTCATCTTTAATTAAAAATACTGTAAATATAATGCATGATAAACATTATAGATACAATAGATTGTATAATAGATAATATAATAGATAAACATTATATATAATATAATAGATAAACATTATAGATACAATACTGTTATGAATTAATAATTATAGATACAATACTGTTATGATTGTATAGATACAATACTGTTATGAATTAATAATAGTTGTTATTAAGGCTAAGAACATCTGTGATAAGTTTTCATTAAAGAGGTCTGTCAATCTGTACAATCTATATCTATATATCTATCATCTTACCTAATAATAGACAATCATGTAAATTGACTGTACCTCTGCTACGCCCACAGCCAATCAGGAGTGAGTATGCAAATTAACCCAACAAAGATGGAGGGTTAATTTGCATATGCAGGTGCGGAGTGGCCAGGCGGGGCGGGACGCCTGCTATGAGTCGGGGGAGGTGTGGAGGGAGGTACAGGAGCAATGCTCTAGCTGGGAGCGGGACTTGGCGGCTCCTGGGTGGCCAGGAGTGAAGCCAGGGGAAGGCCTATTCTTGCACGAATCTCCATGCAATGTGCCTCTAGTATATAATATTCATGTATAAGTATATTAATTTTAAACTTTTTTATTATAATGACAGGTTTAGTACACAAATGTGTCAGTCTCCTTTAATATTAAAGTACCAAAGTATGTACGTTTTTATTATTGCTTATTTTTCTATTTTCTGCTTCCCTAATCTACTTGGCTCATAAGAAAAATCATCATCAAAGAACTACTGAGTGCCAGTATCCTAAGGACTTAGCAATATACTAGGTGTTTGATCATTTAGAACTATAAAGAACATGCTTAGTTACTGTTGAATTGAAATGCTGAGTGGTCCATTAGGCAGAAGTGAGTAAATCATCCATCAAAGGCATCCACGGCAAATGATTACTCTGACAGTTCATATGTTGAATATGAGAGCACTCATGAGAATGTATATACTAGATGAAGTGATGCTAACTTTTTTATTTTTCCAAAAGTCTATTTTTAGTCAAGATCTGTAACTCTATCTTAAATCACTTGTGGTGTTGCTATACATAACATAGGTTTTAAATAATTCTGACCAATCCATTCTATCCATTGAAAGATAGTGTAAGTTTTTTTTATCTATGACGTGGTGTTATTACGGCATGGGAAATCTGGAATTTAAATTGTTAAGTATGGAATGAATGTATATAAATATTAGTGATATTCTCAATATTTTAAAAATTTGAATTTTCATACTAATGAGTAGCTGCATAGAAATCACATCAAAATAGACCCACAGCTTCCCAAGTCTTGTATAAACTCATAAGCAACATAATACTCAGTTATACAGGGATTGGCAAAAGTAGGTTTATAGTTATAATACAAATAAATATTATAATAATTAATAAATAACAATACAAGAATAAACTGTGTTTCTCATACAACTGTAAACCTTCTTTTGCACATCCTTTTTATTAATAGCATTTAAAAATAAAGGAGCTGGACTCAATGAATCTTCCCAGCTCTAAATTATTCTTGCATTCATAACCCTAACCATTAATACTACATAGCAAATATAAATATTTTATGCTAGTGCATACTAAATAGTTTATAATATAAAACACTAAAATAAATACTAAAAATTAGTAATTTACATTGAGTTTAACATGTTCATCACAATAGAAATTGTATGTGACCCAATTAGCAATAATGATGATTTTAATGGATATATAATAGCAATGGTGGCCTATACGGTCTTCTCCATGTGGTTGAGCACTGTAACGACAGACTATTGTGACATAGAGTTGAAAAATAAATATATGTTGAAAAAAAGAAATGAATAAATGAATGAAAGTGTGTATAAAACTAAGTCAAAATAAATGTCAATTTAGTGAAATATATGAACATTTTGTTGCATGATTGGAATTTTTGAAACAAGTAATAATTCAGGAAAATTCGATCTCATTATTTTGGAGGGGAGGCAATGATTAGCAGTTCTATTTGTCTCTTCATACCAGATGAAAATATTAAATGATCTAACATTAAGTTTATTTATGTCACTTTCTATATAAGCCTCTAATCTATATTTTATTTATTTATTTATTTATTTATTTATTCCTCACCAGAGGATAATTTTCCACTGAATTTTAGAGAGGGTGGAAGACAGAGTGTGAGAGAAACACATCGATTGGTTACCTCCTGCATGTGCCCTGACCAGGGCCTGGGCCAGGGAGGAACCTGAAACCAAGATACATGCCCTTGACCAGAACTGAACTTGGGACCCTTTGGTCCAAAGGCTCATGCTCTATCCACTGAGCCAAACCCACTAGGGCTCTAATCTATATTTTAAAGATATACTTAAATAAGCTATTATTGATACCATTATTATATCATCTATAATAGTAACATAAGCCTGAAATCTTCTTTTAATACATCATTTTTTAAAATTTTGGGGTGGCAAAATTTTGGGGTGGCAAAATCGATGGATGCCAGTAACCAATTCCAACATGTCATAATTGCAAGAGTCTCATCAAAAGATTGATGTGACTTGGGGGCTCAACAAGGGCTGAGCCACACATATGTAATTACCTGTTGGAATGGCTAAATGGCACTTCCCCCAAACCTGAATAGGATTGTCTACTGCCTGACAGCTCAGGGCATTTTATTGCCTCCTGTGGGCCAAACACCTGAACAGCTGTAGGCTATTCCCCAAACTGACAATGCTTCTGTAAACCTACCCTTTGAAACAGTACCCTTTGAAGTATATTATCTCCACCTTGCCTTAGGACAAATTGTGTTAATAAATAGCATGTGGTCCTTAGACAAGGGGTAGTTTTTCAGCTCCTTTAGCTGAAGAACCTCTGACCCCCATTGCCTTTAAAAATTATCTTTCATTTTTGGACTCCTTCTTAATCTATGCATCAACCCCTTTCTCCAGATTTCTGAACCCTTTGTAATCTGGGACAAGAATCCTGGAAAATGGAGCTGTCTGCTGGATAGAATTAATAATTAATCATAAATAATTACACCTGATGGTTGTGTAAAGAGAATAAAATTAATAAGAGAGGGAAACACACACTCAAAAAACCAGAAAAATTATGTTATAAAAATTCTCAAGTAGTAATTTGTCTTCAGAGGCTAAAAAACTATATAGCTATTTTCAAACCATTTTATAAATATAGGAATCATTTCTGGAAATACTAATTTATTCATTCATTCATTCAATAAAATAACCTAATGTTTGTTATTTCCATGTGTTAGTGGAAGCTCTTTGAGGGAAGGCATCTTTTTTTTTTTTCTTTTCTGTTGTAACCCTAGAACAGGATCTGATACATAGTAGGTATTTGAGAGTGAATATATGTTAGGTGCTAGTGTAACCCACCCCACTATTCTTTGGATATTGTTTTTATAAATGCTGACTGACTAATACGTAGCTTGTAGATGAACAGTATATTTGTATAAGAATTCTAGGAACTAACTTCAAAAGAAGCAGACCCTGACCTTTAGGCATTCTAGCTAAGGGAGATTTGCTGACTTTAAACCATAAACCCAGGATCACCCACACCAGACAATCACTTGACCAGTTTCAAGATCCTCATCAGAATAGACTTTACTGGTCTACAAGTAGAGAACTTTTCAATCCCCTTCTCTTGATCTCATTGTTCTTTTTTTCCCTCCCCCTCCTTATAAAAACCTCTGCCTGCACTGATATGTTAAGATTGGTTTTGGGACTAGTTTCACATCTTCTCAAGTTGCTGGCACTTGAATAAACCATTTTTCCTTACACAAGCACCTGCCTCTCTAATATTGGTTTTCATTGGGGCAAGCAGCCAAACTTGCTTTCGGTTTCACTAGCATAAAATAATGACTACATCATGCAATAGTTTGTTTTCTTCTACTTTTCCAATTCAAGTGGGTGGAACTTCCAGATATTCAAAAATACTGTTATACACTATTTCAAAGTTTACAGCCATCACTCAAAAGCAAATCAAATTTTTATTCAGCAGTATTAAAATTAGTTAACCTAGAGTGTAAGATGTGTGAAACTATTTAAGGCAAGGAAATGGAATTTCAAGAATCACCAGATTTTAAGTGAGTAGTGTCTTTCAAGAAGACCTCTATCTATATATATATAAAAGATTGCTGGAAAGACCTGAAGGACCAGAACAACCAGTCGCTCTGATGCCCACTGTGGTGGGCCAACTGGCCTGAGTGGGGGTGGGGCCAGGTGGCCAACCTCCCATGGTGCCTCCCCCTGGCTGCCCCTGCCCCTGATTGCCCCCCCCACCCCAATCGGGAGCAGAGCCAGTGGCCAACCACCCTCAGCCCTTCCCCCCACTCGCCCAGCCCCAATCAGCCCCCATCGGGGTGGGCCAGCTGGACCCCACCCATGCACAAATTCATACACTGGGTCTCTAGTCCTATATAATAAAGAAGTAATATGCAAATTGATCATCACTCCAACACACAAGATGGCCACCCCCATGTGGTCAAAGATGGCTGCCCCCATGTGGACACAAGATGGCTGCCACAAGATGGCCAGTAGGGGAGGGAAGTTGGGAGGGACCAGGCCTGCAGAGGAAGGCAGTTGGGGGGAGACCAGGCCTGCAGGGGAGGGCAGTTGGGGACAACCAGGCCTGCAGGGGAAGGCAGTTGGGGGCGACCAGGCCTGCAGAGGAGGACAGTTAGGGGAGACCAGGCTGGCAGGGCAGGGCAGTTAGAGGCAATTGGGCCGGCAGGGGAGGACAGTTAGGAGCGACCAGGCTGGCAGGGGAGGGCAGTTAGGGGTGACTAGGCTGGCAGGGTATTGGTTAGGGGGTGATCAGGCTGGCAGGTAGAAGTGGTTAGTGGCAATCAGGCAGGCGGGCAGGCGAGCGGTTGGGAACCAGCAGTTCTGGATTATGAGAGGGATGTCCGATCCCACCGGACATCCCTCGAGGGGGTCCCGGATTGAAGAGGGTGCAGGCTGGGCTGAGGTACACACATCCTCCTCCCCCCCATGCACAGGTTTTGTGCACTGGGCCTCTAGTACTAATATAAGGTGACAGGAGAGGATTTGACTTTAGGTGGTGGGCACACTGTGCAATGTACAGATCTTCTGACATGGAAACCCACACCTGAAACCTATATGTTCATGTTGACCAATGTCACCCCAATCAATTTAGTAAATAAAAAAAAATTAAATAAAAAAGAAACCCCTTAATGCCACTGTTGCCAACCTTTTAGACTTCACAGACCACCAGTGGTCCATGGACCACCAGTTGGCAACCAGTGCATGTATCTGCAAAGCATAAGGATCTGCAGGTCATTCTCCTTCATAAAGACATCTTCACACATGAAGGCAAGTCTGGGCAATTAAAAAAAACTCTTGACTTTAAGAGTCTTTACATAGTGGAATTAAGAACAGATTGGCTATTTTTCACCCTGAAAACGGTCCTCCAGGGAAAAATCAATGATCAGAAGTGATTTATATCCCAGGAGGAAATTCATGAACAAACATATCACTCTTCAGAGGTATTCCAGGGTGATATCTTGGACCCACAGTTTAGCAAGCTTATTAAACAGAGAGAACTGTGAAAAACTTCAAAAGAGTCAACTACATCCTATCTAAGAAAAGAGTAATATGCAAATTAACCATCACTCCGCTACACTCACAAGCCACGGCCACCAGCCAATCAGGAATGAGTATGCAAATTAACCCAACCAAGATGGCTGTGAACAGGAGGCTTGGGTTGCTCCGGCGATGGAGGAAGCCAAGCTTTCCGCACACCCTGGCCAGCCAAGCCCTCCACTCAAGGCTACAAAGTTTCAATTATAGAAGATAAATAAATCCCAGATACCAAGGCCTCTGCTTGGGTCGCCTGGGGGCATGGCTGGCCTGCAAACCACCACAGGCCCCTCGCCCAGGCCACCCCATGCCCCAAGGGAATCCCCACCCTGATCCGGGACACCCTTCAGGGCAAACCAGCTGGCCTCCACCTGTGCACCAGGCCTCTATCCTATCTAATAAAAGAATAATATGCAAATTGACCATCACTCCAACACACACTATGTCTGCCCCTATGTGGTCAAAGATGGCTGCCCCCATGTGGATACAAGATGGCCACCACAAGATGGCCAGCAGGGGAGGGCAGTTGTAAGGGACCAAGCCTGCAAGGGAGGGCAGTTGGGGGCGATCAAGCCTGCAGGGAACGGCAGTTAGGGGTGACCAGGCCAGCAGAGGAGGGAAGTTGGGGGTGACAGGGCCTGCAGGGAAAGGCAGTTGGGGGGGACCCAGGCCTGCAGGGGAGGGCAGTTAGGGGCAATCAGGCTGGCAGGGGAGCAGTAAGGCATCAATCAGGCTGGCAGGGGAGTGGTTAGGGGATGATCAGGCTGGCAGGTAGAAGTGGTTAGGGGAAATCAGGAAGGCAGGCAGGTGAGCAGTTGGGAGCCAGCAGTCCTGGATTGTGAGAGGGATGTCCGACTGCCCGTTTAGGCCCGATCCTACCAGGATCGGGCCTAAACGGGCAGTCGGACATCCCTCGAGGGGTCCCAGATTGGAGAGGGTGCAGGCTGGGCTGAGGGACACCCCCCCCCCATGCATGAATTTCATGCACCGGGCCTCTAGTTAAAATATAAAACATTTAAACAGTAGAAGAAACTTTTTGTTTGTTTGTTTTTAAGAAGTGTCAAGGAAGAGGTAGATTACAATCATCAAATATTTATTAGGATTAATATGCAGACTATAAGAACATGTAATTGTTTATTTCTATCAAGGAAAATGAAAAAGAAGACATAGATATAATATACATTACAACTAACTTATTAAGTATCTTAAACATTTTCCTTATAGTTGTTAGAATAGGCAGTTAGATATTAACAAGGAAAAAGGGAGAAAGACATCTGGATAAGCAGGTAAATATCTTTGTGGTCACCCAAGGGAGTTACTGTCATAGTTCCACTAGTTTAGCAGGCCTGGGGCAAAATCACAGACATCTTGAGACCCAAAAAATTCCGCTTATTAATGTATGTGCAGACTTACATATATCACCGCAAGTGACCTCTCTTCAATTATGCCTGATTGCAATAAATTAGCACTGCGGTTTTGTGAGCAGACCTAGAGAATTATGGGTAAGAGCTAAAATTGCAGAACACTATCCAAAGAAAATCAGAGAATGGCATTGTTTAGTTTAAAAATAAGCCCACTCTTTTCGGAGTTGGATAGTTAACAAACAGGTAAAAACACCTCTCTTTTCCCTGCCCAGAGATTGTAAGAAAACTCACACAAAAATCTGGTGCAGTTGTTCTCCAGCCTGCCTGCTTTTTCTTTTCCTCCAAGAGTGTACTTTCACTTTAATAAATTTTGCCACTGCCTCTTGAATTCCTGTGTGTGTGTGTGTTCCTGAATTCTTTCCTGAGACACCTCAGAGAATCTCCATCTGATGTTACAGTGAATATTTTTAAACATTTATAAGTGATTTACTTTGAAAAGTGATAGCATGTCTCAATGAAAAATATTTGTGAATCATATACATTTTATTCTTCCAGATACGGATAACATTCTTCCAAAAACAGAGGATTGAGTCTACTGTATCACTATAAATCCTTTCTAAAATGATACTTTATCATTTTAATCCTCCTTCATTAATTAACTACCCTCAATTAGCTAAATATCTCATTGTTTTTTCTTTACTTACTTAAATATGAATGGCATATTGCTACAGTATATGTTTTTTGTAAGACATCTTTTTTTTTAAATAAATCACTAAGGTATTCATAGTAAAATAACTCACATAGGGTGCCAAGAAACTGAGTAATATTAAAATGGATTACTAGAATTTCTATTTTTCATTCTAATTTTTTTTAAAGCTAGCTTTTGGGATAATTTATAGGAAATAAATACTTATTAATAAATGGATTTAAATTACCAATCATAAGAATTAAAGTCAATTTTTATTTTAAAATGAGCCACTCTTGGTCCCTAATTTCATAGTAGTGCTGAAATAACATTTGGAGGAACCTTTCAGGAAAGTGTGCTAGATGGCATTGTGGGGAAAGAAGGAAACACACTTACACAGACACCTTTTAGTGTTAGTGTTATTGACTTACATGTTAACTGAGCCCTTTGAGAGCTCCACTTCAAAACCATAAATCAAGGAAGGGTATACAAATCATCTAGATTCTTAGTAAAATAAAAGAAAAGGTGATATGATGTAACAGATAATGGTAGAGATGTGTAAGCGGGATTCCTATGATTAATTATCCAAAGTAAACTTGGTTATTTAAGAGCTATTGGACTATAAAGAAGCTGATTTTCCCCCCCAGCAATGTGAATTAGTTTTACATGCTGTCATAAATATTGACAGCATTATGTTAGTCGTGCATTTAGATTTCTCTTTCTGACTGAGATGCCTATAGAAAGAAGGATTATATAAATATATTTCAGATGAATGCACCCAGGGTTTGAAATGATGGGACCAGTGACTCTATGACTATTAAGTTGTTTTCATGCTGTTAAATATTTTGCCTAACAGTGGGGAACTGAGGTACAAAGGGCCTTTCAGCACCTCTTACTACAACTCTATTTTTCCCACTGTTTGTATAAAGATTAAGCTAATAGTTTTTATTCTCTTACCATGTTTTGTAAAGGATAAGACTAATAGATCAAAATGTTAGATCCATTTAAAAAAAAGAATTCTAGCTAAAGTCTAAAGCTGAAGGCAATAGGTATAAAATACCAACCAAGTACAAATATCCATGTAGCATTTACTAAAGGTAGCAAAACGGATAGCAAAACTCCCATTCCAAATGAGCTAGGTGATAGAAGTCTAGAAAAGGAAAAGTTTCTTTTTGTAACGTAAATTTTTAGAGATGGGGATTTCTTGCAAGAGCATGAGCCTGATATTCCAGCCTATTGGGGCTTTGACTACACTGTCATTGACCCAATAGTAATATCTTGTAACAGACAATACTAATAACAGATTGGTGTGAGCTAGGTAGGGATTGGCCTACATGTGGACATAGGGACTATGCCTGCTTTGCTTTGCCAGAAGGTCTGAAGGCAGGAATTTGGTCAGAGTAGCCAAGAAATGCTATAGAGAGGTAACAGTCATGTTCTCAATTGCTTAGTCAAGAATACAAGAGCTCTTGGGGAGCAATTGAAGATGAATAGCTCACTCTTTTGACTGTGCTAAAGTTACTTTTACGGAATTATGTACTTTCATTGTCAGCGTGTGGAAATAATAGTAGGCAGAAAAGAGCAGAGTCATTAATATTTTTGAGTCTACTAAATAATAAACTAAAAAATGTAAGTATATATCCAGTTCTATTGGAGATAGTCTTGGTTTACAGCAATATTCCAACATCTTATTACCTTACTATCCTTTTTCACTCACAAAAGTAAACTGATTTGGAGTTTACATGCCTGATTGATTCATATAAAGGAGGGAAACAAAACATTTAAACCAGTTGACAAAAACTATGCACCAAAAATTAGTTTAATGATTTTTTAAACTTTGTTTTGTTGGCACTCATTTATTTTATCATTCATTTATCTGCACTCTAGGATATGTTTTTACTGATTTGAGAGAGAGAGAAACATTAATTGGTTGCCTCCTATACCAGCCACAACTGGGGGATGGAACCAGTAACCTGCATATGTGCTCTGACCAGGAATCAAAACTGAAACCTTTTGGTGCACAGGATGATGCTCCAACCGACTGAGCCACCTGGCCAGGGCTGTTGGTGCTCTTAAATTTTCATCATAAAAATCAATTAATCTTTTGAAAGTCAGATATGAATTTGTTTCTCCTGTGTAATTAATCTCCCCGAAATAGTGTGGAAGTCCCTGAGTGTAGAAGCTATGTCTAAGCCTCTTTAGTATTTTTCCACAACATATTTAGATTTTCTAAATAAATATTGAATGAATGACAGGAACAAAGAGTGAGTACAAATTCTGTTAGAAATTTAGGGTATATCTGAGAAAAATATCAGTCTCGGTTTCAGAAGCATTGTTTATGGTTTTATATCACATTGCATCATACTTAAAATACACATAAGAGTCATGCTATTATTCTAGAAATATCTTCATAAAGCCACATCTGAAAACAGTATTTATGTCTCTTAAAACAGACTGTACTGACATAATTCACTTTTCACTTTATCCTTTGTGTGTGTGTGTGTGTGTGTGTGTGTGTGTGTGTGTGTGTGTGTGTAAACATCTCTGTTTTAATAAAACTGAGATTTTGACCTGACCTAAGAGAAATAGTGTCTTAGGCTGTATTTAACATAATAAAATTTAAATAGAGAAGTAAAAAAAAAAGCAGGTGGATATAAGGCAATGGCAAATAATCATAACAAGATATGGGTGGTTTATAGATTTTTCTTCTTTGAAAAAATTAGATTAAAAATGAGTTTAAATAGGATATTTAAGGAGTGGCAAATATCACTATTTCAGTGTCTCTTACCCACTGGAATTATTAAACAGGATGGAAATACTAATTAAGATTTTACTGCTGCTAAGCAATATTTACTGCAGTTAAACTGGATGAGTTTTAAAGCAGCTCAATCTCATTTCCTTGTTAAGATCTTCATACAGAAACCCAGGCTTCTCGGATTTAATCAGACACTGCTCCCTCCCCTCTCCTTCTCCTCAATAGAGAAGAAGCACATTCGTTACTCCACAACCTCAAGAGATTATTAATCTATAAAAATATTCTTGCCCTCCCACCACTTCCCAGCCTATGACAATAATTATGATGGCTGCTGCAGAGTTGTGTTGCTGTTAGAAGTGGCAATAATAATGGTGGAATTAAATCCCCTTTCCATATGTATAAATGCAACACTTATTTCCATGCTATTTGGATAGGATCCATTCTTTTTCAGCAGACATAGCTATGCATCATCCTTAAATATACTGTAAATCTTCTAATAATTAATAACTGTTAAATTTCAGTTCCTTAAAAAATGAATTTATATGAATTATGAATCACCTGTAACTAAATTCATTTTTTTGCCTTTCCTCAGCTCTAAAGGGAAAAAGAAAGGGAGCAGTTGTCAAATATATATTTTTTTAAATGTTTTTCTCCTTACAATATTTTGGTTGTTTAGGTTAGCTTTGTTTTTTAATGTATTAATTCTTCAGAACCATCATTTGACTGCCATTTTCAAAATGGCATATTTTATTATGTTTATTTTCCAGACATAGTTTTGTGTTCTAATTGTGAATTTCTTTTTGTTTTGAAATTAGTATAGTTTATTTAGAAAAAATAACATTTAAAAAATCAAAATAAACAGATATAATACTACATATAGCTACCATTAAGTTTTTATAAAATATTCATCTAGAGTATTCTTTACATATGTATCTATAGTAGCTATTGATATCAATATAGGTATATAGATATATTGGTGGAATTGTACCATACATTGTAGTTTTAACTTGATTGTCTTTACTTCAAAAACATCGCAAGTTGAAAGGTGGATGCTACTTCATTGTTATTGAAGGACTTCAGACTCTTTCATTGAGTAGGTAATTTATGTAACCAAAATCATAATTTATTTTATAATTTTTATTTTTAGCCACTAAAAAGGGGAGTAAGTAATATATCAAATGATATATTTTTGTATACTTTTTAAATCCTCACCCAAGGATATTTTTCCATTGCTTTTTAGAGAAAGGGAGGGGAGATGGGGAGAGAGAGAGAGAGAGAGAGAGATGTGAGAGAGACACATCATTGGTTGCCTATCAAATGTACCCCAACTGGGGCTGGGATTGAACCTGAAACCCAGGTACCCCCCTTGACTGGGAATAAAACCCGAGACGCTTTGGTGCACGGACCAATGCTCTAACCACTGAGAATGCTGGCCAGGGCTGTATACTTTTTGACTTACATACTCTTAAATGTTTATAGCTATCTCTTCTCTCTTCCACCCTGTAGTCTGCTATATATTAGCTACAAGTTTCAACTTTCTAAGGAAGGTGGGGTTCAAAGGTTTAGTAGCTTGTCCAAAGTAACAAAGCTAGAAAGCTATAGAATGAGGCTTGCTGTTATCGACTTCCAAACTTAAGAGGTAGGTTCTGGCATTGTGGGTAGTATTTAGAAAAGGACAAAGTTCTGAGTGAAAAGTTGAGGTACAAGCATAAGGTGGTCCAAGAAAAAAATGCATAAGTTACTACAAATTCAACAAGAAACTGTAACTTTGCTTCTCTATGGCTCGATTTTATAATGAGGGAAATGTTCTGTGAGGAGTAACTATGCAGCTTAATTTCAAGTGAGTTTAGAATCCTGTCTAATAATAGACAAATATGCAAATTGACCACACCTCCGACATAACCACAAGCCACGCCCACCATCCAATCAGAGCGAGTATGCAAATTAACCCAAACCAAGATGGCTACAGCCACAGAGAGTAAGTTTCCTAGGTAACAGAGGAAGCCAAGCTTTCCGCCTGCCCTGGCCAGGCCTAAGCCTCCACCCAAGCTACAAAGTTTCAATTATAGAAGGTAAACAAATTCAAACAAATGGTGGCAGAATGCAGCTTGAGAGAGCAGGCCAGGGTTGCCGCCAGCAACAGGGGAAGCAAAGCTTTCTGCACACCCTGGCCGGGCCCACCCACTTAAGGCAACAAAGTTTCAATTATAACCCCAACACAAATGGCTGCAGTGCAGGGAGCCCCAGGCTTGTCTCCACTCCAGGCTACAGTTTCATTTGTAGAAGGAAAATAAATTCCAGATACCAGGGCCTCTGCTTGGGTTACCAGGGGGCGTGGCCGGCCTGCAAACCACCACAGGCCCCTTGCTCAGGCTGCCCCACACCCCAAGGGAACCCCCACCTGATCCGGGACGCCCTTCAGGGCAAACCAGCTGGCCCCCACCCCTGTACTAGGCCTCTATCCTATCTAATAAAAGAGTAATATGCAGATTGATCATCACTGCAACACACAATATAGCTGCCCCCTATGTGGTCAAAGATCCTGCCCCCATGTGGACACAAGATGGCCACCACAAGATGGCCAGCAGGAGAGGGCAGTTGGGAGGCACCCACCTGCAAGGGAGGGCAGTTGTGAGGGACCAAGCCTGCAAGGGAGGGCATTTGGAGGTGATCAACCCTGCAGGAGAGGGCAGTTAGGGGTGACCAGGCCGGCAGAGGAGGGAAGTTGGGGGCAAACAGGCTGGCAGCAGAGTGGTTAGGGGGTGATCAGGCTGGCAGGCAGAAGCAGTTAGGGGCAATCAGGAAGGCAGGCAGGCAAGCAGTTGGGAGCCAGCAGTCCTGGATTGTGAGAGGGATGTCCGACTGCCCGTTTACAGGCTGTTGGACATCCCTCGAGGGGTCCCAGATTGGAGAGGGTACAGGCTGGGCTGAGGGACAACCCACTCCGTGCACGAATTTCGTGCACCGGGCCTCTAGTATATGATAAACTACTTAAAAACTATAAGATTCACTTGTTATTATCTATTCAATTTATCTTTCACTTTTTAACAAATCAGGAAATTAAGACAAAAGGTTTAAATTATGTTCCCAAGGTTTGCCTGATAATTTATGTACAGGCATAGCTAGTATGGAATTTCTATTACAATACTTGACATGTATATTTAAAAAGCACAGAAAAATAAAAAGGAAGGAAAAAACAATTGGTTTACTCTGTATCCTGTATTTGTCACGGCAATTTGAAGATAAATACTGTATAACTTAGTTGTTATTTGAATATGAAAATATGTCTCAGTTGTATTTTCAGTTTCTTTACACACATAAATACACAAACACACACAAGTGGAGTCTAGAATTCTGGAAAGTATGAAAAGGGCAAGGGGTGGTTATATGTGGGGATACTGTTTCATAACAACAGTTACTAGAATACTTAATTTGTTTATTAGCTTTTAAAAAAATTCTTTATTGTTGAAAGTTTTACATATGTCTCATTTCCCACCATTGACCTCTCCTTGCCCTCTCTGGCCCCCCAGCACTATTTATTAGCTTTCTTATACAAAATGATGGCTATTTATCTGAAAAATATTTCACTCTCTGCTTGCTTATCCCCAAATATTAAATGTGTTGAATTGTTTTTTTTCCTATTTTAACTATGTCAGTGTGCGAGCCAATTAAAGTTTAAGCATCCCTTAACCTCAGTTGAAGTCTCAAACCCTTTTTCACCAGCATTTTATAATATAGTCAGATAGAAGAAAAACTTGACCCCTATTGCAGAATTTAGCAGGAAGTGGTCAGGTGCTTCTAATCAAAGACAATCATAATAGCAGAACAGTCATTTTTAATTTTTAGCATTTCAATATACATATTAAGTCATTGCAGGTGCCAGATTAACAACAAAACTCTTGCAGCTAAAAAGTATCCAAGTATTTTCATTGGAAGCCAGAAAGAGATGGCAATGAAGAGAAACAGCATTCTAGGCTTCAACCAGGTGTTGAGCTAAAGCCTGCGGGCACAGTGGGCAGTGGCAGCTTTACGGAGGAGAGGACCCCTGCAGCCCAGTGGCCTCAGGCAAGGCTGAAAGGAGTGCCCAGGGAGCTGGCCTGTGCCTGAAGTGGCCTCCTTGGCACTGTAGGAAGGCCCTTATGTTTCCCCAGTAGACTACCCTGGAGAATGAACACAGTTTTGCTTAGGGGCTTGCCTTACTTAACACAAAGAATGCAGTCCCAGAGGAAGAGAATTTAACTTCGTTTCCTCAGAGGAAGACTTTCTAGTGATAAATGGAAGAACTCATGGCTTTTAAGCAACTACTTCTAAAACAGGGTCAGACAGAAGGATCAAGTTTCATCAAATGAGTAAGAAATATTCAGCAAGGAACTTCCTGAAATAGTGAATGTAACTGAAGCTAAAGCCCAGAAAGTTAGTTTAAAGTTCAGATACAAAAGGAGATCTAAAATAGAGACTGCCAAGTATTACTCACATAGTCTGTTTAATACAAAGTGACTATCAGTATTTCCAGGGTCTCAAAGCAAGCCTGGGTTTTCTCTGTGCATCCTTCTGTGTTTATCTGGAACCAATTGATTGCCCTAATGATTATTTTTAATTCCAAATACCTACACTAGGTATTAACCTTAAAAAGTAATCATAAAATTATAGGTGTAGATGTTAAAGACAATATAAAATTAACAGTTTTACTTTTACTAAATTATCATGGGATTTTTTATGCATTCATAGCTATATAACTTCCTAAGATAATTAATTGCATAATATATATGTGTATATATATATAACCCTAATATGCAAATAGATCAAATGGCAGAACAAGCAAACAACTGAACAACTGGTTGCTAAGACATGCACTGACCACCAGGAGCATACACGGAACATAGCAGGCGTTGGCCACAGCAGGATGGTGGAGTAGGTGGGTGGTGGCGCCTGACCAAGGTGGGGCACCGGTCGCTGTCATCAGGGCGAGCCTCTGGTGGTTACTGAAAATTCTTTGTACCCGCCCGGAGCTTGCACCAGCTGCCAGTGCCGACCCCGCTCACACCCACTGCTGGCACTGGCCCCAATCGCTCAGCACTGTCATCAGATATGAGCAGTGGCTGCTGGCCCCAATTGCCCCTCAGGGCTTCTCTACTTCCCCCTGCTCCTGAAGGGCGATTGGGGCAGCAGCTGCTGTTTGCACCTACTGACAGCACCAGCCCTGCTTGCACCTGCTGCTGGTGCCAGCCCCAATCACATGTGCTGTCAGCGGGTGGGAGTGGCGGGAGTGGGAGTGGGGCTGCCAGCAGACAATGGACCAGGGGCTGCAGTGGGAGGGGCCAGGTAGGTGTGCGAAGGATGGACCAAGACTCACCCCTGTGCCCACCACAGTCTCGTGGCCCACAGTTCCTTTCAAAGTGCACAAATTCATGTACTGGGTCCCTAGTCTTATATAAAATTAGAATAAAGATAAAGTATGTGAAAGTCTGAAGTTATAGTATCTATAAAATTGTTCCAATTTATATACTCTTAATTTAACATAATTTTGTTTGACATATAAACAACCATACAGAAACCAATGGTAAGTGAGGAAAGTAGAATATAATTGTCAAACTATGTCTTAGTCCCTAGAAAGCCTTTTGTATTGAGGCAGGGGACATGGAGAGACAGATCATGAACTTGAGAGTACTGGCAGTAGACAACAAACAGGTCAAAGACAAAAATAAGCATAAATTTTATATCCAAGCCCTCATTTTACATAGAAGTGATATGTAGGGTTTGGGGTGCAGATTCTTCTGTGGGTCCTTGTCCTACAAAGTTGAAGAACAAGATTTTTTCCTATTTGGGGACCCCTCCCCAGGGACAAAAAGGCTTCTTTAATAAAAATGTGGAAGCTCTCCCTGGGGAGGAGTCCCCAAATCGGAAAAACCTGCTCTCTCTCTCTCATGGGGAAAATAAAAATAAAAAATATGTCTTGTGTCCCTTTGTCTCCAGTTAACATATGCTGCGGTTCTTTGTCTGAACATGACCCTTTCTAATTGGACCCTTCCTTAATCTAGGACCACTGCTCTTCCCTCATTGGTCACTCTGCCACATAGTATCAGTTTCAAAGGTGAAAGCCCATGTGGTGCCCTCCTCTTTCTTTTTCCTTATCTTGCAACATTCCTCTATCCTCTGTGAAAATATATTTCCCTTTCCCCAGTATCCTGTGACTTTTCTCTATCTTCTGTAAAAGTAAGATAAGCATTTTGGTGGTTCCAAGTCCTCATCTATACATTCCTCTCCAATGGAACCCCCCCCCCCCCCCCGTCCCTGATACATCTGTCCTGTCTCTAAAATTCATTTCAGAGGGAAGTAGATGCTCAGAAAGAATAGATGCTTTGTCCAATGTTACACCACAAAGTGCCAGCTTTAAGACAGACCCTTATATCACAGTGCCTTTTCCCTTCTGTTATGTATTGAATTGGGTTTTCTCAAAAGATACATTGATTTCCTAACTCCCAGTATCTCAGAATATGTCTTATTTAGAAATAGCATCTTTGCAGATGTAATCAGTTGAGATGAAGTCATGCTGAGTATTGTGGGCTCTAATCCAGTATGACTGTTTTTCTCGTAAGAAGAGGAGGAGAGACTCTAAAACAAAGATACATGATGGAAGAATGCCCTGTGACAACAGAGGCAGACTGAAGGGTTGCAGCTGCAAGCCAAGCAACATCACAGATTGCCAGGCACACACAGAAGCTAAGGAAGGCAAGGAGGAATCCTCTCCTGCAGGTTTCAGAGGGAGCATGACCATAGAGACAACCTTGAATTTGGACTACTAGCCTCCAAATCTGTGAGACAAAAAAAAAAGTCTGTGTTTCATTTTATTTTATTGCTGAGAGAGAGAGAGAGAGAGAGAGAGAGAGAGAGAGAGAGAGAGAGAAAGGTAGAGGGAGAGAAGCATTGATTAGCTGCCTCCTGCATGCCTTCCACCTGAAATAGAGTATAAAAGTCAGACCAAGAATCAAAACAGCAACTCATCTTACATGGGATGGTACCCAACCAACCGAGCCACAAACGGCCAGGGCAACATTTCTGTTGTTTTAAGCCACATATTTGTGGTGCTTCGTTATGGCTGCTCTTGGAAACTAATACCTTTGCATTCTAAATATCCATCTATAAGTTTAAAAGATAATGAAAAGTTTGCAAATAATTCAACACTATTTAATCTTATTAAGCATGTGCTTTTAGAATATAACTTAGATATGAATGTAACAGTAATATGAAAACCCTTCTGAAATCTATATAATTTAATAACCAATGTAACACCAATAAACTCAATTTAAAAAGAACCCTTGATAATCCTGAGATCTATAAATTAAATTAATGTGGGATATTAAAGTAGGATAAAACATACAGTTTCAAGACAATTTAGAAAATTAAAATACTATAATGTATCTTTACATTCTTTAAAATATTATTTCTTAATTCACACCACTGGTTATTTTTATTTGTACTTAATCCTTATCCATCTTTATTGATTTATAAGTAATTGGATATTGAGGGATATAAGAGAGGGATTGGATTGAATATTTGTTTGAGCACTGGAGAACTGTAGTAGGTTCCACTGCATCAGAATAATTTTAGATTTGTGTATGTATTATGGTGTTGTTTTTGCCCAAAGACACTAAAGTTTCTCAGAAAAATGTATCACTTTCTATTTCATGAAAAGAAAATAATAACAGCTCACAAGAGCAGGGATTTTTTAAATTTAAGTTTTATTTTTCAATTACAGTTTATTTACATTCACTATTATTCTATATTGATTTCAGGTGTACAACATAATGATTAATCATATATTTTACCAAGTATCACCCCATATATTCAGTACTCAACTGGCATCATTAATAGTTATTAAATATTATTGACTATATACCTTATACTGTACTTTAAATCCTTGTGACAATTTTGTAACTACTAATTTTAAGTTCTTAATTCCTTTATTTTTTCTACCTGGTCCCCTAAAAGCCCCTCCACTGGCAACCATCAGTCTATTCTCTGTATCTATGAGTCTGTTTCTGTTTGGTTTGTTCATTTATTTATTCTTTAGATTCCACATGTGAATAAAATCATATGGCAAAATAACCTCCAAGTTCATCCATGTTGTAAATAGTAAGATTTTATTCCTTTAGATGGCTGAGTAATATTCCAATGTATATATGTAGCACAACATTTTTATCCACTTATTTATTGATGGGTACTTGGGGTGCTTCTGCATCTTGGGTTTTGTAAATAATGTTGCAATAAAAACAGAGAGTCATATGTTCTTTCTAATTAGTGTTTTAGGTTTCTTCAGACATATACCCAGTAGTGGAATTGCTGGGTCATAAGGCAGTTGCATTTTTAATTTCTTGATGACCCACCATACTGTTTTCCACAGTGGCTGCACCAATCTGCATTCCCACCAGCAGAGCAGAGGGTTCCCTTTTCTTCACATCTTCACCAACTCATGTTTGTTAATTATTGATGATGGCCATTTCAGAGCAGGTGGACCTGGAGAGAAAACACAGATGAAGGGGAGTGTAAAAAAGTAAATTGAAAGTGTTTTGTTTACAACATCTAGTCTCTTCCATCAGCCATTGTTCACCTATATTCTTTGATTTAGACAAATTAAAGATTTCTCGTTTTGATCCTCTGCAGATCCAGCAGTCTGGGGGAGGGGGGGGAGGAGAATGAAATTAAGATAGCCCTAATTTACAGAGTTTCAAGAGGAAAAAAAAAGATTTAACACAACATCATTAACTCTGAGCTACAAAATAAAGAGAGATATACTTTTTTAAAAATTGCAAATCCCTAATACAACATATTATGTTTGGATTCTATCTTCTTTGGAAAGTGATCAGATATGACTTTGTAATAATGTTGGTGAATTAAACCCTGCTCATCTTTTGAATGTTAACTCTGGCTATTTTAGATCTTTTTCATTACTAGAGGCCTTATGCACAAAATTCGTGCAAGAGTAGGCCTTCCTTCCCCCAGCTGCCGGCACTGGCTTCCCTCTGGAACCCAGGACCCAGGCTTCCCTCGCAGTCCTGGCTTTGTCCGGAAGTTTGTCCAGAAGGACTCTGGTCTATTTAGCATATTATGATTTTATCATTATAGATGATTAAAGTTTATACAAAATACACCCTATAAAAACTTAAGAATTTCTGATTTATTTTGACTTATAAAAGATAAGGTTACCTAGAGTCAATTCAGAAAATGTATTAAAAAACATAGTGGGTTATAAATAACATATAAATTATTTATTTGAAAAACAGAGGTACTTTTTGTTAGATTTTAAAATGTTTTAAAATAATTTATAAAAAAAGGTTTAGTGGAACTAAATAAGTGTGAATGTTTGTCTTTGGCCTCCAATTTTAATTCTGAAACCACACCAAATACTGTCTAAGAGCAATGACTTTACCATTAAGCAGATTGGCTCTGTCACTCAGTAAATGACCATGAGCAAACTTTCTCAGACTCAGTTTGCTCATATGTATATTTAATTTGCTGCAATGAGTGTTTTGGGGAAAATGAGATAATACATATAAAGTGTTTTTGAGTACAAAATCTATCTCAGTTTAAGTCCTTAAAATTGCTTGTAGCTATTATACAAGAGTGGGCAAAAGTTATACTACAGTTGTTTGTATAGAAAAAGACATGCAGGTTATCCTAATACATAAAAAGCCAGGGGCGATCACGACTGAAACAACCGGATGGATGACCAAACAGCAGGCTGCATGGGGTGACCAGGCCGGCAGGGGGGTTAGTGAGGGATGACCAAATGACTGAACAGCAGGCTGTGTTGGGGTGACAAGCAAGGCCAGCAGGGGGGAGCAGTAAGGGGCAACCAGGCCAGTGGGGGGGTAGTTGGGGGCAACCAGGCCAGCAGGGGGGAGCAGTAAGGAGCAACCAGGCCGGCAGGGGGGCAGTTAGGAGCAATCAGGCCAGCAGAGGGTGGTAGTTGGGGGCGATCAGGCTGGCAGGGGGGGCAGTTAGGGGTGATCAGGCAGGCAGGCAGGTGAGCAGTTGGACATCCCCCAAGGGTCCCGGATTGGAGAGGATGCAGGCTGGGCTGAGTGTCCCCCGCCCCCATGCACGAATTTCATGCACCAGGCCTCTAGTGATGATTATAATAGCTTTATTAACTCAGAAGAATGTCAGAATGCAGCTGGTAACCTACTTTTGCCCACCCCTGTATTATTATGTGAAAGTGTGCAATATACACAAAGCATCAAATCATTAAGCCCTCTAACATTGGGGGAATGATACTAACTCACTCTGATTCTCCTGTTCTCTTTACAAAACTATTCAAATGAACAATCATTATGTAGCATATATTGGAGTAGCAGCAGGCACTTTTCTAAATCTTTGACATATATTTAATCTTTGAATCCTTATAGCTATCCTATGTAGTAGCCATTATCACTATTCCTGTTTCATAAATGGAAACTAAGTCACAGAGAGATTTAGAGGTTGGTCTAAAAATACACAGCAGAGCTAAATGTCACTGCTAAGGAAGTCTGGCATCAGAGTTGTGGTCACAATTCTAAACCATACTACTGTCATTTAAATGTGCATCACTTTGTGGATTGCTCCAGAATGTGCATTCCTGATCATTCATTTAATGTGGGGGTTAATATAAAGTTTAATTCCATACTTAGACATTTGTCTCTCTTACTAGCTAATGTGCTTGTGTCTTGATGGCATTTGACCAATGTAAATCAGATAGTTTGACCTTTAACCATTTAAAAAAAATGTTTGTCCACTAATCTGACCTTTAGTGTATACTCTAAAAGCCCTTTTATTTCCGGGAAAAGAGCTGAAAAAAAGACAACTGAGTATGGTAGGGTGCTTATATAAGAAAGCCTTTACAGTTTAAATGCCTATGCCTCTAACAATGCAAGAAGCCAGAGATTATAATTCACAAAAGAAAGTTGTTTGGCAACTGGGATTCATAATAAAACTCAGGGTCAGACCACAGGCTCACAGAGAAAAAAATATATAGAGAGAAAGGAGGAAGAATTTTTTTTTTTTTACCATATCATTTCCTGCATAGAGAGCTTTCCTGAGAGATTTATGCAGAGTCATAGCTGTAGCAGGAAGAAAGGGGTGCTCTGTCCTTAGAATCAAAGCCAAAGAAAAAAATGAAGAATAGAATAGCCACAATAAGCTCTATCTTCTTTATGAAAAAGAAGTAAAAGTGTTTTTGATGCTCCCATTAAATGCAGTAAACTGTTAGGAAAATCATTATACTGAAACCATTTCACCAGGCTTAAAGGAATAATACTATTCTCAATTTCATTAAAACTTCAGAAGGTATAAATGCATTCACATTTTTCAATTTCATATTAAAATTTTTCAAACAAGCCCAGCATTGTTAGGAGTTTTTGACCTGGTGTGTTTTACTACAGTCATTCAAAATACATTTAATATTCTTTAAATCAAAAAACAAACAAACAAAATAACTTGAACTTGATCAGAGTATTGACTTGAAAAATTAGTTTTCACTGGTTAATTTACTAGTGAAAATAGTTGTTTCACTATATATTTTTTAAAATATATTTTATTGATTTTTTACAGAGAGGGATAGAGAGTTAGAAACATCGATCAGCTGACTCCTGCACACCTCCTACTGGGGATGTGCCCGCAACCAAGGTACATGCCCTTGACGAGAATCAAACCTGGGACCTTTCAGTCCACAGGCCTGACACTCCATCCACTGAGCCAAACTGGGTAAGGCTATTTCACTATATTTTTAAGTGGAATGGAAGTCCATTGAATATGAAAAAATAGTATTAGCTGAATTCTTGTCACCTATTAGTAACCCTATTAATATATTTACATACTATACGTTGTCTATCATTGTCATTATCAAATCTTATATGTAGTTTAATATTTTACAATGAATAACAATAACAGTTATGTCTATATCAGAATTTTTAAAAGCAATTTAATGTTGAAGGATCTTAAAGTTGTTTTACAAGTTTCTCTTATTATAAACAAGGATACACATAATGTATTTGTAAATATAACTTTTTAAATTATTTTTCTTTATTGATTAAGGTATTACATATGTGTCCTTATCCCCCCATTGCCTCCATCCCCCCACTCATGCCCTCACCCTCTGGTATCTGTGTCTATTGGTTAGGCTTATATACATGCATACAAGTTCTTTGGTTGATCTCTCCCTTACTCCCACCCACCCCTATCTTCCCTCTGAGGTTTGATGGTCTGATCAATGCTTCTCTGTCTCTGGATATGTTTTTGTTCATCAGTTTATATTGTTCATTATATTCCACAAATGAGTGAGATCATGTGATATTTATCTTTCTCTGACTGGTTTATTTTGCTTAGCATAATGCTCTCCAGTTCCATCCATGCTGTTGAAAATGGCAAGAATATATCTTTTCACAATTTTTGAATTACTTCTGTTGGATACATGCCTATAAATGGAAATAGTATATTGGAGAACATTCATATTTTAAACTTTTTCATGTATATTTTCAAATTGCTTTCCAAAAATGTATTAACATATTTCCCCAATAATATATGAGACTATTCCTTTTCAAATATCCTCATAGGCAAGGAGAAGCTCAAATAGGCAAGGGAAAGCTCTCTTGCCCAGTCTTTACGTTCATTAAAAATAATTTTCTAGGCTGGCCAGTGAGACTCAGTGGTTGAGTATTGATCCATGAACCAGGAGGTCATGGTTTGATTCCAGTCAGGGCACATGCCCTGGTTGCAGATTCAATTCCTCGTAAGGGGTATGCAGGAGGCAGCTGATTGATGATTCTCATAATTGATGTTTTTATCTCTCCTTCTCCCTTCCTCTCTGAAATCAATAAAAATATTTTTTAAAAAATAATAATTTTCTATAAACAACCTGAACCTCTGACCAACTGTTACTCCATCCTACAGAGAAGCAAGTTTGATGCTAACAGTCACTAGTCCATTTTTCTGTTTAAACTTTTTCTAGTTATATTTGACATACAATATTATATTAGTTTCAGGTGTACAACATCATGATTAGACATTTATATAACTTACAAAGTGGTCACCCTGATAAATCTATTACCTGCTTAATAACATATATAGTTACTACAATATTTTATTTATTATTATTATTATTATTTTCTTTATTTTATTTTTTTACAATATACAGAACAAATCTATTACCAGATTATAGATACAAAATAATTACAATATTATTGACTATATTTCCTGTGCTGTATTTTACATTCCTGTGACTATTTTTTATAACTGGACATCTTTCTTGATTGGAAGAAGTTAATGTGGGGTCAAGGGGATACACTGTTCCTTGATGATTTGTACTGTCAATGGGTTAAACCAGAATTGCAGTTCCCAGAACCCCCTTGCTTGTATGAGTTCAGGTTATGGTTGTCCAACAAAGAATTTACTTGAGATTTGAAAACTAAAATCAGAAACCATTACTTGCTAAGGTCCATGCAGTTAGAGGGAATGACAGGGATCACAGAGGAGCTGAGAAGGTCCAGTTTGTTCTTACTTTCCTCTACTTCACGCCCAGCTCTTTTTCCAAACTACTGACCCTGCTGACCATGGGAGTCATCACACCCTTCATAAGATTGGGAACTACAGAGCCACAGAAGAAACTACTTACCAGAGACATTTTGCCAGCATTCTCAATAGCTCCATATTGTTGGTTAGACAGTTGGTTTCTCAAATAAAATGGATTTACTGATAATACAACTCTCCCTTTTAGATATTCATCTACTCAGCTCTTCCTAATGATAAGGAGCAATTCATTCCTATAATAAATCCCTTTTCTGATAACTCATTTGATAAGTCTCTTTCCTGTGTAGAGCATGCCTGGTTCTGTTTTTCTCTCTCACTGGTCCAGTGAGAGAAAGTAACCTGGGTAAGTGTTGGTAGTCAACAAACTCAAGCTTACCCTCCCATGAACTGTCTCAAGGACTAAACTGATAGAAGGGGTTAACATGGAATTAGCAAGCCCATTTGGTTGTCATACCACAGTATATCCAGCAGCTAATTCTTTATAAGTAATAAAGAAGATATGTCTGTGCTACTTCTGTGTGGACTTTTAAGTCTTGTCAATTTGTACAGAATTTAGGTGAGAAAATAGATGCTATCACCTGACCCCTTCTTAACTACTTTAAGAGGTACTATAATTCTTTCATTTTACTGATTTAATAAGAAAAATAAAATGTCATGACTTATATTTGCATTTATTTGAATATTAATGAGATTGGATATAATTTTCATTTGTTGATTCACTGTTGCAGTTTGATTTATTCATTTAGAATAAATAAACTAACATTTACTTAGTTCAGGCATTGTAGCCAGTGTTCGACCTACTTATTAATTTTCTTCAGATTTGGCAATAACCACACTAAATATTTCTAACTTGGTTTTATAAGTGTATTTATTTTACGTAAATTATACAAAAAATAGTAAAATAGTAGACAGAAAAAGTATCTTTGTATCTTTAAGGGAAAAAAAGTCATAAATTAGAAAAGAATATTTTCAAATAATATATCTGGTAAAGAACTTATAGACAGAATGTTTTTTTAAAAATGTTATTATGCAATAATGAAAAGTCAAATAACTAATTTAACCAAAGAAAATATTTCGACGAAGATGTAAGAATGATAAACAAATACACATGATATGATGCTTTACAACATTAGACATTGGGAAAAACAATTTAAACCAAAGTAACTTACTGTTCCTGCCCACTAGAATGGGCGCACTCAGAAAGTCAGACAATGACAAGTGTTGGTGACACAGCATGCAGATTAGAATCTCATACACTGCTGGTGGAGATGCAAAATAATACAGTCATTTTGGGGGGAATTGGCAGCTTCTCATAAAGCTGAGAGAAATGAAAACACATGCCACAGAAGACATGTATACGATGTTCATAGAAAGATTATTCCCAATGGTAAAAAAAGACAATAAAAATTTCCATCAACAGATGAAAACAAAATGGAGCATGTTCATACAATTGAATCCTATTAATAAAAAAGTGTAAGTATTGGCACATGCTACAACACAGAAGAATTTAAAGCACCATGATAATGAAAAAAGCCACATGTCAGAAGCCATATGTTATACAGTGCCATTTATATGAAAGGTCCACAACAAACAAACCTATATAAAAACAGAAAGTAAATTAGTGGTTGCCTGGAGTTAGAGGTGAGAGTTGTAACTGCATGATGAACCTTTTTTTGAGGTTATGGAAATGTTCCAAAATTGCATTCTGTTAGGAGCTGTACAACTGTGTAAATTTACTAAAAGTCATTGAATAGTACACTTAAAATGAGTAAATTTTATGGTATGGAAATTGCACCTCAATAAAACTATTAAAAATACATAGACCAAAAAATGTAGTTAGTATCAACCTTTTTGGGTTTTATGTCTCTAAATATGATTGAGTTTTATGAAATTGAGATTTCTGAAATGGTTAGCTGATTTTCTCAAGAACACTAAAAAAGGACAGTCTAGCAAATCAATCTTGCTAGCACATTGGGTACTTCATTGCCAGAGAGTATGAAATTAAAATAGTAAATATTTATAATATATTAAAATATTTAAATTTGTTTTTCATGTATTTTAAATAAAATGTAAAACATTACATTATTTTTTGTAAAACTCATGTACTAAAACTTGCACCATAAATAAAGTATGAAGTTGAAACTTTCTTTGAAATTTCCTTTTTGACTGGCAAAGTTTTGTAGTACATATTCTAAGTATTGAGTTTGTCCAGGAACTTTGAGAACATGTGTCTTTGGGGATATAAGCACCATTTACCTATCTTGATTCAAATCATTCATGATAGAGATCCAGAGGGAGAACAAACAAGTCAGAGCAAGAAATCCAAGATGAAGAAACCAGCAGAGACCATCAAAGTACTTTCTATATATATTTATTTTTAACCAAGGACTGTCTTTGAAAAAAGCAGAGGGAAGATTCAAAGAAATTTTCTTAGACTGTCTTAGAAAAACCATAGAACAATGATTAAAACCAACTGTCTCTTTAAAACTTGAATAAGAAAAGATAGAGAAATGAATTGAGAACAATAAAAAATAAATGCAGTTATAATACGCACTCAGTATTTTAGTGTCTATGCTATACAGTTTTCTCATTTTTTTCTTTGTGTAGTTTTTACTGAATATGAGTTATTTATATACATCTTCCTCTGTTTCTTTATTCAAGTTAACCCTTATCTTTAATTCAAATAATAACCAATAAAATTTTACTATGAATTCTTAAAGAACTTTTATGGGTATTAATGCAGACTGATCTTCATAACCATATGTGGTATGAGTGGTCAGATATAATTTTCTACACAAGAAAACTGAAGAGTAGTAACTTACTTGGTAAATTACTGGGAATTTATAAAGTTAAAACTTAAAACCAAGTAGTAAGAAACAGGACTTAAAACCCAATAATTTTTGTTTTGCTTTATTTTATTATTAGAATACTAGAGGCCCGGGGCATGAAATTCGTGCACATGGTGGGGTGGGGTGTCCCTCTGCCCAGCCTGCACCCTCTCGAATCTGGGACCCCTCAAGGTATATCCAATTGCCTGTTTATGCTCGACATCCCTCTCACAAACCAGGACAGCTGGCTCCCAACCTCTCGCCTTCCTGCCTGCCTGATTGCCCCTAACTGCTTCAGCCTGCAAGCCTGATCACCCCCTAACCACACTCCTGCCAGCCTGATTGACGCCTAACTGCTCCCCTGCTGGCCCAATTGCCCCTGACTACCCTCCCCTACTGGCCTGGTCACCCATAACTGCCCTTCTCCTGCAGGCCCGGTCACCCCTAACTTCCCTCCCTTGCCAGCCTGGTTGCCCCTTACTGCCCTCCCCTGCTGGCCTGGTCACCCCAACTGCCCTCCCTTGCTGGCCTTGGCCCCCCCCAACTGCCCTCCCCTGCAGGTTTTGTCCCTCCGAACTGCCCTCCCCTGCTGGCCTGATCGCCCACAACTGCCCTCCCCTACCAGCCATCTTGTGGCAGCCATCTTGTGTCCACATGGGGATGGCCATCTTGTGTGTTGGAGTGATGGTCAATTTGCATATTACCTCTTTATTATATAGGATTACTTTTACAATCAATACCAGTTTATCTTTATTTCAAAAATAGAATCTAATAATTAATCTACACTACTCATTAAAAATGGCCTGAAAAAAAATTTGACCATGACTTCCAATGAAATTAATTGAGGATTATTTTAGAAAATGTAGTAATTGTTTTAACAGGGACCTGTGGATGAAAAAGTGGTACTGTAAAATAGCATAAATTCCTAACTGGACAGATCATGGTGGAGAGTCATGCCCCAGGCCTATAAATTTCTGTGAAAGGTTTTTAAGCCAACCTTGTCCATTATTCTTGTGCATCTAAATTAACAAATCTTTGAAAAGCAGAAACAATATCCCTTGAAGGTATAACCACCCTCAAGAGAACACATTACTTTAACTGTAGGTCAATGCTTGCCTTACTTTCTCCCATCTTCATGTAATCTTCCTTTTCTTCCTTCCTCAACTTAAATACATAAGAAACTGCAAAGTTGTTATCCTTCAAAGCATTTGAGTTCTTGCTTCTTGGCAATTGCCATTAGTTTTGGCTCAAATAAAATTTTACAAAAATACGCTACAAGTTTGAATGTTTTTTTGTTTTTTTTTATGTCAACAAACCTCAGTTGTGTCAAGATCTACCACTGAGTGAGAATTTGAGGCATCAGGTATTTTATCTAAAAAAATTCTTATTTTTTTCATTTTTGAATACATTAAAGAAAAATATATATTTAATAAATGTTTAAACTTCTGGTACCCTCAGAATTCTACAAATTACTGCTTAAGTTTCACAGTTTTATATATTAAATTTTGTTTTAATTTTAAAACAAAGAACAAAAAATTATTTCATTTTGAAGAAGAAATACAATCATTACATATTAATTATACACAAAATCTCTATTTAGCCCTAACCCCACTGCCAAAGCAAAACATACCAATACATGGTCTGAAAACAATGTATTTTCCCTCAGTTTCTATAATTGACTCATTGCCTACCTTTGAAACAAGAAAGGCCATTTCTGCTCTCTGTTGCTCATAAGGAACTCAAACTAAGTGTAATATGGAATAATATAGCTGATTTATTTAAATAGAAAGCACATAATAATCTACAAAGTACCATAAATATTATAAACTTTAAGAGAATACTTTTCCTTACTAAGATAAATTTTAGCAGGCAGACTGAAACTAGTGTCAAGGTTAAATATTTTATTTTAAATGATTCCAATTATTTTGAATACCAAATTCTTTAATTATCCCAAGAAGGTAATTAATAAGCTACATTTAATAAAACAAAAAATCCTCATCAGTTTCTACATCACTCAAATCTTCTTTCTTTCTGCTATAAATGATCATTCTCCATAAACTAATTTTTAACTTCTCTTCAGTTTTAAACTTACGTGTCAAGAGGATGGACATTGTGCCTTAGGTCAATGGGTTTCCAATCTATGTTAGCTTTTATTTTTGAGCTGCATTTGTCTGAGATTACAAAGAATTTGGAACATAAATTTTGTTTTTCTTACCTATGTTATACATGAGGAAAATAATATTTTATTCTTTTGAAGATAAATTTTGTTTTCAACATTCTTTTTAACCATCATAGAAACTGATTTCTAAAGTGACCATTGTCACTGACTAATTCTGAGATGAAAGAACAATTTTTTAATCATTTGTAGAATGTAATTTTTAATCAACTCTTATTCTACCTCAAGTGTTAAACAATATATAATTATTCTAATGCAAGTATATTCTGAATAAATAGAAATTGGTCTGTATGTCATACTAAAAGGTCTTGACAAATTCCCTTAAAAAACTGTCTTCTATAAACAAAGTCTCAAAACTCTTGAAATACTTTTTTTTCTTTTTAACCCTAACTAAATGAGGTTTTTCCTATAATAAAACGTGAAAAATGTATCAAATCCCTTATATATAATATGAGTTTCTTTTTTGTATTTTCATTACTATGATAAAAAAGATGTTTTCAACCTTGGAGAAGATCTTGCTAGGTGAAGAAAGAACAAGCAAAGAAGATTGGACTAAGGGTATCAAAAAAGATTTTCTTGTAAAAGTTTTTGTGTTGAAAATCAACACATTACTTAGCTAGCATTTCTTAATATTTATTTTTCAAAATAAGAAGCATTAGAATATAGCAAAATTGATTATGCTTAGAAGGTCAACTAAACTTTAACTCCATAAATATTATTTCTTAATTCATTCTTTCAGCAGTTAGTTGTGGCTTTCAATGTATTGTCTTAGTCGTCATGAACCACAAAGAAAAGTAGTATATGCATTGAAACATTGGTTCCCTCTATGCTTTGCATACAACAAATGCTATTGAGTCATAAAATTATAGAGCCATAGTATCAGGCTCAGTGACCACCCATGATAGTGAATTCAACATATTAACTTGATGGAGATATTAACTTGATGAAGCATAGAGCAAAATTCTTATTTTTTCCACCCAAACTTAGAAGGGTTAGCATTCTATAAAAACTAATATACTTTGGTTAAATTCAAATCTGAGTATTTTCCACTTGCACTAGAGAAGAAGAAAAATCAGTAGTCATGCTATATAATTCTAAAACCAAATTTTGATTCAGAGGTAACCAGAAAGTATTTACTGAATTCTGGAAAAAGATAATGTTAATATTAATAAAAAGTTAGAAATAATGAATGCAGATATAATAAACTAAATATTTTATTTTCTATCTAGGCATTTGTATTCCTCATTTACAATATGAAAAAGAAAAGAATATTCTTTTTCTTTTCATACTTCTCTTGTAACCTGAGTAGGAATGAATATTCAACTGAAAACTCCCAGCTAAATATCCATAGCTTAATAGACTTCCTTCTTGTGCCTCATGTTTTTGTGTAATAACAGATATTTAGTTAGGAAAGATTTTTGGTAAGGAAATTTAATAAACTATTTGCACCTTTGAATGTTGAAAAAGGCCCTCAAGAAAATGCTAGTCATCCTCTCTAAATGTATCTAGAGCTGCAGCAATCATTCCTATCTCACAAATGTTTATGAGATGTGTCACAGGGTGTATATAATGAATAATCAACTGAAGTGTGAGAATGCTTAATTTAAATAAAATGGCAACGAATTCATGAATGTCCCTACCGTATTTTATAAAGTTGTTCATAGCTACTACAGCTCCTGAGCTAGAGGGTGAAGAAAAACTTTTTTTCTGTGACTTTAAAAAAAATTCTTCTACATATTATTGTATATAATTCCCAAATATTTGCAATTAATCTTCTTTTTAAACATTTTTAGTTTTGTGTGACTTGGCTTGCATATGAATTAGAACTATGCCAAACAATCTTCTGATATTGGCCCTAACAGCAACTGGCCTCAGTTTAGATTGCTAAACTGATGCTGAAACTATCATATTCATCGCTCACCCTCATTTGCTTTTCCCACAACTCTACTCTTTCCCTGTGAAACAAACAGGATGGTGCTCTCATTTTATCAAAATTTTTGAAATAAGGTTAAAGAAATCAAGATGAGATTGATGTATTAATCACTGTAATAGAGAAAATGAGAGTACCCTTGTCATTCATTTTCTGGCAATCCAATCTAAAGCAGTTAGAGAAAGAAGTTGTGTATAATCCATGGAACTCCTGGTTGTAACAATGTTAATAAAACTTCACAGCACTAGAATAATGGTTCTGTGTCAGTCATTCCTTCTTCCATTACTCATGGAGACTTAAAAAAAAAGATGAATAAAAAATATTTGCAGGTTTCTCATCTGAAGACTATTTTTGCCAAATTTAAAGGCATTGCATAGCTAGTACATGGGCAATCTGGAAGAAAGTTGCCTAAAATGCAAGGATATAGACTGTATAAAAGTAGAAAACTGAAGGCTATGTTAATCTCATTATAACCATTATCTGAATTTCTAATAAAGATATTTCTTCAAATATCATCTCAAACTCCTTTATAGCCTCCCTATAAAGTTCCTTGTTGGAATAAAATTTAATATGGTTAAAATTATTAATAACTAGAGGCCCAGTGCACGAATTCATGCATGGGTGGGGTCTGGCAGCCTGTTCCGATGGGGGCTGATTGGGCCAGGCCAGCAGGGGAAAGGGAACGTGGGAGGTTGGTTGGCTGACCCCACCCCTGATCCGGGTATGGGAGCCCAATCGAGGCGGGGCTGGCCAGGGGGAGGGGCCACGGGAAGTTGGCTGGCCAGCCCCCAATCAGGCCAGTTGGCCAGCCACAGTGTGCATCATAGTGACCCATCATTCCAGTTGTTCTGGTCATTCTGGTTTATCTAGTGTTCTGGTCACTTGGCTTTTATATATGTAGACTAGAGGCCCAGTGCATGAAATTCATGCACGGGGGGGGGGGTGGGGAAGGATGGTATCCCTCAGCCCAACCTGCACCCTCTCCAATCTGGGACCCCTTGAGGGATATCCGACTGCCCTCTCACAATCAAGGACTGGGATAGGGCCTAAACGGGCAGTCGGACATCCCTCTCACAATCCAGGACTGCTGGATCCCAACTGCTCGCCTGCCTCTGCCTGATTGCCCATAACGGCTTCTGCCTGCCAGCCTGATCACCCCCTAACCACTCCACTGCCAGCCTGATCGACACCTAACTGCTCCCCGGCCAGCCTGATTGCCCCAACTGCCCTCCCCTGCTGGCCTGGTCACCCATAACTGCCCTCCCCTGCTGGCCTGGTCACCCCTAACTGCCCTCCCCTGCAGGCCTGGCCCTGCCAGCTGCCCTCCCCTGCAGGCCTGATCCGCCCCAACTGCCCTCCCCTGCAGGCTTGGGTCCCCCCCCAACTGCCCTCCCCTGCTGGCCTGGTCACCCCTAACTGCCCTCCCCTGCAGGCCTGGCCCTGCCAGCTGCCTTCCCCTGCAAGCCTGATCCACCCCAACTGCCCTCCCCTGCAGGCCTGGGTCCCTCCCAACTGTCCTCCCCTGCAGGCCTGGTCCCCCCACAACTGCCCTCCTCTGCCAGACCAGTCACCCCTAACTGCCCTCCCTGCTGGCCTGATCACCCACAAATGCCCTCCTCTGCAGGCCTGGTCCCTCCCAACTGCCCTCCTCTGCAGGCCTGGTCGCCCCCAACTGTCCTCCCCTGCAGGCCTGGTCCCCCCAACTGCCCTCCCCTGCAGGGCTGAGTCCCCCCCAGCTATCCTCTCCTGCATGCCTGGTCCCCCAACAACTGCCCTTCCCTGCCAGCCATCTTGTGGTGGCCATCTTGTGTCCACATGGAGGCAGCCATCTTTGACCACATGGGGGGGGCCATCTTGTGTCTTGTAGTGACGGTCAATTTGCATATTACTCTTTTATTAGATAGGATAAGAGCAGAATTTGCAAATTCAATTTGGAAATTCTATGTATTGTGCTTTTACTGTGATTTTATTTAAAATAAAAACTATTATTCACCACTACAAACACAATTGCATACTTTTTAAAAGATGAAATAGAATTCTGCATTTATGAGTAGCATATAAAAGGACAGTTTCCATATCTCCAAATATTACAGGTCAATTCTATAATGTTCAATGACTTTACACTTAGTATATATCAACACATGGAATCTCCTCCTGACAGGACAGGAGATGACACCTCAGCAAAACAACTGTATTGAAAATTGCATCAGAATTCAGATAAAGAATTCAGATACACATGACACACATTTCTGAATCTAAAGCCATGAGGAAGGTAAGTAGTAGAAAAAAGAAATATTTGAAACTGCATTCTATTATCAGGTTTAAGCTGGTTATATTTTTTTGTTACCAGTTGTTAGAAGTAAATATAAAATTTGATGTTGAGTTCCCTAGCTGTCAAAGAGAAAAAAGAACAAAGAAAAAAAAGAATATCAATTTGTGAGAGAAAGCTATTATGTTCCCTTTCTGTTCTCCCAGAAGAATATGTATTTAGAGGACTTTGATTGTTATAGGTATTAATAGCCCTTTCTTGTAACATTTTTATATAAAAGTAAAAGGCAGAATGTTGCAACTGAATTAAAAGAAAGTGATTCTATGAGAGTCTAAATTGATATATTATCTTGTATATAGATTATGGTTATTTGGCTTCATATAATAATAGGATTTAGCTTGTCCTTTAAATGATCATTTTGAGATACAATTACTTTCTAAATAACATTCAGTAGGAGCCAAAAGCAGATTGTGAATGATTCTTTGACTATACCTGGAAAGCTGACTCTATTATTTGTTAAGATCAAATCCATGAGCATTGGATGCTAGATAAGAAGAGTAAGGTAGAAATTAAATGGTTTGGTGGGAAAAATACCGTAAATAGAAGTAAGAAGATTATAGGAAAAAGATGAAGCTATTTTGAATATAGGAAATGAGTAACCAGATAAGAAAAATGAGATGGGGGAAACAATACAGAGGTTGGAGAGTTAGGAAAAGAATGTGAAATAGTCCCATGTGTTAGGTAAATTACTTTGTATGAATTGCCATCTACCTAATAAAAGAGTAACATGCTAATTGATTGTACCTTCATGATGCCCACCAGCCAATCAGGAGTGAGTATGCAAATTAACCCAACAAAGATGGTGGGTTAACTTGTATACACAGGCACCGAGTGGCCGAGGGCAGGGTTGGATGCTTGCATTGTCGCCATGATGAAGACTCAAGCTTTCCGCACCGCCTCAGCCGCTCCAGGCCTCTGGGCAGTGTGGGAAGGTGAAAAGGTAGCTCTGGGCCAGAGTGAAGGCAGTCCCAGCAGCCAGGGGAAGGAAGGCCCATCCTTGCATGCATCTTCGTGCATTGGGCCTCTAGTTTATAATATTAATAGCAAGAAACTGGAAGAGTAGACTAATGTGGCAGCTAAGATTAATGATGATGAATGATTTTGTATGAAAATCTCATCCTAACATGCCATGAGATAATATCTAAGCAAAAATACTGAACTGGATATTTGATCAGACAGCTCTGTTTAGTGATTAACTTATACTTCTTAAAACGGCACATGGATATTTCATTGTTTCAAAATAGTTGCTTTCTTTTGGGTTCTTATTGTTAGATGTCATAAATGCTATATTTGATGCTATTATATTATTTTTTTCAATTACCAAGAAGAAATAAAAACAGATGAAAAATGATAATTTGCCACGTGTGGACCATTAAACACAGACTATACATGTATTCTGAAGTTTAGGATAGCAGCTGAGGGTATTGTGGCCTACTTTTCTTTTATAAGATTGCCCTTTTTCCCTCAAAGGCTTTGAGATACCAGTCATTCTACTTGTCTTGACTTTACTTTTCAATAATATTTCCTGTTATTTCTCACTATCGTATATTTTTCACCTTCCTCAGAATATAAAATTAAACAAAGAGAGCTAAAACTATAAGCCAGATAGATGTTTACTTTCTGGAAAAAAAGTTTCTTTATGTAGCTTTTTCAGTTTTAATTATTTTTATTTATTTTTGCCATTTCGGTGTGATAGTTCAGTATACTTGTATCAAGGCCTACCCGGTGGCAGGACTGTGGATATAATAAATGGGATATGTCACATGCCCTCCCACTGAGCATTTATTTAGAAGGAAATGTGGATAAGCAAAGTATCATTTCTGAGATACAGGGACAATTTCTGGTGTTGACGATGGGCGTATAACACAGACACATAGAAAGTAAGGCTAGCAGAGGCCCTGGAGAGTATCTAGTTTCCTCTTTGTAAATGAGAAACCGGAAGAGTGCAGAGGTTAAGTGATTTTCCCAAAGCCATACAGGATATTTGTAATAGAGCCAATTATTGACAGTAGAACAGTTTGGTTTTGTTTTGCTTTTACTAAGGAGCCAATACAAAATCTACAACAATACATGCTATTTCATCCAAAAGTTGGCAAATTAATTCAATCCTTTAGGGTTCCACTTAACACTTGGTTTCTTTACTTTCTTGTCTTGTCACTGTCACGTCTATTTCCCTCTCTAAATTTATTTTTTCTTTCTTTCTTTCTTTCTTTCTTTCTTTCTTTCTTTCTTTCTTTCTTTCTTTCTTTCTTTCTTTCTTTCTTTCTTTCTTTCTTTTCTTTCTTCTTTCTTTCTTCCTTCCTTCCTTCTTCCCTCCTTCCTCCCTCCCTCCCTCCCTCCCTCCCTCCCTCCCTCCCTTCCTTCCTTCCTTCCTTCCTTCCTTCCTTCCTTCCTTCCTTCCTTTCCTTCCTTCCTTCCTTCCTTCCTTTCCTCCTCTTTCTTCCTTTCCTCCTTTCCTCCTTCCTCTCTTTCTTCCTTTCTTCCTTTCTCTCTTTCTCTTTCTCTCTTTCCCCCTTTCTCTCTTTCTCTCTTTCTCTCTTTCTCTCTTTCTTGCTTTCTTGCTTTCTTGCTTTCTTGCTTTCTTGCTTGCTTTCTTGCTTTCTTGCTTTCTTGCTTTCAGGATACAGGGAACTATCGGGAGGGGGTGAAACTTCAAATATCTATAAACCACCAAAAAGTTATCTTGAAAAATCAACTGATCCTTAAGAATTACCTCTTGATGATTTAAGTTTTAATTAATCAGAAAGTAGAGGTGAAGGGCCAGATTGGCATTCCCCTCTGCAACTGCTTCATTTCATCAGTGTGCAGAGTTCCAACTAATTGCAATGAGAGCTCCATGTACAGAAGCAATGAATAGGGTGCAAGATGCATATTAATTTTGTAGAATATTTCCCCCAGTTGCATTTGTGTTTTTGGTTTTTTTTTAAATTAAAGGGGAAAGTACTTGGTTAAATAGTTGAAGATATCTAAAGAATACCAAATGTAGCTGGGAACCTTAATTAATATGTGTTTTACAGAGAGGAACACTAGTAAATTTAAAAGCATTGGGGAGTTTGATGTTATTTTTAAAATGCATTTTTAATTAATTTTTTCTTAATTGAACATACTGATTTTCCAGCAAAGGATGCCTATAAAGTACTCCTTGGGGTGTGGAGGAGATCCACAGAGGTGTGGAGAAATATGTGAATTGGGCTGAGTATCTCATTAATTCTCACAACACCCTGACAACTCACTGAAGTAAAATGACCTTGGAGAGAATACAAAAGCCTTTGATGTCTGGGGACCAAAAGAAGCTTAACATGAGTTCTTTCCACCAACCTACTTCCTCTACCATGTGAATTGGGCAGAATTCTAAGTATGGTGAGTTCCTACACCCTTAGCTTATATGGTAGAGGCAAATTTTAAATAAAGACAGGTAAGATACATCCTTTTCTTCTTATCAGAGTAGTTCAATTTAGCATTTATTACTGGGTACAAGGCACTGGGGCTCTTCTACAGGAGGTATAAAAATATAAGTAAGTTTGCATTTCTTCAATGTCTTTTTCCACCAATATGTCACACCTTCTATCATAATTCCAAAAATCTGCAAAGCTCTAGAAAATGTTCAATCTTTTCAAACTTAATACAGTTTCCATTAAGACACTGATATCATGGATGGGTGAGTTTTCACACAATATCCAGGGCTACTCAGCACCATGTTAGATATTAAAGTGAATATGGGAAATAGAGTTATTTTGCCTGCAAGACAAGAACTGATATATACAAGTAAAAAAAGAAGAGGTTGAATGAATAATACAAATTGCAGGAATTTGGAGAAAAGATACTTACGATATGTGTTGATAATGTAAACTTGTTGAATAAGATAGGGTTGTTATATAGTGATAATATTCTTAAGCTAATCTCTACCACCGTTCTACCATTATAAGCCCTAAACCTAATCTAAACATTTATTCTTGAGTTATCACCCAGAAAGCAGCCACAAAAATCTGACATATTCATTTCAGACATCAAATAAAAATAAAATCCTTAGAACCAGGTTTAGTGGAGATTTGTTAATGCAGGCAGGAAGCGTCCATTTTGCTTTCTAAACTTGTAATAATTTGAGTTCAGGGTACCTGTCAATATAAAACAGGAAGTTTTAAAACTATGAAACCCTGGCAATTTCTAATCAATGAATATCATGAAAAGAAGTTAATAGTAACATACTGTCCTCAAATGTACATAAAGTGTTTTTTTTCCTTTTGTTCTTTTTTAAAATATATTTTTATTGATTTCAGAGAGAAAGGGAGAGGGAGAGAGAGATATAGAAACATCAATGATGAGAGAGAATCATTGATCTGCTGTCTCCTGCACAACCCCCACTAGGGATCGAGCCAGCAACCCTGGCATGTGCCCTTGACCAAAATCCTAGGACCCTTCAGTCAGCAGGCCTATGCTCTATCCACTGAGACAAACTGGCTAGGGCACAATTGATTGATTATTATTTGCATTGTAATTCTGTACAAATTATAGCAGCAGTTTAAAATAAATCACATTCATTTGAATATTTTAATTTAAAATGCAATACAACACATTTTATATTGAAACTCAGCACCAAATTTCTACAAACCCAGAGTATTTTTTTACTAATTTACATAGGATTTATCTTTTTGGTAGCCCTGAACTTTCTTCTGTCTGACCTATAGATTATAATCTTCTTACTCAAGGGAACCTCTACTCATTCTCAAATGCATATATAACATTTAATCTATCATGCTGAGATTTAGAAAGTCATTCTTTTTCCTTCTTTCTATTTTTTATTAAATAGCCTCTTGCCCAAGTATTTAGACACCACATGTCAGAAATGGTATATGAATATATAAGGATAGGTGTCTGTTTTCTGAGCTTAACAAAAGTATAACTACCAACTTAAATTAATAATAATCACAACAATAATCCCACTTATTATTTGTGTAGTGCCATGCCAAACAAGCTAACTAATTATGATATTATTTCAAAGACAAAGATAGGAGATGCCTAAGTCCAAAACAGATGTGCACAAGAAAAGGAAATTATATTTTGAAAAATGTCACATAAAATGAAATTTAAGGCCCCAGACTTTCCATATGGTTGCCCAGACTGACATTTCTGATTTCCTTACCTTATGAGAAATGTATGGAAATAAGAGTATGCAATTTTGACTATTTTAAAATGTATAAGAAATATCAAAGAATTGTGACATTCATTGTCTTTTTTATTAGAGCAGATAAGAATGGACTATAGGTTATGACATTTCCTTTCAATAAAGATTCTAAAATCACTCTTAAGTGTACAGATAACCTTCAATATCATACTACACTGGTTCTTTGGAGAGAACTTTTCTCCCTTCTTTTTATGTACTTTTCTCATATAACATACTTGTCAATGCATGTTACAGCATAATACCAATAGATATATCCAGTCAGGTGTTCGACTCTAGAAATAAACAATTCCAAACTAAAATAAGGACAAGTATCATAAAAATGCCTTTCTGCTTTTGATTTGCAATAGCTAATTACTTTAAGATGTTTAAGATAGATATTGAATCACAATCTTTTTCACTGAAGGTTTTTTGTTTGGAACCACATTGATCAACTTGTGAAGCTTGATGAAGAAGGTAAAATTAAATAAACACTAAATGCAAAAGAGATATTTTGAATCACAAATAAAATATTGTTATATTATTATTGCAGATGGGAATAAGTAAAGCCAAGAAAGAAGAATAAACTGTGTCATAAAATGAGTGATGAAAGATAAGTATGGAGAAATAAAAGGGCATTCTTACATCTTACATTTGGAAACACTATTATTAATCACAATAGACTAAGTCTGAGTGATACATTTGGGCCTAGAATAAAATAAATACTTGCCCAGCAATTTTTTCCAGTTATATCTCAAGAACGAGCACATCACCTAATCTGACCAATTAAAGAATAAAAGTAAATAAATGATCTCAGAATCCCCTCTAGTAATTGTAAGTAGAAATATAAAATAATTAAAGTTATAGCTAAGGCAAATACTCTGCTTACATTACTTTAAATTAATATAAAAAATAAATTAAAAATGTAAATATTTTATTTGTACAAAATACGGGAAGAGGTATTAAAGAAGAGAAAGCTCAAGTTCTGGATAATTGCCTAATTGTTGTGACTAGAAACTCTAGCATATTGTTGAATAGAAGTAGTTACAATGGGAATTCTTGTTCATGATCTTAAGATGAAAGCATCCATTCTTTCTTCATTAATTTTTATATTAGCTGTGGGCCTTTTGTAGATATTCTTTATCAGGTTGAGGAATTTCTTTCTCCTTCCAGGTTGATGTGTTTTAATAATGGAAAGAGGTTACATTTTGTCAAATGTTTCTTTTGCCTATATTGAAGTGATATGTGGCTTTTACACCTTCTTCTAATAGTATGCTGTACTACATTGATTTTTATATGTTGAATTGTAAAAAAAAATCTGCATTTTGGACATATTCTCATATCATCACATTTTATAAACCTTTCAAGTATCACTGGATTTAGTTTGTTAGTATTGTGTTGAAGATTTTTGTATGAATACTCACGAGAGATATTTGGTCTACAATTTCCCTTTGTTGGGAGATTTTTATCTGGTTTTGGCATCAAGTGTAATTTAATAAGTTATCAATAATTGGTCAGAGATTTCTCTTAATGTCTTGCCTGTACTTGATGTGTTGCCTGAAGACAAACTTTACGGGCCCTGCTGTCTTACTGAGGTTTAGTACTTGCTCTTAGAAAGACTTTTTTGTTTGTTCTGTGGGTTTGGTTAACTACTAGAGTTCTGAAACAGTTTATCTTAGTTGTCCTGCCAGTATTTTTTATTGTTTTAGAGGCAAAGTGAGTTTTCCAAGGTCCTTATTTGTCATTCTGCTAATCAATCTACTATCTGCTCCTTTCTGTATGTTATACTTGCAACTATCACTGTCTAATTATCACTGGACCTGCCTTAAATTGTTAAAACCCATTCACTTCTCTCCAATTTTTAAATGTGCTCCTACCAATCTACTTTAGGCCTATAGTCTATCTCATCTCACATTAACAGTATATATAAAGTAAATAAAAAACACTATGAGCCAGAGTAACAAATAGAAGGCAAAGATTTTCACTGCTCATTTAATCTTTCTCTTGCATTTCATTTTGTTAAACTCTATTACTTCCTTTAAGGTCAAATTCACATTTCTTCACCCCTGTGAAATGTCGTTCTTCTAACCAAAGTTAATTTCTCTATCAGCATTTTGTTAAAATATGTACTATAATATTTATACTAGAGTGCTGCATTTATTGGCATCTATTCCCTCCTCCATACACCCATATTCCTATTCTTTAATTAGACTATGAAATCTTTTAGGGACCAGCTAAGTCAACAGGCTTATGTTCATTGCTCAAAGTTGGAAAAATTTTAGTCATTATTTTTTAATCTTCCTTGCCCTCAATACACACTTATTCTCTTCTTCTGAGACTCTGATAATGCATATGTTAAATATTTTATTATACATTTCAACATCAGAGGCTATGTTCGTTTATTTTAGACCATTTTTCCTTATTAGTTTAAATTGGGTAATTCCTATTGTGCTCTTTAAGTTCAATTATTCTTTTCTCTGTCCTCTCCATGTTGCAATTGAGCACATCCATTGAATTCTTTAAATTTAAGATACTATACTTTTTAGTTCTAAAATGGCCATTCAGTTCATCTTTACATATTCTATTTATTTGCTGAAGTTTATGTTTTTTTCCATCTTTCAAGCATATATGCAATGTTCATTGAAGCACTTTTTTAATAAGTGTTTTAAAATTCTTGTCATATAATCCTAATATCTGCATCATCTTGGTGTTAGTATATGTTATCTTTTTTTAAAATTTCTTTATTAAGGTATTACATATGTGTCTTTATTCCCCCATTACCCCCACCGCCGCATTCATGCCCCTGTTATCTTTTTTTAAAATTTCTTTATTGATTAAGGTATTACATATGTGTCTTTTTTCCCCCATTACCCCCCACCTCCCCATTCATGCCCCCACCCCCTGTTGTCTGTGTCCATTGATTAGGCTTATATGCATGCATATAAGTCCTTTGGTTGATCTCTCCCCCTTATCCCCACCGTCCCCTACCTTCCCTGAGGTTTGACGTTCTGATGGATGTTTCTCTGTCTCTGGATCTGTTTTTGTTTATCAGTTTATGTTGTTCATTATATTCCACAAATGAGTGAGATCATGTGATATTTATCTTTCTCTGCCTGGCTTATTTCACTTAGCATAATGCTCTCCAGCTCCATCCATGTTGTTGCAAATGGTAAGAACTCCTTTTTTAATGCAGCGTAGTATTCAATTGTGTAGATGTACCACAGTTTTTTAATTCACTCATCGGCTGGTGGGCACTTAGGCTATTTCCAAATCTTAGCTATGGTGAATTGTGCTGCTATGAACATAGGGGTGCATATATGCTTTCTGATTAGTGTTTCTAGTTTCTTGGGATATACTCCTAGAAGTGGGATCACTGGGTCAAATGGGAGTTCCATTTTGAGTTTTTTGAGGAAACTCCATACTGTTCTCCATAGTGGCTGTACCAGTCTACATTCCCACCACCAGCGCAACAGGGTTCCTTTTTCTCTGCATCCTCGCCAGTACTTGTCATTGGTTGATTTGTTGATGATAGCCATTCTGACAGGTGTAAGATGGTACCACATTATTATTTTGATTTGCATCTCTCTTATGATTAGTGACTTTGAACAGGTTTTCCTATGTCTCTTGGTCTTCCTTCTGTCTTCTTTTGAAAAGTGTCTATTTAGATCAGATGCCCATTTTTTGATTGGGTTGTTTATCTTCTTTTTGTTACCGTATTTTCCGGCGTATAAGACGATTGGGCGTATAAGATTTTCTTGGGTTAAAACGTTGTCTTATAGGCTGGAAAATATGGTACCTGACACTCTATTCATGAGAGAGACTTGGGCGAAAAGCTTATTTATTATTACCCTATTTTCCGGCTTGTAAGATGACTTTTTAACCCAGGAAAATCTTATACGCCTAGTCGTCTTATACGCCAGAAATACGGGTAAGTTGTATGAGTTCCCTGTAAATGTTGGAGGTTAAACTCTTATCATTGATATCATTGGCAAATATGTTCTCCCATGCAGTGGGCTTTCTTGATGTTTTATTGATAGTTTCCTTTGCTGTGCAAAAGCTTTATATTTTGATGTAGTCACATTTGTTTATTTTCTCTTTAGTTTCCATTGCCCTAGGAGCAGTATCAGTGAAGAAGTTCCTTCGGCATATGTCTGAGATTTCTCTGCCTGTGGATTCCTCTAGTATTTTTATGGTTTCCTGTCTTATGTTTAAGTCCTTTATCCATCTTGAGTTTATTTTTGTGTATGGTGTAAGTTGGTGGTCTAGTTTCATTTTTTTGCATATATCTGTCCAATTTTCCCAACACCATTTATTGAAGAGACTGTCTTGACTCCATTGTATGTTCATACCTCCTTTGTCAAATATTAATTGAGCATAGTGATTTGGGTCGATTTCTGTGTTCTCTATTCTATTCCATTGATCTATATGTCTGTTCTTGTGCCAGTACCAGGCAGTTTTGAGAACAGTGGCTTTGTAATACAGCTTGATATCTGGTATTGAGATCCCACCTACTTTGTTCTTCTTTATCAGGATTGCTATAGCTATTTGGGGTCTTTTTTTATTCCAGATGAACTTTTGGAAAGTTCATTCTAGGTCTGTGAAATATGCCATTGGTACTTTAATGGGAAGTGCATTGAATTTATAGATTGTTTTGGGTAGTATGGACATTTTGATTCTACCAATCCATGAACATGGTATGTTCTTCCACTGTTTATGTCTTCCTCTATCTCTTTTTTCAGTGTCGTGTAGTTTTCCACATATAGATCTTTTACCTCCTTAGTTAAGTTTATTCCTAGGCATCTTAATTTTTTGATGCAATGGTTAATGGGATTGCTTTTTTAGTCTCTCTTCCTGTAATTTCATTATTGGTGTATAGAAATGCAATAGATTTCTTGGTGTTAATTTTTTATCCTGCTACATTGCTGAATTCATTTATTAAGTCTAATAATTTTTTGATGGAGTCTTTAAGGTTTTCTATGTACAGTATCATGTCATCTGCAAATAAGGACAGATTTACTTCTTCTTTTCCAATTTGGATGCCTTTTATTTCTTCTTCATGTCTGATTGCAATGGCTACTACTTACAGCACTATGTTGAACAGCAGTGGTGAGAGTGGGCATCCCTGTCTTGTTCCTGTTCTTAGGGGAAATGGTTTTAGTTTTTGCCCATTGAGTATGATGTTGGCTGTGGGTTTGTCATATATGGCTTTTATTATGTTGAGGTATGATCCTTCTATTCCCACCTTGCTTATAGTTTTTGTCAGGAAAGAGTTTGGATTTTTTCAAATGCTTTCCTGCATCAATTAATATGACTATGTGATTTTTATCTCTCAATTTGTTTATGTGATGTATCACATTTATTGATTTGCGACTATTGTACCATCTTTGCATCCCCGGGATAAGTCCTACTTGGTCATGGTGTATGATCTTTCTGATGTACTGCTGAATCTGATTTGCTAGAGTTTTGTTGAGGATTTTAGCATCTATGTTCATGAAGGATATTGGTCTGTAATTCTCTTTCATTGTGTTGTCTTTATCTGGTTTTGGTATTAGGGTGATGCTGGCTTAATAGAAGGAGCTTGGAAGTGTTCTTTCCTCTTGAATATTTGAAATAGTCTGAGGAGGATTGGTTTTAGTTCTTCCTTGAATGTTTGGTAAAACTTCCCTGTCAAGCTGTCTGGACCCAGGCTTTTGTTTGCTGGAAGCTTTTTGATGACTGCTTCAATTTCTTCCATAGTTATCAGCCTATTGAGATTTTTAGAATCTTCCTGAGTGAGTTTTGGAAGGTTGTATTTTTCTAAGAATGTGTCTATTTCCTCCAGGTTGTTTGGTTTGTTAGAATAGAGTTGTTCATAGTATTTTTTAACAATCCTTTGTATTTCTGTGTGGTCTGTTGTTATTTCTCCTCTTTCATTTCTGATTTTGTTTATTTGGGTCCTCTCCTTTGCTTCTTGGTGAGCCTGGCTAGAGGTACATCAATCTTGTTTATCCTTTCAAAGAACCAGCTCTTGGTTTCATTTATCTTTTGTATTGTTTTTTTTGGTCTCTATGTCATTCACTTCTTCTCTGGTCTTTATTATTTCCTTCCTTCTGCTCACTTTGGGCTTTTCTTGTTGCTCTCTTTATAATTCTTTGAGTTGTTGAGTTAGATAATTTATTACCATTTTTTCTTGTTTTTTTGAGGTAGGCCTGTAGAGCTATAAACTTCCCTCTCAGGACTGCGTTCTTTGTGTCCCATAGCATTTGTATTGTGTTTTTATTGTCATTAGTCTCCAGGATATTTTTAATTTCTTCTTTGATCTCATTGATAACCCAATCATTGTTTAACAGCATGATATTCAGCTTCCAAGCATTTGAATTTTTTGGAATGTTTTTATGGTAGTTTATTTCTAATATTATGCCATTGTGGTCTGAGAAAATGCTTGATATGATTTCAATCTTCTTGAATTTGGGGAGACTTTGCTAGTGACCCAATATGTGGTCTATTTTTGAAAATGTCTCATGTGCACTTGAGAAGAATGTATATTCTGTGGCTTTGGGGTGAAATGCTCTGAAGATGTTAATTAGGTCCATCTGATCTAGTGAGTCATTTAGAATTGCTGTTTCTTTGCTGATTTTTTTTGTCTAGAGGATTTATCCAGTGATGTCAGTGGTGTATTAAAGTCTCCTACTATGATTGTATTGTTGTTGATCTCTCCCTTGATATCTTCCAGGAGTTTTTTTTATGTATTTGGGTGCTCCTGCATTAGGTGCATATATGTTTATCAGGGTTATATCCTCTTGTTGTATCAATCCCTTTATTATTATGAACGGCCTTCCTTATCTCTTGTTATGGCCTTTACTTTGATGTCTATTTTGTCAGATATAAGTACTGCTACCCCAGCTTTTTTTTCATTTCCATTTGCCTGAAAGATACTTTTCCATCCCTTCACTTTCAGTCTGTATGAGTCCCTTTTTCTGAGGTGGGTCTCTTGTAGACAGCATATATATGGGTTGTGATTTTATCCATTCAGCCACTCGATGTCTTTTGATTGGTGCATTTAGTCTGTTTATGTTTAAAGTTATTATTAAAAGGTACTTGTTTGTAGCCATTTTTACTTTTTGGGTCTGTGTTCCCTCTTACCTTTTTATTTCTTCTTTTTATACCAGTCCCTTTAGCATTTCTTGCATTGCTGGCTTGGTAATGATAAACTCCCATAGCGTTTTGTTTTTTTTGTCTGTGAAGCTCCTTATTTCCCCTTCAATTTTGAATGATAGCCTTGCTGGATAGAGTATTCTTGGATTCAGTCCCTTAGTTTGCATCACTTTGTAAATTTCCTTCCATTCTTTTCTGGCCTGATGTGTTTCTGTTGAGAAATCATTTGAAAATTTAATGGGAGCTCCCTTGTATGTAACTTTCTGTCTCTCTCTTGCAGCCTTTAAGATTCTCTCTTTGTCCTGAATATTTGCCATCGTAATTATGATGTGTCTTGGTGTGGGTCTTTTTGGGTTCATCCTGTTTGGGACTCTCTGTGCTTGTGTGACTTTTTCTTCACCACATCAGGTAAGTTTTCTGACATTGTTTCTTCAAATAGGTCTTCTAACCCTTGTTCCTCTTCCTGTTGTTCTGGCACCCCTATTATTCGTTTTTTGCTTTGTTTCATGTCCAATAGCTCCCTTAGGCTCTCCTCCTGTCTTTTAATTTTTTTCTTCAGTTGCAGTTCAGTTTGGCTGTGTTTTGCATCCCTGTGTTCTAATTTGCTACTTTAGTCCTCCGCTTCTCCTAGGCTACTGTTGAAACTTTCCATGGTGTTTTTTATTGCAGCTATATCACTCTTCATTTTTTCTTGATTCTTACATAAGTTGTTGATATTTTCATCCATTTCTTCTTGATTCTTACATAAGGTGTTGATTTTTCTTCCATCCGGTTTATGAACTCTAGGACCCTTATTCTGAATTCTTTTTCTGACATATTGCATGCCTCTGTTTCACTTAGCTGCTTTTCTGGCAATTCCTCCTTTTCTTTCCTTTGGGGGCATCTTTGTCTAACCATTTTTGGTCTCACCGACTGATCTAGATGTCGAGCCATGCAGGGGCTGCTCCTTGGGTGGCAGTGGCTTCTCAGGCTGCTGTTGCTCCTCGGGCAGTCACAGTACCAGCTGCTTCTCAGTTGGCTGCGTCTCCTCTGGTGGGTGCTGTTCGCAGCAGTGGTGTCTCTTCTGGCTGGTGGGAGAGGCTCGTATATCTGCTGTTCCTTGGACAGGGGTGGGCTGATTATGAGGTTGCTGCTCCTCTGATGGGGATGGGTTGCTTGTGTCTGCTGCTCCTTGGACGGAGGCCAGCTGCTCATGTGGCTGCTGCTCCTCGGACAGGGGCGGACTGCTCATGTGACTGCTGTTCTTTAGATGGGGGCTGGCTGCATGCTGCTGCTATTCCTCAAATGGGACGAGCTGCTCGTGATGCTGCCACTCCTTGGACAGGGGCATGTTGCTTGCAGGGCTGCTGCTCCTCGTACGGGTGCGGGTTGCTCGTGCAGCTGCTTCTCCTTGGACGGGGGGTGGTCTGCTCGTGCAGCTGCTGCTTCTCACGTGGGAGTGAGCTGCTCATGCTGTTGATGCTCCTCGGAAATGGACGAGCCGCTCACCTAGTTTCTTCTCGTTGGACAGGTGCAGGCTGTGTGTGGGTGCTGCTTCTCAGACTAGTGCAGACAGCACAGGGCTGCTGCTCCTTGTACATGGGCAGTCTTCTTATATGGCTGCTGCTCCTCAGATGTGGGCCAGTGGCTCGTGAGTCTGTTGCTCCTCAGAAGGGGGTGGGCTGCTCATACAGCTGCTGCTCCTTGGATGTGGGCGGGCTGCTAACACAGCTGCTGTTCCTTGGATGTGGGCAGGCAGCTCGTGCATCTGTTGCTCCTCAGATGGGGGAAGGCGGCTCACACAGCTGCTGCTCCTCAGATGGGGGCTGACTGCTTGTGTGGCACAGCTGCTGCTCTTTGGACAGGTGCAGGGTGTGGGCTGTGCGCAGCTGCTGTTCCTCAGATGGGGGCCGGCTGTGTGGGGTTGCTGCTCCTCAGTCGTGGGTGGGCTGCTCAAGCGGCTGCTGCTCCTCGGATGGGGTGGGCTACTTGCATGGTTGCTGCTCCTCAGATGGGGGAACTGGCTGCTCACACAGCTGCTGCTCCTTGGACAGGGTCAGGCCATGTGAATCTGCTACTCTTAGATCTGGGGCAGGTTGCTCGCAGGGCTGCTGCTCCTTGGACAGGAGCAGGCTGCTCACGTGTCTGCTGATCATGTGGTTGCAGTGCCCTGGACTAAAGCGTTGCATCAGTGAGAGGGGACCGTGCTTCAGAACTCACAGGAGCCTGCGCCCAGGGTGGCTGGAGCCTCGTTGACCGTGGGATCACAGCCTAGGTAGCATGTCCCTGGCAGGGGTTGCTGTAGAGTCCCAGGTGTTATCTGAGGGCACCCTGGGTGGAGTTGATGCTGGGAACCCAGTTAAAGCAGCTGTCCCCTTCAAAAAGGCTAGGCCTCTGAGGACAAGCTGGTTTCCCGGTACTGTTTGCAATGGTAGCAGAAGCTGCCTAGTTAGGCAAGCCTGATTAGCCTGCCCCTGAAGAGATCTAACTGTGCCTCATTCACTCACACACACACACACACACACACACACACACACACACACCACCTGACCACACACTCCTCTTTAACTCCATCACTCACTCATGCTCTTTCCCTCACTGCTGCATTCTTCCTGCCTCTATAGTTGTGTCTGGGGTGTTATTGACCCGTTCATGGATAGAGTTTCCTCTCCACGTGTCTGGTTATGTGGCTTGCTCTCAAGCTCCTTGGCCAGACAGGATAAAATTCACCTCAACAAGACACAACACTGAGGGAACTAAGCACAAATGTACTCATGACACCAATAACCCCAATATAAGTGACCACCTGAGAAAAGAGAGGGCAGAGAAAAGAGAGCACAAATGCTATCGAAGAGAGAGAAAAAGATAAGAGATAAAAGACAAAGGAAGAAAAAGGAGAATATATATATATATATATATATATATATATATATATATATATATATATATATATGAGTAAGACACCACAGAACCAATAGATCAACCAAAAAAAATACAAACACCACACACCCAGTAAAGAAGGTTGGTGCAGAATCTTTAGAGGCTGAGCTTATATACTGAAAATAAGATTAAGAATTGGATGAATGTGGGGAGGACCTCAATTTAGTATTGAGGAAGTAGAAAGGGAATAAGTGGATGAGAAGAGAGAGAATAAGAAGAAAATAATAATAATGAATTTACAAAAAAATTAATTTCAAAAATGGTATAAAAATTAAAAATAGCAAAAAAAAATAGTGATGGAAAAATAATGGAAAAAGAAATAGAAAATAAATCAACAAACAAAAACAGGAAAATAAAGAAGAAAAGAAGAAAAAAAAGGAAAAAAAAGGAATAATAAAAAAATAAAAGTGAAAAAAGTGACATGTCGTTCCTTTGGCTGGCTTATGATCCCAGTTGTCTGTACTGTACTGTTTCTCAGTTTCCTGGTTGCTGGGGCTAAAGATTTCTCTTTAGGCCAGTTCCTATGACCTCAGGGAGTATTCAGATTCCTTTGTTTTTTCAAGGTGGGATCTGGGTGTGGCTGTATTGGTTGCCTGGAGAGTGGAGGGAGGGTCTATCTCTCAGGAGAAAATGGTGACTGGGGCTCAGGTATGACTCAGCATCAGACTCGCTACCACCTCCCCTGGACCGCTGCCCACTCTCTCCAGATTCCACAAGTCCACACCTTCTCCCGCACCTCAGCCATGGGTAAGTGTCTGTATCTGAAAGGTCCTATGAACTAGGTTCAGTGAAGAAAGGCACAGGCCCCAGAGTGAGAAGGGACTGTGTCCCTGCAAGCTCCTTTCTTGCTGGCACTGTGCGGTCCTGCCAGCCCTTCCGGGCTGCCTCTGAGCTCAGATCCAATATTCAGACTCCAAGGTCCAAAATCCCCTACCTCCTGCAGTCCCGTGGACCCTTTTTTCACAGACACTCTGCCTGTCCTCAGGGATGCGGCTTGGTGCTGTGTGGTTTCTTTCTGACCCTCTGGGCACAGAGGTCCGGCAGACTCTCCTGCCTAGTGTTGGAGAGTGGGAATTTTTGAGCATGCTTCCAGAGAGGCCGTGGACTGTGCCCCAGATATAGTTGTCAGTGCTGACACCGGGCCAGGCCTTGAGATACGGTCTCATGGCCACTTCCCAGCAGATAGGCCTTCTTTCATAGAACACTGTCAGCTTTCTGAAGAACAGGATGACCCTGTAAATAACATGGTCATCAATGGCATGACTCTGACGTTGCTTGGGAAAAACTGTTTTGCCTTGGGTTACTTGTTCTACAAAAACAGGATGTGGTAAATGGGCTTAAAAGCGGTCCTACACAAAGGGTTGCTGCTGCTCTCTGGTCTCCCTGCGTAGAGAAAGGCAGAGCAGTCGCCGGTTGTTTGGCCAGCTGGCCGGCCAGCTAATAAAGTCTCCCTAAATTTTAATTTGGTCTGGACTCCAGTGGTCGTTCACTTGCGTTCGCTCCACAACACTAGATCCTTGATTTCACCTTTATCCAGGGGACCTCTGGCCCTCCCAGCTACAAACTGTCTCACCAGCTGTGTCTCCTTCGCCAGTTCGGGCTGAATTCCACTCATTTCACGTGCTTATTCTATTTACTCCAGGACAAGGCTCAGGACACGTCCGTCTATTCTGCCACCATTTTGTCTCTCCCCTCTGTTAGTTATCTTGTTTTTATTCACTTTGAGAGCATCCTGGGTCATGGTACAATGAGTTATATTCATCTGGAACCTGGGCATTTTTAGTATTATAAGATTCTGGATATCATTTAAGTCTTGAATTTTAGCTGATTTCCTTTGGTATAGCTGTGTTGGGTGAAAGGAGTGGGTGCTATCTTATTAATGTCAGGTAGGGCAAAGCCTGAGTATTCCACTTGTCATCCTCTAATACCCTGCGGTGAGAACCTCTGTGTGACTGCTGGTTGAATGAGAAGCAGACCCCATTATGCTCATACTGCCCTGGCTGAGAGTGGGAGGGAGCAGAACATCCCCTCGCTGCTCCCCACTGGACTCCATTGACGGAGGGGGTGGGAAACTTTTTATTGCAAGCTGGGATAAAAGTTACCATTCATTCTTCTGATACAACCCTGGTGGGTGAGTTGGGTCACCTTGCTGCTACCTGGCAAGGGTGAAAGTCTCGGCTTATGATTTGAGTTTTCTGGAGTTTGGCTGCAATTCGGTCTCTGGTTTTTAATTGGAGTAAAATGGTTATCATATACACTGAGTGGCCAGATTATTATGATCTGTAAATGCATAATAATCTGGCCACTCAGTGTATATCCTATATAATAAAAGGCTAATATGCAAATTGTCCCCTCGACCAGGAGTTTGACCAGCAGGCAGGCTGGCCAACCCATGTCCCCTCCCCCTGGCCAGGCTGGCCAGACCCCACCCATGCACAAATTCATGCACCGGGCCTCTAATATATATACACTGAGTGGCCAGATTATTATGTGTTCAGAGATCATAATAATCTGGCCACTCAATGTAAATAGTTTACTCTTTTTCTAGGCTGCCTCTTTCCTAGTCTTTTAGCCGCAGAGAACAGGCTTTTCCTGGGATAATTGGTGGCATCTACTGGCACTTCCAGGGTGCCAGCTTCTCCAGGATCCAGTCTGGGATATATGAAATGAAAGGGAGACCCAGGAAACTTCCACCATTGTGCCTTGTGCCCCAAGCTCCTTGGATGGTTTGACTCATTTTCTCTAGCTTCTGGGTAACCTTGTTTGCTTTCTATATAATGTCTGAAATTTTTAGTTTTATTTGGTTGGAGGAATGCAGAAGAGTGTATCTGTTCAATCCTCTTGGACAATGGGGAAGTTGTCTCAAAATGGTCTATTGATATTTTTCTAATATTTTACATAGTGACTTCCAGGTAATACATATTGGATAAATAGTCATTAAAAGAATGACCTAACAGAAGAATTTGTGTTTACTATTTTGGGAGTCCTGGACTCAGTTTAACTCATGTCTGCCTCAGGAACATGTGAGTATTTCAGAAAACAGCATCCCAGATAGAGGTGGGTATCACCAAATTTTCAAAACTCTATAGTTTCTGTCACAATATTTTATTCACATAAAATATTTGATTTGAAAAAGAAGCAAAGGTTTTTTGCTGTTGTTGCCAACATTTGTTTTTGAAAATTCCTAAAATACTTTATTTCTTAAACTTGTTTTTTTTTGTTGTTGTTGTGATTTACAGCTTCTAAATAATTTAAACAATGTAATTTCTAATTAAGAACATTCTCACACATGCAAATTCTAATGAGTACTTATTATCTTACTATTTTTAATAATATCAGCAATGCTGGGCTGAAATTTTTCTGCACATCAGACTCATTCTAATAGATTGGTATCTTTTTTAATTGTCTGAAATCATTTATTTTACTTTCCATTATATGGAGGTTGGTTATTTTCTGTAATGTTTTGGCGCTTACAGAAAATGGCATAAATACTGGTGCCCACCCCTCAGGCCTTGAGCTCCTCTGAGGGCAATCTCCTTCCTCTCTTCTCATTCCAGCCTGAGGTGGAGTAGCCTGCCTTTCCTGAATTATCTTCCATGCTCTTCTTATAACATCATCCTTAATTCCAGCTCTCTTCAGTGATTTACCTTTAATTGAAAAACAACAAACAAAATACATTGTGAAGGTCCAAAGCTGGGCAAGGCCTGGCTTTCCCCTAAAATTATAGCAATCTTAATTCTCCTAGTTTCATTGTGGATAACTCTGTTTATTAAGGAAAGGTTCATAAGCGGTGAAGTATAACATGCAATGAAAGACACAGAATACTCTTTTTTTGCCCTGCCAGAATGGCTCAATTGGTTGGAGCAGTGTCCTGTACACCAAAAGTTTGTGGGTTCAATTCCTGGTCAGGGTACACACCTAAGTTGCAAGTTTGATCCCGGGTCAGAGCGTGTAGGAGAGGCAACCCATTGATATTTTTCTCTTAGATTGATGTTTCTCTCTATATGTAAATCAATAAAAGCATATTCTCAGGTGAGGATTTAAAAAAAAGGCACAGAATACTCTTTAGTAATCATAATTCTACCTTCTCACTGGTGAATTTTTGAGTCTCCAAAATTAACTTTGATTGCATCTAGATGCTGTGTACCCTAGCTTTTCCAAGATGGAAGACATAGATAAGATTCTCATCTGAATCTGATTGAGAATACATAATTCAATTTCTCCCAAATTATAGTTGTGATGGAAGGTCCTATCTCTTTAGAAACATTCAGAATCTCGGCTACCTTTGAGCATACTCTTTATCTCATAGGATTCAGAATAAAGATTCCTAGGCTCAATGTAAACATTCTATTCACCATTGCAGATTATTTTTATAACCTCTCCATTCTGACTATGGCTCAACTTCCCATTTTTCTCCTCAAAAGTAAGGGTTGTTGACTTTTATCAATGATAAAAACTATCCTTACCACATTCCTTGACAGGCCTTAAATAAATAGAACACAGAATACATTTTTCTTTAACTGTTCTCTTAAAATAATAAACAACCCTTTTAATGTTTTTTTTAATGTTTTTTTTCTTTTTTTTATAAAGGACTGACCACAGTTTTTGAGCCACCATTATCTGTTTTTATCAATGAGTTAGGCTTATTAAAACTAATACAAGAGTTAATTATATAGGACAATTCCCAAAGGCTAGAATAAGGAAGAAAACTCATTCAAGTGCAATATATTTTTCTTCTCCCATGAATGGGATGTTTACTATGTACACAGTAGAACTGAATGATCTCAAATTTTTTCAGTAAACTTGTAGAAAGAGTTATGATATATGAAATTAAAAATATTTGAGATAATGCATTATTAATTAATGGCATTATATACAAAACTCAGTGTGTAATTCTTTTTTCATTGTGAAGGCCTAGAAGAAAAGTCTAAAAATGTGCAAATTTGGAAATTATACTATAGCTAGGTCTAAAGAAATGTGTCGTACTCTTTATTCTAAGTTCTACAACTCTTGTAATATGGAGCCAGTGAGTTCTTTATGTTACACTTGAGGACTATTACCAAATATAAGTGGCTTTTCAAGAAAAATATAAGAAGATTATATAACTTAAACTTATGAAGTTTCATCAATTGAAATGGTATACGAGTACTTTAGGAGTCCTGTTTCTTTTCAGAAATGATTATAAAAATAATATACTGTAATATTAACCTATTCAGTTCACATAATTATCTTTGATAGAACATCCTATATAATAAAGATGTAATATGCAAATTGACTGTCATGCCCTCACACAAGATGGCCACCCCCATGTGGTCACAAGATGGCTGCCACAAGATGGCTGGCAGGGGAGGGAAATTGTGGGTGATCAGGCCAGCAGGGGAGGGCAGTTAGGGTTACCAGACCAGCAGGGGAGGGCAGTTGGGGGTGACCAGGGTGGCAGGGGAGGGGTGTTGGGGGGGGGACCAGGCCTGCAGGGGAGTGGTTAGGTGGTGATCGGGCTGGCAGGCAGAAGTGATTAGGGGCAATCAGGCAGGCAGGCAGATGAGCGGTTGGGAGCCAGCAGTCCTGGATTGTGAGAGGAATGTCTGACTGCCGGAAGTCGGATATCTCCCGAGGGGTCCCAGATTGGAGAGGGTGCAAGCTGGGCTGAGGGACTCCCACCCCCATGCATGAATTTCATGCACCAGGCCTCTAGTAAACTATCAAACCTTAATAGACTCGACCCCTTGATAGAGTGATGATTGAAGCAGTCCTTGATGAAGACGACCTTGCCATTCCCCTCAGCTTGACTAAACTTTAAATGGGCTTCTTCCTGACTCTCGGTTCCTGACCTCCCTTTACTTAGATGATTTACTTTAGAAAACATGTAATTGCACATTTGTTTGCTATGCCTTTGAGATGTAAATCTTTTAAAATACTTTTTGCCAGTTTTACAAGTCAAAAATATTTTCCTTAGGTACCTAGGAACCATCCCTGAAAATGTAATCATCAGGGAAGATGGCTTTTTTATCTCAGATTCTATGAGGTGGTAGGAAGAGCCTAACTTAAAGAGAGATCTCATGCCAAGTGGTAAAACTACCTCCTGTTATGACGGTATGAGAAAGTTTACTTTTCTTTTAGGTGTAGCCAATTAGCAAACACAGATTGCCTACAGTGCCCCTCACCTCAGCTCTGAAAAACATTTTGGCCTTTTGTTTCAGCAGAGTGGAACTCAGAGTCCTGGCCTTTTTATTATAGTGTATTGAATAAAGTATTTCTTGTCTGGTTAATTACCATATTTTCTGGTGTATAAGACGTATTTTCTGGTGTATAAGACGACTGGGCATATAAGATTTTCCTGGGTTAAAAAGTCATCTTATACACCAGAAAATACGGTACCTGACACTCTATTCATGAGAGAGACTTGGGCGAAAAGCCTATTTACTATTACCGTATTTTCCATCATATAAGACGACTTTTTAACCCAGGAAAATCTTATACGCCCAGTCATCTTATACGCCAGAAAATATGGCACATTTATCTGATAAAATTGTTGCTTTTACATCCTTTAAAAAGTTCTGATTTTGCCAAAGTTCCTTGCAATGTATTTGACATGAGAGAGCACACAATAACATGGTCACTGTCCTGAAAAAGCAAAAATACTCAAAATGTCTTATAGATCTAAATGTGAAATGCAAACTATAAAAACCCCTGGCAGAAAACATGGTGAAAATCTTCATAAACTTGAAATATATATATATATTCAAAAGCAGGAATAAAAGAAAACAAATCTATGCATAAGTTTATATGACATCATAGAAAAAGAAATATTTTCAGGTAAAATAATTTTTAAAATTAAGATATCAAATTTTTAGTTACATATTTCAATAAATCACTTGTAGACCCAGAGATTAGGCAGAAAAATTAAATTGTGACAGAAAATAATGAAAACTTTTCCAGGTTTTCATATTTAATGGAATTACTTTTTGTCATTTATTTTCTACTAGTATCCCAGTGCACAAAATTCATGCATGGGGCTGGGGGGTGTCCCTCAGCCAGGCCTGCACCTTTTCCCTGTGGGATTGGGCCTAAACTGGCAGTCAGACATCCCTCTCACAATCCAGGACCACTGGCTCCTAACCGCTCACCTGCCTGTATGCATGATCGCCCCTAACCACTCTGCCTGCAGGCCTGATCACCCCCAACTGTATCCCCTTCCAGCCTGATCATCCCTAACTGCTCCCCCACTGCCTGCCTGCTCGCCCCCAACTGCCCTTCCCTGCTGGCCTGCTTTCCCACAACTGCCCCCCATGCCCGCCGGCCTGATCACCCCCAACTACCCCTCCAGCTGGCCTACTCACCCTCAACTTCCCTTCCACCTGCCTGCTGGCACCCAACTTCCTCCCCCTGCTTGCCTGCTTGCCCCCAACTGCCCCCCCTTCAGGCCTGCTCACCCCCAACTGTCCTCCCATGCTGGCCTGATCGCCCCTAACCATTTCTGCCTCGGCCCCGCCACCATGGCTTTGTCCAGAAGATGCCTGGAAGGTCTCCCAGTCTAATTAGCATATTACCCTTTTATCAGTATAGATTGCTCTAATAGTACTGATTTTTAAAAGCAACATTTTGTTAAATTCAAGGAACTGACACAAATGCCCATATGGTAGAATTGGATAAATAAGACCATATTCCCTATGTTCATATTCTTACACATTTAAAAAATCACATTTTAAAACATCATATTGTACATCAACTCTCATTTATCCAAAATGCCTTAGTTAATAGTTCAATATTCTTACTTTCACTTGTACTGCCATTTGCCTTTCTTGGATATTATGACTATGTTAGACAGTAATTGTTTTCTTGTGTCATTGGATACTGGCTCATAATAAAGATTAAGTAACAACACCCTTTTCAACAATAATTTATTATAAGCAAACTGGGCTTTCTGATGGAGTTTAAGGTAGAATTGCATATGGACTTTAGGAAAAAACTAAAAAGCTTTTATATCTCAGGAAGTTTTTGCTAACTTCTCTCTCACCTTTAAAAAAAAATTGTATCCTTCCCTTCCTTCCTTCCTTTCTTCCTCCCTCCCTCCCTCCCTCCCTCCCTCCCTCCCTCCCTCCCTCCCTCCCTCCCTCCCTTCCTTCCTTCCTTCCTTCCTTCCTTCCTTCCTTCCTTCCTTCCTTCCTTCCTTCCTTCCTTCCTTCCTTCTTTCCTCTGGACTAATTTTCTCTGTATCCCAATATGCCAGCTGGAATCATATCACCACACATCTCTGTTGGAGTTGGTCAAGTCCCCTTGTTTTTTGTATCTCTCATTTACCCACAATTATTAGTTTATTGTCAAAGTTTTCTGACAATCTTACTGAATGCTTCTGGGTTATTCAATATCTAAAGAGGTTCATTTTCATAGTTACAATTAGACATTTCAAAGCCTTGGATGTATGATGTAAGATTTGATGTGAGGAAGGGATGGCATATTTGAAATGATGACTTCTTAGAATATCTGTTTGATTTGGTCCCATGTTTATCACTTATGAAGTGTTATTTATTCTTCCACTTCTCATAGGCTTCTATCTCCTTACTTTTTTCTCTTGTTTATCTTTCACCTGTTTGTTAGGTGAGCTTAAGTGATCTATTCAATGTTTAGTTTTGTTATGTGTTTTTTAAGTGTCACTAAGTGTTGGACCTGTCCTCCCTTTTAATATCACTGTTTGTTACTATGTTCTGTCTCCGTCCTGAGGCTGGAGCAAGCATTTCCTTTTTGCTATTTACTGCTGTGATGAGTGTACCATTAACACTCAATAAATTAAGTGCACAAGGGGGGAGATGGGAACATTTGTAATAGTGTAAACAATAAAAATAAAGTTAAATAATAATAATAATGATACATCGCTCAACATCATAATTGTCTTTATTCCCTTAGGCAGATACAGCAGGGAATGAGAAAATTTAAGCGATGCTTTGTTTTCTATGCCCCCAATTCTCTCTAGAATATCAAAAGACATTGTATAAATGCCCTCTAAAATGACTGAGGACATTGTACAAATGTGCTGTAGAATGACTTTCACGCTACTTATTTTTCATCAAAACAATAATAAAATGGTGATCATTGAGGGAGAATTCTTTCAGTCTTAAAGGAAAATAAGATAACATGGTCTGATTTCCATTTCAAAACTCATGCAATACATATGTCTTTGTCACTTATGTGTCATGTCATATTGCTCTTTTATTTTATTTATAAACTAGAGGCCCAATGCATGAAATCGTGCACTGGTAGGGTCCCTAGTGGCTGCTGGCTGCCAGCCGCATACTCTCTCCATTCCCCCAGCCACCTGCCCCCTGCCACTGGCCGGGGCCTTCCTCCCTTCCCCTGGCCGGTCCCGGCGCCTGGTTGAACTCCCGGTCGAAGGGGCAATTTACATACTATGCTTTTATTATATAGGACTAGAGGCCTGATGCATGAAATTCATGCAAGGGGCTTGGGTCTCGCAGCCCTGGCTTCATCCAGAAGGTCGTCCAGATGGTCATTCTGCTGTTTGGTCTAATTAGCATTTAGCTCTTTATTATATAAGGTATGTTCTTACCTCTCTAAGGCAAGCAATAAAGTTTGATCCCACTGCCATTAGCATATTCTAAGTAACAATCATTGCAAACTATGAATAAAAATACTGATATGCCTGATGTTTATTAATTCCAATATATGGAAAACCTTTTCTATTTATGACATTTGATAAGTTGTAAGTTCCCAGTAGCTTGTGAGCTCCTCAATTACACAGACATTTTCTTAATTACCTATACATTTACAGTAAATAACCCATGGACTGATATAAATACACACTCAATAAATTTTTGAACTGAGAGCAATTTCATGTAAATTAAAGTGTTAATTGCAGTGTCCACAGTAAACAGCTTTGTCAACAGAGTATCCTAACTAAAACTCATAGTTGATTATATCGGAATAATATTGAAGTTTTCAATAGATACACATCACTTATCTGTTAAATACTAAACTTTTAGCATGATGAAAAGTCTTGCAATTGCCTGATTCCCAAAACTCTGTAATTATAATATTATCTCTCATTACTCTTTGCCTCTTTCTTCATTCTTCTTCAGTCTCTTATTTATTACTAGAGGCCTGGTGCATGATATTAATGCACTGTGGGGAGGGTCCCTCAGCCCAGCCTGTGACCTTTAGCAGTCTGGAAGCCCTCAGGGGATGTCTGACTGATGACTTAGGCCCGCTCCTGCATTGAGCGGCGGTCAGTGTGCATCATAGTAACTGGTCGTTCCACCATTCAGTTGATTTGCATATTACCCTTTTATTATATAGGATAGTTTCCAATAATCTCTGTCTTTGGTCTTCTGTGTATATGTAATTGCTCTTTATATGTTGAAAATGTCCTTTGGCTCACTGTTTCTTTTATTGTATTTGGTAGTGTTATTATTGTGGCCTTTTTATTTTTGGGCTATGTTAATACTTTTCTTATTTTGACTACTTGGAGAAAAAATATATATTTTGTGAAAATAATTTTCTGACCTCAGACTAGATAAGACACCCTTATTCTGTGTTTTTATAACAGCAACTACATAAACCTGTCATAAAACATATCACTATCTAGTTGATCAATATTTATATTATTCCTCTGTTAGAGTATGAATTACTTAAAGGATAGGATAATGCTTGACTGATGTCCATTATCTAGAATATTGCTTTATATATATGACCAGTTGTTAGCGGCATTGGGGTTTTTGCATTTCCCAAGACAGAAATTAAGAGGAGACCACAGAGAAATTTCCAGGCAGATTTTATTGAGCTATGCTGAAGCACAAGGGAGGCAGCACAGAAGAAAGGAAGGCCCTCTGAACTGGCTTTGCTTGGCTGCTTTTATACTCTGGGGACAAAGGTGCTTGCTCTAAAAGACAGGATTTTGAAAAGGAGGGCTTGGGAAACATTTGGGGGAAGTGGAATTTTCCATGTCAGTGTGGGGTTACTTCTGCCTTCTGTCTTGTTGCTTGGCATCTATCTCTGCACCTGTGCTGTGGGCGCCAGCTAGTCATGTTCATTGCTTCCATCCTAAGAAGGTTATATAGAGGCCAAACCTTGATCAACTGAGCATGCATAATAGCAGTTTCCACATCTTCTGGCCACCTGATCCTAATTTGGCTTCCTGGTCACTCAGTATTTTTCCATTCCTGGGCCAAATTACTATATTATTGCACAATGAGTATTTGGTGTTTTTTTTACTTAAATTATAAAAATGGACAACCTTTGACACCTTGCTTAATGTTCTAATTATACAAATGAATCTAGATATACATAAATAATCAAATATACCTCATGTTAGGCCATAGTTTATATCATTTCTCCAAACAAATTTCTAAGAGCAATCTAGAAAAAACATAAAATATGAAGGATGTCATAGAGCTTTATATTGAATAGTTATATACAAATAAAATATGCTCTCTCTTCTGGCATTCCTCTGAAGTTAAGTGGAAATTAAATTAGACACACTACGACATTTGAATTTACCTTAAAGAAACAAGGGCCTTCATCCATTGTGCATGGACAAAAATCTTAATTTTATCCTGAACAAAATATAAGGAAATCTCTATGACCATGTTGCAAAGTAGGAGCATGTATTTTACTTATTTCTTGGAGTAGTTATCATATCTTGACCAAATTAAATTACTTTTAAGTTCTTTACCACTCTAATTTTCACTGATCCTGTTGAGCCAAGAATAAATTCTGTCACTTAGTTCTGATTGCATGATGTATGCAGCCTGTCTAATAAGTTCAAATCATTCTTTTTACTTCCTGATAAAAAGGATATTATAAACATGAAACTACCAATTCAGAAGTGAGTATTACATCATTTAAGTTTTATTTCACACAAAAAAAGACTCAAGTAGGGAAGCATTAACAATTCTCTATAGAACATTTAGACAAGTTCTGTAGTCCTATTAACTCACAAATGGACAAATGAAAATTGTTAATAGCCTAGAAAATTTACCACAAGAATGATATCTTGAATTTAAAATTTCTATCTGCAGTGAATTTTTGTGGCCAAGTTACAAAACACTCAATCTAGGGGCTTATAATGGAAATGCAAAAAGACCTTTAAATAAAAGAGCAAGAAGAGATACTGTTGTGATATAAAAGGCATTCTTTTCCAACAAAAGGCTGAATATATAAATCATTGTTATGAAAATACCTTTCTTTTTAGTTATATTCAGTCTGCAAATCATAAACTCATTCTTGCTAGCAAAAAAATAAAAATGGCTTGGATTTGATTCTAATGTTGATTTTTTTTTTCATGCTTCTCTTCATTCTACATCTGTTCTGACTCTTCCTTTCAATCATTTCCTTTGTGATTGCTTAGCTTCATGCTCCCTATATTTTGTTAGACTAAACTGTAATGTACTCAGGGCTTGTATTGGCAGGCCCATGCAGCTAGTCAGCTCTGAAGCTAGCTTTCGTCTCAAATGGGAAAGGAAAGCAGGGGAGGGTTGTGGAGGGGGAAGGCAGGAAGTGGAAAATGGAGGCAGAAGGAAAGAAAACCTCATTCATATTTCTAAAGTGGCTAATGTTCCTTGTTGCACAAGTTATTCTAGAACAGAATAGCTCTCTTCAGATAAGTACTAACAGCTGTGCCATCCGCAGAACATGATACCTGTTTCAAACTACACAGCTTGAATTATTTTTAATGGTGTGATATCTGTCTCCTGTTTACATATATTCGGTAAAGTATCCTCAGGTCGGCTGGCTTCATTAGCTCCCATTTCCTCTGCTTTTGGCTCACCCTGTGTTCTGCTGTGAAGAAATAACTAATGGGGAGGCATCTGGTCAGAAAATCTTTTCTATCTGAAGCTCTTTAGGTTGTGCCAAGTTATTTGGTCATCATATTAGCCAATGGAAAAATGATTAGGTTTTATTCAACAGTTTTATTTTTTAATATAAAAGCTACACACTAAAAGGATAATACATGACTATGTATGGGCAGACAGAAAATATTTTATTTTCATTCCTCTCATTAAAAATCTTCTTGAATTTTCAGGGATTGTCTGAGGAATAGAATACCAACTGCTACCTGTTTGTGTGAGCAGTAATTACACATTCTGGGTGGCAGAAAGCACTCGGCAGGGCTCTGAGGAAGTCTGTTAGTTATTTCATCATTTTATGCAGCATTGATCTTGCTGACTGCACAGAGCACTAACAGGACAGGTAAATGGAGTTTATTCTGTCACAAATGCAGCCAGTTAAAGAAGATGATTGCCATGTTTGGAAAACCAGGCTCTCTAACGTCTAAAAGATATATAGAAATATTAAGCTTGTTATCTGCCATAGAGAAAATAATAAACATTGCCCTCCTAATATGAGGAAAGATGGACTTTAGAATTTCAAAGTAGACATTGCAGAAGTTTTTGGCAAACTATTGTTGCAACACCTATAGCAAAATCTAACTGCTTTTTGGTAGTTTTTTTTTCCATTAATGGATCACATAACATCAACATTATAGCCCTCTCCCCACCCAGAAAGCAGAAAGCCACATTATCTTAAACAGAGAGATGAGAAACTAATATTTGATGAGTTTATTTGAACCAAATTTTGCTGTTTAATAAGTAACTTGAAGCCTTGGATTGATGTTGATAAAGATGAAAAAAATCAAATGTTTCCCAGGCTGCAAAATTGCATGTTATTCATCCTAAAATATGAAGCTGATTATAAGATTCAATGGTAATCAGCTGAATTAATAGGATTCCTTTAACAAACCTTCATTTTCTCAATAGTCCTGACAATTCAAGTAAATAAAAATTGAGAGTATTCACCAGTTGAGAAAATAAATTTAGCATCTTACACAGTGCCTAAAATATTTCTCCAACTGATCAATAAAACTACCTAATTAAAATATTCTTGTGTGAACTGTAAGGTTCCTGAAAGAAGATGGATTCCCACTTACATGGGTCTAAATATTAGTTGAAGCAAATCAAGAATAAAAGATATATGTGCTTGTTTGTTTTCAGTACAGAATAAAGAGACTAATTGTTATTTGCACAATATTAGCATGTTATTATTTTAATTTCACATTTCCCTCAGTGAGACTAGAGACTTTGGGTTTCTTCCACGAAGATAAAAACTATTCGAAATTAGTTCTTGAAGACAAAGTATTGAGTTCATAAAGATGCTTAATTGTGTTTTCTATTATAACATTTTCTTAATGCTTTTCAACTTAAACCTCTACTAGGTAAAAGAAATTGAGTATATACTCTAAATGTTTTTCATTTTTCTTCATAAGTATAATTTGTATTTACATTGTACTCCCTTTCAAATAAAGTATATACATTATAATACAGTACAACTCTAAAGATTGAAGTGGATTCATTATAAATTTATTGCTGAAAATGCAGCTTTAAAACTGGACCTACACAGATTTAGAAGCACTAGTCATCTAAGGAAAGAAGGTAATTTCATGAACACAATTTTGGAGTTCTCCTGTAACATTCTTCAACCCTCAATATCCTAGCTTGTATGTCATTCTTCTCCTGTCTCCAATTCAGTATAGATTAAATTTTAGATTCATCAACTTAGAGACCAACATTTTAATAATTCATTCTTTAAATGAGGCATACATTAAGGACAATGAAAATGGATTTGCATTTGAAGAATATATAACCAATTAATACAGTTAAAAGGCAATCACTTCACTTCCTCTTCTAGATATGAGAAAGCCTTCCATCAGAATAATCATCCTAATCAAAAGAACTGTAAATGACAGATCTTCCATAAAGTTATTCTTCAAACAGCATTGGGAAGCAGTCAAAATTGCCAGGAATTGAGGAACAAAGGAATTAAAGATCTCAGAGTGAAAGGGAGAATATTGAGGTTAGAGTCACATTATTCATTGCTCTTCTCCTCAAGGTATGTGTTGATTTCTATGCTAAATAGTATGAGAAATTAAGCAGAAAGCAATACTATAGAGACTAAAGAAGTAAGCAGTGCTCTTGTCTGTCCCATAAGGTGGGTGTTAAGTGTTGGAATTCAGGACTCACCAGGGAAAGACTACTAGGAAACACTGTAAGTAGATACATGAAATGCTATGACCTAGAAGCGGACCTAGAAATAGAGTAAGGAAATAGGACAGAATTCACAAAAACTCAAACCTAGCCTTAAATAATCTCTTCTTCTGATTTCTTTAAGGTGATATAACACTTTTCTAACTACCTCTCATAAATTAAATCCTGTATAAAGCAAAATGGCATCAAGTGCCTAAATTAAAAAAAAATTAAAAATCTGAATTTCAATCAAATATGAGCAGGTATGACAGTGTTACTGTTGTAATTACCTAGTTATTAATAACAGGAAAGGGGAAAGGGAAGGTCAGACATCATAAGCATGGCCATCTGGGCAGTTTCACCAGGAAGCTGCAATTTCACTCTCCCCAGAGAACTGCTGGTCCATTCCCTGCAGATCACTGGGGGAAGGGACTGGACAAAGGGGAAGATGGTGCATGCACAGTGAGTCAGGGTGACTCAGGAAAGGTGCTTTTGTCCCTCTAGCCTGACACAAGGATAATTGGCTAGAGGAGGTGGAGCCAATGGAAGCCCATGAAAATTTTAGAATACAAAATCTGCAGACAAAGGGATTTTCTATCTCTTGTCCCTCCTGCTGTTTGCACTCCTGTTTCTCCCTTGTTCTGTGACCCACGCTAGCCCACCATGTGGCCCTATAACCCACATGGCCCATGCCCTCATAATGGATTACAGTTTGGAACACAAACTAAGCTAGCCTAATGCTGGTTTGTTCTGTGCAAATATGGAGCGAGATCTCTGAGCAACAGCTTTAATCACAGCCCTATTGAAAACACAGCTGGACTTCTTCCATGGAAGGACAGAGGGAGAGGGGACCTTGGAAACTCAGGGATTTAATTCCACACGAATAAATACCACTCATTATACCATGCGAGTCTCAGAAAATTCCTTTTTTCATGATATCACAGGAAGACCACTTCCGCCAGCAATTGGTGGGCACACGGAGAGCTCCCCACTGATAATTAGAGGAGACAAACAAATAATTAAAAATTTAGAGAAAATGATACAATGAAAATTGAAACTGATATTATTATGCTGAGTTATTTGTTACAGATTTGGCAATAACTTTGTATAATAGGTTCAGAAAAAAGAGGTTTTAAAAAAGGAGAATTTATCAAAGAATTTTATTAAAGATTTAACATTTATGAAAAAAATAAGTAAAAATTCTAAAGTTGAAAATATATTACTAAGATTAAAAACTAAAAATGATTTAACCTTTTGCACTCGGATGTCGAGTGTGACTCGACACGGTTAGCATCGGTAGCAGCTCGTATGTCGAGCCACACTCGACACGTAGTTTCACCGGGGGGGGGGGGGGGGGGGGGGGGGGGGGGGGGGGGGGGGGGGGGGGGGGGGGGGGGGGGGGGAATTTTTGTCTATTTTTCCAGTATCTTTTCTTGTTTTCATTAGCATGAAAGGACAAGTAAAATGTAAATGCCGTCTCAACTGATGCCACCACCTAAGCTTCACCAATGGCATCTTCAAAGGCTATTTGTTTCTAAGACACATCAGTCACGTGAAAAAGATTAGACCAGTACACTAACTTCCAGGGGTAGATTATTATCCACTAACTTAGAGCAACGTTTAAATGGAAAGCTCCATATAATCACACCTCACCCTAACAAAAAACACAAAGGTTGTGTTGTTTGTTCTAACAGAAAAATCAAAGGAGGAAGAAGAGAGACGATTTATATTTGAGAAACATGTGAATGTAAACCAGGTCTTCATGTGGGTGAATGTTTCAAAAAATATCACACCATGAAAAATTATAGAGATTAAAATTACTCTTTGAATGTATCAATAATTTGAAATATAAAAAAATCCAAATAAATAAGTTTGTATGAAAAGAAACTCCAGTTTTTTATTCTACTGCCGCGCTTTGTAAAATCTGGGGTATTTAAAAAATTAAATCCCGAGTAGAATAAAGGAATCGAGAAAAAAGCAAGCGAGTGCAAATGGTTAAAATTATATTAGTATATACATATTAGAGGGAAGGCGTATTGAATGGGAAGATAGAGCAGTAGATAATATGAAGCCTATGCATTCTGGTAAAAAGAGGACATAATGAAAGATTCTTAAAATTTGTGCCATTAAAGTGGCTAATAGAGAGAGAGGAAAAACAGGGGGATGTTTCCAGGAGACATCAGACAATAATTTTCCAAAATTAATGGAGACATCTATTAAGATGAAGAAGCTTGACAAGCCTCAGAATCTTCACATATAAAGGAAACCAAAGAGGGAGAAAATCTTGAAAGCAGCCAGAAAAAAAAAAAAACAAAAAACAAAAACTAGACATAATACCTCAAAAGAGCAATAACAAAACTGGCAGTTGATTTACCCACAGAAGTAATATTAAATAACAACAATAACCTAAATGAAATATGTAGAATACTGATATACCAAAAAAAAAAGCCAATATCTAGAATTCAATACCCAGCTATTGAATTTATCCAAAATATATAGGAAACAAACATAATTTCAGGAAAACAAAAACTGAGCAAAGACCTTATTATAGGAATTTCACAAACAAGATAAAGATTTCTTTATGCATAAGAAACTCATATTAACTCATTTTGTGGGGGGAAAAAAAGGTTTACCTCACCCTTAAACCTAACAAATAAGTAACTACAATTACAAAAAAATAGAACTGAATAAGAAATAAAAATACAGAATAATAGTCATCATAAGCATAGATGTAAAAGTTCTCAATAAAATATTAGCAAATAAATTTAATCTCAGCAGCCTGTAAAAATGATAATGTATCTCATGGAGTTTATCCAAGGTATTCAGGAATTTGAAGATCAATCAATGTACCTCACCACATAAACAAGATAAAGGAATACAAAAATAATCCCAGTAGATGCAATAAAAAGCATTTGACAAAAACCAAAAGCCATTTACAAAAAATTATCTTAGCAAACTAGGAATAGATAGGATTTTCTTCAGCCTGATAAAGCACATGTATGTAAACATCTTCAGTACTATAATCCTTAATGGTGAAATATTGAATATTTCCTCCTTATAATTAAGGAGAGCAACTACTTCTTTCCAACATTTTTCCTGCTCAATTTAATGAGATAAGAACAACTACTACTTTCAAGGCCTGAAAGTAAAAATTAACATTTTCTTTATTTTAGGATGACTGTGTTGTATAATTCAAAATACTTAAAAAAATCAGGAGAAAAAACTAAATTCATAAAATACTTTTAAAAAACATTATACAAACTTATATAGAAATCCTTGTATTTACTATATACTAGCAAAATTTTTTGAAAAAATTTTAAAGTATCAAAAAATATAAAATATTTAAGGATAGATTTAATAAAATATGTACAAAAATCTGTTGGCTGAAAAACTATGCAATACTATTGCCAGAACTTCAAAAAAATAAATTAAGAATAAAACCATATCCATGGATTAAAAAACTTAATATTGTTATTATGGCAAGTATCTTAAATTGATCTCCATACACTCAAAGTAATCCTAATCAAATTTGAGTAAGCTTCTTCATATACTGTAATTTGACAAGCTGCTAGTCAAAATTACATAAAATATAATTACCTGAATAAACTAAATTATTTAAAAAAACACATAAAAAATTACACTATTTTTAAGTTTTACAATACAGTTATAGTAATCAAGATAATGAGCAATTAGAATAAGGACAAAATTGCAAATTAATGTAATACAAGCTGTCCAAAAATATTACATATATACAGATATAATTATTTTTATAAAGAAAATAACATAATAATTAATTATTAATAATACAAGAATAAACTCTGTGTTTCAAGTACTTATAACTGCAAATCTATTTTTGCCCCACTGTGTGTGTGTGTGTGTGTGTGTGTGTGTGTGTGTGTGTGTATAACTTTTCAACAGAGATTCCAGGTAAAATATCTGGTAGTAGAACAATAATATTTATATTAAAAATATTAGAATACTACCTCTTACTATATACAAATTTAAACTTGGTATCGGTCATATACTTTCTCTGTTCTGGAGTTTTGTTCAGTACTTTCATTTGCAATATTGTTCTTTTTCTTCCCATTTTGGCTGCCTCCTGTGATTGCTTCTATGCATTAGGTAGAGCTGCTATGGCTCCCGGTCTTGGTAGAATGGCCTTATGTAGCAGTGGTCCTATAGCCTCCCTGTTCACCTGAGCTGGGTGCATCAGGGGTGCCCACCAGAATGATCTGTGTGCACCCTCCTGTTGTAGTTAAGCCTTGATTGCTGTTGGCACATCAATAGGAGGCAGTTACCCCCAGGCCCACAGGTTGCTAAGACTGGCCAAGACAACAGAGGAGGAAATGCTGTGCAGGGCCCACCCCTCAGATCAGGACTACCTTCATCAAGGCTCCGGTGCCCAATGAGTTCACCCCTTGAGTGTGTTTGCATGTGGAAGTTGTTGAGTGATGCTTCCACATGGTCTCTAATTGTTCACCTAATGCACTGGCTCTGGGGCCTACTGAGAGCTTCAGGCCAAGGTCAGCCACCAACTGCACCCTGCCCACGGCCACCTAGTATGAACTACAAAGCAATCTATAGATGCCTGCTAATCATGCTGGACTTGGAGTTGCCTGAGAGAGGCCAACCTGTGAACTAAGGCTGCAACCGCTTGTGCTAAGCCTGGGGTCATTTAGTGAGAGGTACAGGGCACACCAAGACCATTGCTGCTTATCTGGGGTTTGTGAACCTTTGAACTAAAACAGATTGCTTTTATGTAAAAGCCACACAATTTGTGTGTGGCAGGACCTCAGGGTATCACCTGGGTGGGGCAAATAGTGTTAGCTATGTTGCTGGAGACCCAGGTATGATGCCTGCCTGTAGGCTCTGTTGGGGAAATCTCAGGGAAGAACAATGGTCTCTGCTAGCACTTTCTTTCGGACAAAGCTGTCCCTCGAGCTATTGCCCCAAAGCCAGACAATTCAGCTCCTCTCTGAATGCCCATGGTGCCTTTCAATCTGCTGCCCAGCACTGGTGCTCAGAGTGGGTCCTTTAAGAGGAATCACTGAGAGTCTCTCAGCACTCCATTTCACTCAGCAACAATCCCTATTAGTTTTCACAGTGAGAAGTTATAGGGACTTCTCTTCCTGGCACTGGGATCCTGGGCTGGTGAGGGCTCATGTGGGGCTGGGACAACCTTACTCCTCAGGGTGGACCTCTGCAGATGAGATATCCCTCCGAATATTTAATCCCTACATTGGGTGTGGGACAGGTATGTTCTGAGTCTCTGCCCTCCTACCAGTCTCCAAGTGGCTTCTTCTTTATATCCTTAATTATTGGACTTCTGTATATCTAGATTTCAGGCAGTTTTTAGGCTGTTCTCAAAGATGGTTATTTTGTAGTTTAATTATAATTTTGATGTGATTGTGGGAAGATATGCATACTGCGTTTACCTACTCCATCATCTTGACCAGACTCCTCCATGCTCCATTTCTTAAAGATAACTTTTCTTATATGAGATTATATAAAATAAAAATATAAAACAAAAATATCAGAAGTTCCAGGATGGAAGTTAGTACATGCCAGCATTTTAGGGTTTAAGGCTGATGAGCATATTTGGAAAGTTTGAATATCAATAATAGTTTATTATAACCATTTAACTATGAAGGAAAATAAATTTGAATACTTCTATTGACTTCAAAATCAGGAAAGAAAAAGGGCAAAATTCCATACAGATACTCTCATAGGAGTTATATTTTTACATAGCAGTGTGTATATACTTCACCTGATTCAAAATGATGGGATTAGAGTAGAGAAGATGAAACATTTTCAAAAACATTAAATGTTAGGAAGCTATACATCTTTGCTAGGAAGTTTTGAAATATAACATCACTGAACGTCATTTATGGTGTTTTCTTTTTAAAATAAATTACATTGGTGATAAAAAGAACAGCAAATATGAAGATAAATAGGTATCACAATGTGTTCTGTATACTTATCTTTATTATTATAAAGTATTAAATAAAATTTTAGCCTAAGAGTGAAGGAAAGAAGAGAGGAAAACATAGCAAATTTAGAGTTGTACTTTACCAGAAAAAAATACTTTTTTATCCTCCCAATTCCTCCCTCCCCCCATAACTAAAGTTTTTATGGTCACATAAATTTTTTTTTACACAAAACCTAATAATCTTATATGGTGCGGGCTTTCAGGAGAAGTAAGTAATACTCTGTGTGATGCTCACTGAAAAGGAGACCTGTTATCTACTCTTTTAAAAGTGAATATCACCAAGCAACAGGGCCAGGCTTCACCCATAAAGGAAATTGATTGGCCTTTTTAATTTCCATAGTTTCATATCGGAAGAAGTAAATAACCCAGCATGAATGCAGATTTTTTCATATGAAAATTTTGTTTTCTTTAACAAGGGTAAGACTCATTATTCCCCACTCCCATGTTCAAAATTTTAAATTATATTATACCTAGATTGACATTTGAATACTAAATGTTTAAAAACAAGTGGCCATCTACTTATAACAGATTATAATCAAGTTATGTATTTTTTCCTTAAATTAAACCACTTTAGGTATTTTAACTTGAAAAGCATACAAATGGCCACCCAATCTGAAAACAAATATTAAAACTGTGCTTTTCTAAAATCCTTTTTAGATACATTGATTTGAACCAGGAGACAGATTCAGATCTTAGTAACCAGGATGTATCAGAATGTGTACTGCTATAGTTAATACAATTGCCGTGGTATATGAAGGGGTGACTTTGACTTCCTATAAAACTACAGTAACACTGAGCTTTACTATATATAACTTATTGCTTTACCTCATCTCTCAATGAGATAAAAATCTGCATTCATGCTGGGTTATTTACTTCTCATCTCTGAAGGGAATTACATCTCTATGCATATGGTGCAAAATCACCGCAAGTTTACTAAAGCTAGTTACTCTCCAGTTATTCTCTACCCTTAATTTAAAACTAAGAAGGAAGGTAAAAACACAGTAAAATATTTTCCAGGGGTCTACATTCTTTCTTAAATGTGTCTTTAAAATTTTATAAGAAAATAACTGCCTTATTTTTACTAAAGTGAAAGACACAGTTTAATTTCTTATTACAGACTGTTTTTGTGATCAATAGAAAGAGTCTAATAGACAAATGCAAAGGAAATAAGTATATTTAATGGACATAAGATTAAAGGATATAGCAATTTTACATAGCAGGGGCCCTAGTAGAATTCTCATTTTGTTGTTTCAATCCCAACACAGGTGTCACATATCCGATGATACTAAACTTCTAGGGTGAGGATTGTCTATGGAAGATCATGCTTCCCATTTTTAATCTTCTCAGAAGGATAGAGAGAGAGAGTCATTACTCTATAGCTATTCTCAACCCTCTTGTGAAGAATACAGTTTTTAATTATCTGGTGGCATTTTGTGTAGTGCAAGCAGGAGTGAAGCATGAATCCACAGGACCAGAGGACAAAGCATTTCCATGAGGCTACTCACACCCCTTTGTCTTTATCAATTTATCAGTTAGTAAGCCAGGAACTGCCAAGCATAAAGAATAATATATCACCTGATATTTCCAGGGTCTCCAGGCTCTGAGTACATCCAATATCAATTTTAGAGAATTCATTGACTCCTAGATGTATGGCTATCCCTTCAAAATAAAATCTCAGAAACAGAGAAGTAAAATATTCTTGGAATTTTTTTTTTTTATTTTATGTAAATAAATCACATTTTAAATCACTTGTTTCTACAGAGGTATAGATATTAAAAAAAAAAAGAATAAAAAAGTTGTCACTCTTTTCAAAATACAGCTTCAAAAGAGCTGAAGAAAAGCAATATACCTTATTTCATCATATCTAAGATAGTATTGAAGGTTATTTTAATACTAATAAGAAACAAAGAATAATGCTGACAATTAAATTATGGTTTGCCATCTTTATGTCAGAGATGTTAAATATATATATATATATATATATTTTTATTATATATATAGGTTTTATTTTCACAGTTATCTCTTAAGGATATACTTTTATTCCTTCAGATCAATGATATATATAAAAGTATATCCTTAAGAGATAACTATGAAAATAAAACCTCTCTTCTTACAGTCCATTATAATACAATACTAGTAATAAAAATAACAATTTTCTATGTGACCTTAATATAAAATTTGCCAACCAAATAGCTAAAAAAAAAATAGCTTTTATAGCATGTAAAGCAGTACATATGAAGAGGCTTAGGAGGTGAATTAATATTTTAAGATGTGTTATAGAATCTTACAGCCCAAGGGTTGGATATGTTACTATTTTATGTTTTCCTACTTTTTACAACACATATTGCTGGGGCTATATAAGAATTGAAATGTTATATTTATAGGTTATCTTCCAGGCTATAAATCAATGGAGAAATACTATATAGCATAAGGTAAATTAAAAGCAAAATATCATCTTTATTAAGAAACTAATTATTGTAGAAAGTGGCTTATATAAGAGTTGAATGGTTTTCTCAGATTTATGCCCAGAGTTTGATAAACTTATTCAACCAGCAGAGATGGATTGACAGGAAAGAAGCTGCTGCTAGACAATAAGAGACGGTTTACTTTAGGCAGCCTCTCTCAAGAGTAAAGAGAAAATAGAAGGCCAAGCTATACATGACCAGTTTCTTCTTCTAAACTTGCTAATCACATAGATCACTCCACTTTCTCAGGGAAGAGCTAGTGAAGGGATGAAGAGCAACTAAGAATTTTATGCTAATTGATGCATCTCTACTTAGAAGGAAACAGAGGCAGAGAGGAAGAGTGCTGACTCTACCTTAACTATGAAACCAGAGTTTGTCTATGCATAATCTTAGGAATGGGAACGTAAAGCATTAACATTTCTGGTATATGGTACCCAAAAGACCTTCAGTGATTAGAGTGACTCCCACAAAAGTCCTAACTGATGCTTGATTAGATGGACTATATGGAGCCCACATTGACTTTGGTTATATATTATCATGGTGCAACCTTGGTTATTTAAAGACTGTGGAATCTTAAGGGGTGTGAGGAAAAAAATGGTGTTTACCTTTTATTTGGTAGTGGTAGGTGGATGGGAGGGTAGAGGTGGTGATGGGGGGAGGAAGCTGCCTAGGAAGAGATATTAGGCACTCACACATAAAATAGTGTCCTATTTTTAATTTAGTTTTGGATAAAATATCTGTAGAAAACATTGAGTTTGCTGTGTTTTTATTTGTCTGTTTGTTTTTTCAGAAGAGACTTCTGAGAAGTACAGCTCTGAAAACTTATGAGTGTGCAGATATAAGTAATTTGTATTATGAACATGAATCACTTTTGTGCAGTTGATAATTAGAACACATTAGAAAGTGGTTAAACATCATTCTAAGATAATACAGTACAATAGAAGTTAGAGATAGAAGAAACATGCTGATATTTTTTAAGACTGAAGTAAAAGTATTTTTCTTTAAATGGTATCTGGTCATTATAGACACAAAAGAAATTTCAGGATAATAAATTACAAATAACAATAAAAATATCATACCTAATAAAATGGTAATATGCAAATTACCATCACTCCGCTATGCCCACGATTGGGCCGGCTGGAGGCGTGGGGGGCGGGACTCAGGGTGGCCGATTGGCTGGCGGTAGGAGTGGGGGGTGGGGACTCACGAGTCCCCGACCCCGCTCCTCCCGCCGGCTTAAACGGCCAGCGCTGCGGAAGACGCTGGTGGCAGAACTTGGGGTGGCCGATTGCGTGGCTGCTGGCACCAGTTTTCCGCCAGCAGCAGTTTTCCTCTGGCCACCCGCCCGATCGGAGCACCTCCCGGTCAGAGTTCCTCTCGGGGTGGCCGATCGTGCTGGCGGGAGGTGCTCTGATCGGCGGGTGGCCAGAGGGAAACTGCTGCTGGTGGATAACTGGTGATGGCAGCCAGGTGAAGGAAAAGTCTATTGCACGAAACTTCGTGTAATGGGCTCCTAGTTATAGAATATCTGACCTCAGAAATTTGCAGAATCAACATCTGGCAAACATAATTTCTAATATTGCCAGTGTTCTTGTCCCAGCATTAAAAAGGGTTCAGCAATCTGGAGAAAGGCTGTGTGTAGATCAATAACGAGTCCAAAGATGAAATATAGTTTTGAGAGGCATTAGGGGTCAGAGGAGCTTCAGCTAAAGGAGCTAAAGACTCTCCCTTGACTCAGGACTTGTGCTTTTTATTAACACAATTTGTCCTAAGGCAAGGTGGAGATAATACACTTAATACACTTCAAAGGGTAGGGTTTCAAAGGGTAGGGTTTACAGAAGCATTGTCAGATTGGGGAATAGCCTACAGCTGTTCAGGTGTTTGGCTAACAGGAGACAATAACATGTAGATTAAGATGCCCTGAGCTGTCTGGCAGCAAACGATATCCTATTCATGTTTGGGGGAGATGCTTTTTAGCCATTCCAATAGGTAATTACATATGTGGCTCAGCCCTTGTTGAACCCCCAAGCTTAATCAACCTTTTGATGAAACTTTTGTAATTATGACATGCTGGAACTGGCTCCCGGCATGATATTTTTCTATAAACACATGCATGAAGAAGGAGAGATTGCTGAGATTTTATGAGAAATGAACTATACTATACATGTTATTTTAGAAAAAGTACTTCTTTCATTAAAATTTAACAACTACCACTACTGAAGTATAAGGAAAGGAATTGCTGAATTTAAGGTAAATGTTTATAAATACACACATACAGTCTCAAAAATATGAAACTTAAATATGTTCCTCTAAAGTTAAGAAAGTAGTGAAAATAGTGTCACTACCATCATGTGTCTTTTAACTGTACATTTCAAATTAGACTGCAATTATTGACTCCTTGCTTTAAAAACATAGTAATCTTAGCCATACAATATGCTCTGTTAATTTACATTCTATTAAACATAATTTCAATCATTTCTAGCATCTATATATATATATAAAAGGCTAATATGCTAAGTGTCTGACCATCCGACCAGTTGCTCTGGTGTGCACTGACCACGACGGGGAAGACACTTAATGCAGGATCTGCTGAGCTGCAGTGACTTGGCAGTGGCACTTCTTGGGTGATGCACCCTGAAACCAGAGAGGAGGGAGCCTGATTCATTGCGGGGCCATGTGATTTTACCTTCGGCCATGGGTTATGTTGTTGCTGGGGCACTGTTGGCCCCATCTGGTTTACTGCACACTTGTATTTGTGTTCCATACCCTGTATGACAGCAACTTTGCAGAGTGCCCTCTCGAATTCCTGAACCCCTTGGGGGATGTCAGAGAGCTGGTTTGGCTCGGTCCCCACAGGCTAGGCCAAGGGACCCCACCTGCCAGAGGGATCCCTCTCACTCCACAGATGCCAGGGAGGGAGACTGTGGGAGTTTGGCTCCAGGGCGTGTCCAACCAGTCTCACCCAGTCCCGCCCTGCCGGCCACCTTCTAATTAATTTCCTTTCAATATGTACAAATCCGTGCACTGGGCCACTAGTATTTTATAATTAAGGAGCTTTAGTAGATCACTTATGAGTCATTTAAACACAGCTTCTCCATTCCAGAGTTATTTTATTTAGATAATGTTTTTGATGGCTACTTGGTTATTTCCCGTTTTACTTCACCCAAAACATTTCTTTCCTTAACAGCCCCTTTCCCTACCCTTCTCTTTTTAATTCTTTGCATTTATGAATACTAAGAACATTTTCTTTCCTTTTCCTTTATTTCAGAGCACAAGTAACCAACATTTTTTCACCTTCAAACTTGGAGATATATCTTTGGTAGTTTCTGTTACTGATTAGTTTTATGAATCTAATGTCATTTTGAATTTTTGCACCATGTACTTGGCTTTTTTTAAACCTTTGAAAATCTGTAGCTTGACCAGAATAATCTCAAATATTTTATTGTAATTTTTCCAGGAAGTAGGTTTCGTCTTAATTAAAAAACAGCAACAAAACTTTAAAATAAAATTTCAGATAAGCTGTATGCTTTATACACAGAATTTACTTTAAGTTTGTTCAGTCAGAATCATTGATGATGAATTTTTTTGATCTCTGCTTTTCTGTCTTCCCTTAATCTGGGAAACTATGGTGTCCCCTCATCTCTGTAATCTCCTCACCTCAATCCATTCTCTCTCATGCCTTTGTCAGTCATATTTGCTCCATTTTTGTAGCACTGAATGTTGCTTTTATCCCTGTGATATCTTCAGTTCTAGTTTCTTTGTTTTCACACTTCCAGATTAATATTAATTTTTCTTTGTCATGTAATAATTTCCTTGAACTTCCATTTCTCTTATCTGAACTGTGAGCTTGTTTTGAAAGGTCATACTTTTGATAATTTTTTTTAGACTAAGGTATAATATTTATTTGAATGTTTACATTATAACTCCTCTTATACTTTTCACTAATTTATTAACTGTTCTTTAAGATCCTTTTGTTTAAGACACTTTTCTCCCATCCAAGTACTAACCAGGCCCAACCCTGCTTAACTTCCAAGATCAGGAGAGATCATGTGCATACAGGGTGGTGTGGCCATAGACTCCAACATCATACTCAATGGGCAAAAACTAAAACAATTTCCCCTAAGAAGAGGAACAACACAGGGATGCCCACTCTCACCACTCCTGTTCAACATAGTACTGGAAGTGCTACCCATAGCGATCAGAAAAGAAGAAATAAAAGACATCCAAATTGGAAAAGAAGAAGTAAAATTGTCATTATTTACAGATGGCATGATATTGTATGTAGAGAATCCTAAAGACTCCATCAAAAAACTACTAGAACTAATAGATGAATTTGGCAATATAACAGGATACACAATTAAAGCGAAGAAATCTATGGCTTTTTTATACACCAATAATGAACTCATAGAAAGAGAAACTAAAAAATAAATAAATAAAAAATCCCATTTACCATTGCAACAAAAAAAATTAAGATCCCTGGGAATAAATTTAACCAAGGAGGTAAAGGACCTGTACTCAGAAAATTACAGGACATTGAAAACAGAGATAGAGGAAGACGTGAACAAATGGAAGAACATACCGTTTTCCTGGATTGGTACAACCAACATCATTAAAATGTCCATACTACCCAAAGTGATCTCTAGATTTAATACAATCCCCATTAACATACCAATGGCATACTTCAGAGACCTAGAACAAATTCTCCAAAAATTCATATGGAATAAAAAGAGACCCCAAATAGTTGCAGCAATCTTGAGAAAGAAAAACAAAGTTGGAGGGATCACAATAGCAGATATCAAGCTATACTACAAAGCCACTGTTCTCAAAACTGGCACAAGAACAGACATATAGACCAATGGAACAGAACAGAGAACCCAGAGATCGACCCAAGCCATTATGCTCAATTAATATTTGACAAGGAGGCAAGAACATACAATGGAGTCAAGACAGTCTCTTCAATAAATGATGTTGGGAAAATTAGACAGATACATGCAAAGTAATGAAACTAGACCACGAACTTACACCATACACAAAAATAAACTCAAAATGGTTACAGGACTTAAACATAAGATGGGAAACCATAAAAATCTTAGAAGAAGCCATTGGCAGCAAAATAGCAGACATATGCCCTAGCAATATCTTTACTCATACGGCTCTTAGGGCAATGGAAATTAAAGAGAAAATAAACAAATGGTACTAGATCAAAATGAAAAGCTTCTGCACAGCAAAAGAAACCATCAACAAAACAACAAGAAAGTCCACTGCATGGGAGAACATATTTGCCAATGTTATCTCCGATAATGGTTTAATCTCCAAAATTTATAGGGAACTCATACAATTTAACGAAAGGAAGATAAACAATATAATCAAAAAATGGGCAAAGGATCTAAATAGACACTTTTCAAAAGAGGACATACAGAAGGCCAAGAGACATATGAAAACATGCTCAAAGTCACTAATCATCTGAGAGATGCGAATCAAAACAACAATGAGGTATCATCTCAGACCTGTCAGAATGGCTATCATCAACAAATCAACAAATGGCAAGTGCTGGAGAGGATGCGGAGAAAAAGGAACTCTCTTGCACTGCTGGTGGGAATGCAGACTGGGGCAGCCACTGTGGAAAACAGTATGGCGTTTCCTCAAAAAATTAAAAATGGAACTTCCATTTGACCCACTAATTCCACTTCTAGGAATATATCCCAAGAAATCAGAAACACCAATCAGAAAGGACATATGCACCTCTATGTTCACAGCAGCAAAATTTACAATAGCTAATATTTGGAAACAGCCTAAGTGCCCATCAGCAGATGAGTGGATTAAAAAACAGTGTTACATCTACACAATGGGATACTATGTTGCTGTAAAAAATAAGAAATTCTAACCATTTGCAACAGTATGGGATGGAACTGGAAAGCATTATGCTAAGTGAAATAAGCCAGTCAGAGAAAGACAAATATCACATGATCTCACTCATTTGTGGAATATAATGAACAACAGAAACTGATGAACAAAAATAGAACCAGAGTCATAGAAGCATGGAACAGACTGTCTAACCTATGAGGGAAGGCGGGGAGGGAGGGGGTAAGAGATCATCCAAAGGACTTGTATGCATGCATATGAGCATAACCAATGGACACAGAGAGGGGGAGGGGGAAAGAGAGCATGTGCTGGGGTGTGGTGGAGGCCAGGGTGTGGTCAATGGGGGAAAAAGGAAACTTATGTAATACTTTAAACAATAAAGATTGTAAATTTAAAAAATATATCTTTTTCTCATTTTTCAGTATATATGTCTTTTTCATGATTTATTTTAAAATGAGACAGTGAATTGATGCAGAATAGAGTGGGGAGTGATACAAAGAATGAATGGAACAGTGGCATTGATTTGATTTGTTGTCTTAGAGACTTTCTCACCAATGCTGTTTCCTTTGTTCTTTGCCCATGGACTCGGGTCCAATTAATTTTTGTGATGAAGGTGTAAGTGTGACTCCCAGTGATACTCCTTTGAGCCTAAACCCTAGGTGTTGGACTCTTGAGTTCCTTTAACTGCAAGGCAAGATATAGGAAAATAAAAAGTTTTGAGCACATATTTTCCTAGAATTTATTTTCTTGCTGTGTTGTGGCAATCTGCTGGATCACAGAGATGAGATTCAAGACTAAGTTGTTTTGACTCATGCCACAAAACTTTTTATTCTCCTTCACTTTCTTGTTATCATAGACTCCCAGATTCTTTAAAAGTGAATCACATAGCAAACCTCAAATTACTAAGATTTTTTTGGGAATGTGATATTGTGGTAAATTATATTTCAGTTTAACTGAAACAAACAGGGAACCCTTTGATTTCAAAATGTATCATTTAAAACACTTTTAAAATGTATTCGTCAACTTCCTTGACCTTCACAGAACATTATGCAAAAAGCAATTGATTCTTCCTTGGATGACTGAAGGTTGTTTAGGACCTCAGGGTTACTATTATAAGGCGGGACTATCAACACTGTATATAGTAGATGTGGGTGACTATGCCCAAACATTAGAACATATTCTATATTTTAAAAATTTTCAATAAAATATCGATTTGTAATATCACACTTTTTTGGTAATGAACTGTTTTCTATGGAAATAGAGGAGCAGCATGTCAGTATATATAGAACCATACGAAATATAAAGTTTTATGTAGTGGCAAATATTTATTATCTATATTATAAAAGGCCTGTGGCCCTAACGCCATAATGACCAAAGACTAGCGCGGGTGGGCAGGGCTGCGAGCTCGGCGGGACAGCGGGTGGGTGGGCAGGGCCATGCCATTTTGTGCGCTGGGCTTCCAGTATAATATATTATTAATAAAACATATATCATATACTTATAAAATCTATAAAATATTATATAATACATAAAATATATTTACATAATGTATATTAATATTACATATGACATTATAAGATTATATACACATTTACTATAATATATTTATAGTTGTATTTAAAGGACTAATTATCAATATTTTAATGTAATATACTTCATTTTTGTTTTCTTGTACTTTAAAGTAACAAAGCAGAACACTGAAATAACAAAAAGGTGAATATATTAACACTAACACTGCGTATGAGACAAAACTCATAAATAGAAGGTAAATAGATATGCTCTACTAAAATAAAACAAGTGGACATATCATTTATGACATGTATTATGACTAACAAACCCTATGAAATATCTAAAATATGCTTGCACTAATAATTTCAAGATTTGGTTTTGATGTAAGGACTATCTGGAGAGATGGTGAAAACTGTGCCAGCTATACTGCTTTTTTTTTCAGCTAGATATTAAGAAATTTCTAAAAATTTGATTCCATTTCTCATTTTTCCCTCAGATATTTGGCAACTTGTAAACACAACTTAAAAAGCACTCTGATAAACTGTCGTTTGCTTGTATTTTGACAGTATTTCAACTGATGGCTTTCACATCCTATTCCCTGATAAGAAGTTTTCATTACCATATATATTTTAGGTTATTTGATAGCTCAGGAAAGAAAAAAAAAGGAACTAGTAAAAATATCTTAAAACTCTCTCATGCTCTTATCTTTCAAAAGGGAAGCATGTGCTGAGTAGATGAATTAAAAGGAGATAGGGAAGCCAGACTGCAGTTTCACAGAAGCCATTGATCTTTACAAATTAGACTGACAACAGAGATCCATTAAACTCCACAGTATAATGAAAAAAATTCCTATCCTTTGGCCTTTCTTTGATCTCCACTCTTCCTAATTCTGATTCCTCTCTTTCATACTCTCCTGTCCTTCAGAAGAGAGGCTAAATGCTGATGAGGTAATGGCCGTTACAAACCTCTTTCGATCTCATTTGAGAAATGACTCTAATTCCAAACATTAATTTTTGGTACCTATCTGAATAACAATAAGCTTATTATATCATTGATTATGCAGTGGAGAAGAATCAAGACAGAAAAAAAGGGGGCTGGTTATTTTAATACAGCTACACCCATTCAATGAATTCCATTATGACTTAAAATAAAGCACCCACGTTCGTTTGTCAATACCACTTATCATAAAAGAGCATTTATCACTTTCTACATTTCATTGTTTTTCTTTGTTTACTTATAGTTTACTCTTATTTAAAGGTAAGCTTCTTAAGGTTAGTAACCAAGTAATTTGAGGCCTCCTGAACTCGAGTCCTGGCCAGAGTACCACCCATTTGCTTAGTCATTTGAGACATAATTTTTGAATGCCTTCAAGAAGGGAGTGTGCTGTTTCAATAAATGAATTACGTTGATGAGTAATAAAAATGGGGTAACGGATGTGATTGAATGTGATGTAAGCTGAAAAATGGAGAAAAGACCTGCAATGCAAAAAATGCCCCTTCATTCTCCAATGTGTACAGACACAGGAGGAAATCATCCTGACCCTCTGCTCCTCAAATATTTTTATCTACTATAGCACTTACCTGATAGTGTTAAAATCCATCATGTCTTTAAGGTGAGATTACAAGGCTTTTAGAGACAGGGATCCTATCCCATTCATGTTTATATTCTCAATGCCTATTTTAGTGCTTGTTAAGAGTAGAAGGTTAGTTATATTTGTATCCCTGTGTGTGTGTGTGTGTGTGTGTGTGTGTGTGTGTGTGTGTGTGTATGTGTGTATGTGTGTATGTACATCCATTTATTTACATACTAGGGGTCTGGTGTACGAAATTCATGCACAGGGGGCAGGTTCCCTCAGCCCAGCCTGCACCATCTCCAATATGGGACCCCTTGGGGGATCTGGCAGTCAGACATCCCTTTTGTAATCTGGGACTGCTGGCTTCTAACCACTCACCTGCCTGCCTGCCTGATTGCCCCTCACTGCCTCTGCCTGCCTCAGTGCCCCTAACTGCCCTCCCCTGCCAGCCTGATCTCACCCCCAACTGCCCTCCCCTGCCAGCCTGGTTGCCCCCAACTGCCCTCCTCTGCAAGCCTGATCTCACCCTCAACTGCCTCGGCCCCCACCACCATGGCTTTGTCTGGAAGGAAGTCGGACGTCCAGAAGATGGCCGGTCGACCCAGTTTAATTAACATATTATCCTTTTAGTAGTATAGATAGATTATATACGATAAGATTGGTTAAATGGGGGGGAAGCCTTTTTCAGGAGGAGGAGATGCTCTTGGCAGACAAAAAAAAATAATCCCTATATCTAGACTGATAGCCAGCCATATGCACTATACTACCAAACCGGTCATGAAAAAATTGAACCACTTTCTTACACCTTATACCAAATAGCTATTGCCCTTAAAACTCCTCCTCAGCTCCCACCTTAGGTTCTGCCTTCGCAGTTCACCCAAATTAGGTTCTGATTGGTCAGTTTCTATGCTAGTCAGCATCAAAAGCTCCACCTCCTAGGCAGCCATTGGCTCCTCACACTTCACCCAGATTAGGTTCTGATTGGTAGGTTTCTATGCCAGTCAGCATCAAAAGCTCTGCCTCCTAGGTAGCCATTGGCTCCTCACACTTCACCCAGATTAGGTTCTAATTGGTAGGTTTCTATGCCAGTAAGCATCAAAAGCTCCGCCTCCTAGGCAGCCATTGGCTCCTGTCACTTCACCCAGATTTGGTTCTAATTGGCCGGTTTCTATGCCAGTCAGTGTCTCCAGGCCTATCTCTGGGCCTGATCAAAGAAGCAGGAATGATCAGCATCCCCCAAGGAGGCCCAGAGAGAAACTGAGGTGCGGCTGCTGGCGAAGCCGGGAGAGAAAGAGACAAGCAATGGCTGCTCAACAGTTGCCATGGAGGCTGGGGATCAGACCCTGCCTCTCTCTCTGCAGGCCTCTCTCTGGGCCTGATCCACAGCCCCCTTGGCAGTCAGTGCTGGGTTGCTGCAATGGCACTGGCTGCAGTCAGTGCTGAGTTGCCATAGCAACCCAACATTGACTTCGGGTGTTCGGTCTAGCCTTCGTAGTTACATACCCTGGCTCTTTATATATATAGTTGTGGAGTAATGACACATAAACTATTTTGGAAATATAACACAATAAGTCATGGAGCCTGCTTCTCACCTGCCTGATACTATCACCAAAAGGGAAATAGATTCAAGAATCAGAAGCAAGGATTCTGGTTTGGGGCTCTGTGGTTGGTCCCATGCTTAACACCTTCCATATGTAGCTCATTCATCCTTGTCATTTAGGGAGGTAACATCAAACATTGCATAAGCACATGTAAGTCAATATGTCCTTGGTGTGCCTCTTGCTTCCTTCACTTATGAGCTGGGATAATTTGAGGAAGACTTTAACCTCTCTGATTTTGAATTCTCTACCTATTAGTGAAATTATAAAGCCTAGCCCAGCTGGTGCGGCTCAGTTGGTTGAGCGTTGTCCCATGCATCAAGAGGTCACTGGTTTGATTCCCAGTCAGGACACATGCCCAGGTTGTGGGCTTGATCCCCAGTAGGGGGCATGCAGGAGGTAACCAATCAATGTTTCTCTACCATGGATATTTGCAATATCTAGCATACAATAAACACTCAGTTAATAGTAGCATCTGCTACTGCCAGCCTGACCTGAGTGGAGAATGCAATTCAGGGGTGAGAAATGTGCATCTGACCTTGCAATTATGGGAGAGATCTGTGGTAATTTTACTATGGTTTAAGACAGTAAAAGGCAGTGCTTCAATATTCTTTCAGGACCAAGTTAATAACCTCAGGCTTGTGAGTTTCCCCAAGGAACAGAATCATATAGATGTGCCCAAGAAATGGAAGTTTGGGAACTGAGTCATACATCACGTGGCCTGAAAAAAAAAAAAATTAACTTAATTTGGGACTTAGAACCCTGAATCATTTATCTCTTCCTGGAAATTTTGGGATCTGATTAGAATATTCCAAGCCACAAATATTTTGAATATAATAGCATAAAAAATTTGTACCACATTTATAAATTTTGTGATCATTGACAGCATTTTACTTTTCTTTTTAAAAAGCAAACATAGATATGTTGCAGATTTGTTCTTCTTTGTATTTCTTTCCTTTCTGAGCTTAAAACAACCAGATACTTTAATGACTCTTCTCTGTTAGGGTAATCACATTTTTTCACCTTCACTTCTTCCTTGTGACTGTATCCTTGGCAATTTTGGGAAGTACTTTCTCAGCAACACAACTGCCTATATAGCATTTCAACAACATTTTCCAACATCTGAGCAGATTGTTAAAAAGGTAGTTAATGAACAATACAAAATATTGACCAAAGTTTTACAAACTAATATAGGAATGCTTACACATAATTCTTCTCTCATAATATAAATACTAAAGTATATTTTTGAATTTGGCATTTTTGAATTGTTGCTGGCCTTAGGGGGCATGGGGAAAGAAACTTATTCCATATCAAACATCTGAACACAAATTTAAAATTAATTATAAATAACAGAGTTTTCCACATTGAAAAAATTTTAATTTCTGATTTCTAATTTCTAATTTGATATTAAGTCTAAAAACATGAAGGAATAAGGTAAGCCTTTCTTACAGATTTTAGCACAAATTAAAATGAAAGCATTTAGTTGGGATTTTGGACTGCTGGTGGGAAGGATCTAACTTGGTGTTATTAATATAGAGTTAAAGCAATGGATGAATTTGTTATCATTGCTTATGTTTCATCTACGTAAAGCCAAATATTAAAATAATTTTTAAAGACCAATGTCTAATTCATTTCTAAGTATCTTCTCTCTAATATTCTAAGGCCAAGCCAGAGTCCTTAGCATCATTTTCTTAAGCAATTCCTGCAATTGGTGTTGTACAGGCAGCTTCAAGGAGAAAAGTACTGGAAGCCTGGGAATGGGATGTTATAATGACTCTCTTCCTATCCCACTCTTGGCTCAGATATGAACACAATAGAAGTTAATGCCAGAGGAGTGTATCCTGCAAAAATTTAAAAGTAGGAGTCTGAAAACTAATTAGATGACTGAAAACTTTCACTCAGACTAAAGGTATACAAAATTATACAGAGCATAGATATTGGAGCCTATTTGGTGATGGGGATTTCCTTAGAGAGAACTGTAGTGTAATGTTTAGTCTCCCAACAATCCCCCAACTCCCCGCCTCAAAACAAAATGGGAGAGATGAATGTTACTTCCCCTGTCCTTTAAACTGAGGGTAACTGATTCAAGGAAATACTTGGAGAGCTAGGTAGTGAGTGATACAATGGACAGTGGTCTAAATAAAACCTGAGAAATCAGAAGTATAGCAGACCCGAGAAATGCTAAGGACATAGCTGAGGAATGCTGAGGAAAGGTGTCAGCTTTGCAAGCAGCAGTCACTATTGGAGTTTACAAAGAATGAGTGAATTTTTCCACTTTTCATTTTGGTGTCAAAAGTACCAAAGCCCTGGCCAGTGTTGCTCAGTTGGCTGGGCATAGTCCTATGCACCCAAAGGTTGCCAGTTTGATTCTGGTCACAGCACATGCCTGGGTTGCAGGATCAATCCCAGGTAGAGGGTGTGCAGGAAGCAGGTTACCCATGCTTCTCACATTGGCTTCTCTCTTTTCCTCTCTCTCTAAAATTTAATTTTAAAACCTTTTTTAAAAAAGCATCAAAAATTCATTATATTATGGCTCAGCAGAGATGGGCTCCAGGAATCTCTGATCTCCCAGGAGCTGCAGTAAGGATGTAGGTTGTAGTGTAGGAGTGTGTATCAAATGGATCAAGAGACAGAAAACAAACAGCACCAGTGATGGGGAGAGCTCTTTTCCCCGAGAATCAACTCCAAACACTTGTGAGGCCCAGAGAGTATAAAAACATTTTTTAATACTAGAATTCCAGTACTTTCTTGCTTCGTTTACTTCTCTTGTTTGCTGTCCACGCCAAAATCAAAGTCACCAAGAAACTGGGTTAGCAACCTGAGGAAGACTCAATGGGGAAAAACTTGAGCCAAGTCCCATCCTTAGCCTCAGACTTCCTGCATAGAACAGACCCTAGCAAGGGATATGGAAAATTAAATTGGACAGAACAGTGAGATTACCATGGAGGGCAACTTGTTTGTTGACTTAATATGATCATAGAACTCTTTATTACCAATGTATGAATAGAAAAGTTATGAGCCTGTCTTCGTTATCATCCAGAGACAGGGGGGAAACTTCACTCCTGAATAAACATATGGGAGATAAAATAAACTTGCTTTATGATTAAACCTAATGAGTCTCACTTATTCAATGTAGTTTCAACCCTCTATTGTGTTAACCAAAATAAATCATGTACTATCTTTTGGGTTATTTATTTTTTAAATTATGTTTTGATGACTGCTAATCTGTAGGGTCATGCCAGGAGTTGGATAAATACAGCTAATTTCCTTTTCACTATAATTTCAAAATAGTTGGAAATATAATATTTACTAAATTGTTACATACATTGGTAGTAACTAAACTGGTTTACAAGAATAGATATTTACTGTTTCTGTCAGTTTCAGATTCCTTTCACTATCTGGGCAAATTTCATGACAAAATTACTTCCATAAAAATTTTTTGAGACTGTGCTATTTTTTGTTTTATTTTTTTACACAGTACTGGGTATAAAATATACACAATACCTGTTTTACCATGATTTCAAGTACAATTCTCTTTAGAAATTGAGAGTCCATTTTATTTTAGTGTTTATACCACATTTTCCCACTGAGATAACTTTTCATTCTACAGAGGGTGTAAGAATTGGACTTGTTATTTTTAGGAACAGATAAAACATTTCTCCAAGGTAATAGGACACCACAAGGTGTGCTCTTGCATATTACTTCCTTTACTAATTAAACAAAATGTGAGAGTGAAAATGAGTTGACATTGTTAAACTAAATGGCCCAGTGCTATTTTAGTAATGAAGACGCATCTAGGCTGAAGTTTATTGTTTTAATTTTAATCTTGAGCAATTTCAGCAGAGTAAGTTGCTCTAAGTGTCCTGCAGTATATTGTTTCCATTGTACTCCATCCAGTGCAGCCCACTGACTCCATAAACAAAACTATCTGTAACAAGTTGTATTTTAGAATGAAGTGTTTTATTTATGTGTAAGGTGAATTGATATTGGACATTTATTAAATCTAGTTTATAACAGGCTGCCATAAGCGGGGTTCTTTAGAGGGCAGAGATATCAGGAGACTAAAAGTTGCTTAAATTATACTCCATAAAAATATAGATGAGACGCAGATGTCTTTGGATTAAGTATTCATTACTGAATATTTACATAATGCATGTGAAAGTGCTTTTAAAATAAAACCTCTCTTTATATAAATGGAAACTATGGCCAGATTCTCCTACAACATACCCTGTAGAGCACTTCAAAGCATCCTCAGGAGACAGGCAGGAGCAGTCCCTCCTATCACTTCTACAAAGAAAGGAGAAGACTGATTGCTCTGCACTGTCCAAACCGGCCTCCCTGAAAGTGTATCAGCAATTTAAAATGGTTCAACCTTTCCTTAACCTTTAGTGGAATGCCTATTTTCTATGGTTTATTAATAAATAATTCTAAAAGAAAGAAAGAAATTTTAACTTTTCTCCTCCATTTCAGTGGTTTTCAACCATTTTCATCTCATGGCACACATGAACTAATTACTAAAATTCTGTGGCACACCAAAAAAACATATTTTTTGTGGATCTGACAAAACAATAGGTACAATTTTGATTGATTTACACTCCCCTCCCCCCAAAAAAATAATTAAACACTTTTTACTCCAAAGTAATTTTAAAAAAAATCAGGTGCCTCTACTTGAATATGGATTTCTAGTCCCAAGAATTAACCAATCAGAGGGAACATTATTATGTAATGTGACTAATAAGATGCCAATCTGTTATATGATCTATATATTTGTGGTTCAAGACAGGACAGTCACATTGCACAGCTATTGTGCTGTCATTTTTTTCTTTTAATCCTCACCTAAGGACCTGTTTCTTTTTCTAAAATTAATATATATTGATTTTAGAGAATGAGAAACATCAATGTGAGAGAGAAACATCAATTGGCTGCCTCCCATAAGTATCATGATCAGGGATCAAACCCGATACCTGGAATTACTGAGTCAAATGGAAAGTCCATTTTTAATTTTTTGAGGAAATTCCATACTGTTTTCCACAGTGGCTACATCAGTCTGCATTCCCACCAGCACCCCTGTGTTCATAGCAGCAAAATTTACAATAGCTAAGATTTGGAAACAGCCTAAGTGCCCATCAGCAGATGAGTGGATTAAAAACAGTGGTATATCTACACAATGGAATACTATGCTACTATAAAAAAAAGAAAGAATTCTTACCATTTGCAATAGCATGGATGGAATTGGAGAGCTTATGCTAAGTGAAATAAGCCAGTCAGAGAAAGATAAATATCACATGACCTCACTCATTTGTGGAATATAAAGAACATCATAAACTGATGAACAAAAACAGACACAGAGACAAAGAAGCATCGAACAGACTGTCCAACCTGTGAGGGAAGGTGAGTGGTTGGGGGTAAGAGATCAACCAAAGGACTTGTATGCATGCATATGAGCAAAACCAATGGACATAGACAGTAGGGGGTGGGGTGGGGGGCAGTGAGGGCATGTGCTGGGGGATGGGGATAGCCGGGGATAGGTCAATGGGGAAAAAAGGAGATATATGTGATACTTTAAACAATAAAGAATTTAAATTAAAAACAAACAAACAAAAAACACCTGAGACCTGGAATGGAACTCACAACCCTACAGTGCTCTAACTATGCTCCAACCAACTGAGGAACACCAGCCAGGGAAGCTGCCATTTTTTTATATGACAATCTAAGGGAAAGAGGTCAGTGTCCCTAACTAGTCAGCTATTTCATATTTTATTTACTTATTTTTAAAATATATCCTATCTAATAAAAGGGCAATATGCAAATTGACTGTCACTCCAACACACAAGATGGCCGCCCCCAAGTGGTCGAAGATGGCCACCCCTATGTGGTCAAAGACTGCCCCCATGTGGACACAAGATGGCCACCACAAGATGGCCAGCAGGGGAGGGCAGTTGGGAAGGACCAGGCTTACAAGGGAGGGCAGTTGGGGGCAATCAGGCCTGCAGGGGATGGCAGTTAGGAGTGATTGGGCTGGCAGAGGAGGGCAGTTGGGGGGGACCAGGCCATCAGGGGAGGGCAGTTAGGGGCAACCATGCCTGCAAGGGAGGGCAGTTGCAGGGGACCAAGACAGCAGGAGAGGGCAGTTGGGGGGAACCAGGCCAGCAGGGGAGGGAAGTTGGGGGTGACCAAGCCATCAGGGGAGGACAGTTAGGGATGACCAGGCCAGCAGGGGAGCAGTTAGGCATCGATCAGGCTGGCAGGCAGAAGCAGTTAGGGGCAATCAGGCAGGCAGGCAGACGAGCAGTTGGGAGCCAGCAGTCCTGGATTGTGAGAGGGCAGTCAGGCATCCCTCGAGGGGTCCCAGATTGGAGACGGTGCAGGCTGGGCTGAGGAACACAACCTCCCCATGCATGAATTTTGTGACTAGGCCTCTAGTTTTTATTGATTTCAGAGAGGAAGGCAGAGGGAGAGAGAGATAAACATCAATTATGAGAGCAAATCATTGATCTGTTGACTCCTGCACACCCCCTACTGGGGATTGAGCCCACAACCCGGGCATGTGCTCTGACCTTCTGGTTCATAGGTTGTCTTTCAACCACTGAACCACACTGGCTGGGCAAATATTGCATATTTTAAAAATTCTTGCAGCACACTGGTTGAAAATTGCTGCTCCATGGAAAAATGTTACATACCCAAGAGAGACTTCCAATAAACTATGGTGAATAACTTGATTATAATAAACAAGCATGGAGAGATCTGGCTTCATATTCCACTTCTGCTACTTACCAATTGCATGGCCTTGGAAAAATAATTTTAACTCTGTGCTTTACTGTTTTTCATCAGCTTGTGTAACAGTTTAATGTCTACCATGAAGGTTTACTTGATAATTAAATGAGACAGTACAAGCAACAGTCCCAGAGGTTGAAAAACAATTAATATTTTCCTACATAAATAATCTCTTATTCCCATATTGATGGTAGCTAACTCTCAATTACCTGTTTTAATGCATGAAAATATCTGTACTGGTAATAAAGTGGACATCATTTTCATAAATAATTTTGCCATCTATTTTGATATTTTATGTTTCTAATATTTCACTATAGAATTTAGACATTAGGAATTGAGTGGCTTAACTCTCTTCACAGATGAAAACATTCAGACATAACAAATGCAATTACAAATGTAATCCAGTTAGTCAGTGGTGGAATTGGGACTGATGATAAAATCTCCTCTTTTCCTGTTCTGTAATTTTGCAGTGCTTTAAATAAAATGTTCAAACTATTGTTCAAAATGAAGATCTTAATTTGAAGTAGCTGTAAAAAATGGCTACCTTCACTAACTACTCTCTGACAATTTCATTCTGTGGGTGTGCATTGTAATTGCTTACATTTGTCTAAATCAGCATACAGTGATATAATTCATGAATAATTTCCATTTAAATTTTGGGGTATTTAGGACAGTTTAGGATTATAACAAACAAACAAACAAACAAACATCATTGGCAGAGATGTAGAATAGTGATGGGATCAATTACCACATAACAGATTGCACTGTTTGTCACAGGCATTACAGGGATAGCTGGGCTGAGGACTGCTTTTGAGGCTGAGCACATAGTCACCATCTTAGCTTAATATCTTAGCTTATAACTTCCCTAGAGGCAAAGAAGTAATTAAATGCTTTGTGGTAAAAGTCCTTCTATTGTGACTCATAAGCAGGTAAAACTAGCCTATGATAAGAGTGAGCAGAGCTGCTGATAATGACAAAAGTAATGATAAAGAAAGAGGCGCTGGTAATAATTTTTATGAGAACTGAAAATAGAGATTTGTTTTGGAAAATTCACATAGATTATCTTATAGGGAAAGAGACTCATTTACTACTCCCCTCTATCTGTAATTTTCTAATGGCACTTATTTTCTACCTTGCGCTGGAGGTTTTTATGCACATGTCTTATCTCTTTGATTATACCATAAACAGCTAGGGGCCCAAAACTTTCTGCCTCAATTTTTATAGCTTCCAAGCCACCTAGCCTATTACACCCTGAACAAAGTAGGTATTTACAGTTATTTGTGGGTTAAATGAATTAATATGTTTATATTTTAACAATATTAAAATGATATTTTTTATAATGGAAAGGAGAAATAATTATGAAGTAGGAAAAGAAAATGCGTTCATATTTAAAAAAAAAAACAAAATAGTAAATTGTACCTCCAGCATTCTCAAAAAGAAAAAATAAGAATGTTTGTGATAATGGTTTAATACTCACTTTAATATACCTTATTTTATAATTCTATAATATATTTGAGTTATTTCCAATGAGCTAGTCCTATATATAAATATGAACTGACTATTTTAATAAAAGTAAGTGGCTAAGTGTTACATATGATTTTTACTACAATTATTTGCCTACACATAGCAGATACTGGTTACTTCCTAGGCAATATCTATTTCATCTTTCTTTTTAAAAGAATCTTAAAATTGTTCAGAGATGCACCCTGCTCCTATGCTCCCCAAGAGACCCAGAAGAGGCTTCCCAGAAGTAGCTGTGGGAAAAGGTCCTGATCTGATGGTCTATTTGAGTCGTGGTTAGACTATCTGATTGAGCTGGTCAGTTCATGACCACCAGAGCCCTCCCTGAATGTCCATCAGAGATATTTTTAAGCGAATCTCTCTTCTCTTGCTCCCCACCTTCTCATTACCTCCTCCTTTTTTTCTTCCCTCCTTTCCTCCCTTCTTCTGCTCTCTCCTTCCTCTCTTTCTCCAACCCTCTTCTTCTCCCTCTCTCACTCTCCTCTAGCCCCACACATGAATCCCCCCTCTCCTGCTGAATATGAAAAGGAAGCAATCAGCCCAGCAGTCTCTCAGGTACCAGCAACCTTTTTACCCCCACAAACAGAACCAGCCCTGCCTGGGGATGATGTTGAAGGTGACAGAGTTGAGAGACGGACAGAATGTGGGTCTGCGATGTCATCCCAGAGACACTGGGGTGACTAATACTGAATCCCACACTCCACAAGTGCTTCTTCTTTCTTAAAATGATAAATGCACTTATAGTTTAAGCCAGTGTATTCCAATATAGCTTCAAACTCATTCTGATGCACACCTTAACCTCAACTCTCCACCATATTTAAAAATTTCCCTCCGTGCTCACTTATTTTTCTGTATGTGCCATTATTTTTCTTATGTAGAGAAACATGTCTAGCTTTATGATGCTAAATGATAGCCATTAAATACGCCAATAGCAAAGGAACATAGTACAAACTCCAATGAAATACTAACAGCTAAAAGGCCGACTTTATAATGTGCATTTGTAGCAGCCATTTGAGTGAGTCAACATAATGGTTTTAAAGGACTTTCAGTAATGTTTCCTGCAGCTGTGCACACTTTTAACTTTTAACTCTTCATTTAAAAATACATCTAAATATAAATCAAGCACGATAAACTTCCAATTTAGCTATGTGAATGGAAAGAGAAAGTTGAAAGCTGGAGCGGTCATGAGTGAGTGCTATAGAAAGCTGCGGTCGACAGTTGCAATTTAAAACCAATCAAGTGGGCAGGGGAAGGGGAACACAACCTGAAAATAACAGCCAAGCTTAGAAATCGTTTTAAAGCAATAGCTATTCTAATAATGATTATGGTTAATTAGTGATCCAAGGGCACCGCCCCCACAGCAAGCAGTTGGAGCATAGCCCTTCAGTTTCCACCAGCAACAATCACCTGAGCCAACCTGCTCTGCCTTGCACAGAAGTGCAAGAGTATGAGAAGGTAACAGTTACCTGTGTCCAAAACTCCAAGTAGTGTGAGTCAGTAAGACACAGGCTGGAAAAGTAAGACCTTTTAATATTGGTGACACACATAACATGAGAAATGGCAATACACTACCTTCTTTAGCACTGTGAATGAAAGAAGAGATATCTCATGTTTATTCTCAGTACTGTGTACTTTTCTTTTTTCTGAGATGCCTTGATAGAAGGTATTAAAGGCTAGCTTGTCCTCTTGGTTTAATTCCTTACTGTCAACTCTGGAGCCTATCACTTTCTCCTCCATGAGGATGGAGGCAGAGGTAGGTAAGATGCTTTGGAAACATCTGGGCCAGTGGTTACAATGGAACCTAGGTTGACTCTAGCAGCAGTACCAGATGAAATGAAGATGGAGAGCAACGAGAGAGTGAAATGCAGTTATTACAAGGATGGCTTTGCTGATGCTGAGATTATTTCCTTATTTTTCTTTTTCTGTTAAAAAAGAAGAGTTTAAAAAGACAAGGAAGCATCTAGTTTTTTTCTCTTTTTCTTTTACAAATGTAATGCATGTTTATTACCTTGGAATGGATATTTGAAAGCTATAGTAAAAAACAAACAAAGGGAAAGTCAAGCAAAAATCCCACATACAGACAACCACTGTTAATATATTGCTGTGTATAGTTCATACATAAATGGGGGACACAACACAATCCTCTTACAGATTGTAGTTTCCAAAAATGGAACAGCAATATTTCTAGTTCCACATGCTCCTTCAGAACCTTGCCACTTCCCATCAAGGGATGGAATCTATTTCTCCCCTCCTTGAAGTTGGTTGGACTGTGACTGCCTCAATCAATGAAAAATGGTGGAATGGCCCTGGCCAGTGTTGCTAAGTGGTGAGATTATTAGCCGGTGCATGAAAAGGCCTTGGGTTCGATTCCCAGTCAAGGGCATGTACCTGTGCTGCAGGATCAATCCTGGCCATGGCCGGGCACTTTTGGGAGGCAACCACTCGATGTGTGTCTCTCACACTGATGTTTCTCTTTCTCTGCCCTCCTCTTTCCCTCCCTTCCACTCTCTAAAAATCAGTGGGAAAAGGGTGAGGATTAACAAAAAAACAACAACAAAAAATTCAGAGGTAGAATGAATGGTATGTGCCTCTAAGGCTAGGTCATAAATGATGATATGATTCCTCTTGGCTCCTGGTCAGGATGTTCTCTCTTATCTTCACCTTCATGTGGAAGCTCAGAGAGACCGTAGGGAGAAGCCTCCTGGAGAGGCCTTCATGGATAACTGAGGTCTAAAGTCAGTATAAGTCACCAGATGTGAGGTGTAACTAAATGAGCCCTCAGATTATTACATCCCCCAAACTGCACAGCAGCAGCCTAAGGATCATGAAGGAGAGATAAGAGGTCCTTGCTCACCCTACCTGAATTGCTGGCTTACAAAAACAAATAGTGACAATTTATTAATTTTGAAAATCCATTGTTATGTGTTACACAGCTTTAGATAACTGAAACAGATATATACAATACTGGACTAAATTTTATTGCACGCATTCTTTTAAAACCTTTTTTTAAATTTGACTATATACTACAAATAAATATAAAATATTTTAAATCAAGTATTTTTGGCAATAATATAAATACTTAACATTGCAGAGGACAATCATAAGAATTTTTTCTACTTCAAATATTAATTTTCATGAAAATTTAGCAATGAAGGGGAAGAAATGCATTCATTCATTAAAATGTATGCTTAACTCTTTTTCTTGAGATGGATCAAACTATGCTCCATTCTTCTGCTTCTTAAACTAGTAAATACTGTTGAGCTATACTAGAGAATATTTAAAAAGAAATAAAAAAGATATCTGCTGCTAGGGAGAAGAGAAATGAAACAGAAAGAGCATGATATAATATACAGAGATGCATTGAAACCTATATAATATTATTAACCAAAGTCAACCCAATAAATTACAAAATAAATAAATAAAAGAAGGGCCCTGGACAGGTGGCTCAGTTGGTTGGAGAGTCCTCCTGCACAACAAAACATTTATGGGTTCAATTCCTGGTCAGGGCAAATTCTAGGTTGCAGTTCAATCCCTGGTGGAGCTTGTATGGTAGACAACTGATCAATGTTTTTCTCTCACATCAATATTTCTCTGTCTCTCTATCATTTTCCCTTGCACTCTCAAAAACATTCTTGGGTGATGATTAAAAAAAAAAAAGAAGAAGAAGAGAGTAATCATGGAGGAGTGGGAGAGAAAAACAGACTCACTTAGTAGAATACAAAATGCTTATGCTAGAGGAAGACACATAAAGATGATTAATACACAAGCCTGTGCTTTTATTGTCCTTTGAAATTTGGAGGTATCACACTAAGGCTCATAACTTTGCAATGACGAAATGTTCTCTAGTTGACGCTTTAGCAGGTAGCCACTGAAACCTACCAGTGAGAAAGTTATCCTTATGGCTGGGTACAATCCCCCCATAGAGCGTGAAGTACCTGTGTTGATGGAATTAATCCAAGAGGCAAATGTGGCCTATAGAGGGCCACTATCTCTGATTTAACAAAGAGAATCATCCGAGGTTAATAATAAGTAATACAAGTGTTATAGATAATGTTATTTTTAATCATATAATTATAATATACTGTTAACATAACAAACTTAACATTTGTTAAAAATAAACAAATGTCAGATTAATTTATTTCAACTCTAGTGTAAACCTAATAACAGAGTTTTTAAGTAACATGTCTGTTTTTCTTTAAAACATATTAAAGGTTGCCCTGACTGGTTTGGCTCAGTGGATAGAACATTGGGCCACAGACTGAAAGGTCCTGAATTTTATTCCAGTTGAGGGCATGTACCTTTGGTTTGGCTCAGTGGATAGAGCATTGGGCCACGGACTGAAAGGTCCTGGGTTTGATTCCAGTTGAGGGCATGTACCTTGGTTACAGGCTTGATCCCCAGTAGGGGGCATGCAGAAGGCAGCTGATTGATGTTTCTCTCTCATTGATGTTTCTAACTCTCTATCCCTCCCCTTCCTCTTCTCTAAAAAGTCAATAAAAATATATTAAAAACAAATATATTAGAGGTCTCTTCTTGAGCACATACCATTAGACCACTGTAGGCTGACATCTCAACTCTATTGTTCATCAGCTGAATGACATTTATCAAGTTACTGAACTACAGAGACTTATTTCACCTGCAATGGAGAGAATTACAGATCTCCATCAGACATTTGTTTGGAGGATTTAATGAGACTACATGCCATATACTTTAAAAATGTTCAGCACAAATAAGCATCCTCTATAATAAAAGCCTAATATGCTAAGTGTCTGGTCGTCCAGTCATCTGTTCAACCAATCAAAATGTAATATGCTAAAGATATGGTAAGGATGCTCAACCGCTTGCTATGATGTGCACTGACCACCAGGGGGCAGACAGTTGACCAATCGACCAGTCACTATGATGTGCACTGAGTACCAGGGGGCATAGGTTAGCTTGTTGCTGGGGTTCGGCTGATTGGGACTGAGTGAGATGGGCCAGACATGCCCTGGAGCCCTCCCATGGTCCCTCCCAGGCTGGCCAATCTCACGCATCACTCCCTGGCTCCGACTGTGCACCGGTGAGGTCCCTCAACCTGGCCTGCACCCTCTCACAATCTGGGATCCCTCAGGCGATATCAGAGAGCCGGCTTCAGCCCGATCCCACAGTCCAGGCCAAGCAACCCCACTGGTGCATGAATTTGTGCACTGGGCCTCTAGTTGAATTATATAAGCTCTCATGATTATTACTAACCTTAGAAAAATTAAATAGCCTAGTGTCTGCTTTTAGTCAATTATTTTGGTTTACTTTTCAAAAAAAATTTTTTAGATTTTGAATGGTGATTATTTGCCATACAAAATTCTTTTGTGTAGTCATAAATTATTCTTTTACAAATGATTAGATAGCAATTAACTAATATCCTATTGTAGGGGATCATTTCAAAGAATCTATAGCATTTAAAAACCTCAGCACAATCATCCATATTTAGCAAGCAAATTTTACAAAACTAAATATTTTAAGTTAAAGGAAATGTCAGCTTCCTTTTGAGGAATTCCTCAAAATTATATACCAAACTGGGCTAGTTCAGGTTACAGGTGCCAGAAAGTATATCTGTTTCGGTCACCATCATCTCCCTTTTGGATCTTCAAAATTAAGAAAATTATTGTCTAGAGGCCCAGTGCACAAAATTTGTGTACAGATAGGGTCCCTAAGCCTGGCCAGTGATCAGGGCCAATTGGGGCCTTCCAGCTGCTGGCCAGGGCCTTCCTTCCCCAGCTGCCAGCTGCTGGCCTGGACCTCCCTTTGTTCCACGCTGCCCACTGGTGGTCAGCACACATAGTGAGCGATCAAACTCCCAGTCTCCCAGTCGAACTCCCGAGGGGACACTCTTTGCATATTAGTCTTCTACATATATAGATGGTAAAGATCTGAGACTTGTACTAGGTGTACTGGTTAATAATAGCAGATTTTGTAATCAAAGAAAACATGATAATTTCAAGAGGAACATCAAAAGTGCTTTATTCAAAGTAATGGCCATTGCTAGCTACAGATTTCCCCATCTTTCAGGTAATTTGTGGATACCTCCCCAATAGAACTTTTCTTGTTTTGAGGCAAACTAGTCAGAGACCCAATTTTCCACTTCTTTTTATGTTTTGAAGTGCTGCTCAGAAAGTGTGTGTGTCATAGATCAGAACAAGTGGTAACCTGAAGGAGCAAAGTCTGATGAATACAGTAGGTGGGTTAATACTTCCCCGGCAAGATCTTTTAACGTATCTTTAACTGGTTTTGAAGTGTGTGATGGTGTGTCATCATGAAGCAAAATTATTTGCCGTGTCTTCTGGCCCATTCTGGTCGTTTTACGACCAAAGTGTGGTTCAAATTGATTATTTGTTGTTGGTAGCTATCAGTATTAATGGTTTCACCTGGTTTTAGAAGCTCATAATACACCACAACTTCCTGATCTCACCGAACACAGAGCATTGTCTTCTTTCAGAAGTGATTTGGCTTTGCAGTAGATGTTGATGGTTGATCAACCCATGATTTTATGTGTTTGGAATTCTCAAAATAAATCCACTTTTCATTGCCAGTCACAATTCGATGCAAAAAAGACTTTCTTTTGTGCCGTTGAAGCAACATTTTACTGATGACTTTTTGGTTTTCCATTTGTCTTTCGTTCAGTTGATGTGGCACCCATGTTCCTTCATTTAAAATCTTTCTCATTGCTTCTAAATGTTCGGAAATTGTTTGCTGAGCAACATTTAATCTTTCTGCAAGTTGTTTTTGAGTTTGACATGCATCTTCATCCAATAATGCTTGTAATTGTTGGTCTTCAAACTTCTTCGGTTAACCTGAACATCTTTGTCTTTCACATCGAAATCATCACTTTTAAAGTTTAAACCAGCATTCACAAGTATCTTGAGATGGAGAATGTTCACCATAAGCTTCTCAAAGTATTCAGCAGCACTTTTCTTCAAAATAAAGTAATGAATTAAAACTTGCCACAAATGCTCTTTTTTTTTTTTTGGGCACAAGATTCAACATTTTTAAGTGTAAAAATATCTATGATAATAACACTTTCATAAAATTTGACATATGAAGTTTTGAAGCCTGTTGTCAATACAACAAAATAGCATACATTTCAAATCACATGTATATCTACATATGTGTAACTCCATCTATTGAACAAAATCCGCATTATTAACCGGTACACTGGTATATACCAATGTAATCATCTGTCAAGCATTTTAAGAGCATAAAATTAAGTTAATTTACAAGGACATACATATATGGAAGCATATAATGTCTATAATAAAATGATTATAATGAAATATGCATCAATTTAATAATGATTAACTGCTTTTTATACCGTATGTTCCACACATATTTCAAGGGCAAAAATGAATTAGGTTAAAACAAAACTCTCTGCAAATGCTATTTCAAACTTTCAGATTTTATTTGTGTGCTAAAAGTAATGTGTAGAGAGGTTTTAGGCAAAGCATTTGCTAGTATTGGGACTTGGGTGTGTTGGTGGGGAGGTTGATAATCTAAGATTAAAAAAGACAACCTCTGTCCTTAAAGAAAATTACAATTTGGTCTGGGATATAAGCACACAAGACATAACATGAGGGAGTAAATGAAGAGGAGTTGGACAAAAGTGTGAGTTATATATAAAAACACCAAGCTGATGGGGCTTAAATAAAACATTCAACTAAAATTCCTCTAGGTAAGCTTTAACACTGTAAGTTGTTAAAGCTTTTCTGGATAGCATTCTATTTTTTTAAATGTTTTTTATTGATTTCAGAGAGAGGAAGGGAGAGAGAGAGAGAAAATAAATGATGAGAGTAAATCATTGGTTGGTTGCTTCTTGCACACTCCCTGGTGGGAATGGAGCCCAAAATCCAGGCATTTGCCCTGACAGGGAATCAAACTGTGACCTTCAGGTTTATGAGTTGATGCTCAGCCACTGAACCACACCGGCCGGGCTAGCATTCCATTTTTAAATTGAGAAGAATTCTGGGAGAGTGATTTTTAATTTCTATACTTAATATGTAGTTACCATATAATTATTACAAATCAGAAAAAAAGCACAAGTGAGAATTTATTGTAGTATTCATATTTTTTTTTCTGGTGTCACTTTTGGTGAAATATTAAGCAATATCAGATTTTTAAAAAATAATTACCTTTAAAAATTTTAGATCTGTATTTCTCCTCCTTAAGATTTTTTGTCTATCATTTTAAACTCTGCAGAGAAGTTGTTAAAAAATAAATAACTTTTTTCAAAGCCATAGTAGTTAACTATGTGAATGAAAGCATATTTGGATGAAGCAGAGCAAAACTGTGTAAATATGGCTGATGATTACAAAAGACTGTGACATGAATACATAATTTCATAGATATTAAGTATTCCAGTGCTATAAGTCAAGCTTTCAGTTAAGTCTTAGGGCCTTTTAAGATGTGGCTAAAAGTGCCTAAGCCCAACACTTCGCCAGCTGATGTGAGCAGCAGATTAGAAATTCATTGGAAAAAGGAGATTAAAGCTGGAGACATTTTAGGAGTCATAAAACATAGGGGAGATTTCTCTGGCCTGTTTCCTCTTTCTTCCTGAGCAACCTTCCCCAAGTCAAGGAAGAGGGCCTCCAGGGGAGCCCTTATAGATGTTGAGGTGTCTTTTTTAGGCAGTATAGAAGATGTTGTTGGTGCCCTGCCCATATCCCCGTTCCATTTCCAGTTCAGGGAATACACAGTGGATTTCCAATTGCCAGAACCTGATTGCTTTGCCTGTGAGCTTTTTCTGCGTCTCCCCTCAACCCCCCTCCCCAGACCTTGCTTTGCCACTTGTGCAGAAGGCCAAAATGCCTGGGAATTAGCACACTGTCATCATGAACAGCACTCAGCAATGAATGATAGGAGTTGGTCTAGAAATTAGCTTCTATGCCCCTTGGGTCAAATAAATCTGAAGTATGGGTTTACACTACTTCTAAAGTTGACCCAGTGGGAATAAATCTCATTGCCCAGCTGGCTTCCCTTCTGTGTGTCACATCCCACGCCATACCTCCACCTCCTTAATAGTCTATTTGTGCTCTCAAATCCCTGTTAGATGCCTGTTAATTAATTCAACCTGCAAAAGAGACAGCAAACTGGCTGATTTATCCTCATTTTATTTAAGCAAAGGGGTAAACAAACTACTGAGGGAAAGCAGGATTATGCGGAGGGGCAACAATGGGACCAATGTACCACCCCAGCATTCATTGTTGCAAATATGTCAGTTTCCTGTGGAGCAAAAACTGTGGCAGAGGAAAGGTAGCTGGTTTGAAAAATCTTGGCAAAACTCACCCAAAGGCACTGATCATTCGCTAAGAAAAAGAGGTGAATAAGTATGTTGGATAGAAAATGAAAGTAATTTAGATGGAATTTGATTTTTAAAAATCTCAGTGAGAACAAAATCTCACAGTTCTTATAATGAAAAGTTATTGAAAAACTCTAAGATTTATCCAGATTATTACTAAGAGTAGGGAAGGGAGATCTGATAAAGCATCGTTATAGGCAGCAATGGGAAGGATATAAAATCACTCTGTGCTTGTCTCCCACCTAACTCAGACTGTTGAATAAACAACCGGATTAGACATGGCATGAATTCCTTTCCAAACCCTCCTTCATCCATGGGAGCCATTGCTGATTGAATGCACCACTAAACTCACACTAGTGCCCCAAATGCCTCTCAATAGCAGGGTCTGGGCAGTCACTATCACTCAGAGTTGGCATGCAAATCACAACCTTTTCTTAATTCTTAACATTGGAATAAAATCTTAATTTCTTCAAGACTTTTGTCATTTGTTCCAAACTCATTTCCAGTCTTATGTGCTACCAAACTCCCTCACAGATACTAAAAATCAGCCATAACAACATGTTTAGAGCCCATCAAACAATTACTGACTCAGACTCCTAATTGAGAATCCACTTATCTACTTTTTCTTGGAAAAACCTCTATACACAACCTTCAGTGAAGTTTAAAGGCCACTGCACCTCTAACTACTTCCTCAGTCAGAATTGATATGTCTTTTTATTTCATAGAACTTTTATTAGTTTTATTAGTTTTTTGAACCCTATTTTAAAAACTTAACTCATGTCACCCTATTTATGTCTGTCTTTCTTATGTGTGATAATTTACTTAAGGAAGCAATTACATTTTATTTATTGTTCATCCTCGTGTCACCTGGCACAAACTTTATGAATTTTATCAAATAAAATTAAATTGATCTTAGTTGTATTTGGACCTTCCCATATATCACCCTCAAGATAAGCTGCTTTACTCTTGTCCTGTCTAGTGTTCTGTTCTTTGACTTACATAAGAAACTAATTACAGTATTAGTTGACCCAAAAATATACCAAGTATAGACTTATAACTAAATTATAAGAAATTAGTAAAGATAGTCAAGATTTCTAGATTAGTAGTTAAAGTTTGCTTAACTGGATTTGTGACTTCTGCATTCATAACATCACACACACATACTTGCATACACATACACACAAGCAAAATTAAATATACGTATAAAAAACATTCCACAATGTACTCTGGGAAGCAAAGTAGAAATTTCTTTGTCTTTTTCTCTTAGTGCTTAAGTTTATTTTGGTTTAGATTTAAGAGGCTTTATTTAAAGCCTTTACAGAATAATTAAGCTCCAAGAATTGCCAGTATTGAGTTTTGTTAGCGAGTTTGTGCTTACTCAGTCCTTTATTTTCCTCTAAGTGGTATGTCCCTTACATGCTTTAAGCTCTAATAAAAATCAAGACATTTTCCAAAGATTTAATTTCTTCACATATAAATTGAGAGTTATAATAATTCCTAAAAACCTACCTACTTATCCTAAAGAACTGCTGTGGGGATTAAAAGAGAAAATAACACCAAACACACACACACACACACACACACACACACACACACACACACACACACACACACACACACACACTTCTAAAAATATATTCATATAACATTGTGCTCAGTAGTATTACTTTGAGGAATTCAAATTCTAATTGTTAAAAGGAATTTTGATCGAAGTGTAGACATGATTAATCCATGAAATTTTCAGGGATTATAAAACGTGGCCACAGGGATGGAGAGTGTGCCAAAAACATTTCTGAATCACTTGGGTAAAAAGATCTTTGGAAAATCAATTAGAAGTGATGCCAAATCATGTGTTACTAGACTATATTTTGTGAATCATAAATTCTCTTAGAAAGCTTCAGGAAAACTTAATTAGATTTTTAAAAAATAAACCTCCTCTACTAAGATTAGTTGATGTTTTAATTAGGTGGACACAAAATAAAAAGCTCAGTTTTATTAGATTTATTAAATTATTGCCAAACCTATTTATCCTCTCTGACATCCTAATAGAAAGGTTTGTGAGGAGGGTTAATACCTCTAAGAGGATGGCAGAATCTTTACACTACCAGAGTTTTGAAATACAAGCAAGCTCTTACCTCTTTTTGCATATTTCTTTTTCCTTTTAAAACATTATTTCCAATTGTGCTAAAGATGTTCATTTGCTCTTGGAAATCATTGGAACTTGTTTATTCAGTTAATCAGTGGGAAAATATGCAGCCTTGATAAGGGTGGAGTAAGTAGAGAAGGGTGGAAGGAAAATTATGTGAGAATTTGGGAGATAAAATCAATACAAATTGGTGTTGGACTTGACACAGCAAAGAGAGATGTCAAGGGCAACTTTAAGATGCCTAGCTTACACAACAGGAAGAGTAATGATGGGCATTTGCTGATTTGGAAAATAGGAAGCTTACCAAGGTTGGGAGTAGGCCAGCATCAAGAGAGATATGAGTTCATTTTAGAATATATCCCAGTTTGGGAAATCATTCATGTATATTCAAATTAGTGTCCCTTTTCCCCCCCAATATGATCCCATCTGAAAAATAAGAGTACCATAGGGCAATCTTAATATATTAGATTGTATGAATGAATTTATCAAATCGTTATTCTGTGGAGTAAGGGTGTGCAAGGCTTGTGAGAAATAAATAATAATAATGAAAAGGCAACTGAGTGGAGAGAAGATAGCTAAAGGGAAAAAAAAAAAAGTACCAACCTTTTACTATTGACCAAGACCAACTCTAGTGAAGCTGTTAGAACTGGGTAACTTTCACATTCATTAAAGTTGGACTCATCAGGATATAAACTTTTTCACAAATTTAACAGCTTTTCAGGAGTGTAATTAAAAAGAAACACTTTATCTTAGATTTCCTCTCTGGTGTACACACCGAAAATTCTCTTGTTCACTATGTTCAAACAATCAAATGGAGCTAGTCATTAGCAAATTAACTGAGCCTTTTAAAGTGTGTATCATGATTTTCAACGAGGACCAATTATGTTCTCACATCTGCCACTCACATCATTAGCTGTGGAATGTCAAGACCTACTTGCACATGGTGTAAGTATATGAGAGCAGAAGTTCAGGGGTGAACTGTTCATTTTAGCTAACTGCTGTTGTCAATATCCACTGACACCCATCAACTGACTCCTTTTATTCTTGGTAAGGAGTTCATTTGTTTTTTCCAGGTATTCTGACAAAGTTCTTTTCTATTTAGAGTACTGTTTATTCCTAAATTCAGATTTTAAGGAGTTTGATTATTTGATGGGGACATAAGAGTTAAGATGTCTTAATCCTGATGCGAAACGTATGCACAAATGTTCTGTAAAAAAAAATAAGACAAATGAATAATAGTGAGATGATTAAGTCTTGCATATGAATTATTCTAAGACAGATGTAATTAAAATGATATTTAAGAGTACATAAAAGTAAAAATTTTAGCCATGTAAAACATCATAAATTAAATTGAAAGATAGAAACTGGCATTTAAAAACACATACAAATGTTTTCATTTATTACACCTAAGCACTTTTTTCTTTCTCACACAACACTAGGAATGTTTTCCAGCATCTTTAAAATGATATATTAAATTTTTTTGTTAGTTTTTTAAGTTTTTTCATTTTGTTTACTGGTGATTCTGAACTCTTTATGTTCCTGTGTTATTTGCACATTGTCTTCTATGACTCTCCTATTGCTGTCTGTTAGTTACTAATTTTTGTGAGTGTTTTATATATATCAATAAACCTCTGTCAGTATATGTTAAGCTCCTTTTTTCCAAGTTTATTATTTTTTTGTGGACTTTTCTCATGAGATTTTTATCAGATAGAAGTTTTTTTTTTCATAATGAGAACAAATTTATCAGACTTCCTTGTTAAGAAGTGATAAGCTCTGAACACTAGGTATTATTGAAAATACTTAGAAATACTTTAAAGCCATATGAGTTTATTGATTTGAGAAGCTGTACATTCTATGTTAGTATCCCCAGCTTATCTTTTATATGATAGTTGAAACTATTTCTTCTGTTCTGTTCAGGGAAGGTATTTACCAGCTATGGTATCTTTCATTAATTTAAGAAATTTGTTTAACTTTCACCTACTTAGTCTCTTGCTGGCCTTCGCCATCACCCTACCCAGTCAATTTTCTGTTTTTCTACTGCCTACTCAATTTATATTTTAAACAAGGCTATTAGGCACAACACACTGCATAGCCTAAACACACTGCAGCCAGTTTGCCCATGTTCTTGATATTTTTTACTTACAGGGAATTACAACCTAGCACATTTTATATATAACTAGAGACCCAGCCTGCACCCTCTCGCACTCTGGGACCCCCAGGAATGTAGTAGTGCATGAAGCAGCTGGCGGCCGGGGAGGAGCCTGAGCCCGGGCCAGGTGCCCCTGCGCCTATCGCCACTGCTTGGTAGCGTTGCTGCGGAGGCAGGAGAGGCTGGCACTGCCACAGCTGTGCTCACCAACCATGAGCCCAGCATCTGGTGCCAGCTGAGTGGTGATCCTGCTGTGGGAGAGCAATGACCACCAGGGGGCAGCTCCTGCATTGAGCACCTGCCCCCCGGTTGTCAGTGCACGTCATGGTGACTGGTCGTTGGGTTTCCAGTATCTCAGGCTTTTATATATATACTAGAGGCCCAGTGCACAAAATTTGTGCATGGGGGAGGGTGTCCCTCAGCCCAACCTGCACCCTCTCCAATCTGGGACACAAGGGATGTTCGACTGCCCATTTACAGGGATCGGGCCATGGGGGTGTGGCCAGCCTGGGTGAGGGGCTGAGGGCTGTTTGCAGGCTGGCCACAGCCCGTTCAGGGTGGGGGGTCCTGCTGTGGTGCCTGGCCAGCCTGGGTGAGGGACTGAGGGCTGTTTTCAGGCTGGCCACACCCCCTTCAGGGTGGGGGTCCCCACTGGGGTTCTTGGCCAACCTGGGTAGCAGTTTGCAGGCTGGACACACCCCCCAGTGACCCAAGCTCCCAGCCCCTCCTTTTATTCTTTTTTTTTTTTCAGTGCCTCCTTGAGCAGAGGCCAGGACTGGTTGAAAGCAGTTTCCTGGGATTTATTTATCTTCTATAATTGAAACTTTGTAGCCTTGAGTGGAGGACAGGGCCGGCCAGGGCGGGCGGGCAGCTTGGCTTCATCCATCACCGGGGGCAACCCAAACCTCCTGCTTGCTGCAGCTCCATGGCTGCCGCCATCTTTGTTGAGTTAATTTGCATACTCGCTCCTGATTGGCTGGTGAGTGTAGCAGCGTGAAGGTCAATTTGCATGTTTCTCTTTTATTAGTGTAGATAGATGTTCTAGTCTTCCTTGCTCTGTCATTCTTATGACTCTTAATATCTTTTTGTTTTTTTCTTTTTGTTTGCTTGTTTTGTAATATCCAGATGAGTCCTTTCAGGTTAGTAAGAATCAAACATCCTGTCCATTTTGGGCTTCAAACAGGACTAAAATGGGTCATAGTTAGGTAAAATTATAAAAGTAAAACATATAGCACAAAGACTACGGGGATAGTATTTATATGTGCATTCATATAAATAAATGAACTGCTGACTGAATCTTGGAATTAGATTCTTGCACAGAGAATGTGCACAAAGGAAACTTAGGGGCCCATATACTTTTAACCCAAAGCAGATAGACATTTTGTATAATAGGATTTGATATATTATATGGGCTCAAATATGTGATTGTAAATAGTTTCCTCTTTCTTAAAAGGAATTTTCACTTCTCATTCATATCTTTCTTCACTAGTGCCAATATCATATTTTAGGTAAGTCATCTTCAATCTTTTTTTCTTAGGTCAGTTTTACGGTATCTTCCAACACTCTTAAAATCTTTTCTCCAGCCTTTATTAACTAAATGAGAACATTTCACATACACACTTTTTATTATTCCAATATTCATTAATCCATTTTTCCATGAGTTTGGGAAGCCATTTTTTTAGATATGAAATCTTATCTAATAAAAGAGTAATATGCAAATTAACCATCACTCCACTACACCCACAAGCCACTCCCACCAGCCAATCAGGAGCAAGTATGCAAATTAACCCAACCAAGATGTCTGCGGCCACAGAGAGAGCAGGAGGCTTGGGTTTCCCCAGCAACGGAGGAAGCCAAGCTTTCTGCACACCCTGGCCACCCCAGGCCTCCACTCAAGACTGCAAATTTTCAATTATAGAAGGTAAATAAATCCCAACAAAAATGGCGGCACCCACGGAGCTAGAGAGAGCAGGAGGCTGGAGTTGCCCCCAGCAATGGAGGAAGTCAAGCTTCTGCAAGCTCTGGCCTGACTTGGTCTCTGCTCAAGGCTACAAAGTTTCAATTATAGAAGATAAATAAATCCCAGATACCAGGGCATCCACTTGCTTTGCCAGGGGGCATGGCCAGCATGAAAACCACCACAGGACCCTTGCCCAGGCCAACCTACGCCCCAAGGGAACCCCCACCCTGATCCAGGACACCCTTCAGGGCAAACCAGCCAGCCCCCACCCATACACCAGGCCTCTATCCTATCTAATAAAAAAGTAATATGCAAATTGACCATCACTTCAACACACAAGATGGCTGCCCCTATGTGGTCAAAGATCCTGCCCCCATGTGGACACAAGATGGCTGCCACAAGATGGCCAGCAGGGGACAGCAGTTTGGAGGGACCAGGCCTGCAAGGGAGGGCAGTTGGGGGTGATCAAGCCTGCAGGGGATGGCAGTTAGGGGTGTCTAGGCCAGCAATGAGGGAAATTGGGGGCAACCGGGCCTGCAGGGAAGGGCAGTTGGGGGGACCCAGGCCTGCAGGGGAGAGCAGTTGGGGAGACCAGGCCTGCAGGGGAGGGCAGTTAGGGGTGACCAGGCTGGCAGGGGAGGGCAGTTAGGGGCAAACAGGCTGGCAGGGGAACAGTTGGGCATCAATCAGGCTAGCAGGGGAGTGGTTAGGGGTGATCAGGCTGGCAGGCAGAAATGGTTAGGGGCAATCAGGAAGACAGGCAGGCAGGTGAGCAGTTGGGAGCCAGCAGTCCTGGATTGTGAGAGGGATGTCCGACTGCCCTTTCAGGCTGATCCCAGTAGGATCCTGGTAGGATTGGGCCTAAACAGGCAGTCAGACATTCCTCAAGGGGTCCCAGATTGGAGAGGGTGCAGGCTGGGATGAGGGACACACCCCCCATGCACAAATTTCATGCACCGGGCCTCTAGTATATAACAAAAAATAAATAAATAATTATTCCCAGAGGCTAACATGTAGGGGTGAGAGTCTTATTTAATGCAGAATAGTGAGTTCTAGACAATAAGAACTATCAGTAATATTACCACAAAGCTTGCAGCTTTACTTTAATTTAATGGTCACAAGTTAGAAATATTTGGAAAAGGTTTTTAACATGCTCATTCCCCTGGTCCCATCCCAGACCACTTACGTGAAGATGTGTTCTGTGTATCTGTATTAAAAAAAACACAAAACTAGATAATTTTAATTAGTAATCAGGTTTGAGAACCACTGACTAACCATTGACTACATCAGTAACTAAGCAGTATAGAGTAGATCAGTTAAATCAATATACTATGAAAGTTTTAATGTTCAGTATACATTTAATTCCTGATTTTAAATTATAGATATTTAATCATAGGTAATTTATTTACAGAAGTACTCAAGAAATTAAAGAAAAATCTCAAATAGAAGAAAATGTACCAAATAATACAAATAGATACATTTCACCAAAGTAGAACATTATCTACTTAAAGTTAAAGCTCAAAATAATTAGAACTCATTCCATTGCAATCATGGAAAATTAACACCATGCTTTCTTTGATGTTACTTTCAATATTTCTAACTCTAAATACACATTTGTATTATGTTCACTTGTCCCCTAATTCCTTTTCAAAATAATTTTTAATAATTCTAGCAAATTGTATTATATTTTCTAAGTAAAAAGGAAAGAATATAGGGAAAAATGTGATAAGATAAACATTTTAATATTATAAAGAAGCTACTTCACAGTTTTTGTATAGATACTAAACATTTATACACATAAATTATAATATGTATACACCACCACAAAACTGCAAATTTAAATGTTTGTGTATATATATATATATATATATATATATATATAGTGTATATATATATATATATATATATATACATATATATACATACATATACATATATATAGTGTGTGTGTATATATATATATATATATATATATATATATATATATAAAAATAATCCCTTTCCAAATTTCATCAGTAAAAATCTCTTTTTTATATAAAGATCTTCACATACATTCCCCAAAGTGATAAACATTAATTTTCATATTATATTCAGAGATTGTTGATACTTTCAAAAATTCCATCACATTAAAGATCTCCCATAGGCATTCTCAAGCTCATAGAAAGGGAGTGAGTAAACAGATTATACAAAAGTATTCTACTACAAAGATTCTATGTGTTTAGAGTCTTTTATTTTTATAATTTCTTAATTGATTAAAGTGTCACATATTTGTCCTCATTCCCCCATTCCCATCCCACCTCCCTCCCCACGGATGCCCCCACCCCCCTGTTGTCCTTAACCATTGGTTAGGCTCGTATGCATGCACACAAGTCCTTTGGTTGATCTCTCCCCCCTACCCCCACCTTCCCCTACCCTCCCTCTGAGGCCCGACAGTCCGATCAATGCCTCCTTGTTTCTGGGTCTGTTCTTGTTCATCAGTCTATGTTGTTCATCATTTACTCTAGATGAGTGAGATCATGTGTTACTAGAAATATACTTATAAGAACCAAATGTGAGATGAGCAATAATAGTTATGCTGACAGGCAAATGAATCAGTCTGTAGTGAGTTTCTTTCTGGACCAAAAGATCTTTTGAGACCCAATTTCAATGTCCACTAGTTCCTTATGTGTACATGTCGGCATTGACTTTTCAGCTCTGGATGGTGGACAAATGGTGGTAATGCAGGTCCGACTCCCTCTGGTTTGGTCTCGCCCGGACCCAGGGGCACGGCTTCACTGGGACTCAGGGGTGCATGGCCTCACCCGGACCTGGGACCCAGCCTCACCCGGATCCAGGGGCGCACGGCCTCACCCGGACCTGGGATCCAGCTTCACCTGGACCCAGGGGTGCATGGCCTCACCCGGACCCAGGGGCACGTGGCCTCTCCCGGACCCAGGGGCACGCGGCCTCTCCCGGACCCAGGGGTGCGCTGCTTCACCTGGACCCAGGACCCAGCCTCATCCGGACCCAGGGGTGCACGGCCTCACCAGGACCCAGGGGCGCAGTCTCACCTGGACCCGGGATCCAGCTTCACCCGGACCCAGGGGCGTGTGGCCTCGCCCGGACCTTGGGGCACGTGGCCTCACCTGGACCCGGGACCCAGCCTTACCTGGATCCAGGGGCACACAGCCTCATCCGGGCCTGGGACTAGAGTCTTTCTTTACATTATAACATAAAATTCTGGGCATCTCAACTTCGTTTCATTTAGAATGCTGTTGATTATGTGTGCCAGCTAGCAAGGTCAACAGAAATTAGAACCATTCCTAGCTTCTCAAGATCATTCACAAATCTAGAGACTATGGTAAGTGTACACATAATTTTGTGTACACAAAATTGATAAGTGTACACATAAGTGTACACATAGTGTACACAAAAATGATATGTGTACACATAAGTGTACACAAAAATTAAGCTAATCAACAATTGTGTTTTTCTCTCCCTGTTCCTAGAGAGATGCTGCCAGATTATGATACAACAAAAAGTCTGCAATGCAGAAGAGGGCTTTGACCTGACCATGCTTGCCTCTGATCTTGCAAAGCTACTAGAACCATGAGAAATAATTTTTTGTTATTTATAAGATACCTAGTCTAAGGTATTTTGTTATAGCAGTCCAAACTGACTGAGATGATACTAGAGAATAGGAACCTAGTAGACCTTGGTTGCAATGTCCATTCAGGAAATTTTCACTTTGTTGATTGAAACCAAGTTTTTGTCTGACTAAATGACTGCTAACACAGATCATTGTGAAGAATACTAGAAACTGAAACACTACTGGGTTGATCTAATGTAAACAGTGCTGGGGTATTTAAAGAACGTTAAGCTCAGATCCTTGGTTGCAGCAATGCCAGACATCCCTAAATCAGTACAGTCACATCATTTAACTTCAGGGATAATATAGCTGTATTATCTCATTGTATTCACTCCTATACATATTTCCAAGGGCAAGGCAGATATAAATAAGGCAATGCTTATAATTCTGCTTGGCATATAAGTCTTGTTCTGAATTTCATAGAGTAATTGGCCCCCAGGATCTAAAGGGAATGAGTACCAGAAAAAAAAAAAAATGGTCTATGCGAATTAACATTTCCTTGCAAGATAATTGCCTCAGAGAAAGTAATCTGCAGGGATTTGAAGAAGTCAAAAGAGCCTTGAGAGATAGGGGAGGCCCAAGGGATTTGGGGACTCTGAGTCATCTACATTCTCTCACTTAGCCACATCCCAATTTTATGCTCCACATTCCCATAATAAACTCCTTTATTTTCACATAGAGACCTCATAAATTTAACCACTCCAAATCAGCAATCCAGAGGTTTCTACTATGGATGTGATTTTCAGAAAATTTGTTTTCTTGTGTTTTCCAGCTTCTAGAAACTACCCACATTCTTTGGCTTGTGGTCCTTTTACCATCTTCAAAGCCAGCAGGTTTGACACTAGCATCTTCAAATCTCTCCCTCCCTCTGAACTCCCTGTCTCTTGCTTATAAGAACCTCTGTAATGACACTAGGCCCATCTATTTGGATAATCTAGGACCTCTTTTATAAGGGTAGTAATCCCATTCGGAAGGTCTCTGCACTCATGACCTAATAACTTCCCAAATGCTCCACTTCCTAATACTACCACATTGGTCATTAAGATTTCAACCTGTAAATTGGAGTGGGGAAGAGGGGATGTCACTCAGACAATAGCAAGTATTAATAGTATCCCCACTACTTCCAATGGAAACCAGTTAAGAAAATTAATCCTACATCCCCATTTCCTTCAGAGTTCTTTGTCTACATCCTTTCTTGTTATCAATTATTATACAGCACAAAATTGTGAGGTATGAGCAACAAATTATTCTCTGGGCAGTTTAAACAAGAAACAAATTTATTAAAGTATAATGAGAAGTTAGTACATCTCTCAAAAAGATAAAAAGCTGGAGTGCCAAAACACAAAACCAGGAAACATGTCAACTACTGACAGATATTTCTAATTGAAAACCACACTATCACTGCCTTTAAGCATCCATAAAGGTACAGGACTGTGTTGCAGAATTACTTCTGCCACTATTGAAAAAAACTGAGCACTTGTCCTGGCCAGTGTGGCTTAGTTGTTTGGAGCATCCATTGTCCTTTGCACTGAAACGTTGCTGGATTGATTCCTGGTCAGGGCACATACCTACATTTCAGTTTTGATCCCCGTTGGGGGTGCCTACAGGAGGCAACTTATCAATGTCTCTCTCTGTTCTCCCTCTCTCTCTCTGTATCTCTCCCCTTCCCCCACCCTCTAAACTTTATCCTCAGGTAAAGATTAAAAAACAAACAGAGTACCATTGTTCTTTTTAACATCAGTTTCTCCCTATAAAAAGCCATTACTCATACCATATTAACTGCTTCCAGAACTCATATGTATGAAGATGCTTCTGATTGATAGACTCCAAGTTACCCATATGGTTTCTAGATGCAAGGGAAGATAAGCAAGAAACTCATTAAATACTATCAAGCCTGTTTACATAAAAATACAGTCACATTATAAATGGGAAAAATGTTATATTAACCATATTAATTAAATGTAAAGAGATGGACAGATATAGGCATCTTGTCATTACACTTCAGTAAACTTTTAATGGAATCAATGAAAATATCAGAATTTCATTTGGTATCTCAGGTTCTAGTTTGAATTCAATAATAATTAAATTTAATAAGATAAGGAGATAAAACATTTTGTATAAACACGTGGAAAGAAGAGATGCAATGTTTTAGTGTTAGTTTTTTTAAGTAGTGGATGTTATGATTATACGAGAGGCCTGGTGCACAAAACTCATACGTGGGTAAGGTCCCTAGCCCTGGCCAGCAGTCAGGGCTGATCTGTGGGGTCATTGTCGGGGTTATTGGGGGCCCCCACTGGCACCTGCCTTGGCTGGCCTGGTGCCACCCGCTCACCAGCCCTGCCCCCCACCACAGCCCCTGGTCAGGGCCTGTGGGCTGGGGGTGCAGCTCTTGCATTGAGTGTCTGCCCCCTGGTGGTCAGTGCACATCATAGTGACTGGTCGTTCCACCATTCGTTCAGTCAATTTGTATATTAGGGTTTTATTATATAGGATGTTACCTAGAAAATACAATAGGCACCAGTAAAAATGGTTGCAATTGACAATAGAATTTTTTTTAATACATTTTTGTTGATTTCAGAGAAGAAGGGAGAGGGAGTGAGAGATAGAAACATCAATGATGAGAGAGAATCATTAATCTGTTGCCTCCTGCATGCCCCACACTGGGGATCAAGCCCACAATCCAGGCATGTGCCTTGACTTGGAATTGAACCCATAACCTCCTGGTTCACAGGTCCACGCTCAACCACTGAGCCATGCTGGCCAGGCAACAATAGAGTATTTTGAAGTAGACATGAATAAAGATAAATTTGTAAAATTTTGATTGCAGAAATATGGATAGTAAGGTTTATTTTTGTGAGGTTTCAGATATAAAGAAGGAGCTTGATATTAGACAATGGAAAAAGGTGATCTTTGCTATAAAGTGTCTAAGTACTTGTCTGAATTTTGTTCCTGTTCTTGTGTTGTGTGGAAGGTAGAAATTGCAAGTGATGAAACTGGATATTTAACAGAGGAGAATTCTAAGTAAATGTTGAAAGAGTGTCTTCGTTTTTTTTGGACTGCTTATAATAAATTATGAGAACAAAGACATGAATTGAAAAAAGAATTGTTAAGTAAAAAGTAAATGGAACTTAAAAGATTTGGGAAATTCTCAGCTTATCTATATTGCAAAATATAGTATTTTTGGAAGAGAAAATTAAGGAAGTGGCTGAACTAGCATTTGATAAGAAAATTCATAAGTGTGTGAACCACAGACCTAATCAGTCACATCAGCAGAAACACTGCCAGTTTTAATTGAAGGGGATGGAGACCAGACAAAAGGAAGGAAGGCTTGTTAGATCTGTCAGACTGGACCATATTGCCACTTGGCAATGAAGGTGCACTATTCTTCAAGACAGAGGAAGCATGACTTGAAAAGGCAATTCAGAGATAATCAGGATTGCCTCCTTGGTTTCCAATGGGACACATCACCTCAGATTCAACAGACCATCATTGAAGAAACTGTCTAACCTATGAGGGAAGGTAGGGGGTAAGGGGGTAAGAGATCAACCAAAGGACTTGTATGCATGCACATGAGCATAACCAATGGACACAGACAGAGGGGTGGGGGTGAGGGCATATGCTGGGGGGGTGGGGGCAGCCAGGGAGAGGTCAATGAGGGAAAAAGGAGATGTATGTAATACATTAAACAATAAAGAATTTAAATTCAAAAACAGACTGGGCAGCAGCAGCTTCCTAACCTTTAGGGTGGGGTTGCCCAGGAGTCTTGGGGCTGTGAAGCAGCCATTTCCCCTCCACTCTTCACTCCCCTTCTATACCTCTAATTGCCTACCTTCCTCCAGCCCTGTGCAGCAGAACTGAGAGTGGATATGTTGATTAAAAAAATACTATCTTTGATTCTTAAAAGAAATATGAATGACTGTATCATTTATGGAAAGCAATTTGGGAACACTCATTAGAATTACAAATAGATATAGCAATCCTACTGATACAAATCTATTCCATAGCAATGAAGTTATTTCACAACACTGAGGTCCTTAGTACCCATTGTTCACACCATTTGAGTTGCTAAGTATTTTGATATCACTAAGAATAAAAACACCAAAGCCTAAGGCTATATGTACAAAGATGTTTATTACAACATTATTAATAATTGGAAAAGACCCCAGAAATTACATGAACCTCCATTTGTAGGAGAATGTTTATATGAATTGGGGTATATATAAAATGTAGCAAATGATATTGACACTAAAAGGAGTGCATTATAGATTTGTATGCAGGACAATTTACCTATGAGTTTTTTAATTTTTTGCCTGGGAAAAGCAAGATCCTGAAACAGTGGATATTATGATAATAGTTTTTAAAGAAAACACTCTCTAAAAAACATTAAATATATGTGTAGATATGTTTAGTTATATGTGTATTCATGTGAATATCTACATGTGTGAGAGAGAGAGGCAGACAGACCAAAGACAAAAGGAGAGAGAATATTATATGACCATGGACAAACAATTCACGTGTATATATGGGATATAAAGAAAGCAAGCTGAAGGGAAAAAATATCTATCTGTTTGGTGTTGAGGTGTATGAGTTCTTTATATATTTTTTATATCAATCCCTTGTCAGAGCTGTCATTTGCACATATCATCTCATATTCAGTTGGTTACTTTTTTGTTTTGTTGTCAGTTTCTTTCACTGTGCAGGAGCTTTTTAGTCTGATACAGTTCTATTCATGTTTTCTTTGCTTTTACTTTTCTTGCTTTTGGGGCAAAATTAATAAAATATTCTCTACAACCAAGATCCATAAGTTTAGTAGCTTTGTTTTCTTCTATGCAATTTATTCTTTCAGATCTTTTTCTTTATAAAATATATTTTTATTGATTTTTTAGAGAAAGAGGAAGGGAGAGGGATAGAGAGATAGAAACATCAATGAGACTGATCAGCTGCCTCCTGTATGCCTTCCATTGGGGATGGAGCCCACAACCCACACATGCGCCCTGACTGGGAATCAAATCATGACCTCTGGATTCCTGGGTCAAAACTCAACCGCTGAGCCACACTGGCTGGGCTCAGATCTCATATCACGTCTTCTGAATTAATTTCTGTACATGGGAACAAACTGTAATCTAGTTTCATTCTTTTGCCTGTGGTTTTCCAATTTTCCCCAGCACCATTTATTGAAGAGGTTTTCTTTTCTTTATTGTGTGTTTTGGCTCCTTTGTCAAAAATTATTTGCCCATATAGGATCATATAGGTTTGTGCCTTTGGTCTTTTTAATTGACTAAAAAAAATACATGCGGTTTTATTTCTGGGTTCTCAATTCCATTCCATTGGTCTGTATGTATGTTTTTCTGCCAATGCCATCCTGTTTTGATTATCATAGCTCTGTAGTATACTTTGAAGTCAGGCAGTGTGACACTTCCAGCTTCGTTCTTTTTTCTCAGGATTGCTTTGGCTATTCAGGAACTTTTGTGGTTCCATACAGATCTGATGATTTTTTTTTTCTATTTCTTTACAAAAGGATATTAGAGCCCTAGGAAGTTTGGCTCAGTGGATAGATCATTGGTCTGTGGACTGAAGGGTTCTGGGTTTGATTCTGGTCAAGGGCACATACCTCAGTTGCAGGCTCCTCCACTATATGCTATGGAATACCATTCAGCCATAAAAAATTATGAAGTACTGCCATTTGCAACAAGATGGATAGACCTTGAGAATATTACACTAAGCGAAATAAGTCAGTCAGAAAAAGTTAAGAACCATATGATTTCACTCAAATGTGGAATATAAAACTGAAACTCATAGACACAGACAATACTATGGTGATTACCAGAGGAAAGAGAGCAGGCAATAAAATGTAAAGGGGACCAAATATATGGTGATGGAAGATGATTTGACTTTGGATAGTGAACATGCAATATAGCATAGAGATGTATACCTGAAGCCTATATGATCCTATTAACCAAAGTCACCCCAATAGAATTAATTAAATTTTTAAAAATGATAATAAGCACATATATGCATTTATGTAAAATTATAAATATGCATTTGTGTGGACAATTTTTTGAGTCAACCAGCTTTCATAGAAAAGCTAATTTCAAGGTACTAAGAGGTAAATCAATGAAGATGAAATAAAGATAGTAGACAAAAACTATTTCTAGCAAAATGTTTGACAAAGGCTAGAGATAAGGAGTGGTGATTAGAGCGTGTTTTAGGTTCAAAAATATCATTTATGCTACAGGGGTGACTTGAGCTTATTTTATGTAGAAAGAAATAAAATTATTTGGCAGAATGGATAAGGGTAATTGTATAAAAATAGAAGGGACAATATTTATATACACAGGGGAGTTAGTAGCGTTTGGAACACTTTAGTAACTAAAATGGTAGAGATTCCTTTCAACTAGATAAAAGTAAAAGAAGAGAGGAAGAGTGCAGATAAAGACCTATTCTGGGTAAATAGAAAACCTTACAGTAGGGATTGTTGCTATTCTACCACATGACTCTGTTGTTTTCTTCAAAACTTAAAGGGAAATGATTGGATTTTTCTTTTTAATCAGGGACAAAGTCACTGGTGAGATACACACAGTAAAGATATTGATAAGCAAACTATGATTATTTAACTTTGTTATCAGCTTTTGAGTGACTACTTGACTGACCCTGTGTGTGATCAATGAGAGAATGATATGTTAGGATAATTACTCCTCTTTACCTAATTAGCATAACAATGCTGGTGACTAAAACAAAGACTTCCAATCTTTCAAACTTATTATAATATCTGAAAATCCAATTCAAATATAGATTTGTGATACAGTAAAACACTTCAAGAGTACATTATATATTGAAATTCTATCAGTCAATTGAAGTCTAAGTGTATATTTAATATGAAATCAGTAAAATGTTATAATAATTAATTATGACTTCAATTACTGGTAATTCTATGTACTAGAAATGTTAGTAATAAACTTAAAATGAATTGAAAATATAAAAATAGGCTGATAATTTATTCAAATATTAGGATCATTAGCTCAATAACTTTGGGAAGGACATGCAATTCTTTTTGAAGCTAGAATATTAATTGACTATGAAAATTTTTTCCATCTGGGAATTGTTGTGTGAGTATTACTACCATTAAATAAAATAACATTTTCTTAAATCAGATGCTATGAAAGAGAAAGGACATCTTACTGATTTAGTGACTATATTACCATGCAGTATTTTGCCTGGGCTGAGCAAACCCAACACATAATGTACATTGTTTCACAACTGACCTCCAGTGAAAGGAAGCGTGCATTTAACATTGCAAGCGTTCAATGCGGGAAAGACAAAGACACTCTAGCAGCTAAACAATCTGAGAAATGCTTCTCTCTCCATTGCATCAATTTTTTAAAGTAGTTGACTATTACAATGTTTGTTGTTTTTTTAATATATATTTTATTGATTTTTTACAGAGAGGAAGGGAGAGGGATAGAGAGCTAGAAACATCGATGAGAAAGAAACACCGATCAGGTGCCTCCTGCACACCCCCCACTGGGGATGTGCCCACAACCAAGGTACATGCCCTTGACCAGAATCGAACCTGGGACCCTTGAGTCCGCAGGCCGACGCTCTATCCACTGAGCCAAACCGGTTTCGGCAGACTATTACAATGTTAATAACACTACTACTAATTATTATTGTTAGACGTGAGCCGAGCAAGGACTATGGGTCAGGTAAGAAACTTACCAGGACTGAAAATCTCAGATACCTAGCAAGAAGCAAAAATGGGCAAATAAGAACCTCATCCCCAGGGTAACCTACCCTCCCCTAGCATATCGCTGGTTGTGCGGTTTGGAGCCCAGATCTTTTGAATCGCTGGTCAGGCAGTTTAGACCCCTTGACTTTTTCCTCCCTAAAGATAACATCTAGGCCTCAGTTGTATTTCAGCTCCAGGCCTAGAAAAGCAACGAAACCGGACAAGTGATGCTGTGGCTGCCTTAGGACCAGCTACATTGACTAATGACTCCCTGTCCTGTCAAGGACCAATCACTGGAGACCAGGACCCTAAAAGAGCACACCTGGGAAGCTGATGAATATTCTACTAAGACCCTCTCCTAAGACCTATCTTAAGATTTCCTCCTGCAAGAAAGAGATAAATACCCTCACAACAAAGGATCCAGGTCATGCTCTTCCTCCAAAGAGCAAGTGTTCCCTCATAGGCATGTAACCCCCAACCTTTAAGGGACCCCAGGGGAGCAATGGGCAGTTGCAGCTAGTCCTGGTCTCCAAGGCCCTGTTCTCTGACTTCCCAGTGAGCTAAAGCAGCCCAGCCTTGGCTTTTCTGTTGCTTCTTTGTCCCAGCCCATTACCCCAATTGGTACCACCTTTTACCTCCCAAGTCACTCAACATGTTTCCTTAGCCTTGGGTAATTAATGATTTTGCATGTGTTAGGGGTATTTTTTTTTCTACATGCCTTCTTAGCAGGAGATAAGAGTTCTACTCAAAACACGAAAAAACGGAACATCAGACGATCAACATGGACAGGACCCTGGGATGTGTGTGCTTCTCACCACTCCAACTGCTCTGAAGCTGGCAGGGGTAAAGCCCTCGATTCATCACACCAGAGTGAAGAGGGCTCCAGAAGGGGAAGAATGGGTGACTAAACCCAAGGAACACCTCAAGGAGGAACCTATTTATATCTTGCCTAGTAGGAGTTGGGACACCTATTGTTAATATACAGAATTATACTTATTCCATTCATTTTGGGTCTTCATGATTTGGGACCCACTGTCTGGGAAAAGGATGCAGGAATGTTTTCTCTAAAGGTTACTGCAGTAGCTTCCTGTGGCAAATGTCTAACTTTTACCAGATGTTCTAGTTATTGTCTTTAAGTATCTAATAACTACAATATGAATTGTTCTGATAATTTCACCCTCCCTTATAGTAATGGTCATACTAAGCTGCCAGCTGGTTGGTTTCTGATATGCAGGGTAACTGTTTATTCTTATATCTCTGCCAACAATACCAGAAGCCTTATTCCTTAGGATACTGACAGAAGATAGGGAACTTTGCCACAATTCCATTAAGAGTAATTACTAACAAATAGAAGGAGAAGGGAAATGTTAGCATATAGGGCAATACAATCCTTAATGGCCATTTGTAAACTTCCCATCACAGGAGACAAAGAGCCTGGACCTCAGGAGTCAGACCATTGTATGGATTTTAAATTGTCTTAAATACACCTTATTGCACACCTGCATTCCAAGCCCATAGACTCATCCCTAGACCTACTAATAACAAAAGTTTCCCACCAGTGACTGCATATAAGGATAAAACTCCAGCTCCTGCGTATTGCCATCATCTACCCAATGTCTTCTTAGCTCAGTGCTTTGCAGCCCTTCCCTTTGGCTATCCCATCCTCCTTCACCTTTCCTTAAGATAAATTCAATTTTTCTTTATTCACCATCTGAGTAGGCAATTTAGCCTGCCTACATGCACCATCTACCATGTTCACCTTTCAGTTGTGTTTTGTATAACACTGGATTTATTCTTCAGTCTTTGAGTTTATTGCCTATGACCAGTGGTCCAGTGCACGAAATTCGTGCACGGTGGGGGGGTCCCTCAGTCCCGGCCTGCACCCTTTCCAATCTGGGACCCTCGGGGGATGTCCGACTGCTGGTTTAGGCCTGATCCCAATGGACTGCTGGCTCCTAACTGCTCATCTGCCTGCCTGCCTGATTGCCCCTAACCACTCTGCCTGCTGGCCTGCTCGCCCCCAACTGCTCCCCCTGCCAGCCTGATCACCCCCAACTGCCCCCCTGCCAGCCTGCTCACCCCCAACTACTCCCCCTGCTGGCCTGCTCACCCCCAACTGCCCCCCCATCAGCCTGATCACCCCCAACTGACCCCTACTGCCAGCCTGCTCACCCCCAACTGCCCCCCCGTCAGCCTGATCACCCTCAACAGCCCCCCTAAATGGCCTGATCACCTATAACTGCCGGCCCATCCTTGCCTGATCACCCACAACTGCCCTCCCTTCTTGGCCCCTAACCGTCTATACCTCGACCCCAACACCATGGCTTTGTCCATAAGAACATCCAGAAGGTCTCTTGAAAGGTCTCCCAGTCTAATTAGCATATTACCCTTTTATTAGTATAGATAGAGGCCTGGTGCATGGGTGGGGGCCGGCTGGTTTGCCCTGAAGGGTGTCCAGGACCAGAGTGGGGGTTCCCTTGGGGGTGGGGCGGCCTGGGTGAGGGACTTGTGGTGGCTTGCAGGCCTGACAGTGTTGGCCTGGGCGAGGGGCTGGGGCAGTTTGCAGGCCAGCCATGCCCCCATGGTGTGGGGGGCCCTGCTGGGGGGGTATGGCCAGCCTGGCTGAGGGGCTGAGGGCTGTTTTCAGATTGGCCATGCCCCCCTGTGGGGACCCTCACCCCGATGGTGGTGTGGCAAGCCTGGGTGAGGGGCTGAGGGCCATTTGCAGGCCTCTCCCTCAGCAGCTGGCCCGGGCGACCCAAGCCTCCCACATGCTCAGGCCGGCTCTTTGGCCACCACCAGGGTGGGCTGGAAGCTTGGGTCACCCCCAGCGACAGAGAAAGTGACCCAAGCCTCCTGCCTGCTCAGGCTGGCTCCGTGGCTGCCGCCATCTTTGTCCCACTAATTTGCATATTCCCTCCTGATTGGCTGTGGGTGTCGTGGAGTGACAGTCAATTACCATATTACTCTTTTATTAGATAGGACAACATTTGTCTTCTTCCTGGGTTTCATGTGAATATTAATTTTAACACTTATCCATTCAGCATTCAGCCAAAATGTGCATCTCTAGAGACATTTATACTTTAACTAAACTTTGACAATTAAATTAGATAAACTAGCACTAGCCGGTTTGGCTCAGTGGATAGAGTATCAGCTTGCAGACCAAAGGGTCCTGGGTTTGATTCCGGTCAAGGGCACGTACCTTAGTTGCAAGCTCCTCCCCTGCCTGGGCCCTGATCCGGGTGTGAGCAGGGGGCAACTAATTGATGTATTTATCTCAAATTGATGTTTCTGACTTTCCCTCTCTCTCACTTTCTCTAAAAGATCAATGGAAAAATATCCTCAGATGAGGACTTAAAAAAAATGTTTTTTAAAATTAGATAAACTAGCAGTGGGTAGAAATTGTCCACTTTTTCTTTCTGGAAACTCTTTCCATTTGTGGGAGGAAGGATTAACTTTAAGGTAGAGGAGTGAAAAGTAACATGAATGTGGGTGGGATCTTGTGAAGAGAATAAAAAAATAGAGGAGCTATTTCATTGTTAACAAATATTGACAATCAGATGTTTACCAACAAAAAAAAAAACAAATATACACACTTAATCATGCTTAGTTGGGATTTTTATGGATTTATTGTTCATGAACATGTAATCAAAAATTATTATTTCATTTATGTACAAGATATCTGCTTAGTTGTGTTTGAAAGTTTACATAAGCATTTAGGGAAAAAAGGTATAAAATTTCACTATAGATTTTTAATTAGATAATCCTGGAAGATGATAGGTAATTCAGAGGAAAGTAGGTGGTATTGAAGGAGGAATACAAGAAAATAATTAATTAATAAGAAAAGAGAGAGATAAAATAATGTTTGCACACAGAAATTCCTCCTTCCAAAAGACATAGATCTACATTGATGACTAAGTGTCTGGACGTGGGCAAGATGCAGTTACCATAAGGATTTCACTGGGGGAATTGTGAGACTGTTTCTTATGCTTGCTCAAATCCAAATGTCACATTTCTGTATCCATTTACATTTTGTTTATTCTCATCACTACTTTGGATTCCCAGTGTGAGGAGCACTGAATTATTTTACTAGAAAAGGTAGCATTTGTCGTAGTTTTACTTCTATGGTTGCTTGTTATTCAGCTACTAGAGACCCAATGCTTGAAATTCGTGCAAGAGTAGGCCTTCCTTCCCCAGGCTGCCAGCACTGGCTTCCTTCTGGCACCTGAGACCTGGTCCTCCTTCACAGCCCTGGCTTCTTCCGGAAGGTCGTCAGAAAGGACATCCAGTCTAATTAGCATATTATGCTCTTATTATTATAGATGGATAAAAAATAATTGTGATGATTCATTTAAATAATATAACTCTGTATATTAAATTTTATAAGTAACATACTAATTTTGTATAACCTCCACTTTCTTTTAATTTTCTATTTCTAGATATCCTACTGTGTTATTTAGAATTAAAAATGAATATACTTTTATTGCCTTCTTACCAAGGAACACATCTTAACTCAATACCTCCATTTTGCATTTCAGATTTCTGAGATTGTTAACTCCATTTAAAATTTGAAATGTTATATAGCTTTCATTATTTGAGTGAGATAATCTCATACATATTGTGGGCTTGTAGTACAAAGCAGGCAATAGTTTGTTTGGACAGCAGATTCTCAAAACTATTTTTAAGTAGTGAACTAGCAAAAAGATTTTAGACAATTGCCCTGAGTATAAGTAAATAAACATATATATTAATTATAATGAAAATATTTTACTGTATTTTTCAACAACATGCTTTCAACTTACTTTGCATTTGAGTCTTTGTGAACATTATAGCATATAACTTTGTGAACATTAAAGCATATAACTTTAATTATTCATTTATTTTTTTCAACAAACCAATATGCTACTCAAGGACAAATATGACCTTCAAGAATGACACTTGAATGAAAAAAATGATAATAATAATAGTAGTAGTAACCATGATAATAGTATATAGAAAATACTAAGATAAACAAACCAATAAGAAACCTAGGCCCCCAGGAATGGTTATGAAAGGAGCTGACATTTCTAGCAAATATGCATAAATATTTGATAAGTGAATCAAGAAGAAAGGAATATGTTTCAATTAGATGGAGCAGCATTGGCCAAGCCTCAATGAAAAAATGATGTTAGAGATTCCAATACATACAGATAATTTGCATGGCCAGAGCTGGATTGAAATTGAAAATGGAGTAAATAAGCATAGAAACAGGCAGAAATGAGACCCTGAAGACTTGCATGTGCAAGTAAGGGATTCAGAACTTCAGAGCACTCCCTAGTTTAAACCCTTCTTTAAGCCTCTGATGGACATAGGTTCAAAGTATCATCTAATGAAGCCAGGCGGTTTGCTTTAGTGGATAAAGCATCTGCCTGCAGACTGAAGGGTCCCAGGTTTGATTCTGGTCAAGGGTTGTGGGCTCAATCCCTAGTAGTGGGCATGCAGGAGGCAGCCGATAGATGATTCTCTCTCATCATTCCATTGATGTTTCTATCTCCCTGTCCCTTCCTCTCTGAAATCAATAAAAATATATATTTTTTAAAAACTATCATTTAATGAGTGCACAAAATATTTTAATTATGAGTATCAGATGAAACTGATTCAGGTGGCCATATTAACTAATTTTTTCACCAGACAAATCATATCAAGTTGTAAATGCTATTTTGCCCCTATTCAACAGTTTGCTTAAATCTTGGGTGAACTAAATAGTACTTCATTTGGACCAGAATTTCAGACTAACCCCTTTCTATTCTTTTAAAAGGAAACTCTCTATTTTCCAACATTGCTGACAATCTCAAAACACTCATTTTGAACAAAAAAAAATGTAGTTCTTCATATCTTAATCAAATGTTTACAGTCAAATTAATTATTCCTTCTCTCATGATAGTGAAGTTCCATTGTAGTTTGCTTAAAGGACTCAATGATAGAAGCAAAATAAAAAATAAAAAACATTTCATGAAAAGCATACATAAGTGCCAACATGAATACCTCAATGTACTAGTCATTAGAAATCTAATATATTTATTATAGAATGAACATTAATATGAATTTCATTAAAATTTTGTTTAATTTTCTCAAATCATCTTTATTTTTTTAGAAACTAACATAGTGCCCAGTAATCTTTATTGACAGATAAGGATCATAGCTTTTAGCATAATTTTCAGTATAAAATAATGTTGCCATCTACTCTAATTAAGATATCCTGTGTTGAGTAAGAAAATAAAAATTGCCTTGTAAAAAAAAATCTTTCATTCTAAAGTTTCTTTCTCCTCTCATCAGTAGCAAGATACAAGTATGATTAGGTCTTTATGCTTATAATAAAATTAGGTATAATGTTCAAGAATTAAATTATGCATCATAAATAATTAGAAACAAAAGAGAACATGTAGGTTTTATAAAAAAAATGTGTAGATCAATTGTTTAGAACATAATTTAATTATCTTATAAAATGAGTCAAGTGGGAAAACAAGTTTTAATCTAATGCTAAGCAAGGCCTTTAGAGTTGCTATTCCACAATTGTTTTTGACTTTTATTTCCCAGTGATGGAAAGTATCTCTGATCCTGATACAGTTCCTTATTACTGGATCATTTTAACTCTTTGTGTATAATTCTACTTCATTCTTTTCATATTATATTCATCACATTCTCAGCTAATTATGATATTATTGAATACTAGAGGCTCAGTGCATGAAATTCGTGCATGGGGGGGAGGTCCCTCAGCCCGGCCTGCACCCTCTCCAATTCAAGACCCCTTGCGGAACATTGTTCTCACAATTTAGGACCACTGGCTCCTAACCATTCGCCTGCCTGATCACCCATAACCACCTCTCCCTGTCGGCCTGATTGTCCCTAACTTCCCTCCCCTGCTGGCCCAATCACCCCTAACTGCCCTCTCCTGCAGGCCTTATCACCCCCTAACTGCTCTCCCCTAATCGCCTCTGCCTCAGCCCCTGGCTTTGTCCAGAAGGACATCCGGAAGATGTCCAGTCTAATTAGCATATTACCTTTTTATTAGTATAGATATAGGGGTCTAGATGAAAAAATAAATATACATCATATTTTAGCTGATATTATAACAGAAAATCTCGGCGCTTTTTCCCAGTTATTAATGCTTACTGGTCATAAACACTTAGCAGTTTTATTCAATTATTAGAAAGCATTCTAAATTGGTTACCCAGAAACTGGTTGGCCATGTCCCAGGTAGCAAATGAATTAAAAGAAAATATTTACCATCTCAGAAGGGGCAATCTTTGGAAAATTTATAGTTGACTCCACTAAAATGTTAGAGACACAGTAGCAAAATACCCATAATGAGTGGTAACATCTTGCTTCTTAATGTTTTTAGTTAGTGGCACAATATTTCTTATGTTTCATGAATATAGTGTTCAGTCTGATTTTCCATTCATTTATACACTCTGGTCCCTATATCTATCCTATTAGTGAACTCTGCCCTTTTTTCTGAAAGTCATATTCTGCATGTGTTCTTTCTCTCAACTCACAAGGCATAATTAGGCTCAGAATGCCTCTTGCCTGCTATCTTGTCTATTTTCTCATGGGAATTTTGCTATGTGTCTTCTCCACTCACTCTTAATCTTTCCCTCAAATATTTCTTTTTATTTGGAAAAGCTAACCTCTATCCCATTCCCTTTCCTGCCTTACTTAATATGGGACAACATTAGGCTATCATTAGATAAAAAACAGACTCTGCTTTAATATCATTTGTTCAACTGTTTTGGAATACATATTGACAGAGAGAAGATAGATTTTGAAGTTCAAGGCAATTGAGTGAAATAATGTGAAAACTACTCCTATTACTTTGAGCCTGACTCATCAAACAGCTAAAGAGGGCATCAGAGGAATTAAAATTAATGAGCATTCTCTTGTTTCTCTACAAAGATACCTGGTAAGTCCCCAACTGTTATGTATTACAAGTAAAATCTTCAAAGCTAAATTTCTGGCTGCATAGCAGGAGGCTGAATATTTAATAGTGAGGTTAAAGATAAGTTAAATAATTTTTGTGATGGCTGACATCTGTGAAGTCCTGTGGGTCTCTATATTCTTTAAATTGAACATGCATAAAACAGTTGGTAAAGTTTCATTCCCTTGAGGGTAACTAAGAAGTGACTGTGAGAAAATCTCATACATCATTTACACCAGGTTTGAAGCCTCAGGAGGTTCAACTGGTCCCCATTCTTGTCCCAGCTATGAGATGCGGGTGAGTAAGTAACCCTGCTGACACCCTGACCTGACCCAACCTTCTCAAGCAGATCCCTTGTCACCCAGCCGATACATGGCTGGAAAAAAATTAGAGGGAACACTGACCATCGTGACCCAGCAGGATTGCTGTGGGGCAAAGGCCATACTAAAATATCAATGCAACTGCAAGATATGAATACATTAGAAAGGGTTCAGAGGACAGACACAAAAATAACAAAGCACGTTAAAAACAGACTTATGTAGGAAGATTAAAGGGACTTAAATTATGTAGCTGTGAGGATTGAAAGCTGAGGACAAATAGAAGAACACACTTCAGGATAGTAAAACACCTGTCCTTTGTTTTGTTCCATTGCAATCAAGAATACGTGGTTTTAACATCAGGGATAAATTATCTCTTCCTTTGGAAAGAAGTGCCTGACCTCTGCAGACACCTTAGATGTGATATTTGTAGTATCTGATAGATTGATAACAAAGATAATCTCCATTGGCCTATCCCAGTAACATACTCCAGAAGTTGAAGCCGTTTAAGTCTGATTTTTCAAAACTATGTCTATGGTTACACTGGGCAGCACACACTCCAAAACACTGGCCTTATCACATGTGGGTACAAAGTGCCAGTGTACACCAATTTACAAATCTTAAAGTTAATTATGTAGTTAGAAAAATGGACCAAGTCTGGAAGCAGTAACTAAATGATCATTTTTAACTGGTTATTACAGATATATCTAACGTATATTCAAAATACAAAATGAATTAGAAAAATATTACCACAATTACTATGTTTAGTTGCACAAAACATTATTTGGGATCTATGTTATTTCAATGCGTAGGCTGGTAAAACAAAATTCTAAAGTGCAGGTGAGACCTACAATCTGCTCTCATTTGGGGGACCATATGCTTTTGAGTGGACCAGTATAATCAAGGCTAATGGCACCTTGTTTTTGTTCTTTGTTGCAGCTTTGATTTTCACTCCTAACTTGTAGGACAGCTTAAATGGTTGAGTTGTTTAAAGTGCTTAATTACTCATGTGGTGGCTGTTACCAATACAGGATACACAGACAGCTATTGTGTCCCAGCTGATGTTACAATACTAAATGGGACCTGATTACTGTACATTGCTTTTCAATGCTGTTAATTTACATGTTTGAATAAGCCTGTTGGGACTCCATTTTGCAGCTATTGCTCCTTGTACTCTGCTTAGGATCTCTTTGGGAAACAGTATGAAATTGTTTTTCTCTATTCATCAGAATAGACAGTTTGGAGCTGCGACACCGTGGCCATTATGCATTGCACCATTATGTATTGTGCCCCATTACATATTGGATTGCTGCACTTGTTTTTCTTTTTCTTTCTTTTTCCCTCCTTAGTGCTTAGTCTGTGTATTATTGAATAATCCTCTTAAATGTGAAAACCACCATTTGTATGTAATTGTTAATGAGAAGTACAGAAGCGTTTTAAGAAAAAAAAAAGATATTCACCAGGTGGGTTCATAGATTTCTGGAATTAATTTTATAGGTGGTAATGGAAATAAATGATTCTTCCTTTAAAAAACTAAGTAATAAAATGGTTTTGGTTATTTCAACTCAATGACTATTCAGTCCATTAGGACTCAATAAAATGTTGACAAGTTAGCCCCTGCAAAAAATATTTTAAACTTTGTATTTCCATTACATTTTCTAGTCAATTAAAGAAAAATAATAAAATTTTTATTCATCAATATACAAATCTATTTCAAATTTAAAAATCAGTCAATGATGTGCATTAAATGTCCAGGTAAAACCAGCTTCCAGCATTTTCTGTGTTAGAGGATTTGCCTGGCACTCACATAAACCGTATATGACAGAGTTGATAATTCTTGTGAACAAATAGCACAGTATTTTGCACATCTTTTCAATCATCAATAAAAAAAAAAAAGTTTAAAAAAAAATTCTAAATTTCTTTCCAATTGGATTTGCCTTGATTTTTCTGTAAGAAAGATAATGGCAGGATGATTTTAACTTTTTTATTGAATTTATTGGGATGACATCTATGTTAGTAATAGCCTAGGTCTGTCACGACTGGCGGGATGGCCAACATGAGGTGGGGGCGCAGGTGCGGTGAGGTCGTTAGCCTCCGGCCCAGGCCAGGCAGAGGCCTAACAACTTCACCGCTGCCTCCGCGGTTGACTCCAGCAGGACCTGGGCCCTCCCCGCTGTGGACCAGAGGCCCTTTTCCTGATACCATGTTCCCAGGATCTCTCAGACCCATTTGTGGAAGTCAGGAAACACTGCTTGTGGTCATCCTGCCCTGGAGACTCCCAGGGCTGACAACAAGGGTGGGCTTCTGTGGGGTCCCCTCTGTTATGTGATCCAGGGTCGCTACATCCTAATGTTGACTCTGGCAGGACTTGGGATGGTCCTCTGCATATCTGAGGTCCCACTCCCTATACCAAAGCCCCTGAGTCTCTGAGACCCAGATGAAGAAATTGCCTATTGTCATCCCACCCTGGGGACTCCCAGGGCTTACAGCAGGGGAGGGCCTTGGTGGGGTCCCCTCTGTTGTGGTGTCCAGAGTCCCTTTAGTGTTTCCTCAGGGTCCTCACCTTGACTCTGGTAGGACTTGGGCTGGTCCTCACCAGGCGGTGTGCTTCTGGAATACCCCTCTGGTCCTCACCAGCGGGCGCACCAGACTCCCAATGTTATCTGGCAGGACATTGGAGGTCCTCTGCATATCTGAGGTCCCGTTCCCTATACCAAAGCCCCTGAGTCTCTGAGACCAACAGAGGCCGGCCCCTTGCCTGTGGGGGTCCACCTGGCCACACCGGGTCAGGTTTTACAGCTAGGATGGGCGCGGCCAAGGTGGGGGTCGCCCGCTGTTGTAGGTGTTCCCAGAGTCCCATTTAGATGTTAGACTCAGGGTCCTGGTGCAAGGACTTTGGCCGGATGCTTGGCTAGTCCTACCTGCATATCAGAGGTCCCCCCCACCTCCCCCGCCCCGGCGGTCCCACTCCCTATACCAAAGCCCCTGAGTCTCTGAGACCCAGATGAAGAAATTGCCTATTGTCATCCCACCCTGGGGACTCCCAGGGCTTACAGCAGGGAGGGCCTTGGTGGGGTCCCCTCTGTTATGTGATCCAGGGTCGCTACATCCTAATGTTGACTCTGGCAGGACTTGGGATGGTCCTCTGCATATCTGAGGTCCCGTTCCCTATACCAAAGCCCCTGAGTCTCTGAGACCCAGATGAAGAAATTGCCTATTGTCATCCCACCCTGGGGACTCCCAGGGCTTACAGCAGGGGAGGGCCTTGGTGGGGTCCCCTCTGTTATGTGATCCAGGGTCGCTACATCCTAATGTTGACTCTGGCAGGACTTGGGATGGTCCTCTGCATATCTGAGGTCCCACTCCCTATACCAAAGCCCCTGAGTCTCTGAGACCCAGATGAAGAAATTGCCTATTGTCATCCCACCCTGGGGACTCCCAGGGCTTACAGCAGGGAGGGCCTTGGTGGGGTCCCCTCTGTTATGTGATCCAGGGTCGCTACATCCTAATGTTGACTCTGGCAGGACTTGGGATGGTCCTCTGCATATCTGAGGTCCCACTCCCTATACCAAAGCCCCTGAGTCTCTGAGACCCAGATGAAGAAATTGCCTATTGTCATCCCACCCTGGGGACTCCCAGGGCTTACAGCAGGGGAGGGCCTTGGTGGGGTCCCCTCTGTTATGTGATCCAGGGTCGCTACATCCTAATGTTGACTCTGGCAGGACTTGGGATGGTCCTCTGCATATCTGAGGTCCCACTCCCTATACCAAAGCCCCTGAGTCTCTGAGACCCAGATGAAGAAATTGCCTATTGTCATCCCACCCTGGGGACTCCCAGGGCTTACAGCAGGGGAGGGCCTTGGTGGGGTCCCCTCTGTTATGTGATCCAGGGTCGCTACATCCTAATGTTGACTCTGGCAGGACTTGGGATGGTCCTCTGCATATCTGAGGTCCCGTTCCCTATACCAAAGCCCCTGAGTCTCTGAGACCCAGATGAAGAAATTGCCTATTGTCATCCCACCCTGGGGACTCCCAGGGCTTACAGCAGGGAGGGCCTTGGTGGGGTCCCCTCTGTTATGTGATCCAGGGTCGCTACATCCTAATGTTGACTCTGGCAGGACTTGGGATGGTCCTCTGCATATCTGAGGTCCCGTTCCCTATACCAAAGCCCCTGAGTCTCTGAGACCCAGATGAAGAAATTGCCTATTGTCATCCCACCCTGGGGACTCCCAGGGCTTACAGCAGGGAGGGCCTTGGTGGGGTCCCCTCTGTTATGTGATCCAGGGTCGCTACATCCTAATGTTGACTCTGGCAGGACTTGGGATGGTCCTCTGCATATCTGAGGTCCCACTCCCTATACCAAAGCCCCTGAGTCTCTGAGACCCAGATGAAGAAATTGCCTATTGTCATCCCACCCTGGGGACTCCCAGGGCTTACAGCAGGGAGGGCCTTGGTGGGGTCCCCTCTGTTATGTGATCCAGGGTCGCTACATCCTAATGTTGACTCTGGCAGGACTTGGGATGGTCCTCTGCATATCTGAGGTCCCACTCCCTATACCAAAGCCCCTGAGTCTCTGAGACCCAGATGAAGAAATTGCCTATTGTCATCCCACCCTGGGGACTCCCAGGGCTTACAGCAGGGGAGGGCCTTGGTGGGGTCCCCTCTGTTATGTGATCCAGGGTCGCTACATCCTAATGTTGACTCTGGCAGGACTTGGGATGGTCCTCTGCATATCTGAGGTCCCACTCCCTATACCAAAGCCCCTGAGTCTCTGAGACCCAGATGAAGAAATTGCCTATTGTCATCCCACCCTGGGGACTCCCAGGGCTTACAGCAGGGGAGGGCCTTGGTGGGGTCCCCTCTGTTATGTGATCCAGGGTCGCTACATCCTAATGTTGACTCTGGCAGGACTTGGGATGGTCCTCTGCATATCTGAGGTCCCACTCCCTATACCAAAGCCCCTGAGTCTCTGAGACCCAGATGAAGAAATTGCCTATTGTCATCCCACCCTGGGGACTCCCAGGGCTTACAGCAGGGAGGGCCTTGGTGGGGTCCCCTCTGTTATGTGATCCAGGGTCGCTACATCCTAATGTTGACTCTGGCAGGACTTGGGATGGTCCTCTGCATATCTGAGGTCCCACTCCCTATACCAAAGCCCCTGAGTCTCTGAGACCCAGATGAAGAAATTGCCTATTGTCATCCCACCCTGGGGACTCCCAGGGCTTACAGCAGGGAGGGCCTTGGTGGGGTCCCCTCTGTTATGTGATCCAGGGTCGCTACATCCTAATGTTGACTCTGGCAGGACTTGGGATGGTCCTCTGCATATCTGAGGTCCCACTCCCTATACCAAAGCCCCTGAGTCTCTGAGACCCAGATGAAGAAATTGCCTATTGTCATCCCACCCTGGGGACTCCCAGGGCTTACAGCAGGGAGGGCCTTGGTGGGGTCCCCTCTGTTATGTGATCCAGGGTCGCTACATCCTAATGTTGACTCTGGCAGGACTTGGGATGGTCCTCTGCATATCTGAGGTCCCGTTCCCTATACCAAAGCCCCTGAGTCTCTGAGACCCAGATGAAGAAATTGCCTATTGTCATCCCACCCTGGGGACTCCCAGGGCTTACAGCAGGGGAGGGCCTTGGTGGGGTCCCCTCTGTTATGTGATCCAGGGTCGCTACATCCTAATGTTGACTCTGGCAGGACTTGGGATGGTCCTCTGCATATCTGAGGTCCCACTCCCTATACCAAAGCCCCTGAGTCTCTGAGACCCAGATGAAGAAATTGCCTATTGTCATCCCACCCTGGGGACTCCCAGGGCTTACAGCAGGGAGGGCCTTGGTGGGGTCCCCTCTGTTATGTGATCCAGGGTCGCTACATCCTAATGTTGACTCTGGCAGGACTTGGGATGGTCCTCTGCATATCTGAGGTCCCACTCCCTATACCAAAGCCCCTGAGTCTCTGAGACCCAGATGAAGAAATTGCCTATTGTCATCCCACCCTGGGGACTCCCAGGGCTTACAGCAGGGGAGGGCCTTGGTGGGGTCCCCTCTGTTATGTGATCCAGGGTCGCTACATCCTAATGTTGACTCTGGCAGGACTTGGGATGGTCCTCTGCATATCTGAGGTCCCGTTCCCTATACCAAAGCCCCTGAGTCTCTGAGACCCAGATGAAGAAATTGCCTATTGTCATCCCACCCTGGGGACTCCCAGGGCTTACAGCAGGGAGGGCCTTGGTGGGGTCCCCTCTGTTATGTGATCCAGGGTCGCTACATCCTAATGTTGACTCTGGCAGGACTTGGGATGGTCCTCTGCATATCTGAGGTCCCACTCCCTATACCAAAGCCCCTGAGTCTCTGAGACCCAGATGAAGAAATTGCCTATTGTCATCCCACCCTGGGGACTCCCAGGGCTTACAGCAGGGGAGGGCCTTGGTGGGGTCCCCTCTGTTATGTGATCCAGGGTCGCTACATCCTAATGTTGACTCTGGCAGGACTTGGGATGGTCCTCTGCATATCTGAGGTCCCACTCCCTATACCAAAGCCCCTGAGTCTCTGAGACCCAGATGAAGAAATTGCCTATTGTCATCCCACCCTGGGGACTCCCAGGGCTTACAGCAGGGGAGGGCCTTGGTGGGGTCCCCTCTGTTATGTGATCCAGGGTCGCTACATCCTAATGTTGACTCTGGCAGGACTTGGGATGGTCCTCTGCATATCTGAGGTCCCACTCCCTATACCAAAGCCCCTGAGTCTCTGAGACCCAGATGAAGAAATTGCCTATTGTCATCCCACCCTGGGGACTCCCAGGGCTTACAGCAGGGAGGGCCTTGGTGGGGTCCCCTCTGTTATGTGATCCAGGGTCGCTACATCCTAATGTTGACTCTGGCAGGACTTGGGATGGTCCTCTGCATATCTGAGGTCCCGTTCCCTATACCAAAGCCCCTGAGTCTCTGAGACCCAGATGAAGATTCCAGTCTGACTAAGAGTCACTTTTCTCCACAGGTCGGACCCCAGCCTCCGGGAGAGAGGACTGCTACAGCGGTGGTCTGTAGTTTTCTCCAAAACTCACGCTGTTTCTATTTCTCCTCTCTATAGAAATTGTCTCCCTCTGCTTCACAATAGGAGGGGGAGCCAGCACGGCCTAGACACCTGGTTAGGCGGTGGGGCCAGATGCCCTGTTCTTACTTACAAAGAAGCCTGTGGGAAAAGTCAAGGCCACTGTCTGGAAAGAGGACAGGCAGGAAGGTAGGGGCCTGATGCCCAAGCCACTGCTGCGGGAGTGCTTTGCTATGTGCAAACTGTCTCTCCCTGCAGCCCCAGCTGTGTTTGGCTCACCACTAGGTGCCAAGCAGTAGTGAGAGACAGGGATGGCAAGGCCCTATAACTGGTAAACAGGGTTAACAGGAAAGGGTAAAGGAAAGGCACTCTCCATAGACCGAGAGCTTTCAGGGCTTTCAGACTCTCCCAGAGAGGAGGAGTCTGACTGAGGGACTGCGCAGAGGTGCAAGGCCGGTTGTATAGGGGCTAAGCTGCCTTTGTGCAGCAAACAACTTTCTCCCGTGCCAGAATACATTTTAGGGAAATGAGAAAGACTGTGTTTGCAGCTAGAGAGAAGAACTGACCACCACACACAAGCCCTAACAGTGGCTTACAGAGAACTGTGCAAGGTGACTCCCCTGCTACACTCCCAGGTGCCAATTGTAGCCAAGAGCATAGATCACCCTGCATGGCATTAGAGCAATGCCCTACATGTTGGACTTGGCTGATGCCTTCTTCTCATGAACATGGCTCCAGAGAGACAAGGACAATTTTGCTTTGTGTAGAAAGGTAAAAAATGGACTTTAGTCACCTCCATGAAATGTTTGTATAGCCCTACCATGTGTCAGGTTTGGTAGCAGAAAATTTGGCTGCCTGAAGTGGCCACAGTGCCAATATTGTACTTCATTATGTCAATATGTTATATTAATCTTTGATTCTCTTACAGATCTGAATACAGCTGCCACCAATTACTATAGACCTATGTAGGTCTACAGGCTTTAGTAGTCTTTGGGAGTAACTGGCAAATGTCCAGTTTCCCACACTTAGCGTCGTTGTTATGGCCCTATGTTAGCTGTTCTAGAAGAGGGTTATATAGGGTTGAATCCCAAAAGAAGTGAAGGGTACCTAGCTGCCAAAAGGGCAGGTGCCCAAGTGGGCAATGACAATCAGAAGATCTTAAAGCAGGACAGTATATTTTTCTCCTTATATAATTCCTCCAAAATTTGGCAATACTTAATAAATGAATCATGGCAATGCATTTCTTTGCATAAATTCAGTAAGAACGGTTTCCAATAGTGGTTTTATTGACCGAAAACTTTGACTGGAATATCATGTTTTAAAGAGCCCTGTCTGAACTCTGAAGACTTGAAGCCAATTAGAGTGCCACGGAAAAGGCCTGGTGTCCTGCTTGGTAGCCCTGAAAATAAATGGTTCTGGAGTGTCAGGCCCATACCCTACCATCACTGGCAGTTGGTCAGAGTAGAAGGGGAGCAATAAGAGCACCTCTGTGTCACTGCGGAATACCCACACACTCTATGCTGCAACGAGTAGGAGGGCTACTGAGATGGGCCTTAAAGCCTAAGGCATAGGCTCAGGTAGAGCCACTGCAAGTGAGGAATTCACTTAACTCAGCAGATACTGCAGGCAGGCCTTATGGAAGCTGGATGGCTTGACTTTCTGGCCCTACAGGGCACATTAAGATTCAATCATGAAATTCCGGCAAAGGTAGTCAGTTACCATTCATATCGTGTTGATAAATTAGTTTTGATTTGGCTCTTTTAATAAACAGAAGGATAATTTTAAGGAGAAAAAATTATATTTCATTAAAAGTTATTAGAACTAAAATGTTTTCTTTCCCTTCTACCGGACCATTTGTTACAGTTTGTCTCTGCCAGGTCACAAGCCTACCTCCTTAGGTGCCCAGGCATCATCATCCCTCTAACAGACAGCAAGATCTCTTGGCTCTGAAAGAAAACTCCGCCCCTCTTCAGCATGGAAGTAGCCAGAGGAGCCCACCGATATCCATTTTCCCTGAAAGAATTCAGAGCCAGGATCCTTGAGGTAATATATTAGGCAGTAAGACAGAAATAAGCAGAGTAAGGACAATGGGCCAACTTGCACTACCAGATGTAACAAAGTCTTTCCACCTCTATATATGAAATAAGGGGCTTAGACCGAACCATCTGGTCTCAGGCACTCACCTGCGGGATGTCAGCACAAAAGGCCAAATTAATTGTTTTTTTCAGGCTCTCTGGTGGGGTAAAAGACAAATCAGTAACAATTTATACTGATAGCAGGTATGCGTTTGCAATGGCTCACGTACACAGTGCTATTTACAAGAAACGAGGACTTTTAACTTCAGCCGGGAAGGGCATTGAAAATAAGGAAGAGATTCTGGTTCTACTAGAAGCCACCTGGCTACCCAAAGTAGTGGCATTGGTCCACTGTAAGGGCCACTAGAAAGGGGACTCCCCATAAGCAAGAGGGAACCGAGGTGTGAACGAAGAGGCCCGGGAGGCTGCCCTAAAAAGCAGTGGGGCCTCTACAGATTCTAGCGACTCTTCCAGACCCTAACCTACCTGACTAAGACAGAAACAGCCAACATAGTAGCTAAGAAGTTACTCCAGGAAATATTTCCCAGATTTAGAAAAATAAATAAAAGTTGAAATCCATAACCAATCTTATGGATTTCAACTAAGTCCTTACAGGCTTTACAGTCCACCCAAAGAGCAGTCCAGAAGCATGTCCACGATGCTCTGCCTGTACCAACTTCTGATCTGGTTCATCCCTTCCACCCTGGTGACTCTGTTTGGGTAAAGAAATTCACCACCCAAGGACTGACTCCTACCTGGAAGGGACCATACATTGTCATCCTGACCACCCCTACAGAAGTCAAGGTCGACGGGATCCCAATGTGGCTTCATCACACCCAGCTGAAGGCAGCACAGGCAGAATAGAGAATCCAGGACTCTTCGGATCCTCTAAAGATAAAACTTTCACATGTGCTGTGTTATTAATTCTCTTTGTAGGACTTGGTAAAGGAAATCTCAAAGCTGAGTAGGTTAGCAATGTTAACAACCCCTTTATGATTCATTAACAGTAGCAAAATTACAGTTATGAAGTAGCGACAAAAATAATTTTATGGTTGGGGGTCACCACAACATGGGGAACTGTATTAAAGGGTCACGGCATTAGAAAGGTTGAAAACCACTGACCTAGAAGGATATAAAAAGGGAATACTCCTTCCTGTGTTTGTTCAGAATTTGACAGAGGTATTCTGCTCTGAACTCGCATGCAATAATGATGATTCCTAACTAATTGACTCATTAAGGTGTCTTGTCTAGCTCACTGATTGACAATACAACACTTCCATCACTATATATCCCTCCTGTAACTGCTTCTACCTCTTCCCACCCCTGCTTTCCTCTAACAATCACCATACTCTTGTCTGTGTCCAAGAGTCTTTCCTTTTTTTTTTTTTTAGCTTAATCCTTTCACTCTTCTCACTCAGCCCCAGCCCCCAAGCCCCTCCACTCTGACAGCTGTTAGTCTGTTCTCTGCCTCCACCTCATTTGCTAGTTTATCTTGTACATTAGATTCCACATGTAAGTGAAATCATGTGGTACTTGTCTTTCTGACTGGCTTATTTCACTTAGTACAATACTCTCCAGGTCCATCCATGCTGTTGCAAAAGATAAGGTTTCCCTCTTTTTTATTCAATTGTGTAAATGTACTGCAGCATTTTTATCCACTCATCTACTGATGGACACTTGGGCTGTTTCCAAATCTTGGCTGTTAGGTCTGATCAAAAAATTGAATCAATACACCTCCCCCAGGAACTGGCTTTTCAGGCCATTTCGCTATGGACATTCCCTTTGCTGAGACCACATTTCACCTGCTGAGACCACATTCCATTATCTCCCCTCCAGGTATGCACAAAGAAGTCTCCGTCCAGAAAAAGCCCACCAAAAGTCCTTTAAAAGCAGCTGGCTCCTGTTCACTGGGTGCAGGAGCCATCCAGGCTCAGCCACCTGGAGTGTGGATGATCGAATAAATTCATAACCCCTCACCATTTTGGTCTCGTGCATTCCTCCTTCGGCAACCTAACATTGTCTATTGCAAATAATACGGCAATCAACATGGGGGTGCATATATTCTTTCGAATTTGTGTTTTGAGTTGTATATATGCTCAGAAGTGGGATCACTGGGCCAAAAGGCAGTTCCATTTTTAATTTTTTGAGTCAACTCCATACTGCTTTCCACAGCAGCTGAACCAATCTGCATTCCCACCAACAGTTCACCAGGGTTCCTGCTTCTCCACATCCTTGCCAACACTTGTAATTTATTGATTTACTGATGATAGCCATTCTGATAGGTACTTCATTGAGGTTTTAATTTGCATTTCTCCAATGATTAGTGAAGTTGAGCATAGTATTTTGTATATATTGACTATCTCTATGTCCTCTTTGGAGAAGTGTCTATTCAAGTCCTTTACTATTTCTTACTTGGATTTTTTTTTGTTTTTATGATGTTGAGTTTTAGATGATTCTTATAAATTTTGTATATTAAGCCTTTATCAGATATATCATTGGTGAATATGATAGTGAAGGAAGGAATTGAGGAAAATACAAAGAAGTGAAGCATATACTGTGCTCATGGATTGGAAGAATTAAGATTATTAAAATGTCTATATTGCATAAAGCAATGCAATTGGTACTAAAATATCAATGGCATATTTCACAAATTTAGACAAAATATTCCAAAAATTTATATGGAACCAAAAATGACTCTGAATAGCTTCAGAAATCTTGATAAAAAGCAACAAAATTTGAGGTATCACAACACCAGACATCTAACTAAATTATAAAGATCTGTGAAGGCTTTTTAGTTTGATGTAGTCTCATTTGTTTATTTTTTTCTTTTGTTTCCCTAGTCCGAGGTTATATATCAGAAAAAGACATTGTTATAAGATATGTTTGAGAGTATACTGCCTATATTTTCTCCTAGGATTTTCATAGTTTCAAGTCTAACATTTAAGTCTTTGTTTGAGATTATTCCTGTGCATGGTGTAAGAAGCTGGTGTAGTTTCATTTTTATGCATGTATCTGTTCAATTTTCCCAACACCATTTATTGAATAAATTATCTTTACCCTATTGTATTTTTTACCTCCTTTGTAAAATATTAATTGACCATAAAGGCATGGGTTTACTTCTGGGCTCTCTATTCTTCTCATTGATCTATGTGTCTGTTTTTATGCCAGTACCATGCTGTGTTGATTACTATGGCTTTGTAGTATAGACAAATATCAGGAACTGTGATCTCTCCAACTTTTTTTTTCTTTTGCAAGAATGTTATGGCTATATTGTTGTTTCATTTAAATTTTTTAAATATATGTTCCAATTCTGAGAAATATGTTATTGGCATCTTGATAGAAACTGTGCTGAATGTACATATTGCTTTGGGTGGTATCAGCATGTTAATGATGTTAATTCTTACCATCTACAAACACAACAAATGTTTTATTTATTTGTATCTTCTTCAATTTTTTCCTTTAGTGTCTTTTACTTTTTAAATTACAGTTCTTTTACATCCTTGGTTAAATTTATCCCTAGGTATATTTTTGAAGCAATTGTAGATGTGATTTTTTTCATAGTTTTCCTTTCTGATAGTTTATTATTGGTATACAAAAATGCAATTGAATTCTGTGTATTTGTTTTGTATAATGCTACTTTACTGAATTCATTTATCAGTTCTGGTATTTTTGGTGGAATCTTTAAGTTTCTCTCTATACAAGATCATGGCATCTGCAAATAATGACAGTTTTACTCTTCCTTTCCAACTTGAATGCCTTTTATTTCTTATTCTTGCCTGATTGCTGTGGCTAGAACTTCCAGTACTATCCTATCTAATAAAAGAGTAATATACAAAAATTGATCGTACCTCCACTACACCCACAAGCCATGCCCACAAGCCATGCTCACAAGCCAATCAGGAGTGAATATGCAAATAAACCCAACCAAGATGGATGCAGGCACGGAGCAGAAGGGAGGCTTGGGTTTTCCCTGCAATGGAGGAAGCCAAGCTTTCTGCCTGCCCTTGCTGGCCCAGGCCTCCACTCAATGCTATGAAGTTTCAATGATATAAGATAAATAAATCCCAACAAAAATGGCAGCAGCCACAGAGCTGGAGAGAGCAGGAAGCTAGGGTTGCCCCCGGAGACGGAGGAAGCCAAGCTTTCTGCCTGCCCTGGCCTGCCTTGGCCTCTGTTTAAGGCTACAAAGTTTCAATTATAGAAGATAAATAAATCCCAACAGAAATGGCTGCGGCCAGGGAGCGAGCAGGAGGCTTGGCTCCACTCAAGGCTACAAAGTTTCAATTGTAGAAGATAAATAAATCCCAGATACCAGGGCCTCTGCTTGGGTCGTCGGGGGATGTGGCCAGCCTGCAAACCTCCACAGGACCCTCGCCCAGGCCACCCCATGCCCCAAGGGAACTCCCACCCTGGTCCAGGACACCCTTCAGGGCAAACCAGCTGGCCCCCACCCATGCACCAGGCCTCTATCCTACCTAATAAAAGTGTAATATGCAGATTGACCATCATTCCAACACACAAGATGGCTGCCCTCATGTGGTCAAAGATGACTGCCCCCATGTGGACACAAGATGGCCATCACAAGATGGCCAGCAGGAGAGGGCAGTTGGGAAGGACCATGTCTTTAAGGGAGGGCAGTTAGGGGTGACCAGGCAAGCAGAGGAGGGAAGTTGGGGGTGACTGGGCCTGCAGGGAAGGGCAGTTGGGGGAGACCCAGGCCTGCAGGTGAGGGCAGTTAGGGGTGACCAGGCCTGCAGGGGAGGGCTGTTAGGGGCAAACAGGCTGGCAAGGGAGCAGTTAGGCATCAATCAGGCTGGTAAGGGAGTGGTTAGCGGGTGATCAGGCTGGGCTGAAGGACACCCCCTGCCCCCTGTGCACAAATTTCATGCACCAGGCCTCTAGTGTTGAATAAGAGTGATGAAAGGAGACACCCCTGTCTTGTTTCTGATCTTAAGGGAAATGACAATCTTCCAAAACTGATTCAGGAAGGATCAGATAATTTGAATAGACAGAGTACAAAGAGTAAAATTGAAGCAGTAATAAACAAAGACCTCCCCCCCAAAAAACCAAAAGACCTGGACCAGATTGCTTTATAGGTCAATTTTACAAAATATTTCAGAAAGAACTAACACCTATCTTTCTCAAACTATTCCAATAATTCAAGAGGAAGGTAAACTCCCAAGCTCATTTTATGAGGCCAGAATTATCCTAATTCCTAAACTAGATAAAAGACACTAGAAAGAAAATTCTAGGCCAATATCCATGATGAACATAGATGCTAAAATACTCAACAAAGTATTAGCAAACCAGGTCCAGCAATACATTCAAAAGGTCATACACCATGATCAAGTGGGATTTATTCTAGGGATGCAAGGTTGGTACAATATACACAAATCAATAAACATGAAACACTACATAAACAAAATGAAAGATAAAAAACACATGACCATATCAATAAATATAGAAAAAGCATTTGATAAAATCTAGCACCCATTTATGATAAAGGCTCAGCAAATTGGGAATAGAAGGAACATACCTCAACATAATAAAGGCTATATCACATTCAGTGGGAAAAAATTAACTTATTTTTATAGCATTGCAATGCAAAGGAAGATTTTGAGTTGGTGTCTGGGCTCATTGGGAACAAGTTAGATTGGTGCTTTGGGTATCAAAAGAGACAGTTAAATATTCATAATTCATTATTTATGTCTGTGTCCTTGAACTTATAAAAAGATTGCTTTTGATTTGTTTAACTCTCGTGTTAGTCACTAATTCCAGTCAGAGAAAACAATTATGGATATAGAGAGTTTGTTGAAAGAGAGAGGAAGAATAAGTTGCCTGGGAAAATAATTTATTAGCTAATAAGGAGTTGGACAGGATGTGCTGACTTGAGTTGAAAAACCTCTCTAAGACCATTCAAGTCAACCCTCTGCTTGTCTTGTTGGCTCTGTAAGAATTAGAAGACATGCCCTAAATGACTTCTTTATACTTTCACTATTATGTTTCACATAATAGTGAAAGTATAACAAAAACTAATAATGAACTGTACCATTCAATAACAAAATGAATACAGCATAGGTCAGATGATTAAGAAATTGTTTTCTCTGAAAATATATATATATATTAGGAGACAATTATCATAGAGGAGTGAACACTTGCTTAATAAGGTAGTTTCCAATACTAATCACACACACACATACACACTAACAAAAATCTCATACTGAGCATTATACATTATCAGGCACTGGTTTCTAACTGTAACTATATACAAGTATCAATGAAAATAGAGGTTTCAAAGTGCTACTTCTGGAAAAATTGATTCATTTGGTCTTGAGTAGGGTATAAGAATCTATATATTTTCAACACTGTTTAGATTATTTTGATGATCAACTAAGTTTCTATCTCCCTAGTCTAGAGGACTAGTTTCATTATAGCTAAATAAAGGGCGTGCACTATTCAACAGTCTCTGCTTTTCACAGATAAACCAAATATAATTAGGGAAAGAAATGAAAAAGTAATAACAAAAGCAGCAGAAATGCAGATACTGCCATCCTACCAAGGCAAAATGTGTGCTGTTTAAGAATACTTCAGATCTGAGGAAGTAATCAGACCTGGGAGAGCCGGCCTGACCACTCAGCCAGGCCCCCAGGGAAGAAACCAGAGGCCATAGTACAAATGAGAGGATCTGAAGCAAAACACTTCACTCCCAATGTAATAGAAGAAACATCTCATGATTGCGTTGACTTCTCACTTTCCTTTCACAGGTTAATCACATAGATTTAGACATTTGCTGAGCATCAGTACCAATTTCATTTAACACTATATATGCATATGCATACCAATGTAGGAACTATATATTAGCATCTGGGCATGTATCTGAAGAAATGCCTTTTAAAAGAGTAAATATAAAACTTTTATTGAGAATATCTTCTTTTAAAAATTCATTAGAGGATAGCTTTTTTATATTAATAAGTATAATGTTCTAGAGGCCCAAGGCATGGATTCGTGCACCGGTGGGGTCCCTTGGTGTGGCCTGCGGAGATTGGGCTGAAACTGGCAGTCCAATGCCGTCTGCCCCTCCTGCTTACCACTCCTGCCTGCTGCTCCCACTCATCCTGGCCCCACTGTGCCTGTTGCAGGCTTGCGCCCAGCCAGTCCAGATCAGGAGAGGCTCATGCCACCATAGAGGCGGTCGCCAGCAGTGAGCCCTGCATCTGCTGCCTATTGGTCAGCTGAGTGGAGCTCCCGCTTTGGGAGTGCATTGACCACCAGAGGGCACCTCCTGCATTGAGCAACTGCCCCCTGGTGGTCAGTGTGTGTCATAGCGACTGGTCAACCAGTCATTCAATCATTCTGTCATTCCGTCATTTGGTCACTTAGGCTTTTATATAGAGATTTAAAACTAAAAGTACTTAGGGGCTCAAATGAAATCAATCTACTTTTTCACTCTTATTAAAAGACAAAAATAAGTAACAAATAATAACATTTTTCTGCAAAAGTATTATGTAGTGAAAATAATATATTATTTCCTCAAAATGTAATATTTAATACTTTTATATTAAATTTTGTGTTTCAGAGCAGTATAAGTTTAAAGAAAAAATAAACAGCAAGAACAGAGAGTTCTCAGGTACCTCCTTTCCCCCTACATACAATGCCCCCCATTATTAATGTCTTTCATTAGTGTGGTTGATTTGTTGCAATTGATGAATTAATATTGATTCATTATTTACTGAAGTCCATAGTTTAATTGAGCACTTACTGTTGTGTTATACCTTCTATAGGTTTCGACAAATGTATAACACTGCATTTCATCACTAACATTTCAGTGTATTTCATTGCTGGAGGAAATATGAAAAGAAAAAGAAGTAAAATCAGTGAGTACTCTTTGGGATGAATTTTTTTGAATCATTGGAGAAATATTTATGCACTCTATGTGCTGAAAAGCCAAACTATCCATCATGTTCCTCAAATTCTTATAGAATGATCTTTAAAATATCAAGATGTCACTTTTTTCTGATTTCTCATGATGTTCTATTAAAGCACCTGTCTTGAGACCTATACTTCATTGACCAGTTAAACAAAGTGAGACAAGAAAATTACTTTTTTCAAATAAAAGTACATTCTTTTAAAAAAGTTGTGGCAGGAAAAAGATAAATGTACACATGATCATAGAAATCACTATGAAACTTACACTCATCTCTTTCAAATGATCAATATTTTCTTTAGGATTTATCATAGCAGCACATTAAAATAGAATATTTATTTATCTAGTCTCAGCATAAATTAAAAATAATTAACCAAGAAAAATTAACATTCTTTTTCAAGCAAATTAATTTCTGGGAACAACAAACTACAATGAAAGTTTTTTTCTAAATATTTGTTTTATTTTCACATTATGCTATTTGGATGAAATCATTACATACATTATAGGTATAAAATATGTATCTGGTTACTTGTAAGGTATTTCTTACAGAAAGTTCCTTTTAATTAACATTACATTCCCATTAATATAGCATTTCATGTGCTTTTTAGTGTTGGTTTTCTATTGAGACATCTTAAAGAAATCAGTTACCCAGAATCTCAAAACAAAAATAACAATTTTATAAAAATGCTTTCATGAATTTCCCTCTGCATTTGTTTTTTACATTTTAGTGTGCTTCCTATTTGTCTTTCACATTAGTTCCACAAGTCTAGTCATATGAATTAGAGTAAAAGCCGAATCAGATCTTCAGATGTAAAGTAATACCCTTCTTTATAAAGAAAGCCCTTGTTACACATAATGTTAGACTTGCTTGTTATGTGTGGATTTTCAGGGTTTTGTCAGGAGGATGCTAGGTGTGCATGCAGACAAGTTACAGTAGGAAGCAAATAGAGGACATTGTATTGGGGTCAGGGAATAGAGCGACTGTCTGAGAACCCGTCCTGATCTTTTCCTAAACTTTGTGCAGTTACCTTTTTATTTTATTTTTTTAGTTTTTTTTTTACAAGTTTAGATGTAATGATCATTATAGTCATAATATCTTATAGGTACCATTACTTGAATCTCCTGCTTTGGCAAGTATTCCTTGCATTCTTTATTGTTTTTGTACTTTTTATAATTTATTTTACTTATGAAAAGGGAAAAAAACCCTACAGCTCAACTTTAAAAGCTTTTCTAGCACAACATAATTACTTCTCAGATAAATTTCAATGGTTTCTATTTTGCTGCTTCACAAGATTAGCTTTTTCTAAATTGGAAAGAAAAACAAATAATTTGGATGATGCTGAACTATTTATAGACATATTAACACACACTAACAAGATTGCAATCATGGATGTTACCAAGTGTAGTTGTCAGCTGTGTAATGGAATTACCATTGATTAATACAATTTCAACAGATGACACCATATTCTTCTCTATAGACAAGTTTTCTAGTAAACAAGGTAATACAAAAATGTTTAAGATTAATTATACACTATTTAGTATATTTTTGTGATCACTGCAAAACAAAATTAATTATATAGTATGTGGCATTTGTTGATAACACATTCTCTCAGAGAGAAGGATTAAGTTTATGACAAATAGGTATGTTGAGTAATCTTGGTTTAAATGTTAAAAGTAGCCCTTTTAGTACCTAAAGTATATGTTGAAAAAAATAAACAGAAACTTTCTGGACACACGTGGCTATATTTAAAACATACCAGATAATTTAAGCTTTAAGTTGCTATCTATACTAATAATAGAGGAATATGCAAATTGTCCAGGACTCCATCACAGTAATGACCAAACAGCAGGCTGCATGGGGCGACCAGGCCTGCAGAGGGGCAGTTGGGGGCGACCAGGCCGGCAAAGTAGGGAAGTTGGGGGTAACCAGGCTGGCAAGGGGGGGAAGTAAGGGGCTACCAGGTCAGTGGTGGGGGCAGTTAGGGGCAACCAGGTCAGCAGGGGGGCAGTTGGGGGCGACCTGGCTGGTGGGGGGCAGTTAGGGGCAACCAGGCTGGCAGAGGGGGACAGTTAGGGAAGCCAGGCCAGCAGGGGGCAATTGGGGGTGACCAGGCTGGTGGGGGGCAGTTGGGGGTGACCAGGCTGGTGGGGGTCATTGGGGGCAACCAGGCTGGCATCGGGGGTTTGGGGGCAATTAGGCAGGCAGGCAGGTGAGCAGCTAGGAGCCAGTGGTCCCAGATTGTGAGAATGATGTCCCAGATTGGAGAGGGTTCAGGCTGGGCTGAGGAGACCCCCACACACACACCTCGTGCATGAATTTTGTGCACCAGGCCTCTAGTTTTTCAATAAAATTAAGATGAAATCAAAGAGATAGCCAAGTATTAAGATGCACTATTTGAGATAACATGTTTACATTAGTGGGAAAGTTCCATTGTCTCTCACATTCTCCCTGTCTTTGATTATGTTTTTGATAACTCTCTTTTACCAGTCACTCCAGGATCACAGAGGCCTATGACAAAGCAATGAAAGAGAATGCATGATACAGATCATGTTAGTGCATTTTTTCCTGTAAACAATATAAAAGAAAATGTAATATAGACACACTAAGGGTGGACTTGAATAGACTGGTGAGTGCCTTCAAGTGAACCATCATTTGATGACTCTGCAGAAAGAAAGGTTATTACATAGAACATCAGGTTTATGGGATGCTACTGGTAATTTAAAGCAATAAAGTTGAATGAATGCATCAGGGGAATGAATATAAATCAGATCTATTGATATTGCAAATAAATTGATGATAATACCTGTAAAAGGAATGCTATCTTAAATGCAATTGGAATGTTTCTTATATTATAAAAAATAGTCCTATTCTTGTGTGTATCCAAACCCTCTTTAATTTAAAAAATTGCTTTCAATTAAACTTTAACCTTCAATATTAATTTGTGTCAGTTTCAGGTGTATTCTATAGTGGTTAGACTATATCCAAACTTTCTTGATACCATCTTTACCCTTTTCCTAATTAGTATTCATTGATTTCAATAGTATCCATTTTATCTTTCTTTTTCTAGTTTGATTCAGAGGAGCCTTCTGCATTCTTAAAGTGAGTAATGAGTAAAAAGGAAAATAATTAAAAAAAACCTAGGTGTATATTTGGAGATATAATACTTGTGAGAAGTTATAATGTGCTGTTAATATGTTCTTCTTCTATGATTGATGTTTTTGTGTTTATTTTCTCTCTTCAAGTTCCCTGTCCTCAAGAATGCCTGTATTTTCTGAAACAACTAAAACACTGACAACACTGATTCATTATTCAGAAAAATATTTACATGTTTAGTAAACTATACAGGATGAGGCAAAAGTGGGCTTACAGTTATGAGTATGGAAACACAGTTTATTCTTGTATTACTATTTATTTACTATACTAGGGGCCCGGTGCATGAAATTCATGCACTGGGTGTGGGGGGGGAGGGGGTGTCCCTCAGCCCAGCCTGCCCCTCTCAAAGACTGGGAGACCTCAGGGATGTCCTACTGATGGCTTGGGCCTGCTCCCCGTGCAGAGCGGGCCTAAGCCACAGTCTGGCCTTCCTCTGCGGGAGGCGACCGGACTGATCAGGGGAAGGTGCCAGCCCCATCACCCCACAGCTGCAGCCACTGCCAGCCACTGCAGCCGCCAAGGTGTTGTCATCAACATGGACTCCAGTCCCTTCACCATGAAAAAATGACAACTTTCTTTAGGCATTTTCAAGATGTGTCTTTCATAGGATATTACATTTCTTTCATTCTTTTTTTTTTTTAACCTCACCTGAGGATATTTTTCTATTGATTTTTAGAGAGTGTGGATGAGAGAGGGAAAGACAGAGAAACATCATTGTGAGAGGGACACTTTGATTGGCTGCCTCTTGCATGAGCTCTGACCTGGGCCCCAGCCAGGGAGAAGCCTGTAACCTATGTACATGCCCTTGATCAGAATCAAACTCGGACCCTGCAGTTGGCAGGCCAAGGCTATATCCACTGAGCCAAACCAGCTAGGGCAGGATATGATATTTCTTAGCCCTCCAGCAGCAAACCTTCATTTTTTCCTCCAGGAGTGTGGTGAAAAATCCCTAAATCACCTTCTTGGATTCTTATAACCCAAGTTACCAAGAACACTGCAAGTAGCGTACAGGGAGCTTAGACAATGAGCAGTTAGAAAAGGTGTAAGAAAAGTGAAGGTGTTTCCTCTGCAGCTCACGCACAGAGGCAGGACTTTTGGCAAGCTGAGGCTGGCACAACCCCTGTCTCTGGGTCTGCTCAAGCCTCTGCCGCAGCTTGGACAGGGCCCCCCCAACCTGCTCAAGCCTCCACTGTGGCTTGGGCAGGGCCCCCCGGCTCCTCTCAGGCCCTGCTAAGCCTCCGCTGTGGCTTGAGGAGGCCCCCCCTTGGCTCCACTCAGACCCTGGTCAAGACTCTGCTGTGGCTTGGGCAGAGCCCTCTGGCTCCACTCTGGCCCTGCTCAAGCCTCTGCTGCCCCACCCCTGGCTGCTCGGCACCAAGGCCTGTAGGTCAGGAGTGGCCGGGGGCATTCTGGGACCCCGGCTGCTCAGGGCCTATGCAGGGGACTACAGGTTCAGAGCAACCTGGGTCCCAAGGATGTTCCCAAGACCCAGGCCGCTGGGCGCCTGTGTATGCAAATTAACCTGCCATCTTTGTCCGGTGAATTTGCATACTCACTCCTGATTGGCTGGTGGGTGTCCCGGAGGTACGGGCAATTTGCATCTTTCTCTTTTATTGGTGTAGATTATTTCCATACAAACAATTGTAAACCTATGTTTGCCCCACTTTTTATTTACTTTTAAATAATAATATTTTAAAGTAATGCAATAGGCATCTGACGTATATTCTGCCTCATATATAAAATAATATCTATAATCTGTCTTTCTCCTTTCTTTCTCCATCTTTCTCTTCCTCTTTCTTTCCATACACACACACAAACACACACACACACACACACACACACACACACACACTCACTCATTAGTTTTGTGCACAATGAAATTAAGTTGTTGAGATAAAGAAATGCCATTTGTGGAAGCATAGATCAGATGCTCAAACCTCAGAGGGAAGGTAGGAGAGGGTGGGGGTAAAGGGGAGAGATCAACCAAAAGACTTATATGCACGCATATAAGCATAACCAATGGACAGAGACTGCAGGGGGGTGAGGGCATGTCTGGGAGTGGGGTCGGGGGGCAGTAGGGGGTATGGACACATATGTAATACCTTATTCAATAAAAAAAAAATTAAAAAAATACAAAGATTTCCCCCAAAAAGAAAAAGAAATGCCACTAGAAATATGAGATATACAAGGTTCACAATGGTTTAAAATAACTTTTTATAGATTTATATAAATAAAATATTTTGTACTACAATGCATACATTAAAAATTCCTATATAATAAATGTGTACAAATGTGTCTCAAGTAAATAAGCTCAAAGTAAGATGGGTCCTACATGATTTCAAAGAATTGTTTGAAAAGTTAACTGTCACCAGATAGTTGTTTGCTTTAGTTTAACAATTTTCAATTGGTGTGTTACCTGACTATTTAGTCATGGGCACTTAGATTGTCAAATTAAAAAAACAGACAATAGCCAACACAATAGCCATCTGGTGTGAATGAATCAAAATTATACCTATTTTTGTCAGATTGGCAAAAAATATTATATAAATATATATTTTTGGTGTTTGCAGAATTTTAGTAATTAGTGTATGTGTGTAATGAGATGAAAAAGGTTGAAAATTGTTGATTTAGTTGATTTAAAAAGTAGAGTGACACTTTTTGTTTGTTCAGTTCACTGAATTGACTCATTGTTTACATCATATTGATGAAAGGTGAATTATATTGATGCCATTAATCATATTGATGTCAAGTATGAAACAACAGATTCTCTATTCACAGTGGCTCTGGGAATGGAGGGATCATCAACTCATTAGATCAATTTCATGTCAGATGAATATGATAAGACTGCTGAGTAAATTAGATGGCTTATGCCATCCTTAATTATTCCAGTTTTATAGATAATGTCAGAAGGAAATATAATGGAAGGAAAATATGATTGGTCCAATTCTCTTAAAATACTTATCAAATTAATTAAGTTAGCTTATCTAATCTATATAGATATTAATTAGATGAGTAAAATAGTAACAGAAAGTTATAATGTTGAATACTTTTACATGTACAGAGAAGTAAACTGGATGGAATGGGATTTATTTCAGCAGAACTTTTTTTATGATGCACAATCACCATTAATGACCATGTGAACTTGGATAACTAATTCCAGCTCTTTTAGTCTTAGTTTCTCTATTAGGTAAGGCAACACATAACAAAGCAAGAAACTTGCCTCCCAGGGCTATTTTGGTGATCTAATGAATTAAAGTATATGAAATCATTTTATTAATTGTAAACAGTGTGTAAATATGATGATGATTATTGAGTATGTCAGGTAAGTTGGTACAGATATAGCTCTACAGACTTATTAAAAAGATTGAGTGCTTATTTTTCTTAGAGCTTTTTTAAGACTACAGAAAACTGCTGAGATGGATAAAATAAGAAAAGCATGGCAACATATATTAGAAAATAATTGTATGTTAGAAACAATGCTTAACCAACTGCCAAACAATAAAAATGTCATAGTGTATTAGAAAAATTAGCCCAATAGAGGATTCAGATATTACATAATTAATGGATTATATAAAAATTATGTATTCAGATTGCTAAAAATTTTGAGCCTTCATAACATTACTTATTTACCCAGTGTTGCTTCATACTTAGGATGAATAAATGAAAAGTTATATTTGTTAAAAAAAAATGCTGTCTTTTTAAAATGTAGGATTATACTTGAATTTACTCTTAGAAATGTGTACTTGGGAAGTGGATCCAAGATGGCTGCATAGGAAGATGCTGAACTCATTCCCTCCCATAGACACACTTAATATATACCTGCTTATGGAACCATTTCTCCTGAAGAAGAACTGAGGGCTGATTACATAGCATCAGCAGGACAAATGAGAGAGGGGCCACATAAAGAAGTGTAGAAGAAACAGAAACACAGTAACCATGGAAAACCCCCCGACACACAGCTGCCAAAAGAATGGAGGAATATCACTGAGGGGTTCATGCATACGTTCACTGATTTGCCTAACCTGAGGCACAGCAAAAACAGAAACACACACACACACACACACACACACACACACACACACACACACACACTAAAGAAACAAACAAAACCAGCTGTTTAAGGACAACTAGGCTATACATGAAGAAAATGCATTTACTAACGCTAACAAGCTGGGGTTGGAGGCAATGGGCAGTCTAGTTGTTTATATTCTCCCTGCAGCTAGATAGCATGGCTGGGAGCTCAGACTAAGTGCTCTAGTTGGCTTGCCGGGCTGCCACAGTGTGCCCCATGACACCTCAGTTTATGCCCACCCAGCTTTGGTAAGCCAGCCCACTGTGGCACTCCCCAGTACTTGTGTGCACCCACTTCAGCTCCAGCAGGCTGCAAACACCTAGCACATGCAGTCTACAGAGAGTTTGCTCCCATACAGTCCATTCCTTCAACACCAGGAGAGGAAGCAGTTTCTGTCTAACTCACAAATAAGTACTCGATGTCAAACAAAAAATGAGGAGACAAACAAAAATGTTCCAAATGAAATAACACCCTAACCACCACCACCCTCCCCCCAAATAAAGCACTCTCATGAAATGAAGGTAAGTGATTTTTCTGGTAAAGAATTCAAACCAATGATCATAAAGATGCTCATCAAACTTGGGAGAGGAATAGAGGAACACAGTGAGAACTTTAACAAAGACTTAGAAAATATAAGAAAGAATGAATCAGAGACCATTAATAACCACACACATACATGGCAAATTAATTTATGATGAAGGAAGCAAAAAGTACAGTGGGAAAGATAGTCCATTTCAGAAGTGGTGTTGGGAAAACTGGACAGCTACATGCAAAGGAATGAAATTAGACCACTATTTTACAACACACACACACACACACACACACACACACACACACACACACACACACAGACACACACACAAATGGATTAAAGACTTGAATGCAAGACTTAAAACCATAAAATTCCTAAAAGAAAGCATTGGTGGTAAGCTCCCTGTCTTGATGATGAAATTCTTGGATCTGTCCTCAAAAGCAACAATAGAAAAAATAAACAACTAGGACTACTCATACTACTCAACATAAAAAGCAAACAATCCAATTAAAAATGAGTATAGTACCTGAATAGACATTTTTTCCAAAGATGTACAAACAGCCAACAGACATGAAAAGATGCTCAACATCACTAAGTTTATCAGATAAATGCAATTCACAACCACAATGAGTTATCACCTCACACCAGTCAGGATGTCTGTGCTGCACACCTGAAACCAACACAAAATAATATTTTTTAAAAATCAACAAATAACAAGTGTTGGCAAGGATGTGGCAAAAAGGGCAACCTCATACACTGTTGGTAGGATTGTAAACTGGTGTAGTCACTATGAAAAACATGGAGGGTCTTCAGAAAATTAAAAAGAGGACTAATGCATAGCACAGTAAGTCTACTTCTAGATATTTATCTGAAGAAAACAAACAAACAAAAAACCTAATTAAAAATAGAAATTTACCTCCATATTTATCACAGCATTATTTACAATACCAAGATATAGAAGCTAAGTGTCCATCAGTAAAGTAATAGACACATAAATAAATGAATAAATATATCAACAAATATACATATTTGTAAAAATGCCACATCTTCTTTATACATATACAGTGGAATATTACTCACCTATTATATAAAAAGAATAAAATCTAGTCATTTGCAACAATATGGATGGACCTAGAGGATATTATGATAAGTTAAATAACTCAGACAAAGAAAGACAAATAATGTATGATTTTACGTATATGTGGAATCTAAAAATAAGCAAGCAAACAAAAACCAGACTCATGGATACAGAGAACAAATTATGGGTTGCCAGAGAGCCAGTGGTGGAGGGAATGGATGAAACAGTTAAAGGGGATTAAGAGGAGCAAACTGCCAGTTATAAAATAAAATAAGTCACATAAAGGTAATGTACAGCATCAGGAATGTAATCAATAATGTAACAACTTTGCATAGTGACAAATGGTTACTATACTTATCATAGTGATCACTTCGTAAAGTATATATAAGTTGAATCATTCACTATGTTGTATACCTGAAACTAATATAATGTATGTCAACTATATTTTACTAAAAAAATATATACTTATTATTATTTCTTCTAGACTATTAAAATAAATTTGATTTTCTTTTTATTGGTTATCTATTGAGATAAATGCTTCCTCCCAAGTGAAAGGCACATTTTTAATAATGTACCTGCAAGTTTTTTGTTGAGAAATTAGCTGACAGTTGTATGGACATTCTGTTATAGGTAACTAACTGCTTTTCTCTTGCTGCTTTTGACATTCTCTCTTTGTCTTTAACCCTTGGCATTCTAAATTATGAAGTGTCTTGGTGTGGGCCTCTTTGAGTTTCTCTTGTTTGGGACTCTCTTTGCTCCCAGGACTTGTAAGTCTATTTCTTTAAATAGAATCAGAGGCATGGAAACAAAGAACAGACTGAGGAATCTGAGAGGGAAGGGAGCCCTGGGACCTGAAAAGATTAACTAAAGGTCTTACCTATGGACACAGACAGTAGGGTGCTGAAGATGTGAAGCAGGCAGGAACCAGGTGGAGGGGAGCAATGGGGGAGGGAGGGAAGGAGGACATCTGAAATACTCTCAACAATAAAGATTAAAAAAAAAGAGAGAGAGAGAGCAAATTAAAAGTATATATTGTAGCCCAGCTGTAGTGGGTCAGTGGTTTAGTGTTGATCTATGAACCAGCAGATCACGGTTCAATTCCTAGTCAGTGCACATGCCTGAGTGGTGGCTCTATCCCCAGTGTTAGGTGTGCAGGAGATAGCCTATCAATGATTTTCTCTCGTCGTTAATATTTCCATCTCTCTCTCCTTCTCCCTTCCTCTCTGAAATCAATAAAAATATATTTAAAAAATAAATAAATAAATAAATAAATAAATAAATAAATAAATAAAAGTATATCTTGTAATCAATTTCATTTTAGAAATCATCATAATGACCTGAGTTTACTGGGTACATTAATATTTAAAAAGTTGTATCCTACTAATTTATTACCCTAAAATATTTATTATTGAAAATTTTATATTTTAAAATTAGCTATAATTCTGTCATTCTGAAATAACTAGTTTAATATTTTAGCATTTAATTTTGCAGCTGTTTACTAAGTGTGTGAAAATATATAGGTGATATTCTATTTCTTTACACTTTTAGAATGGATACACTATATTGAATGTCAATCTGCTTTCAAATACCAACATAAATCAATGTGAAAATCAGACTTTAAATACAAACAGAAATGCAAATGTCAGGATCCCTGTACTTTAAAAGCAGGTGGTGTTTATCTCTTCCTGCTTTTTAAACATCTTTCTATATTTGCTAACAACAGGGTGGGTAGGACGACAAGCTGCTATATATTTAACACCTACATATTTAACACGACTCTTACACTTTAAAGAGCTTATAATATGTATTTTTGGTGACTAATCCCTAAGGTGATTCAGTCTCAATGCATAGATACACTTAGTCTTATTTTGAAGAGAGAAAAAAAATGCTGCTAGTTTAATCAAGATTATATTATTGGCAGGGAACCAATACAAAAACAGATTTTTGTTTTATTTTCAAAAGAAGACATTGGTAGGATGACAATTTAATAAGCATGCAGCTGTAGGTATAGTAACACCATCTTTAAAACCATATTTCAGAGCAATTGACTTTAGTAGTTTGATTCAAATGACTAAGATAAAGTAAGCAGCTATATTCTATATGCCAATAAAGAAATATTATTTGTTGTCATTTAAAGGGTTATATTATTAACTAGAGGCCCAGTGCACGAAATTCGTGCACAGCCTTGAGTGGGGAGAGTGATGTCCCTCAGCTCAGCCTGCACCCTCTCCAATCTGGCACCCCTTGAGGGATGTCCGACTGCCCGGTGGGATCGGGCCTAAACGGGCAGTCGGACATCCCTCTCACAATCCAGGACTGCTGGCTCCCAACCGCTCGCCTGCCTGCCTGCCTGATTGACCCTAACTGCTTCTGCCTGCCAGCCTGATCACCCCAAAACCCTCCCCTGCCAGCCTTATTGATGCCTAACTGCTCCCCTGCTGGCCCGATTGCCCCTAACTGCCCTCTCCTGAAGACCTGGTTGCCCCCAACTACCCTCCCCTGCAGGCCCAGTCCCCCCAACTGCCCTCCCCTGTCAGTCCAGTCACCCTTAATTGCTCTCCCCTGCAGGCCTGGTCCCTCCCAACTGCCCTCCCTTGCTGGCTTTGTTCACCCCAACTGCCCTCTCCTGCAGGCCTGGTCCCCTCCAACTGTCCTCCCCTGCAGGCCTGGGTCCCCCCCAACTGCCCTCTTCTGCTGGCCTGGTCACCCTTAACTGCCCTCCCTTGCAGGCCATCTTGTGATGGCCATCTTGTTTCCACATGGTGGCAGCCATCTTTGACCACATGCGGGTGGCCATCTTGTGTGTTGGAGTGATGGTCAATTTGCATATTACTTTTTTTTAGATAGGCTAACAACTCTTATATACTATGTAATTTACATAATTAGCTATATTCAGACATTTACCTTTGAACAAGTTTTATCAGTCTTGGTGTTATTGGCATTTTGAATCAGATGATTTGTTGGGAGTGGAGGCCTATCCTGCAAACTACAAAATATTTAGCAGCACTTTTGGCCTCTGCCCACATCACCCAAGCTCTGATAATGAAGAATGTCTCCAAATTTTGCTATATGACCCTTTAGAGGAGCTAGTTGAGAACCACTGCCTTATAACATAAAATGGAATTCTCTTTTGATCCTTTCTATATTAACGCTTTGCACTCGCTTGCTTTTCTCTCGATTCCTTTATTCTAATGCTAACCGTGTCGAGTCACATGCGACATCCAAGTGCAAAAGATTAAAGGAAGAGATGTCTTGCCCATGTTCTTTAGAAAGATAATGTGGTAGTGGACTTTAGACTTTCCTACCTAGTCGCCCAAAATATTTGCCAGGTCACAAGGACAAAGTTTCTATGTTGAGATTGAGATTCACCTCTGAGCTCTTATCCAAATATTTATTTGCCTGTTTCTTTCCTTTCTGCCTAGATTATTCTTGAGGTAGTTCTTGTTTTCTACATGACCTGGATATGTGGTATCCCCAGAGTGGATAAATAACATCATCTACAATAACATAATTTTACTAACTGTCCACATAAAATTCAAGTGATTCATTAACTGCTTTATGAAAACATGTCCTTCTGTGTGTTTTTCTTTTCAATTTTCGTTTACTCTCTTTTGTTTATATTTTCTCAAAATATCAACTTTAATTTTACCTGCATGTCCCATTTTTCACATTTGGGCATCTTCATGAAAATCACCACTAAGACAATTACTGTGAATAAATTTAAAATATATTTACTAGTATTTGGTAATAAAAAAATCCAATTAGGTTATTCTACTGCACTAAATAACTACTCCTATACATTATTTGTTTTTGTATAGTTAAGATTATTTTCTTCACTCATTCACTCAATAAATATGTTCATTGATGCTTATTATTTGCCAAGCACAGTCATAGGCTTAAAGTTCTGAACACTACCTTCTCTGTGCTCAAGAACCTGCTATGAGGAGAGAGAATAATACTAATGGGTATAAAACACCAACAACAAAATATTATATGACAGTTCATTCAGTGCTGAGAGGTTTTTGGACAAATGAACTCTTCCTTTCCCTATAACTCTGTGTTCAAATTTGAACTCTCAAATATGAAAACAGAAAGGTAATTTATTTTTCATACTCTGGACTACATATACACTATAAAAGACAGCTCAGAACTCATTTCTTCTCAGGAAAGTTTTACTCAGAAGTTAAATCCTGCTTTTCCTGTTCTTATCCTTTTATTTTTATTGTTGAGTCTACTATTGTGAATAAAATTCCCAACAGATATTTTAGGAAATAAATATATTTTCTTCTCAGGGAATATTACACCTTAATTGAGATAGTCATTGTTGCATTATCACTAACCTTTTTTGATATCCATTATGGTTCTTGTGTAAAAACAATTTCCTGGGCGATTTAAAAAAGTGTTTTCGTATTCAGTAGGGTCCGGCACTGGGGCTTTTCTAAACTATGGTGCCTGATCCAAGAACTGCACTTACTCCACTTAAAGTTTTTGGAATTATAGACGATCAGATTGAGAAAAAGGTATTTAGGGAAGACATGAACAGTAATAAGAACCTCTCTAGGTTAGTGTCTTTCAAGTTTTGCTACTGTATGTCACCTAATTTTTAGTTAATGATGCTAAGAATTATAGAACTTAAAATTTTTCAGACAAAATTAAGTATCTGCACTGAGTGCCTCAAATGTGACACAATGATACCATATAATTTTTTCTTTCTATCTTAAAATATGTTTCAGTACTTTTCAGGATGAGAGTATAGCTATGATTTAAATGTGTTATTTTTTTTCATGATTGTTTTGGTTTTGTTGAATTCATCTGTTTTTTTGTTTGTTCTTTTGTGCATTGATGCTGAATATTGCTGAGGATGATTGAAAGCTATACTATGACTCCAAGATAGCAAAAACATCTCATCCCAGAGAGGTATAAGAAATTTTGATTGTCTAGTACTACCAAAAACTGTAAAAATGAAAATATTATCATAAGAAGAACCATCAGAATAAAACATCAAAAGGGCCTTGCAGGAACTTATAGAATTATGTTGTTTTATATATAAACAACATCTCTCTATATATAAAGAGGTGATATGCAAATTAGCCGGGATGAGTTAACAGTCACGACCGGCTCAGGAGGAGGCTATGCATGCAGATGGGCCCGGAGTGGAGACACAATACACAGGGGGACCCGCCCTCGCTGGGAGACAGTGCACCAGCAGTCCCATCGCTTCGTGTGAGCTGCAGAGGAAACACCTTTTCTTACAGCTCATTGGCTAAGCTCCCCGTATGCCACTCGCAGTGTTCTTGGTAACATGGGTAATAAGAATCCAAAAAAGGTGATCTAAGGTTTTTCCACCTCACTCCTGGAACAAAAAATGAAGGTCCGCTGCTGGAAGGGCTAAGAAATGTCATATCCTGCCCTAGCTGGTTTAGCTCATTGGATAGAGCCTCAGCCTGCGGACCGCAAGGTCCAGGTTCAATTCTGATCAAGGGCATGTACCTAGGTTGCAGGCTCCTTCCTGGTCAGGGCCTAGGTCAGGGCTCACGTAGGAGACAACCAATCGAAGTATCCCTCTCATATTGATATTTCTGTCTGTGTTTCCTTCTCTCTTCCACACTCTCTAAAAATCAATGGAAAAATATCCTCAAGTGAGGATGAAAAAAAAAGAAAGAAAGAAATGTCATATCCTGTGAAAGAGACATCTTGAAAATGCCTAAAGAAAGTTGTCATTTTTTCGTGGTGAAGGGACTGGAGTCCGTGTTGATGAAAACACATTGGTGGCTGCAGTGGCCGGCAGTGGCAGCAGCAGCAAGGTGATGGGGTGGTCACCTCCCGCAGAGGGAGGGCAGACTGCAGCTTAGGTCCGCTCCCCCGGGGAGCGGGCCTAAGCCATTAGTAGGACATCCCCTGAGGTCTCCCAGACTTTGAGAGGGGGCAGGCTGGGCTGAGGGACCCCTCCCCCAGGGCACGAATTTGGTGCACCGAGCACCTAGTCTATCCTATATAATAAAGGGGTAATATGCAAATTGACCATCAATTCAACACAAAAGATGGCTGCCCCCATGTGGTCAAATATGGCCACCCCCATGTGGACATAAGATGGCCTCCACAAGATGGCCATCAGCTGAGGGCAGTTGGGAGGGACCATGCCTGCAGGGGAGGGTAGTTAGGGGCAATCAGGCCGGCAGGGAAGCAGTTAGGCGTTGATCAGTCTGGCAGGGGAGTGGTTAGGGGGTGATCAGGCTGGCATGCAGAAGCATTTAGGGGCAATCAGGCAGGCAGGCAGGCGAGCGGTTGGGAGCCAGCAGTCGTGGATTGTAAGAGGGATGTCCGACTGCCCATTTAACAGGCAGTTGGACATCCCTCCAGAGGTCCCAGATTGGAGAGGGTGCAGGCTAGGCTGAGGGACACACCCCTTCATGCACAAATTTTGTGCACCAGGCCTCTAGTCCTATCTAATAATAGACAAATATGCAAATTGACCATACCTCCGAAACACCAACAAACCACGCCCACAAGCCACACCCACCATCCAATCAGAGCGAGTATGCAAATTAACCCAAACCAAGATGGCTACAGCCACAGAGAGCAAGGTTTCCTAGGTAACAGAGGAAGCCAAGCTTTCCGCCTGCCCTGGCCAGGCCTAAGCCTCCACTCAAGCTACAAAGTTTCAATTACAGAAGGTAAACAAATTCAAACAAATGGCGGCAGAAGCGAGCTTGAGAGAGCAGGCCAGGGTTGCCGCCGGCAACAGGGGAAGCAAAGCTTTCTGCACACCCTGGCCGGGCCCACCCGCTTAAGGCAACAAAGTTTCAATTATAACCCCAATAGAAATGGCTGTCGGTGGAGGGAGCCCCAGGCTTGGCTCCGCTCCAGGCTACAAAGTTTCAATTGTAGAAGGAAAATAAATTCCAGATACCAGGGCCTCTGCTTGGGTTGCCAGGGGGCGTGGCCGGCCTGCAAACCACCACAGTCCTCTTGCTCAGGCCGCCCACACCCCAAGGGAACCCCCACCTGATCCGGGACACCCTTCAGGGCAAACCAGCTGGCCCCCACCCCTGTACCAGGCCTCTATCCTATCTAATAAAAGAGTAATATGCAGATTGATCATCACTGCAACACACAATATAGCTGCCCTATGTGGTCAAAGATCCTGCCCCGATGTGGACACAAGATGGCCACCACAAGATGGCCAGCAGGAGAAGGCAGTTGGGAGGCACCTGGCCTGCAAGGGAGGGCAGTTGAGAGGGACCAAGCCTGCAAGGGAGGGCAGTTGGAGGTGTTCAACCCTGCAGGAGAGGGCAGTTAGGGGTGACCAGGCTGGCAGAGGAGGGAAGTTGGGGGCAAACAGGCTGGCAGAAGAATAGTTAGGGGGTGATCAATCTGGCAGGCAGAAACAGTTAGGGGCAATCAGGAAGGCAGGCAGGCAAGCAGTTGGGAGCCAGCAGTCCTGGATTGTGAGAGGGATCCCAGATTGGAGAGGGTACAGGCTGGGCTGAGGGACCCCCCCTCCGTGCACAAATTTCGTGCACCGGGCCTCTAGTATATATATAAAAGCCTAAGCAACCAAACGACTGCACGACTGGTCGACCAATCACTATGATGCGCACTGACTACCAGAGGGCAGACACTCAACGCAGGAGCTTCCCCCTGATGTTCAGTGCACTCCCACAGTGGGAGCACGGCTCAGCTGACCGACCCATCCTGGTGGCTGACCAGCCCAGTGGCAACCACTCACTCCCTCAGTAGTCCTTCAGGTCTAATCTCCAGAGAACAGGCCAGGCACCGACAGACCAGTGTTGCCAGCCACCTAGGGCACCACAGCTGCTTCCCCTCCCTAGATGCTCCTCAAGGAAGAAACAATATAAAAGCGGCCACCAGGTGGCTCCCAACAAACGGTGAGAATGTAAGCAGAAGGATCTGGATCCTGGGCTGGCAAGTGTGTCCCACCGCCTGCCCAGAGGGACTGATCATTTCCCAGCACCCCCAATCCCCCTGAGGAAGGGTGCCAGATGCAGGGCTCACAGCTGGTGAGCACCACTGTGGCAGCACAAGCCTCTCCCTATCGGGACTGACTGGGCCTGAGCCTGCGGCAAGTGCAGCGAAGTTGGGATGAGTGGGAGCGGCAGGCAGGAGCAGCAGATGGCATTGAACTGCAGGTTTCAGCAGGATCCCTTCAGGCCACCCTCAGGCCATCCCATGCACAAATTCATGCACCTGGCCTCTAGTAATTTTATAGTATAAAACAACATAACTTTATAATATAAAATAATTTATATATAAAAATGGTGAGAGGATATGAATTCATTGTAGTAAGAAGATATTCATAAAATCTTTGTAGAAAGCATTCTCTTGGAAAATAGGTTTTAGGCTTTATTTTGGGGGATTAGAGCCTGTTTCCTAAGAGAAGTTGAATCTTCTAGATTTTTCAAACAAGACTAGAATTTATTTTACTATCTTACTATTAAAATTCCTAGAAAGATTTATCTTCTGGAAACAAATAGTCATATTTTTATCATTTTTTTCAAGGAAATATTCTTCGTATCAGTATGATAAGACTTCTTATTTGATTTGATATTCTAAAGTTCTACAGTTACAAAGGAAATCATCATACTATCATGTTTACTTGTTTTATGTCCTGCCCTAGTTTGACATCCACTTAATAGTTTATCACTTGATTATGATTAGGAACTATGAAATATTTATTAAATGGAAGAAGAAATTTAAGAGAGAACTTTCAGAAACTGCCAAAATTATGCAAATACAACACATGATACTTTTAAAATAAGATTCATTCGCTTTCATTAGATGTATTTTCCTTCAGGTGTTACCCTTCAATTTATAAAGAGAATTCCAAAGTAATCCACATAGGAGCTTGAGGGTATCAGAGAAGTCATGGAAAAGTAGGAGAGATGCAAGAAAGTTGAAACTGATCAGATGTGAAAGTGTATTTGAAAGTCAATTGCCACAGATGTTTTTAAGATAAAAAGTAATGATTTATTTATTAGGGAGAAAGAATAAGCCTATCCCACCACCACCACCACCCATTTTATGATATTTCTGAATCAGAGCTGAGGAAAAACCTAGTGAACATATTATTTGTAGATTTGATCAATATTTCAACAGAGTACCACATGATGTCCTTGTAAAGATGAAGATAATGTGAATAAGGGATAAACTTGTAATGATATTACATCCCCCACTATGAACTAGTATCATTCTGTGGGGCTGGTTTATTATCATGTCACAGTGATAATAAACTAGCTTGGATCTGTCTCAATAGTTTCATTTATAGCTTAGTAAATATATACTTTACTAGAAGCCCGGTGCATGAAATTCGTGCATGGGGGGAGGGGGGCCCCTCAGCCAGATCTGCATCCTCTTGCAATCCAGGATCCCTGCAGGATAGGGCCTAAATTGGCAGTCGGACATCCCTCTTGCAATCCAGGACTGCTGGCTCCTTAACTGCTGGCCTGCGTGCCTGATCGCTTCTAACCACTCACCTGCCTGCCTGATCTCCCCTAACCACTCACCTGCCTTCCAGATTGCCCCTAACCACTCTGCCTGCCTGCCTGCCTGATTGCCCCTAACTGTTCACCTGTCTGCCTGATCACCCCTAATCGCCTCTGCCTCAGCCCCTGCAGCCACAGGTTCATCCGGAAGGACATCTAGAATGACGACCAGAAGGTCATTTGGCTATCCAGTCTAATTAGCATATTATGCTTTTATTATTATAGATGTTATTATCAAATATGCAAGTAACATGATGTTGTGAAAGAAAAAGAGTAGGTTAGGATGTGCATAAAAAAGTCTCAATAACCTTGTAAAATTACATCTAAAAGAACAATAAAATGGTTTAGTTGTCTACAAAATGACCAATTGCACCAATTCAGGATCATTGCTGTGGTAGCTTTAAAATTATTTGCACAGGCATCCATATTGGAAAGGAGGAAGTAAAACTGTCATTAGTCACAGATGACATGATATTGGACACAGAAAAACATAAAAACTCCACCAAAACTACTAGATTTAATAAATGTATATGGCAATGTAGCAGGATACAAAATTAACACTCAGAAATCAATGGCAGTTTTATATAACAATAATAAATTCTCAGAAAGAGAATATAAACAAAAAAATCCCATTTACCATCACAACAAAAAGTTAAGATACTTAGGAATAAACTTAACTAAGGAGATAAAAGACTTGTATTCAGAAAACTAAAGGACATTGAAAAAAAGAGATAGAGGAAGATATAAACAAGTGGAAGAATATACCTTGTTCCAGATTGGTACAATTAACATCATTAAAATGTCCATACTACCCAAAGCAATCTACAGATTCAGTGCAATCCCTATTAAAATAAAAACAGCATATTTTACAGATCTAGAACAAATACTCCAAAAATGAATATGGAACCAAAAAAGACCCTGAATAGCCACAGCAATCTTGAGAAAGAAGAACAAAGTTGGAGGGATCACAATACCAGATATCAAAATATACTACAAAGACATTGTAATCAAAACAGCCTGGTACTGGCACAGGAACAGGTATATAGATCAATGGAGTAGAACAGAGAATCCAGCAATTGACCCAAGCCATTACGCTCAATTAATATTTGACAAAGGGGGCAAAAATATACCAAGTGTACCAGTTAATAATGCGGATTTTGTTCAATAGATGGAGTTACACATCAAACATATGTTGATATATATGTGATTTCATATGTATGCTATTTTGTTGTATTGAAAGCAAGCTTCAAAACTTCATATGTCAAATTTTCTGAAGGTGTTAACATCATAGATATTTTTATGCTTAAAAATAACAAATTTCATGCCAAAAAAAAGAACATTTGCGGGAAGTTATAATTCATTACTTTGGTATGAAGAAAAGTGCTGCTGAATACTTTGGGAAGCTTATGGTGAACATACTCCATCTCAAGATACTTGTGAACACTGGTTTAAACACTTTAAAAGTGATGATTTTGATGTGAAAGACAAAGAACGTCCAGGTCAATTGAAAAAGTTTGAAGACCAACAATTACAAGCATTATTGGATGAAGATGCGTGTCATACTCAGATACAACTTGCAGAAAGATTAAACATTGCTCAGCAAACAATTTCTGATCATTTACAAGCAATGAGAAAGATTTTAAAGGAAGGAAAATGGGTGCCACATCAACTGAACGAAAGACAAATGGAAAACCGAAAAGTCATCAGTAAAATGTTGCTTCAAAGGCACAAAAGAAAGTCTTTTTTGCATCGAATTGTGACTGGCAATGAAAAGTAGATTTATTGTGAGAATTCCAAATGCACAAAATCATGGGTTGATCCAGGTCAACCATCAACATAGACTTCAAGGCCAAATCGCTTTGGAAAGAAGACAATGCTCTGTGTTTGGTGGGATCAGGCCTAAATGGGGAGTCAGACATCTGTCTCACAATCCAGGACTGCTGGCTCCCAACCGCTCACCTGCCTGCCTTCCTGATTGCCCCTAACCACTTCTGCCTGCCAGCCTGATCACCCTTTAACCACTCCCCTGCCAGCCTGATTGACACCTAACTGCTCCCTATGCCAGCCTGATTGCCCCTAACTGCCCTCCCCTGTTCACCTGGTCACCCCCAACTGCCCTCCCCTGCAGGCCTGATCACTCCCAACTTCCCTCCCTTGCAGGCCTGGTCCCTTCCAACTGCCCTCCCCTGCCGGCCATCTTGTGGTGGCCATCTTGTGTCCACATGGGGGTGGCCATCTTGTGTGTTGGAGTGATGGTCAATTTGTAAATTACCTCTTTATTATATAAGATACATTCATATATCATTACATTCATTATTATATTTATATTATATTCATTCATTTATTCAAATATTCATTTATATATTTACTAGGGGTCCGGTGCTTGAATATTCGTGCACTGGGGAGTGGGTTCCTCAGCCCGACCTGCACCTCTCCAATCTGGGAGCCAAACCCTCTTCAATCCGGGAGTTTCTGTCTGTCTTTGCAATCATATGAGTGAATTGTCTGAGGCCCCAACCCAGTTTTGTTTGGTGCTCACAGAATAACAGAGGTCTTTTTTTTTCTTTGCTCCATTGGTGGAGATTTCCTAGAAGTTGCAGGATATCTTCCCTTTAATTTTTCCTTGACACTGTGACTTTACTTATGTCTCTCACCTTTTCTTTCCCTCCATCCTCCACCTGCAACAGTATATGTCACTCCATGCTCACTTTATTGTAGTGTCTAGGAGATCCCATAATGCATCTGCCACCAGAACTACGATTCCCAGAATTCCTGGTGCTCCCCGCGTCCTTGGTTTCTGCTTCTGGTCCAGGGGCTGCACAAACCAAAAGGACTGCAAACTCCAGTCGCCCCCAGGCTGGGCTGACAGGACCGGACACTCCAGTGGCGTCCCCTGAACCATGGCCACTCGGCACCGGCATGCGTGTGCACTGGCGACGTGCTCGAAGAGGGCAGGGTCCTAGGGATGCCTGCTGTGTTGTCCAGCTATGTGGAGGGTGGGTGGGCATCCCACCCCACCCCACCCCACCCCTAGCCACTTGGTGCCTTCATGCGTAGGCCCTGAACAGCCGGGGGAGGAATGCCCGCCTGCTGCGTCCCACCCCATCCCTGGCCACTCAGCGCCTGCATGCATGCGTGCTCCCCACAGGCCCCACTATCTTTGTTGGGTTAATGTGCATACTCACTCCTGATTGGCTGTGGGTGTCGTGGAGGTATGGTCAATTTACATATTTGTCTGTTATTAGTATAGATGATATATGACATATATGTTTATATGTACAATGTAAACCACATAGGACATTTGTCCAAGGTCATTCAAAAAGTAATTGGTAGATCAGCTATATAGATACATGCATTCCAGACCCTACAACTCTCATTCTTGCCCATTCTATTTCAGTTATTCAAGAGTGATAGAGCTGTATCATTTGTGTAAGAGTTTCCTGTTTTTTTCTTCACTTCATCTGCCAAATACAAATCTGTGTTTGTCCATTAATTTTTCTCTGCACTTAATATTTCCTGAAGAAGGACTATCAGTTCCTAAGAGAATATCATGATCAATTTAAGAAATAAAGAGATGAAAAGAACAAGAAGAAAAGACAGAGGACAAGGGCTCTCTATCTGGAAAGTGAGGTCTCCAGAGTAGCTTTGGGATATAAAGGGCTTGAGGAGAATGGAAAAGATGTTACAGAATGTTGCAGGAAATTATAAATGTGGTCCTCTTTGATGGAAAGAAATCAAGCATATGGTATTAGTGATTTTTACATTTATGTCTCTTTCTCTTTCCTCAGATGGTAAGCTTTTTGACAATATCTTATTCATTTCTGATTCTGCCAAAGAAAGACTTAAAGAATGAATATCAGATTGAGGCTTGACTCTGGTTGCCAATATATTTTAAATAATATAGTGATCACTGGATCACTGAATAATTAAAAGGTTGTGAGGCCACACCCTAGTTAGGATGGAGGGGAAAAGTGAAAAAAATGATACACACTTAGGCTGGAATGAAAGATTTTCTTTTAACATATCATTATCATATTAATGCCATTTTCGGTAGCAGTTAAATCCCTAAATCCAAAGTGTGAAAACTCAATTTCTAATGCATTACACTTGAGTATAAAAACTAAATTTTAGTTTTGCCCTTTTCTTACATGAAATTAAAGAACTCTAAACCTAATTTTAAAATTTAAGATTGAAGTTTTTCACAGTAGTTCATTAACTTGTTTTTTTATTATCATGCATTTATATAACACATTTTGTGAGTAGGCTAAATTAACAGATATTTTACAAGTATTTATCAGCTATTCTGAGAATTGAATGAGTCACTTTAAGTTGCAAAGAATAAACCAGAGCCATTATTGCTATTGTTTTCATTTGGGTGGTAGTGCTATTCTTACTATCATGAATAATAATGATTCATAGAGCATTACACATGTTTCCCTCTCAAAATGAGAGCATATAGCCATGTATAATTATCAAGATATAGGCTGTGCCACCTTATAAATAGATTTAGAAATAGCTATGCCTGGAAGATTTATTTGTGGTTTATATGATTGGCAGAACTCTTGAAATACAAGCCACATTTCTTGTAAGGCATTTGTGACAGGCTGCAGTGAACTGAATACACAGAATCTGATGGTCAATTCCAATTCTACTTAGGTTGTATAGATATGGATGTAAAGCGATGTTAGGTCATTGTGGCTGACACAAGGCATAAAAAGTAGAGTCTTCACGGAGTTATTCTCAATTGAAAGTGACATACAATAATAAGAAAACAATTCTAGACAAAATGAATAGTAGCAACAAGAAACATGAAAGAAGGGAAAAAGGAAAAAGGAAAGAATAATATTTGATTTTGGAGGGTGAAATAGGCTTATTCTGGAGGTATTGGAAAAGAGTTTCCTAAAATTATCAAAAAGTAAAGAAAAAAATATATCAAATTTTAGATTCTTAGATAAATATTTTAGCAATCACACCTTAACTGCATAATTGAAATTATCAGTATTTTTGCTAATCAATTTAATTCATTAAGACCACACATTAAAAATAGAACAACAGGTAAGATAAGCAGTTTGCAAAAAAACTAAGCACTAAATAACATGCAAATGAATGTAAATTTTCTCCAGAAAGTCTTAGTTTGATGAAATCATTTCCATATGTTTAGCTTTAAAATTTAGGTCCCTAGAACTGACAAAGAATGTTAATTATCTCAACTTAAATCAGGTATATCCCTTTACTAAATCAGAGCATCTAGGAGGCAATGACATGAAATAAAAACATACACGTGGAAGTGTTGCAGAGGCGTTGATCAAGATGTCCCAAAGCATTTCCTTCAGGGAGTTCCCTTCTGATGCAAAGGGGTGACTGAAATGTTAAGGCAGTGTTAGTGGTTACCAGTCCAAAGATAGAAACCTTGTTGGATCAGTGTGGTGTTATATCATTTAGGTAAGTTTGGAGTAGCTGAATGGCTCTGCCTATAAGTGTTCCTTTGTCATCTCAATGATTTGGAAGTCATAGAGTTCATTGAGGTGCATAAGTTGAAGTGGAGGTCCCCCGTGTACTTTATAATGGAAGGACAGACTAGAATCAGACCATGCATGCAGGGAGGTGGGGGCTGCCATGTAGCTTGTAGATGAGAGGGGAAGACAGAGCCAGCAGTCTTTAGCCAGCCCAGGGTTGGTCCGGTTAAGGAGGCAATGAATTACATTGAGGGTTTGAGAGAGGTAGTAAGGGCTTAGGAGATCCTTAAGAGGCAGGGTGTAGACTTGAGAGTGGTCGAGATTAAGAGAGTTCAGTAAGAGTAAAAGAATTAGCCTTAGCTTCATCTTGTTCCTTTGCTGTGTAAGAAGCAGTAATTTTATGGTGCTTCTGTGTCCCAGCAAGGGCAGAGGAGTTCTCCTCCCGGTACCTGCCTCGGGTTCTGGTGGCACTCATAAAAAGACAAAATGAGAATTATTAGAAAGATAAAAACAATGATTATCCAGAAATACCAGAGTATATTGCCTTTAGGAGGAGATAAGAAAGAAAGATTAGTGTAAGGAAGAATTCAACAGGGTGTTTCTGAATTCCTTGGAGCAGGTTAATCAACCAGGTCCTCCGTCCTCTTGAGGGTGATCCTCAGGGGGTGTTTCTGGTCAGAGGTCACCTTCCACTCAGGTTGGGCATCACTCGGCTGGTGGGCTGCTTTTACCCAGGAAGGGTGGATCCAGGTGTCCAGTCCTGCAACCTTGAGAGCTGTGGGGGTGGTTAGTATGACTGGATAGGGTCCCTTCCAGGTAGGCTTGAGGGGCTCCTTTTCCCAAGCCTTTACCCAAACCTGGTCTCCAGGTTTATAAGGATGTATGGCTGTTCCTAGAGAGAGAGGTAGTCGGTCAGTAACCCATCTGTGGAGCTCAAAGACAGTTTTTCCAGGTCCTTGTAGTTGTTTCTGGATTTCTAAGTTCCCTATTTCCCCCAAATCTCCCTTTGGCCAAATTAAGGGAGGGGGGTCTACCATATAGAATTTCAAAGGGAGAGAAACCTACCCTGGCCCTTGGGGCACAGCATAGCCACAGGAGTACAAGAGGCAAGATATCTGTTCAGGGTAGGGTTGTCTCTTGGCATAGCTTAGCTATAGCCTATTTGAGAATCTAGTTCATGCTCTCTACTTTCCCTTAACTCTGAGGCCTGTAAGCTGTATGTAGGTTCCATTTAGTTCCTAAGGCCTTAGCTACCAAGACTGGGCCATTATCAGATCCTATGGTCAGAGGCATTCCATACCATGGAATTATATCCTTCAGCAATGCCTTAGTGACTTCTTTTGCCTTTTCTGTGTGAGTGGGATATGCCTTGATCCAGCCTGAAAAGGTGCAAACAAAGACTAGCAGGTATTTATTCCCTCTGCTAGGCCCTACTTCTGTAAAATATACTTCTAAGTCCTCAAAGGGAGCTTGCCCACATCGCTGAACTCCTATCAGTCCCACAGGAGCCTCTTTGGCATTGTTCTGAGCACAGAGAAGGCAATGCTGAGAGGCACACAAGGAGGGAAGATGGACAATTAAGTAGTATCTGCTTAACAAAGCTTCTAGGGCAGTCTTCCCTAAATGAGGAAGTTCATGCTTCTGGAGGACTACTTTATGGGCTAACTGTTCTGGGACATAGACCCTATGATCTGGGAGTATCCACCAACCTTCTTTTGTTCTTTTGCCACCTTCTTGCTGAGCCCATTCCTCCTCCTGCGAAGTGTACTTTGAAGGTTCAGGTAATTCGGGGGCCAACGTGATCCCTGCTGGTGCCGCTTGTTCTTTAGCAGCCAGCTTGGCTGCAGCGTCAGTACGTTGGTTTCTTTCTGATACTGAGTCTTTTCCTTTCTGGTGACCTTTGCGATGGATGACGGGTACTTCCTTGGGCTCCCAGACTACTTCTAGTAACTTTAAAATCTCATTCTGATTTTTTATTCCTTTTCCTCCAGCCGTCAGGAGTCCCCTTTCCTTATATATGGCCCCATGGATATACAGGGTAGCAAAGGCATAGTGCATGTCAGTGTAGATGTTGGCACGCTTATTCTTACTGAGTTCTATGGCTCTGACTTGGGCCCAAAGTTCTGCCCTCTGTGCTAACCATCCCTCAGGCAGGGACTGTGCCTTGATTTTCTCAAAGTTTGATACCACTGCATATCCAGCTCGTCTTTTTCCTTCATCTAAGAAGCTGCTGCCATCTGTGAACAATACCAAGTCTGGGTTTGGCAGGGGCCTATCCGTTAGATCTGGCCGGCTGGAACAAACCTCCTCTAGGACTTCCAGGCAATCTTGCTCAGGGGCCCCCTCAGCGATGGGTAAAAAGGTGGCAAGATTAAGAGTTCTCGCTGCTTCTAATCGTACCCTCGGATTCTCACATAACAGCCTTTGATATTGAGTCATTGGAGCATGAGTCAGCCAGTGCTGCCCCCTTGCTTCCATCAGGGTGACAACAGCACGAGGTACTTTTCCATTTAAATTTTGTCCTAAACTAAGCTTATCTGCTTCCTTGACTAACAATGCTGTGGCTGCAAGAGCCCTGAGACACGGGGGGCACCCAGAGGCAACTGGGTCAATCTGCTTGGAGAGATAGGCTACTGGTTTTTGCCAGGGTCCAAACTCCTGGGTTAGAACTCCTAGGGCTACCTCATTGTTCTTGTGAACAAAAAGATTAAAGTCTCACATCACATCTGGTAGCCCTAGTGCTGGGGCCTCAGTGAGCTTTGCCTGTATAGTGATGAAGGCTTTCTCCTACTTGGAACCCCAGTCGATGGGTGACTTCTCTTCTCCTTTCAAAGCTTCATAGAGAGGCTTGGCCAGGGCTGAAAACCCTGGGATCCAAATTTGACAGAATACTGCCACTCCCTGGATTTCCCGAATCTGCATCCGGGTGCAAGGGACTGGGATGGCACATATTGCCTGATTTCTCAGTCCCTAGCCTTCATTTCCCTTGGGTGATTCAGAAGCCTAGATATTGACTTCTTTCTGAAAAATCTGTGCCTTTTTCTTAGACACCCAATAACCTGTTTCAGTTAATAGTCCTAGAAGGGCTTGTGTTCCCTCCCAGCACTGAGCTCCTGTAGAGCTAGCCAGTAGGAGGTCATCTACATATTGGAGTAGAACACACCCCAAGTCCTGTCCTGGGAACTTAGATCAGATGCTAGTGCTCCACTAAAAGAGTAGGGGAGTTCTTGAACCCTTGTGGCAGTCTGGTCCAGGTGGACTGCTCCTTGGCCCCTATAGTTGGGTTTTCCTATTCAAAGGTAAAAGAGGCTGGCTGGTAGGAGCTAATCAAAGGCAGAAAAAGGCATCTTTCAGATCTAGTCATGTAAACCATTCCACCTCTGATGGAACGAGTCCCAGAAGAGTGTAGGGATTTGGCAGCGCTGAGTGCAGACTTATAACAGCCTCATTAACAGCCCGTAGATCCTGTACAGGGCTGTAGTCATTAGTCCCAGGCTTTTTGACAGGCAAGAGAGGCGTGTTCCATGGAGACCTGCATCGTTTTAGAAGTCCCTACTGGAGTAGCCGGTCTAAGTGGACCTGGATTCCTAGGCCTGCTTCCCTTGGAATTGGATATTGGCAGATTTTAACAGGCTGTGCCCCAGTCTTTAAATCGATTAGCACCGTGGCGTGGTCCTTAGCCAGACCTGGAGGATTACCTTCTACCCAGACCAGTGGGAATTCTTTCTCTAATTCAGGTTCTAATGGTGAGGCCTTTGACTGGGGGGTATAAAGTCTCCATTCTTCCTCCTTTAGCACTGCTAGGGACAGGGTCATTGGGGAGGTCTCCTCACTTAGGTGAAGCTGTGCTGAGCCATCTGGAGCAAAAGTGATTTATGCCCCCTTCTTGGCTAAAAGGTCTCTATCTATCAGAGGTACTGGACAATCTGACAAGTACAGGAATTCATGAATTACTCGGTGGCTGCTAAGTTGGCATCGGCAAGGCCGGCAGAATGGTCTACGGGTGTGATCCCCAGTAGCTCCAATAATGGTGACCTCCTTTCCCGAGAGAGGCACTACTTTCTGTGTGACTACTGAGTGCTCAGCTCCATAAAGTCCACAGTCTGGCCCCCAATTTTCATTCTGACCATGAGCTCGTGGGGCCTAGCTGAAGAGCCCGGTCTATCCTAGTCGGAATCAGCCATTGCTAGTCCCAATGAGATCTGCTTCAGGTGGCTCTGGCTGATAGCGACTGGGTGGAAAAGGGGGCACAGTTTTCTTACTTTGCCATTTGGGACATTCATTCTTCCAGTGTCCTGTCTCCTTACAATAGGCACACTGGCCTCGTCTCAGACTCACTCTTCCTTTTCCCCATGATCTGTATTCTTGCTTCCCTTTCTGATCTCTGGGAGCCTGAGCCTCTAAAAGCTGCTGCTACTATATTGGCCCTTCTTTGTATTCTCTTTTCTTCCTCCCTCCTTGCTGCACTGTCTCGGTTGATGAAAACCTTGTTGGCTATCTCCAGCAGTTCGGTGGCATTCTTTCCTGGAAACTCTTCCAGTTTCTATAATTTTTTCCTGATATCAGTCTGGGCTTGGCCTACAAAAATGGCATTTACCATAGTTTGATTTTCCGGGGCCTCAGGGTTAAAGGGAGTGTAGATCCTGTATGCCTCACACAGTCTCTCATAGAAAGCTGCTGGACTTTCAGCAGGCTTCTGGAGAACCTCAGAGATTTTAGCCATATTGGTGGGCTTCATGGCTCTGGCCCTGACCCCCAGGAGGAAAGCCAGCTGTTATCTTTCTAGCCTGGCCCTTCCATCTTCTGAGTTCGGGTTCCAATCAGGTTCCTCATCTGGGAAGGCCTCCCTGGCCCATCTATCTGTATCTAATGTCCCTGCTGGGGCCTGGTCTGGAGCCACTTCCGAGCCTCTGGTACTATTCTCATGTGCTCCTCAGTGTTAAAGAACGTGAAAAGGAGCTTCTTGCTGTCCACCCAGGTGGGCTTATGGGTCGGAAGAAAATTTATAGGAGGTCTACCATGGTCTGAGGTTTTTCAGAATAAGCTGGGGTGTGATGTTTCCAATTCAAGATATCACTTGTGGTAAAGGGCTGATAATAATAGACTGGTCTCCCTCCTTCAAGGTCCCATCTTCACCAAGCACTTGGGCACCCCGAATCTCCTTGAGAGGCATCTGACGTGCCGGTTGTGGTTTGGGCCCTTGGTCGGCTGAACGCAAGCGCCGCCCAACTGGCTCTGGAGAGCCCAGTTGAGGATAGACAGAGGGGGGCGGTGTTTCCAGACTCTCCGGACCTTCCAGACCAGCAGGGGGAGCACTTGGTGCTGCCTGTGGCACATATGGAGGTGGTAAAACTGGTGGGACTTCCTCAGGAGGTCCTGGCAGAACAGGGGGTTGTGTTCCCTTTTGAGGGACCTGTTTCTTTTCTCCTGCCTGCTTCTCTTATGCTTTCTCCTGTCCTGCCTGCTTATTTTCTCCTGTTTTCTCCTGTCCTGCCTGCTTCTTTTCTCCTGATACCAAAACCCTACTCTGTCCCTTCTTACACACGCAGAACTGGACCCAAGGCAGCAAGGTTTGAGCAATTTCTAACCAGCTGTCTATGTAAGGAAACTGATCTGGGTGTCTGGGGTCCTTCGTGTCTACATTCCTGACTGCCATGACCAGTCCTTCATCTAAAGAACCTTCTGAGGGCCAGCGGATCCCAAAGGCTGGCCATTCTAATTCACAGAATTTCCTCAGTGTTTGAGGTTCATTTTAATACCATAGTCCCCATTGAAACCCTTTTTAAATTTTTTCAACATGCTATTGAGAACAGTGGGTTTACTTTTACCTGACCCCATGATGATCAGTGGCAAGAGACAGACAAGGGAGGGGGTGACCTGTTTTCACAGATCCTCACTTAGATAGCCGCCTGGCCGAGTCCCTTGGGAGCTTAGATTTGTCTTAGCTAATGTGCACCCATATAAACAATGGGCCTGGTCACCTCCACGTGGGGGTGAGTCACCGTTATGCCATATGATGAATCGCAGAACCGCAGGTTGGGGCCCACTCGGACTCCATAACCAAGGTTGTGGAGCCACACAAAAGAGAGGAGGCGGCAGGCGCTCTCCCTCCACACTCACACTTTCACCAGACATTCACTCAGAGTTTAAAAAAACAGTCCACCTGATTCCTGACCAATTTAACTGACGAAGTCATATGACTTCCCGGGAGGGGACCAAGCTCCCCTTCCACTTTCTCAGAGTGGGCCTGACTACGTGGGGCCCCTACCTTACCGTTTCTGTCGACAGGTCCAGAGGTGTCCATGCACTTTCTCCAGATGCTGGCCAGGTCCTAGGCTGAGGTCTGGGAGCGCCCAGAGTCCCCCTGTTCAATTCTGCTAAAATCAGCAGGGTGTTTCTCCTGGAGGCCTGTCGCGTGCCCCGGTGCCCCAAACCTGGTCCACTCACTAGAGGCCAAAAAAAAGCCATGTGTAGTTGGCTTCCCAGTCCAGGGAACCAGTTGTTGCAGAAGACCAAAGAAAAACCAAGCAACGCTTTTAGAGAAAAGGAGTTACATTATTTATTTACACTGGCAGACCCAGAGGAATAACTTCCCAAACCTGAGTAAAGAAACATGCAGGGAGATTCTCTTTTATATCTTTCTGGGGTCTTTGTCCCGCAAGTATGGATTATGCTTCCGGTCTTTTCACGGGTTTTGCAAAAAGGCCCCAGGTGTTGGGGTCTTGAGACCATATTGGATGGTCTGGCCTGGCTCCAGCACTAATAACCCCCACTCCGGGGCAGTGCACTGTTCACAGTTTTATGGCCTCTGTATTTAGATAACAGGTTCTGCAAGACTAGTTTCTGGGAAAGAAGTAGTGACTTAATTATAGGTTATCAGGAATGTACACTGGGCTTGCTAGCACAGATTCAGATTGCTAGTCCCCTCACCCCCGCTCCCCAAAATATCAGGGTTACTTTGGAATTAGCTTTTAACCCTCCTCAGAAGTAGCAAAGAAGTGAATGGGCCAACGGTTCTAGGCTAAGAAGTTGTAGTTGCTTTGCATCTGCTATTCTCTTTTCTTTCTTTTCTTTTTTTTTCTGTTACTATTGGGTCCATTGCTTGGTCTGAAAACAAGTTGAGTTCATTTTCTAATATATCATATTATTGTTAATAAATTTTAAATATATATATATTTAAAATTTGGAATTTATGTTAAACAAACTGTAATTACCTATAATGGTAACTTTATAACAACTTATTTCAGCATTTGCATTTCAAATAATGCTCTTTTCTTGCTTAACATAATTTTCTTATTTATACGTTCTGGTGTTATTCCAATAATTAATATTTTATAGAACTATTTTATCTTCTAATATTTTATTAGGAGAAATCCTACTTGTTTTCATAATATACCTTCTGTATTAGTGAGGGTTCTCCAGAGAAACAATCAATAGGAGATACCTATCTCCTTATATCTGTACATCTCTAAATATATCCATATTTAGATCTAGAACTAATCTGGAGAAAGAGAGCGATAAATATATTTGGTTCACAGGATTGTAGAGGCTGGCAAGTCCAAAATCTTCTGAGGGGGCTGGCAGGATGAAAAGCAGAGAAGAATTAATGTTGCAGCTCAAGTTTGAAAATCCCAGTCTGCTGGCAGAATTCCTTATAGTTCTGAGAAAATCAGTCTTCTTCTCCCGCCCCCCCCACCGCCGCCGCCTCTCCTAAGACCCTCAAGTGATTAGATAAGGCCCATTCACATTATGAAAGGTAATCTGCTTTACTCAAAGTCTGCTGATTGAAATAATAATCTCATCTAAAAAAATATCTTCAGAGAAAATGTAGAATAGTATTTGACCAAGTACCGGTGTTACAGAAAAGCGAAGAAGAACAAAGCAATACCAGAGAGATGGAGTTACATTTATTACATGCGGGTCCAGAGGAAAATGTCTCTCAAATTCTGGGCCCCAACATGCAGGAATTTTCCCTATTTATATGTTTTTACCTTCTTTGTCTCCCAAATATGGAGTGTTTCTGGCCCCTTTTGCAAGTTCTTAAAGAGCCCATATATACTGGGGCCTTAAGACCTCAACCAGAGGCCTGGCCTGGCACCAGCACTGATAACCTTGTCTGGGGAAGGTTTAATGGCCTTTCTGAAGTTGGAGTAGTCTTAGCAAGCAAGAATTTACAGAAGCCAAATAGCAGGGTTAAAATTTCAAACAGCAGTTTTTATGTAAGATGGATGCTTCATCTGGACACTACTGTCTACCCAAGTTGACACATAAAATTAACCATCACAATTTGTTCCAGCTACTTTGATAATTGTGTCTATTTTAATTACTGCAAGTTGAAGAATAATATTGAAATGTGATGGCAAAACTAACCAAACAAATATAAAATCATTTAAAAAATATGTTTGCATAGAGCATTACCTAAAATTCATTGCAGTATAGAACTATTGATACAGAATATTTAGACTGGAACACGCGGTGTCCCCCTGGACTGGAACCCAGATTCTTGTCTGCCAGAGTTGAAGAATGAATACATGGACAGAAGATGGTATTGCAAAAGTGGAAATTTATTAAAGAACAAGTACAGACTCCCACATGGGGAGGGGGAAAGGGTCCCACTGAGTTCCTTTTTCCTATGGCTTATAAAGGCAGTAGATCCTGGTGCCTTGATATCTCCTCTGATTGGTCATGATTCCCTTAGTCTGGTTACTATAGTAACTCCTGGGCTCAAAGGTTCTCCCCCGCATTAGTTCTTATTGTTTTCCTCTTCCCTTTGGGCTTTCTTCTTCTCCTTCTGGATGAAGGGCTTCCTTCCCTTTATTTTGTAAATATAGACCTTTTGCTGTTCCCATCTCCCTCATTCTATAGAAATGTACTTGCTACAGCTTTTCAGCTTTCCTATTCTATGGAAATATACATTCTGTTGCTCTGCAGCCCTGTGCTTCCTCCATGGTCCCCTTAATTTCCAAAATTTCCTAAAACCTGTCTTTTTCACACACACACTGCCCCCCCCCACCCCCGCAAATTCCTGTTTCACTATATTTAGGGACAACAAAATAAAGTTTGAATATTTTGTTGAAACAACATTATAGAGGTTCAAGATCAATTTTCAAGCCACAGAATGAGATAAACATGGTAATAAAAGGTAAAAATATAGGACAAACTCTAACAATCAGTTGACATTTTTGTCAACTATCAAAATGATGGAGTAAAATAAAATGATCTCACACTCCTTCCTTTATTCTCAAGTCTTTGTTCAAATATATTTTTAAGCTTGCCCTCCCTGACTACCTATTTAAAATTCTAATCTATGCTCCCTCTCCTATAGCATACCTCCTTCTCCCCACCTGTTATGTCTTTTTTTCCTCCCTAGCATTTATAATTTCTTGATATACTATTTAATTTTTAATTTACTTATTGTTTACTGTCTGTATTCTCTCCAATATAAAGAAAATTCAAAGAAGGCAGATTTCATTGTGCATTTTCTTCTCATATCTAGAACCATATTAGTGTATAGAAAATGCTCAATGAATATTTGTTGAATAAATGACTGTACCATACATTTTCTAAACAAGAGGCATTTAGTTATATTATGTCAATTTCTACATTTCCAATTTCAGAATGAAATCCCATTTATCCTCATCACTTACAAAATCATGTACCAATTGCTTCCACCCCTCTGGCATTTCATCTTACACTACTCTTCTGTTCCCCACTAGGCTAACTTTCTGTTTCTCTCATACGCCATATTTGCTCATGCCTTGGAGCTTTTGTTCTACTTGGCTCCATAGCCTGGAATCCTCTCCAACTCATCTTCACCAACATTGTTTTGTTATTCAGATCTTGGCATAAATGACACCTCTTTAGCAAAACGTTTTCTAGTTGCCCAATCTAAAATAGCCACCCTGTTACCTGAAATAACTTCATCTTATTTTAATTATCTATACACTGTTGATCAATAACCCATTTTTTTTGGGTATCTGTTTATTTTCTGTCTTCTTGCACTAGCATGCAAGACTGTCAAGCACAAATATCTAGTCAGTCATTTTCTCTTTTGCATCCTCAGTGGTTTGAAAAGTGTCTAATACATAGTTGGTGCTCAATAAATATTTATAAAATGAAATAATTGATCTGGCACTTAAGTCTTTAATTCACTGACACTGTCAATATATTCTCATTTTTTTAATTAATGAGAATAATTTGATAATTTTACACACAGAGTTTTAGGAGACAGCTTCTTGATAAGAGTCCTATCTAATAAAGAGGGAATGTGCTAATTGACCCTCACACCATCACAAAGATGGTGGCACCCACAGCCAATAAGGAGGGAATATGTTAATTGACTGCCCCGCCCTCAAAGATGGCAGTGCCCACAGCCACAAGATGGTGGTGCCCAGTCCCCTCAGCCCCACTGGGGCAGCAGGCACCTGCCTCCAGAGTCCCCAAGTCTCCTCAGCCCCCCAGCCACCCAGGGCCAGCCCAAGGCGCAGGTAACCTGGGCCAGCTGAGGCTTGTGCTGCTGGCAGTGGCAGCAGCAGAGGTGTGATGAGGCGTCGCCTTCCACTGATTGCTGGGTCACCTCCCACTCCTGAGGACTCCCTGACTGTGAAAGGGGGCAGGCCAGGCTGAGGGACTCCCCCTCCAGTGCATGAATTTTCATGCACCAGGCCTCTAGTTCTCAATATAAACAAATGTAACTTGTATATTTCTGAAAGCAACACTTCCTAAATTCTGGTCCAGGGGTATAAATATTGTATAGTCAAACAAATAAAAGCTAAAATCTTTTGTCGGTGACAATAAAAAGAGTATAAACCATTTTAGCATGACTACAGGCTTCAGAAGTAGAGAGATAGGCTTTATGTTTTCCAACTTCTCCCTCCTACCCCTGACCCATTCCTATCAATATTTACTTCCTGAGCAGAACAGATGTTTTCACACTTGCTGTGTTTAGGTATCTAAAATTACATGTCAGAATTTTCAAACCTCTTTTTCTGCATTGTTGAGACTTCTTTCCTATATTTTGCCCAATCTAAGACCAGTTATTTTTCAGCTAGGAAGGCTTTAAAGAAGAGTAAAAAATGTCCTACAGTGTGCCAGTAATCTTATATATCAAAAGTGCTAAAAGCAGGCATGGGGTGCTTTTAACTGAAGGTAGAATTTTAAAGGACTACAAATCTGGCCATACAACACATGCAAATAGTTAAATATAAATATCACAAATAAATATTCTACAATAGAAAAAAATATAGGGCAGCATGAAATAACACCTTCAGAATTGCTGCAGTCTTTTTGTGTAAGTAGAACACAGGTTGGGGTACTTAATAAATTATTAAACAGGTACAATTTTAGTTGGTTTTAGAGAATAGGTAGAATTTGTAACTCAATTCCTAGGGCATAGTAAATAATAAATATTTACTGAATGAAATGAGATTAGAAAATAAGTATGTTAAATTGGTATTGAATGACTGTTGAAGGAGTTTGGATATTTGATATTTTCAATGAATCAAAGTGGAATATATTTAAATAAATCAGACAATAATTATGGAAGTTGTCTGAATGACCTATAATATGTGAAATTTGAAAAATAGGTTAATTATTTATAATTTGAATAAACTGTTTTTGGGGGTGGGAAGATAAGCAATGCTCCTAAAAGGATGCTGGCTTTTATACAACAGCAAAAAATAAGGAATAAGAGAAAAAAGATAAAATAATGATATACTTTAAAAATCACTGTATATACTTCAAATTAACTGTGGCCAAATCTTGTCTATCTCATTAACTAGGCAAATTAAGCAAATGACCTCAAGACAGAAAACAAACCTGCAATAAATGTGATCTCTTTCTCCAGAGTTTCCTTCCAAAAGACAATATTGATAGAATTGGCACTCATTTATCTTAAACTCGACTGAGCTTTTCAGCTCTTGTAATAGAATATTAATTTCTTTCTTTTTAAAATATTTTTTATTGATTTTTTACAGAGAGGAAGGGAAAGGGATAGAGAGTTAGAAACATCGATGAGAGAGAAACATTGATCAGCTGCCTCCTACACACTCCCCACTGGGTATGTGCCTGCAACCAAGGTACATGCCCTTGACTGGAATGGAACCTGGGACCCTTAAGTCTGCAGGCCGACACTATATCCACTGAGGCAAACCGGTTAGGGCAGAATATTAATTTCTAATAGAGTCACTTACCCATTCTGACTCTTACTAAAACAAACAAACAAACAAATAAAACATCTAATTTAGTGTCACCCTTGAAAATTATATTTTTCTCTTATAATTTTAAAGAACTTCACCAAAAAACGCAAATGTGTTTTGTTTTTTTTAATATATTTTATTGGTTTTTTTACAGAGACAGAGAGAGAGAGATAGAGAGTTAGAAACATCAATGAGAGAGAAACATCTATCAGCTGCCTCCTACACATCCTATACTGGGGATGCACCTGCAACCAAGGTGCATGCCCTTGACCAGAATTAAACCTGGGACCCTTCAGTCCACAGGCCAACGCTCTATCCACTGAGCCAAACCGGTTAGGGCCCAAGTGTGTTTTAATAAAGGATGGCTTAGCAATTTATGAAGTTACATGCCAAAGTTAGAAATTGTGATTAACACAATTGTCACTGTGTCAATAAGTCACTGATCTCTGCAATTATGGGCATAGGTTATTATGGTTGTGTGTTTTTTTCCTTTCCATTGAAAGCTGTTTTGTTTTGTTTTCTTTCTAAAGAAAAGTATTTGTGAACTGCTTACGTTTAGATGGTTCAAATGGATTCAGAAATTTTCCTGTTACAGAAATAGAAAAACAAATTGTAGAAATGTGCACAGGGCTTATAAAAAATAAGTGTTATTTTTAAAATACACAGTCATTCACTGCTTCTTATGAGGCTACCCGGAAAGCTGTCACAAAGGGATTTTGTGGCTCTACTTCATTTGGAGTTCTAAGAAATAGGACACGTGTGAGTATATGGCTGAAGGTGGCAAGCTCTAGAGAATGAGAAAGGTGTACTTGAGAATTAAGGCTGACTGAATCATTGGTTTTATTAGAACAGGCGATGAGCCCTAACTAGATTGAAATGTCTACAATGGAAACATCTGGAAATGAGCTGGCTGATGGCACAATGCTGGTGTTGAAATATTGAAGAGAGATTTTTGATACAATTTTCAGAGGGCAGAGACTTATTTAAATTGCTTATCAATTCATGTAGCAGAGGAAAGAAACTGGGAGAAGACCCAGCTGTTTATTTAGATATCTGTCTTCACTCACTCATTCAATAAATATTTATTCGAAATCTTGAAGTATGCTGAACAAAGCATAAATGAATTAATGCCATTATGAAGCATATACTCGAGTGGGATAGAATGAAAATGAATGTTATAAATAAATAAAAAATCATATATTACCTAGTTATGGGCACTAAAAATAGTTAAAGCGGCATGGGAAATATAACATATAAAGGGTGTGGGGATATTTTAAATTATAGGTTAGTGTCCAGAGAAGGCCTCACTGAGAGGAAATGTCCCAGTAACTTGAAGGAGGTGAAGGAGCTGGCCCTTCAGGGAGAGCAGTAGAGGCAGAGGGAAAAGCAATGGGATATTCTCTGTGTATTGAATCCTTAGGTATTAAAATTATACACATTTTATCAATGAGGGGACACGGACACATAAGTAACTCTCCTATGGTCTAAAACCTGGTATATGCAAACAGCCAGCCCTCTTGCTATTTTCTTTAATTAGATCCTATTTGTTTGTTTTTTTCTCTTTCTAAACATTTGTTCAGATCACCCTATTATTTGATATGTTTTCTTTTTTGTTACCCTCTCAACTTATCACCATTTACATTTGTTTTCTTTATTTGTTATAAAGTATTAGTTTGTTACCTTATTACTGCTTTGGATGAAGTAGACTTCCTCTTGCATCTCCAGCTCATCACTTCAAACTTGACCCCTTGAAATTCAACTTTTCTTCTCTGAAAGGTACACAATACCTTTCAAATACCAAACTCAACAGGCTTTTCTAGTTCCTCTCCTTTCTTGATCTTTCTAAAGTAATAACTAAGAGCAAACGGCTCCTATCATTGGGAATTTCTGAGTTGAATAATGAATTTGTCACTTCCAAGCTAGGATAAAAAGGGCAATGTCTAATCCTCTATTATATCTCTATGCATCTTCCTAATTGTAATTGGTTTATTAATACTACTCTTGTGTGGTTATTATGATCACTCAATACAGGCTTATACATATGAATATGAAGAATTATCATTTTTTGAATCTCCTCTTTTTATTTCCTGACACACATTTATTAAGTTATTGAAAAATCTATCACTTTTTCTGAATCTTCTTTCTTCAACATTGATTACATTTGAATCTTCATAAAGGCTCCATTTTTGGACTGTTGTTTTTTTCTTTTCTGAGAAAAAAAATGTACCTTCTGTGATATCATTCACTATCGAAGTACCAACTGTCACCTTTATGCAGAGGACTTCCAAATCAACTCCTGTCGTACATCTTCTCTCCAAAGTGTCAAGTCCAGATTCCCTATTGCTCCCTAAACATCTTCACTTCATTTTCTTGCCAGCAAATCAAAACCACAATCCACAAATATAGATGAGAAAAAGCAAGATTCTTCACTCCAAGTCAATTTTTATTTTTGCTCAAGCTTCATATATTTAATGTTACTTTTCTGACTCTCACTAAAGTTTGAAATTTTGATTCCATCTTTCATCTGCCACTCCCATTATCTACCTAATCATAGACACATAATATTAAAATGACAAAAGAAATGAGGGCTTTATTATCTTATTCCTTATCACAGATGAGTAAGTATAAAACCATATATGCAGGCACATATGAGGAGTCACAATGGGAATCTACATTTCCAAACTCTAGGCCACAGATATTTCCTGCATACAAACCTGAATCAGTTGCCAGTTCTAAATAATTCTGTCCCCATACTGTCTTTTGAATCTGTTCACTTCCAACCCCACTACTGTTACTCTACTTCATCTTTTCTATTTACAGTATCTTTATAGTTAGCAAACTAGTTTCATTCTGGAATATATGCCAAGTAAGGAAAGTTTCTTAAGATATATCAACCCTGCTATAAAACATTCACTGTTTCTATATTTCTTAGTAGTTAATGAAGCTCATTTTCACTGAGTCATATGCAACAGGAACTATAATAGGCATACTCTACACCCATGATCCTATTTAATCTTTTCAACAAACTGTGATATTCTTGTTCAGAGTCCTCTCACACACTCACAGGAAATGTATGTAACCCATAATTGTCTAGTTAGTAAGCTGGAGAATTGAAATATAGATAGTTTGTCTGAACCCAGTTCTTTTAAGAAAATGTGAGAATCATCTGCCTTTCCAAACTTGTCTACAGGTAGAAGCCTGCTGTGAAGCCCCATAGCATTGCCCCAGATTCCTCTGACCCTGGGAAGTATCTACTTGGTATACATTTAAGGTGAGTGTACTGTTGATAAAACAGACTCCGTTCTTGAATTCACATATCTGTTTTGAAATGCTATTACCTGGAATATCTTCCTTGTCCTTTATACACACAAATATCAAAATTTAGCAAATTTTGAGAGTCTTCAAAGCAACTGGATAGTTGTCCTTTTGAATTTTAAACTCCTGGTGGTCATAGTCTATTCACTTTTCACCAACCAAAGAATGGTGGCCAGGGTTTTGCACATAAATGTTTGCATATAAACTAAATATGCATGCACTGTCAACCTTAAGCATTGTTTGATGTAGAAAACCACCTGAAATTTTTTAAAGTAATTGGAAGAAGTTTCTGAGAAGAAAAGAAAACCCAAAACAAAACAAAAACAGTATGTTACCTGAAACATGTGAGGTCAAATACACATCAGTATGGTATAAGTATCAATAATATTACTTAAGCACTGGTTGGACACTAAGTACTGCGAGCTGTAAGTGGCAAAGTGAAGAAGATATAGTTCTTACTCTTGTTAAGTTCGCAATAAGATATAAATAAAAGACACCTACAATCTGAATAGGTCAGCCAAAACAACGTTAAATGCTGAAATTACGTACTGAATAAGGAAGGTTGTGAATTCCTTTGGCTGTGTGCGACTCCCCACAATTTACGTTCCAAAGCAGATGAGAGTTCTTTCTACGGCCACACAATTCTTAGCTAGATATTGCATTATATCCCTTTCTTATGTTATGATTTATTAATAACTAAAACCTATTCTTTAGGATACTCTGACACCTGCATAAACAACTAGTCTCTGCTTCATATTTATAGATGCCAGCTTGAAAGTTTAGGTGCAGCAGTATGAGAACTGGTTATTTTATCTTTCCAGTTAAGTTAATTATATGTATCCTTACCTCTCAAAATATTATTTATTGGCTTCCTTGGGTACAATGGTGTTTCAGACGTCAATATATCAAAGAGTTGTATACCGTCTAACTATTTCTCTTTGATTTAGTTAGAAGCTTCCTCATATTGTAATGCCACTTCAGGATAATGACATGCAGTTTTCTTCTATTAGTAACAAAAGCAATTACTCAAAGAGAGGCACCGTGTCTTCATTCTGCCTCTGTTCTGGTATCCAAATTAGAGTTCCACTATTATGAGAAACTGCTGGCCTCAAAATTGCCAGCTTATTGGAGTTGCCCAGTGATTCACTTCATTTCTAAGTTAAACCCGTTTGATTATGCCATAATTGTAATTTATGTACTTTTATGAATTCCAGTTATTTCAAGACTATAAAAAAATGGTTCATCTGTTTTGAAAGAGCAATTGAGATGCTTATTCTCTGATGATCTCCACGAGTCAGAGAAATCCCCTATTCTTCCTCCAGCACTGCTTCTCTCCCTCAATCTTGATTGTCAAATATTTTATTTTTAGGCATTTGTTTTCTCCAAGCATTCCTGTTCTTAGAACATTGCAATGTTGAAGATATTCAGACTTTCATTCCAAACCTGAAGAAACATGGACTTCCCTGATACCCTGAGTAGTTTTGTGCCCTGATTGTATGTACTTTTCCATTGTAGACTCATTAAATGCATAAACTGGCCACTTTTGAAATAATTTCTTTCATGTCTTTCTCTGACAATGACTCCTTGAGGGCAGTAACCATTACTTTGTACAATTGGATGGATGAATGCAGTTTCTTGGTAGTCTTTCAGCACTGCTTTATTGCTTTTCATTGTCACTGTCCTGCCAATTTCTATTGCTTCCTCCAAGTGATATCATTACTCCCATTATCCCACAGCTTTTCCAACTTATTAGTCTCATGAAATCATGATGAGAACAAGAGTCAGCTTTGTACAGGCTTTCTGTTTTGTTTTGTTTTTCTTAGCATAAATTAAACAAAACTTACTCTTTAATTTTAAAAAATAAAAGTGTAAAATTTGTCTTTGGAGTCTCATATTTTGCATATTTCATCCTTCTACCCTTTTGATGTGTTGCATATCTTTTAACATGACTCTCTCTAACTATTTTCCCCTGCCATTTCTGCATCTTTCCTATCTCATTTTTAATTTTTCTCTTTCTATTTTAAACTTCTATATGTTTTCTCTATTAACATATTGACCTAAGCCTGCTCATTTACAGGCTCTAAGACTCCTAAGAGCATATATGGATAAAGGTAGCCATGTGAATATAGTCCAACTCTCTGATAATTATGTAGTCCAAGTACATTGCAGGCTATTCCATAATCTTTCATGTTGCCTCAACCTAAGTAACTTAAAAATATATTTTGATTTTAGAATAGGTTTCAGGTCCTTTGTTGGGATTTTTGCCTAAGGACTAAGCCTTCCTCTTTGCATCTTAGTTTCTGGCATTAGTCATGCTCTGAAACAGAAGGATCAGCAAGAATCATAGTAGTGCTACTCATATAATTGTCAGATCATGCTTAAACTCTTGCTGAAATATCCTCCCTGCCAAATTGTCATGGCCTTGAATCTCAACACTAATCTGGGTTCAATACACTCATTATATGAAAATTTGGACAAAGTGGCAAATCTGTGGAGCTATTCTTGGGGGCAACCTGTGGAGCTATAATGGAAGCCCATGCCCAGCTGCCCCCACTTTTCTATTAATGCTTCTGAGTTCTGTCATCAAATCTTATCGGTCCTCTCACTTTATAATAGTAACAGATAGTTTATTTTAAGTTTATTTCAATAAAAATAATTGACCTGCCTTTGAATAAATTTCCGATCAAAGAAAAAATGAATGAGAACAATAAATCTCTGGCTTTTGTGGGAGTTAATGTCAAGGGAGGGTTGATGAAGGGCCTAGTAGACTCATGTTCAGAGCATGGAGTTAAAAAAAATAGTTCTCAAGAGGATATACTATATCCTGGTCAAGGGAAACACAACTGCTTACTAATTCAAGGTTATTGTTTCTTGCATTATTCAGAAATGACTAAAATTTATTTTCCAATGGTGATATATATTCTTCATGTTGGAGTTATGACAAAATGAAAAATAGAGGGGAAAAAAGTTGATTTGATGTTATAAATCAATATTTTTGTAGTCTTCTTACTAGTATGTTTCATTATAAGGGACTAAAATGATATAGTAAATAACACAAATTAATTTTATTGTAAATTTTATTGTATAACAACAACAAACACTCTAAGTGCATGTTCAGTCTTCTAGTTTACTCTATATGTCATGGCTGTATGTTCATATAGACCAGTTCACTTATTTCAAATAAATTTATTAGAAATAGCATTACTTCTGAATCATTTATCAGATTCAAACTATAATTTAATTTTTACATCATCTAAGTGTTTTTCTTACTTTGATCTTGTTCTTTGTAAAATTTAACTGGTAAAATGATAAAAGACTAGAGGCCCAGTGCACAAATTCGTGCATCAGTGGTGCCCCTTGGCCTGGCTTGTGGGATCAGGCCAAAACTGGCTCTCTGACATCCCCCTAGGGGTCCCAGATTGCGAGAGGGCACAGGCCAGGCCGAGGGACCCTACTGATGCACCATTGGGGCTGGGGAGGGATGCAGGAGGTTGGCCAACCCAAGAGGCACCACAGGGAGGGCTCCAAGGCATGTCTGGCCCATCTCGCTCAATCCTGATCAGCGGACCCCAACAACAAGCTAACCTATCTGTTGGAGCATCTGCCCCCTGTGGTCAGTGCAGGACATAGCGAGTAGTTGAGCAGTCTTAGCATATCATTAGCATATTATGCTTTGATTGGTTGAACAGATGACTGGACAACCAGACACTTAGCATGTTAGGCTTTTATTATATAGGATATTGTAAATATCTAGGCTCATATAAAGTTTATAAATAATATTAAATGGGAAAGGGTACTTTGATATGTTCTAAAAAGTATATTAAAGTGGCATGGTTACATTGAATAAAGCACTGTCAAAGAGAAGGGAGGATTATTTATATCTTCTTTATTCATGGAAATTTAAGGAGAAAAATTGACAAATATGGAGGAAATATGTTTGTTAGAGAATATTTGGAATAGAACATTTCCTAACTGAGATTTTAGAGCTTCTTTAAACTTATGATTAGTTCTTTGTTAGCTAACCCTAACTGCTTATTCTCTGAATGTTGTTATATATGACAGTTGAATTTTAGAATTTGCTATCACATAGAAAACAACAACAACAACAACAAAAAACAAATACACAAAGAAAATATTTGTTGCAGCTGGAGATTGGAGTAAGGAATTCCTAAAATAAGGAACACTTCTGTTATCAGTGGGGAGATCACTTCCTCCTTACCTGTTGCTCGTGGGAGTGGATTTCTTGTGCTATTCCAAGAAAAGGGAATTTTCTGGGATTCATACAGGAGGATGAGCTATGGTAGAAAGCTTCTGCAGAATTACACCCCTGGATTTCCAAGGTCTCATTTCCCTTTGTCCCACCATAGAAGAAGTGTAGCATGCCTTCAATAGGGCTAAAATCAGAGCCAGTGTCCCAGTTTCCCTTTCATATTAGGGCAGAGACCAGTTCTGATTCAGGCTAGCTTGTTGGTATATCCCACTGCAGTCTATTAGTCCATTGTGAGTGGGGTTCTCAGAGCCATATATCTATGAAGGGAACACGGGTGAATGCAAGGAAATCAAGAGTGAGCCACAAGCCAATAGCTACAAGAGCAACAGGAGAGCTAACTCCTTTGTTTAGGGGATTATGTATTCCCAAATTTTCCTGGCAATCCCATCCTAGGCAATCCATGGTTCCCTAGGCTTGACTGACAGGCAAGTACCTTTCCTCCATCACCCCAGTTTCACTGTGCTTATGTCCATCTCGTCTTTGCTGGACCCCTTCCCCCAGTGATCCGCAAGGCATGGACCCATGGTTCCCTGGGGAGTGCAAAGTTGCAGGCTCCTGGTGACACTGCCCAAATGACATGCCTATAATGCCTGGCTTCCCCCTTTGCTCCTTTCCTGTTATTAATAACTAGATAATTACATCCATCACTTAGATGTTTTTTTTAAAGTAGAAAGAATATATCCAAGAGAAGCAGAGTGTTTAATATTCCCTGTTAAAGGGAGTCACATATATAAATGCTCAGAGGCAAAGAAGTGGAGATATTTCACTTCAGCATTCGAGTGAAAATGAGAAATGAAACTAAACATGTGGGCAGGACTAGATTATAAAAGTATTTAGAACTGTAGTTAAGGAGATTGGACTTTATCTTGAAGGTAATTGTAGTAATTTAACCTGAAATTCAGTGAAGTACTTTAGGCAAAGGTATGCTTATATTTCTCTTTCAGAAAGACCCATCTGTCAGGATAGTGGAAGATGAAATAGACTGAGAGGGCAATTAGGCAGCTACCACAGTGTTGGGAGTGGCAATGCACATGGTTCTGAAGTGAGTAGTGGTAATGGAAGCAGCTAAGTATGGGATGTGGGGTACCTGGATGAAAACAAAGGACTGTGGGGAATATTTTCCAAAAGATGAATTAAACAAGCAGTTTTCTAGTTGGCTTGCACCAGGCAAGAGAAAACAGGAATAGACGTCTTTAGAGAGAAAAAGAGGTATTATGAGTTCAGATCTAGAAATTTCAAGTTTTATAACTGTAATTCTGTAACTGTAAGCTAGTTCTCTACTTAAACATTAATTATACAAATACCATATGTTTACAAAATGCTTCCTGCAGCTGCCTCTTAATTTGTGGGGGATATTGTATTTCTCTACTGGTCTGGTGAAAAGCTGTCATTTTAGTATTTAGTATTTATCAGAAAAAGAACAACTACTAGGAAAACCATTTCCTGAGAGCATCTCTACCAATGATATGGGAATTTTGGACTGGGATGCTCGGTGTTCCCTGGGAGGATGGCTTTTCCAGGCTCTTTGTCCATCGGAGTTGAAGAATGAAACCACAGACATAAGATGATATAGCAAAGGTGGAAATTTATTGAAGGACAAGTACAGACTCCCACGTGGGGAGCGGGAAAGAATCTCACAGCACAGAGTTCCATGTGGGGAGGAGGAAAAAGTCCCACTGAGTCCCTTCTCCCTATGGTTTATAAAGGCTGTAGATCTTTGTGCCTTGATATCCTCTCTGATTGGTCAATATTCCCTTTTGAATTGGTTACTATAGTAATCCTGAGCTCAAAGGTCAAATCTCACATGGGACATGTGAGGCCCCCCTCCCTCACTGTTCTCCTATTCCCTCTGGGCTTTCTTCCTCCTTTATTTTATAAATATAGACCTTTTGCTACTCCCAGCTCCCTTATCTTATGGAAATGTTACTGCTGTTTCTCCCAACTCCCTTGTCTTATGGAAATGTAACTTCTGCATCTCACAACTTCCCTATCTTATGGAAATGTAACCTTTTGCAGCTTTGCAGCCTGTGCTTTTTCCATGGACCCCTTAATTTTAAAAATTACCTAAACCTGCCCATTTCACCCCTGAAAATTCCTATTTCAGTGGTTAAGAGCACAAGTTCTGGATCTAGTTTGACTTGGTTCACAATCTTAATTCATAGACCTAGAAGCAGTATTATAAATGTCAACACCTGTGATTAAAAACTTCTACTCACTCTCTTCCTTGGCTTTTGAAATTTAGCTATTTAAACCCCAATATATATAGTTATACACTCATAGATAAATTAAGAACTTCTGATTAGGTTGCTAAATTATAAGTTCATGTGAAATAAATCACTGTTGAATTGTGAGATTGAATGTTCAAGCATGATTGTGCAGTAAAGACAAGGAAATAAAAAAAAAAATAAGTGATGAGTATTAAAGAAAGGAATCTGTTACCCATGATAATGGTTGTAGCAAGTCTGCTGAGTGAATAAATAAGTAGATGAAAATTTGTCGCAAGATTATGATTCATAGATTATTGCTGCTGAAAACATACTGTTCATCAATCCCTGAGCTAAGATAGTTAAGTCCCTAAAAAAAGTGGTTCTAAACGGTTGCATTAGGATCTGATTGATTTGGTCGGAGGTGTGACCTGGGCATTGAGTTTTTAAAATATTCTCAGAGAGCCTAATGGCAGCCATCTCTGAGAACTACTGCTCTAAAGTGATCATTTCACATTCTCCCACCTGTTTTACAATCAGTTATAAAAACAGAGAATGCAGGGCTTTATTCAACTTTAAAAATTTTTTGTAGTATACATTTTCCTAATAAAAGTAACAAATATAAATTCTATGAAATGAGATCTGTTTATGCTGTTTACTCAAATTGGTTTAGAGGACTGGAAAATACAATAGATCTAAGGTATCCTACGCCTGCTATTTTAATTAAAATCAAGTTTCTAAATGACTGAAATAAGTACCCAGTACTATTAAAAGTATTTTCATATAGCATATATCCAAATGCCAACTATATATTTTATTAAGAAAAAAAATGCAGTATTACACATAGAAAAAAATATTATATAGCATATCAACAAGGCATTTTAAAATCTTGAGTTTATAATATGTAATATAATTTGTAAATATGTGTGTATATTTGCCTATGGAATTGTGAAGATAGAATAATGCATTTATTTAACAAATTTTTACCAAAAATTAACTGTAGATAAAACTTGTTTTGGGCATTAACTGTAGATAAAATCTATTTCTGCCATTTAGGGGATACAGAAAAAGTTAAAACAGATTGCTTACCCAGTCATAATCTATGTAAGAAGATAAATTTCTACCTGGCTTGTGTGACTCAGTGATTGAGCATGGACCTCTGAATCAGGAGGTCATGGTACGATTCCTGGTCAGGGCATGTGCCTAGGTTTGGGGCTTGGTCCCCTGTGGGACAACCAAACGACTGAACAGTAGGCTGCACTGGGTGACCAGGCCAGCAGGGGGGAGGCAGTTAGGGGCAACCAGGCTGGTGTGGGGGCAGTTGAGGGTGACCAGGCCGACAGGGGGGTGCAGTTGGAGGCAACCAGGCCGGCAGGGGGGAATGTTAGGGGTGATCAAAATATATAAAAAAAAATTTATATATATATATACTAGAGGCCCAGTGCATGAAATTCATGCATGGGAGGGGTGGTCCCCTCAGCCCAGCCTCCACACTCTCCAATCCGGGACCCCTCAGGGGCTGTCCGGCAGTCAGACAGCCCTCACAATCTGGGACTGCTGGCTCCTAACTTCTCACCTGCCTGCCTGCCTAATTGCCCCTAACTGCCCGCCCCCTGCCGCCAACCCTGATCACCCCTAACCGCCTCTGCTTCCTGGCCTGATCACCCCTAACTTTCCCCCCTGCCAGCCTGGTTGCCTCCAACTGCACCCCCCTGTCAGCCTGGTCACCCTCAACTGCCCCCCACCAGCCTGGTTGCCCCTAACTGCCTCCCCCCCACTGGCCTGGTCACCCAATGCAGCCTATTGTTCAGTCATTTGGTTGTCCCTCACTAAGCCCCCTGCCAGCCTGGTTGTCCCTCACTGTCCCCCTGCTGTCTTGGTCACCCCTCACTATCCCCCTCTGCTGGCCTGGTCACCTCTCACTGCCCCCCCTGCTGGCCTGGTCACCCCACACAACCTGCTGTTCAGTCATTACTGTGAGGGCATCCTGATCAATTTGCATATTACCCTTTTATTAGTAGATAGATGATAAATTACTTGCCCCAAAGAACAATGCAATTATTTGTAGTTGTTTTATATATTTATCACACCCTAGTCCAAACAGTTAAGGTATCCGTAGTATGCAGAATCATGCCCCCCCCCCACCACTGAGAGGTCCACATCCTCACCCTGGGAATCTGTGAATATGCTGTTACCAGGGCAAAGAAGAATTAGGCTGCAGGTGGAACTAAGGTTACTAATCAACTGACTTGAGATGGGGAGATTATACTGGGTTATCCAGTGGGTTACAAGAGCCACTACTGTCACAAGAGCCCTTCCTTACACATCGGATGAGAGAGGCAGGAGAGGCAGAGGCAGAGTGCGGAGGAGCCAAACGACTATTGCTGCCAGTGCTGGCTCTGAAGGTGCCAGGGTATGAAGGCACGGGCAACTTTTCAAAGCTGAAAATAGTGAGGAAACTGACCCTCCCAGAACCTGCTGAAAGGAATGTTGCACTGTTGACACCTTGATACTAGCCTAGTGAGACCTATTTTAGACTTCTGACCCCCCCAAACCACAATATAATAAATCAGGGTTGTTTCAAGGCATCAGGTCTGTGCCAATTAGTTACAGCAGCAATTGTAGATTAATACAGCAGCTTAAGGCAATTTAAGAAATATACCTACATTTGAAAATTTAGAAATATTTAGCAAGTATGACATAGAAATAGAAGTAAAACAGTAATATGCTGCCAGGACTACTTTAACACAGTAATGATAATTAAATATTCTAGAAATCAACACCAAAAAAAAAAGGAATATGTTCAGCTACAATATTAAAATGCTTAAATAAGAAAAGCAAAAGAAAAATTCAGGCCATAAATATGTTATGCAATTGTCATACACAAGTGTTGTTTCCCATTGTGTTTGGTGGAACGCCAACTTCTTAAGGTGCTTTGTGCAACATGCATTCCATTATCACAGCTCCATTCCAACACCGCTTGAAACATTGTTGATGAGAAATGTTTTCAGTATATTCCACCAGGGCTTCCAACAGCTATCAGACATTTGTTATTAACATTTTGTATCTAAAACAAATAGTGTTGCATTCTGAAATATATTGTAGGTATTGTGGTAGAAATAATTAGTGCTAAGATTATTCAGATGTCTTCATCCCTTAAACATGAGATCTGCTGGGGCGCGAAGAGATGAAGGGCAGAAAGGGAGCATACAGCCTGGCATTTTATAAAGTGGACCAGTGTGAGCAGGAATATCAAAGTGGAAAAGTGCAATGTATGTTATAGGAATACTGAGTATACTGATTAGAGGAATCATGAGATATACAGAAGTAGATGAGTTGGAAAGAAAGTGTGCAACCACATTTGGAGGGAATCTGAATACAAAGATAAGGAGCCCGGAAATTATTCTGTTGATATGGGGTTGGGAAATGTTCAAGCAGGGTAGTAAATTGCCCAAATCTTTGCCTTTAAGAAGACTAGCCTGGCATTTTTATGCAGAAGGATAGTTTAGAATTGAGAGAATCTGGAGGTGGGGAAAGTTCCACTGAGCAACCTTTCCAAGGTATGAAACAGTAAGACTTTTAACTGCGATAAAGGTGTGAGAATAAGTAAAATTTGAGAGGTATTATGAAAGCATAAAATAATTAGCAGCCATTTTTAATTAATTAGATGAAAACCAACCCTTAGGGGGGAAGATTTGGTATTATAACTAAACTCTATGGTCATGAATACTCTATCACCTAGAAGTAGCATTTACATGACACTTTTCTCAGGTCCACAAAATTATCTATAATTTTTCAATGTCTTATCCAATCAGTATACCTATTGATTGATTTGTTCATGTAACAAGTACTTCTTGAATTTATTGTGCCCCACCTACTATGGTGAGCCTGGGGATGCAATAAAGGACACGATTAAATGCATGTTGTATATATGAACATTATTTCTTTAGAAAAGAAAGTTGCCAGTTATTCAGTCTGGCAATATATGTCAATCTAAAAGAACAATAACTTTTTGGAGGACAAGGCAAAGACTGTAATATCTATAACTCTATAGCTGTTTTGCCTCCTCATTTAACCCTTTAATCAGTTCGTTTTTTAAGCTAATAATTCCTGAATACTCGCCATGAATGTGCAGACTGTGATGATCCATTGTGAGTGTGTAATACACTTGTGCGTGCTGTGCATGTATGTTTCATGTGTATTGTTTCTGTCATGCATGGTGTTGTTCGTGTAATGGTAGTGTGTGTGAGAGGGAGTGTGTGAGCCTGTGTCTGATTCCCTGGAAATGGAGGTCTGTATTGTTTGACTGATGTGCTTGTTATGAGCTTCCAGGACTCTGCTAATGCCATGGATCAGTGAAGCAGGCCCCTTTTTTTTTCCCTCTTTGCAAATTACTAGTTGTCATATGGCTCCTCTTCCCCTACAAGGATTGCTTTCCCAAATAAATGCACAGTAATAAAAAGGAGAATATTCAACATTAATAAATCATTTTTATAGCAGAAATTTTGTGGCTTTTGTGTTCTCCATTCCTGAGGAATAGAAATATGATTAACATTTTCAGCTGAACCAGCATGCAGTGTAAAGACTGTTTAGATTACTAGCTTCTGAAAAACCTTGTAGAAAATATATAGAGAAATAATAAATGCTCCCTTTTCACAATATTTGTAGTTTATTAATAAAATATGCAGTAACTTAAATGTCACTGATGAAATGTTATGTCATTATAATACTTCATATTTTCTAAACACTCTTAATTAATGTTTTATTACTTGTTAATTTTAAAGACTATCTTTAGAGCAGTTTTAGGTTCACAGCAAACTTAAAAAGATGCAGATATGTCTCATAGAAATGTTTCTCTCACACATGCATAACCTCTCCCATTGTTAATATCCCATTTGTTACAATTGATGAACCTATATCAATACATCATTATCACCCAAAGTCCTAGGTTTGCATCAGAGTTCACTCTTGGTGTTGTACATTCTGTGGGTTTGGGCAAATGCATAATGACATGTATCCACCGTTACATTATCAGAGTGTTTTCACTGCCCTGAAAATCCTCTGTGCTCCTCCTGTTTATTTCTTTATCCTACCCCAACCTCTGGCAACCACTGAGCTTTCTACTATCTCCATAGTTTTGCATTTTCCAGAATGTATGTAGTAGGAATCATACAATATGTAAACTTTGCAGGTTCACTTTTTTTCACTTAGCAATATGTACTTAAGTTTCATGTCCATGTATTTTCATGGTTTGATAGCTCATTTCTTTTTAGTGCTGAATAACAATTTAATTCTTTGGATGTACTAGAGTTTATTTATCCATTCACCTACTGAAGGACATCTTTGTTGCTTCGAGGTTTTGAAATTATGAACAAAGTTGTTATAAACATCCATTTGTAGGATTTTTCATGGACATAATTTTTTAGCTCTTTGGGATAAATGCCAAGGAACATGTTTGCTGGATTACATGGTAAGAGTATATTTACTTTTTAAAAAACTGTCTTTCAAACTGTCTTCCAAAGTGGCTGTACCATTTTGTATTCCCGTCAGCAATGAAAGAGAGTTCCTGTTGTTCCACATCCTCTTCTGCAATGTGTTGTCGGTGTTCTAAAATTTGGCCATTCTAATAGGTGTGTAGGGGTGTCCCATTATTGTTTTTATTTGTATTTCCCTTGTAGACTTGAAGCATCTTTTTATATGCTTATTTGCCACACTTATATCTTCTTTACTGAGGTGTCTGTTAAGGATTTAGGCTTATTTTTTAATATTGTTATTTTCTAATTGTTCAATTTTAAGAGTTCTTGATCTATTTTGGGTAAGTCTTTTATTGATGTGTCTTGTTAATATTTTCCTCAAGTCGATGGCTTGTCTTCTCATTCTCTTGACATTGTGTTTTGCAGAACACAAGTTTCTAATATTAATGAAATTTACCTTGTCTTTTTTGTCTTTTTCTTTCATGGATCCCACCCTTGGTGATGTATCTAAAAAGTCTTCCCCGTACTCAAGGTCAGCTATGTTTTCTCCTATGTTATATTCTAAAAATTTTAAAGTTTTAAATTTACTGTTAGGTATTTTATCCATTTTAAGTTAATTATTATGAAGCACATTAGGTCTCTATCTAGATTTTTTTAATCTTTATTTTTATTTTTTTGCATTTTGGTGGCAGGTTGTTCTGGCACCTTTTGTTGAAAATTATCTTTTCTCCATTGTGTTGCCTTTGCTCCTTTGTCAACAATCAGTTCACTCTTTTTATGCAGGCCTATTATTGTGCTCTCTATCCTGTGCCATTGGTTTATTTGTCTATTCTTTTATGATATCACATTCTCTTGATTACTATAGATTTAGTATTTTTAAGTATAGTTTTTCACTCCAAGATCAGGACATAGACTCTTATCAAGTAATCCCTGCAGGCTGGTAAATGAGGAATTTTGCATAAAGTCACCTAGAGCAGTCATCAAAATGCTGTAGTTACTAATGCAATGAGCCACAACCTTAAAGCCAATTTCTCAGTTATTCACTGTGTGGATAAAAAGGTTTCTCAGATGCTCTCTGGGTAAATCATGGATAGTATGTATGTATGTGCTTGTGTAGGCATATTTTTGTGAGTAGTGGTCTAGTACATCATTTTAAGTTTCTAAGGCATTCTGCTCCTTTTTGTCAGGTATACACCCATGATACTTGAGCATACTCTGTTTATCTTTATTATTGTCTGCTTAAATTTTTGTGCACCGGGCCTCTCATGATCTTTTGCAGGAAATCTACACAGCCCCTCTTTCTCATGTCACAAGCAACCACTGATGTAATTTATATCATTGCTAGAGGCCCGGTGCACGAAATTCGTGCACGGGACTGTGACCCTCAGCGCAGCCTGCACCCTCTCCAATCTGGGACTCCTCGAGGGATGTTTGACTGCCTGTTTACAGGGATCAGGCCATGGGGGTGTGGCCAACCTGGGTGAGGGCTGATGGTTGTTTGCAGGCTGGCCAAGACCCCCAGCGGGGACCCTCACCCCATAGGGGTGTGGCCAGCCTGGGTAAGGGGCTTTTTTTCTTTCTTTTTTTTCAGTGCCTCCTTTGGCAGAGGCCAGGGCCAGCTGGAAGCAGGTATCTGGGATTTATTTGTCTTCTATAATTGAAACTTTGTAGCCTTGAGTGGAGGCCAGGACCGGCCAGGGCAGGCAGGAAGCTTGGCTTCCTCCATCGACGGGGGCAACCCAAGCCTCCTGCTAGCTCCAGCTCTGTAGTGGCTGCCACCTTAGTTGGGTTAATTTGCATACTCACTCCTGGTTGGCTGGTGGGTATAGTGGAGTGATGGTTAATTTGCATGTTTGTCTTTTATTAGTGTAGATATGTTTGTTTTGCCTGCTATAGAACTTCAAATACATGGAATTCCTCAGTAAATACCATTTTGTCTGTGTTCTTTCACTCAGGATAATGTTTTGGGGATTCACTCATGATTATGTATTTATCAGTAATTTGTTCTTTATTTTGGTGAATAATATTGCTTTGAATTAACATAATAAAATGTGTTTGTCAATAAAATTGTTCATGGACATTATTTGTTTCCAGATTTTAACTAATAAAGCTGCTATGAGCAATCCTAGTGTAGTCATGCATTTTTCAGTTATTGTGTATATACCTAGTGGTACCATTGCTGGGCTATATTGTAAGCATGTGCTTAAGTTTATAAGAAATTTATAAGAAATTAGAGGCCTGGTGAATGAAATCCTTGCACTCAGGGGGGGTTCCCTCACCCTGTCCTGTGCGCTCTTGCAGTCTAGGAGCCCCACAATTGGTTGCACTGCAGACGGAGGCCCCATCCACCCACTGAAGCACTGCCAGCCGGGTAGCTTGGGCCTCCCTCTTTGGGGGATTGATTGCAGGGTTCTACAATCCATCGCCCTGCAGAGTGAAGCTGCACCCTCCTGCCACAGTGCTACTGGCCAGGTAGCCTAGGCCTCCCTCTTTGGGGCGATCAACTGTGGGGCTCTGTGATCAATAGCCCTGCAGAGGGAGGTCCTGCCCACCCACCGCAGCCTGCCAGTCGGTGGCCTGGGCCTCCCTCTTTGGAGTCATCGATTGAGGATTCTCCCAATCAATCGCTCCACAGAGGGTGGCCTGGGCCTCCCTCTTTGAGGTGATTGTGGAGCGCCCTCCCCCACCATTGATAGCCCCGCCTGCTGGTGGTCTGGGCCTCCCTCTGTGGGGCGATTGATCACAGAGATTCCCCAATCAATCACCCTGTAGAGGGTGGTCTGGGCCTCCCTCTTTGGGGCAATCATGGAACCCCCCTCCTGATTGGTTGCCCTGCTAGCTGGTGGCCTGGGTCTCCCTCTGTGGGGCAATTGTGGGGTGATGGTGGGGCCCCCTGACCAATCATATTTACACCTACCTTGGCTGGCCTGGCGCCAGTGCATGCTATAGCATGGTAATCTGGATGGTCATTCTGCTGTTTGGCCCTTCAGTTGATTTTCATATTACACTTTTATTATTATAGATTATAAATATCTAGACCTGGCCAGTGTGGCTCAATTGGAGTGTCATCCTGTACACCAAAAGGTGGTGGTTTGATTTCCGTTTCAGGGACCATACCTAGGTTGCAGGTTCTATTCCAGGTCAGGGTGCATGCAGGAGGCAGCCAATCCATGTTTCTCTCTCACATTGATGTTTCTCTCTCTTGAATCAATTTTTAAAAAAAGAAAAGAAATAGCTGACATGTTTTAAAAGTGGTCATTTCATTTTACAATAACACTGCTTGCTCTACATTCTCACTAATAATTGATATTGTCAGTCTTTATATTTTTAGCCATTCTAATAGGCAGGATATTATAGCTCATTGTTATTTTTATTAGCACTCCCTGATGACTAATGATGTTGAATGTCTTCTTGTGTATATTAGTCATTCATATATCCTCTTTTGTGAAATATCTGTTCAAGGCTTTGCCTTTATTATTTTTTCTCAAGTTGATTCATGTCAGTATTACAGTTAATACTGTATTTATACTAATACTACAGTGTCTTGGTTAATGTATATTATAATAGTTCTTGAAAGCAAATGTAGGTCTTTAGATGTCTAATTGAAACAAGTGTTAGATTAAGGAGGGTATTTCTCACATTGTTGTCCTGTTATTAGAAGCTCTGAATATTAATATGTGAGTTACTTTTCTATTTTCAGCATCTTTTATCGCCTCATCAGATACTGAATTGTAGAGAATAATAACCATAAATATTGTTAATAATAGTAATAATTATTATTACTTCAAGCATATGTCAAAACACCTAGAATTTCAAGTATACTAAATAATTCCATCTTTAGAAAAAGGCTTATCACCTTGGTGCTATTAGTAATCTCATACCTGAGGTGAGATAACTGAAGCAAAAAAAAAGATCAAGTAAATTATGCAAGGTTACAGATGAAATAAGGAACAATTAGAATTCAAGCCCAATCAATTTAACTACAACATTCAAGTTCTTACAGCAACTGACAAAGTTAAAACTATAAAATTCTGGTTGGCTGTATTAGTCCAGTTTGTTAGAGAAAGAAGAGAATAATTGAGCATATTATGTGAGTAATGAGGCCAGTCTTACACGGGGTGGACAAAAGTAGGCTTACAGTTGTGAGTACCTGAAAGTGTTTATTCTTGTATTATTTATTTATTTATTTACTTACTTACTGTTGTATTATTTATTATGATGATTATCATTATGAACCTCCTTTTGCCTACCCCTGTATGTGAATACTTTCTATAGTGTTCTTCAGAGTCATTTAAGAAACTCAAATTTTTGACTTAAGTTCAATTCACAGCCTGAATAATGAAAACCATTTATTTATCTACATTCACGATCACCTAATTTATCAAGACATTTCCAAATTAAACCAAAAGGAAACAGTTTCCCCTTCTACTGCAATAAAGTGGTTAAAATATTGGTTCATACTGTAAAGATAAATTGGTTCAGACCATAAAGTTAAGGTTAGTGGAAGTGTAGAATAAGGAATTATGTACTCTTGATTTGCAACTTCTGAATATATTTATATGATGCAATTTTGAGGAATAAAAAATATAGAGCAATTTCAAATCATGAGTAGAGAGGATGCTACATTCCAAAGAGGATCATAAGAGCTGCAAAATCCCACTGTGAAGTTACATTAACTAGTATCTACTGTCCTCCACAGTGCTCATGTCCTCAAGGAAGCTCTTCTCTTCTGTGACACGACATATCTCACTTAGTGAGCCCGAGCCTTCCAGAATTTGTGACCATAATGATATCATGTTTTAAGATATCTATATGGCATCACCACCTGCATGCAGACCATACCAAATGCCATAAATTGTTTAATTAAGTGTGAATAGATGGCAAACTTGCTTAATATTTGTTCAAGGATATTGCTTAACTTCTTTAAAAATACTATATTGGCCGCTCCTTCACAGTTATGTTATGTTAATATTCAACAATGTGCTTTTATATACTGCCCTAAAAATAACAAAAACAAATGAAAATAGTAATTAATAACTTGGCCAGGCTGGTATGGTTCAGTGGTTGTATGTTGACCTATGAACCAGTAGGTAATGGTTTAATTCTCCATTGGGGCACATACCTGGGTTGTGAACTTTATCCCCAGTGTGGGGCATGCAGGAGGCAGCCAATCAATGATTCTCTTTCATCCTTGATGTTTCTATCTCTCTCTCTCCCTTTCCCTTCCTCCCTAAAATCAATAAAAATATATTTTAGAAAAAGAATTAACAACTAAGAACAAAGTCAATGAAGCTGAGGTAAAAGTCACAAGAATCTCTAAGTGTGTTTACAGAACTACTAACAGCATTATTTAAATACTAGAGGCCCGGTGCACAAAATTTGTGCACAAGGGGGTGTGTGTCCCTCAGCCCAGCCTGCACCCTCTCCAATCTGGGACCCTTTGAGGGATGTCTGACTTCCCATTTAGATCCAATCCCGGTCGGATATCCCTCTCACAATCCAGGTCTGCTGGCTCCCAACCACTCACCTGCCTGCCTGATTGCCCCTAACAGCTTCTTCCTGCCAGCCTGATCACCCCATAACCACTCCCCTGACAGCCTGATCAACACCTAAATGCTCCCCTGATTGCCCCTAACTGCCCACACCCCCCTACTGGCCTGGTCCACCCCAACTGCCCTCCCCTGCAGGCCTGGTTCCTCCCAACTGCCTTCCCCTGCAGGCCTGGGTCCCCACTAACTGCCTTTCCTGCAGGCCTGATCACCCACAACTGCACTCCCTTGCAGGCCTGGTCCCTCCCAACTGCCCTCCCTAACTGGCCTGATCGCCCACAACTGCCCTTCCCTGCTGGCCAACTTGTGGAAGCCATCTTGTGTCCACATGGGGGCTGCCATCTTGTGTGTTGGAGTGACAGTCAATTTGCATATTACTCTTTTATTAGATAAGACTAGAGGCCCAATGCACAAAATTCATGCAAGAATAAGCCTTCCTTCCCTAGCTGCAGGAACCAGCTTCCTTTTGGCACCTGGGACCCAGGCTTGCTTCCCTCTAGATGCCCGCAGGATCCCAGGACCCGGGCTGGCTCACTTAAGCCAACAGCAGGCACACGAGACCTGCGCTTCCCTCCAGACTCGGCTTCATCCAGAAGGACGTCCGGAATGATGTCTGGTCTAATTAGCATATTACCCTTTTAATACACACACACACACACACACACACACACACACACATTTAAATATATAAATATACATCCTAATATATAAAAACCCTGGGTCATAATGACCTGTAACGACCAAGGCTGACCAACCAGAAGTCAGTCTTGCAGTCAGCGCTGAGTTGCCGTGGCAACCCAGCACTGACTGCTTCCACTGTAGGGGAGGTACCCCATCACTGACTGATGAGGGGCTGTGAATCACGGCCAGATAGTGGTCTGAAGAGAGAAGCAGGGAATGATCCATTGCATCCATGGTAGCTTTTGATCAGCACTTGCCTCTCTATTTCTCTCCCAGTCTGGTCAGCAGCTGTGCCTCCATTTCTTTCCAGGCCTACACAGGGGCTGCTGATCAGCCCCACCTTTCTGATCAGGCCCCATTGATAGGCCCAGAGATGCTGACTGGCATAGAAACTGACCAATCAGAACCAAATCTGGGTGAAGTGTGAGGAGCCAATGGCTGCCTAGGAGGCGGAGCTTTTGATCCTGACTGGCATAGAAACTGACTAATCAGAACCAAATTGGCTGGTAGAAGAGGGCAGTTGGGGGCAAGATTAAGCCGGCAGGGGAAGGCCATTGGGGGTGAGATCAGGCCGGCAGGGGAGGGCAGTTGGGGGCAACCAGGCCTGCACAGGAGAGTTGGGGATGAGACCAGGCCAGCAGGGGAGGGCAGATGGGGGCAAGATCAGGCCAGCAGGGGAGGGTCATTGGGGATGAGATCAGGCTGGCAGGGCAGGGCAGTTGGGGGCAATCACTCCAGCAGGGGAGGGCAGTTGGGGGCAATACCAAGCCGATAGGAGAGGACAGTTAGTGAGATCAGGCAGGCAGGCAGAGGCAGTTAGGGGCGATCAGGTAGGCAGGCAGCTGAACGGTTAGGAGCCAGCGGTCCCAGATTGCAAGAGGGATGTCTCATTGCTGGTTTAGGCCTGATCCCACATCGAGCCTAAACTGGCAGTCGGACATCCCCTGAGGGGTCCCCAATTGGAGAGGGTGCAGGCTGGACTGAGGGAACCCCCCCTCCATGCACGAATTTTGTGCACCAGGCCACTAGTATAAATATATGGGATCGGGCCTAAATGGGCAGTCGGACATCCCTCTCACAATCCAGGACTGCTGGCTCCCAACTGCTCACCTGCCTGCCTGCCTGATCGTTCCTACCTGCCTCTGCCTGCCTGATTGCTGCTAACTGCTCTCCGCTCCCGGCCTGATCTTGCCCCCAGCTGCCCTCCCCTTTCCGGCCTGGTTGCCCTAACTGCCCTTTCCTGCTGGTCTGATCTCACCCCCAATGGTCCATCCCTGCAGGCCTGATTGCCACTAACTGTCTCTGCCTTCTTGATCGCCCCCAAGTGGGAGGGGCATGACTGTGGGCCTGGGGCAGCATCACTGCACTGTCTGTGCAGGCACTGCTGCCAGCCTGACCAGGGGGAGGGGACATGGGTTGTTGGCCAGCCTGCCTGCTGGTTGAACTCCTGGTCGAGGGGACAATTTGCATATTAGTCTTTTATTATATAGGATATACACTGAGTGGCCAGATTATTATATGTTCAAAGATCAAAATAATATGGCTACTCATTGTATAGGATAAGATTGCTTAAATGTGGGGGAGCCTTTTTCATCGGGAGGAAATGATCTTGACAAACAAAAATCCATAATCCCTATATCTGGACTGATAGCCAACCATATGCACTATATTGTGAAATCGGTCATTAAAAAATTGAATCGCTTTCTCACACCTTGCACCAAACAGCTATTGCCCTTAAAACCCTTCCTCAGCCCCCGCCTTAGGTTCTGCCTTCATAGTTCACCCAGATTTGGTTCTGATTGGTCAGTTTCTATGCCAGTCAGTGTCAAAAGCTCTGCCTCCTAGGCAGCCATTGGCTCCTTGCACTTCACCCAGATTTGCTTCTGATTGGTTGGTTTCTATGCCAGTCAGTGTCTCTGGGCCTATCATTGGGACCTGATTAGAAAGGCAGGGATCATCAGCAGCCCCAGTGGAGGCCTGAGAGAAAGAGAGGTGCAGCTGCTGGCCAGGTCCAGAGAGAAAGAGAGAGAGAAGTGCTGACTAACAGCTGCCATGGGGGTTATGGATCAGAACCTGCTTCTCTCTTCAGGCCTCTCTCTGGGCCTGATTCGCAGGCCCTGCAGCTGTCAGTGCTGGGTCACCAGGGCAACCCAGTGCTGACTGCAGGACTGACTTCTGGTCAGTCAAGCCTTTGGTCGTTTTGGATGTTATGGACCCTGAGTTTTTATATATTAAGATGATATATATTTAGATGCATTTAAATATATATATGCCATACATATGACATGAGACAATCATGCTTACATGTGATTACATGACTTGAAAACCCTTATTCAAAGTTAAAAAAAAAATTAGTACTGCTGAAAGTCCCCTTATTTGTAATATGCTATTTGGGTTGTGAAATTAAAAAAGGGACATAGAATTTAAGATCTCCAACTCATTTTAATCAAGTATATATCTTCATATGTGGTTCATAACCCTAGTGAAATGAAAAGTTCAATGTAATTTTAAATAAAGCAGCTTACTTTTTTGGTGCACTGGAAAAGATTTCATAAATAGTATAAGCCATGCAAAGAAGGCACCTAAGGGAACATGCAATAATTCCCTCATTTAACTGCTGAGGTCACTGAGAATCAGATACAATAAGAATTGCACCAAAGGACAAAGTAATGGCAGAGCAAGACCTGCAAGTGATTTTATAACATGAACTCGTACATTTTATATTCAGTGCATTAGTAACATCTTTTGTTGTTTGATTATTAATTATGTATATTAATATTTTCCCCTAATTTGACCAAAAATTTCCAGATGGCAGGAAGGTGTCTTTCACCTCCTCCATGTTCCTCTGTGATTGAGTTAATCTAGCCACAGAAAAAGCACTGAGTGAAAGATTGTGTGTTGATTGCTGGATGCATGTCAGAATGAGCCAAGCAAAGAGTCTGAGCAACAGCTCTCTGAATCTTCAACTGCAGCAATAGCAGCAGGCAGGGATCTCCCGAGAACTCCAACCACCAGCCTGAGTCTGATTTCCGTGTCCGAGGCTTCATTTAGGTCATATTGTGTTGTGTGTTCCATTCTCTTATGCTCTTGCTTAGTAATAAATTATGTTTAAAGAGTTGGATTTCCTTTGCCAATATTTGAAATCTGTTCTCATCTATTCATCCTGCAAAGCACCCACATATTGACTCAATGATTTCCAATAGCTAGATGGGCTGTGTGTTTCTTTGGTTACAAAAATTCTCAAGAGAAGTGTGAATGAATGTAAAGTTGTATCTATTATAATATCCTCTAATGATCAGTGGATCATAATTTTCAGGTGGAAATGCTGCAGAACTATTTGAAGAGGAAACACCCTGCATTCCAATTACTCATTTGTCTTAGTATTCTGTGCAATATTTATTTTTCCTTTGCATTTGCCATTGTCTTTGACATCTTCATCACCTTCAACTTCACAGTTCAGATTCTGATAGTACAAGTTGATACAGTACATGAAAGATGAGCTTATTTCCATTTTACTCACATTTTTATTATGCATGCATCCATGGCTTGTGTTTGTTTTGAATTATTATTTCAGGAACTGAAAGTCCCCAGGCTTCATGAGCCCCTGGGGGCAAATGAGGTCAACTTAATATTACTTTCTCATAAACCCTCACCGATGGTAATACAGTATCTCAGATTCACATTTAAAATCCCTTTCCTGCCTGAAATGTCTGTGTGTATGCCAGAATATGGCTCACCCACTTTCATTCATCAATCCCAGTGTTTCCTTATGCTACTGACTCTTGTTGGTCACTCTAGGCTCTCTCTTGATGCTAGCTCTGCCTGGGTTGCACTGCCACCCTGCCTAGAGCTCTTCTCCAAACTCACATGAGCTGTCACTGTAGTTATGTTTAAGCACTATCTCAAACCCTGGGTAGGATGGCAACTGAAGCTAACTCTGCCACTATCCTGGGGAGAGGGCAGGAGTGGGATGGAGGGGTCAATGGGCGGGGGGCGGGGGGGAGAGGACATCTGTAATACTTTCAACAATAAAGATTTTTAAAAAAAGACCTGTAATCCCTACAGATGATGAATTATTTTTTCTAGTCTCTCAGGAGGTTAAGACAGACTCTCTGCTTCAGTCTGGCTCCTCTGAACTTCCTCTCAACTAGGCTTCACCATTGGGTGTTTGTGCTATGCTTGCAGAGTTCAGTTTCAACAAGAATCCTGCTAAGTCAGTTTAGAGACAGTCCTCCAACATTCAATAAATCTCTGATCCAATTCCTCATCCCCTCATTCCCTTGTTTTTATTTGATCAACCTGGCTTGCCTTCAGCAAAAATCCTGTTAGGTCACTTTAGCAGGAACTCCCCTACCCTTGATGTCTATTCTTAGTAATTTCCCACCCATCAACCTGTTGACTATAAATCCTCATTTTTAATTGTTGCATATAGAATTGAGCTCAATTTATCTCTCCTGTTGTGACACCCTACTTATCACATTCGTCCTGAATAAAGTTTTCTTTATCATTTTAACATTTGAATATTAGAATACTTTTTCTTTAACTCTTTGGTAGATTTACTATGGTGATGGTGGGATAGCTTTTTAAAGCTCAGACCTTTCCTGATCAGGGCATCCCCATTAAATTCTATGGTCTAAAAAGGAATCAGAAGGTGACTCAGAAAGCTCACCAGATCATGCACATACTCTGAATAATTTATGGTGCAATTGTGGTTTCCCTGATATGAAACCTTATTAATAGATTATATTTATCACTACATATCTCCACTACTGACACTAGGTATCTACAAATTTCTAGACATAATTTCCTCCAAGTTTAGATGAATCTCTAAGATAAATCTGTAAAATTCTAAGATGACAAGGATAATGAGAAATACATTACATCTGCAGTGTTGAACCAAACTCTTACCAATGAATGCCTGCATACATACAAGCACATACATATATCTAATTCCACGAAGACCAAAGCACTATTGCGTGCATACACACACACACACACACACACACACATACACACACACTTAGATGTATGTGTGTATATATTCATATATGGTTTATATATATTTGTGGGAATATATAATAATTCTTGCAGTCTTTCTAGAATCAGTGTTGCATACAGTAAGTAGTATTTGTTTGCTTTGCTTTTATTTAAAAAAAGCGTCTTCCAAATAAACATTATTCAAAGTAGCAAAGCATTTAAAATGACATTAAGGTAGAATCAGTTTTTTGGAGTCATAACAGAGCTTGAAAGAAGCATGGAGTGAACAAAGGGCTGCGCAGCAGGATGCTTATGCAAGTGAAGAAGCAATTCTTACCTGTGAACTACTGTGAATGGAATGAGACACCACACAAAGCTTTCCATCGAAATACAACACTAGTTGCTTAGGTTTAACTTTTAAAAAATGTTGTTATCTTAAACATTTTTTTCAAAAATAATTCATAATTAAGTGATGCAGTCTCTATAATAACACAAAAAGATACCTAAACAAGGAATGTGTGACAATAAGAAATGAAAAGACCTAGAGTAGTGATCAAAATATACTATTTATTCCAGCAGGAGCTAGAAGTAAAAGGAAAGAAATAATAAGCAAATTAGTTTTAGAAAAACAAACAAACAAATGTGCAGAGACTTGCCTTGTTATGAAATTGGTAATACTGAGTTAATGGTTTGATAAAACATATCCCATCCTCAGAATCTGCAGAAGCACATCCTATATAATAAAAGTCCAGTGACCAAAACAGTGGAATGACCAGAAGGACCAGAGACCAGAACACCACAGCCCCTCGCCCAAGCTGGCCCCACCCCCCAGGGGGCAGTTAGGGGTGCCTCTAGGCAAAGCGATAGGGTGCAAGTTTGATGGGGGAAAATTGGAGAAATAGGGGGGAAGGTCTTAAGGGTCTGCAGGGTTGGGGTGGTCGGCCTGGAGTAGTTTTGGAGTGTGCTGGAGAAGGAAGAGGAAGATCCGATTGGAAAATGGCTCAGCACAGTACCTTTTTCATTGCAAACCTGGACAGTGACAGCCGTGGACTGAATGGGCGGTTGTTTCATGACATGTTCATGGCAGTGGCAGTACTCCCGAAACTTCACTGATTCCAAATAGTAAACAGCTATCAACATCAAAGAACAGAAAAATCCTCTCCAACTAGAGGCCCTGCATGTTGCAATATGACTGAAGGAAACACCACTTAAGGAGGAGCTAGAAAAACCCGAAGTGTGCAACCAGAGGATTGTGGGACTGTGGAGGATACCTGAGCGCCTACAGCCTACTAAATGTGCATCTCTCTCTACCTTCTGCCTCTGCATATTGACATAGTCAAGGTTGGATTGTTATCTAAGAACCTAATCCAGGAACAATCAGCTGTTTAAAGTGTAATTTATTAAATCCTATGGAATAACTGTAATTCATATCTCTAGCACACTTCTTAAGAAAACCATAGTGATGCGAAATAAATCCAAGGCCAGCTTTATGAGCTTGTGACTTATATGCTTACTAGAGGCCCAATGCATGAAATTTGTACAAGAGTAGGCTTTCCTTCCCCCAGCTGCCAGCACTGGCTTCCCTCTGGCATCCAGGACCCAGGCTTCCCCTGCAGCCCCGGTTTCATCTGGAAGGACATCTGGTCTAATTAACATATTATGCTTTTATTATTATAGATTATTATAGATGATCACATAGAGAATTGGAAGTTTAATGTCCTACTGTTCCCATCTTAAAATTCTTAATAATTTTTTTCAAAAGGACCTCATATTTTTCATTTTTCCACTGGGCTCCATAAATTATATAGCCCATTCTTACTAAATTTTAGAGGTTCCCTTTGTGTAGATCTAGGCTGCTGAATTCACTAAGGCAAGAAGACCCTAGAAATGGGAAATGTTTTAGGTAGCATGTGATTTTGCTTCAAAAGTTCAAGCCTTGATCCTCATGACTAATTAGCTGTCAAAGTTGGTATATTAAAGGAACATTCTGACTGACCTGAGTTCGTTATTTCCCAGGTAGTCTTGTTAAAATTTGGTGGTGGACTTGTAGAACGTCAGTGGAATACAATAGGGTTTACTCCAAAATAAATACTGCTAATTTATATTTTAAAGTCAATGCTTTTTCATATGCACTGGCTGAAAAAAAATTAATTGCACAATTTATGTGGAAAGCTTTGTTGCCACTGACCATTAGATGCAAGGATGTTGACAGTACACAAGTATCAATCTGCGTTTATTACAAGATGAATACAAACAGAGACTAAATGTAATTTAATCACACAAAGAAGATCTTCCACTAAGGCTTAAGAGAGATTGATGGCTAAGTATAAATATCTGGAATGGTAGCCAATTCAGAGAAATTGAAAACTTATTTTTCTTCAGTAGCAGAAATTAAAATCTATTTTGTGTGCACACATTCTTTTAAAGTAACCCCCACCCCCTTTTTTCTCATTCTTTTTGTTTGGTGATTTTTAATTTTCTCCACTGACATAGATCTCTTCTCTTATATCTCAAGACCAATTTTTTTTAGAAATAGAGTTTCACAAGAGTAACTAAGCATATTTCATATTTGAAGATTATTTTCTAGGGATCTATGTCCAAATGTGCTATTTATGTTTTTCTGTAATGGAAAGAAGAGGGAGATATTTACATGCACTACCCTAGTCATCTTTGCATGTCCTATCCAATAAAAGAGTAATATGCAAATTAACCATCACTCAGTTAAACCCACAAGCCACGCCCACCAGCCAATCAGGAGCAAGTATGCAAATTAACCCAAACAAGATGGCTGCGGCCACAGAAAGAGCAGGAGGCTTGGGTTGCTCCTGGCGATGGAGGAAGCCAAGCTCCCGCACCCCTTGTCTGCCTTGGCCTCTGCTACAAAGTTTCAATTATAGAAGATAAATAAATCCCAACAAAAATGGCTGCGGCCCCTGAGAAAGCAGGAGGCTTGGCTCCACTCAAGGCTACAAAGTTTCAATTATAGAAGATAAATAATTCCCAGATACCAGGGCCTACACTTGGGTCGCTGGGGGGCGTGGCCAGCCTGCAAACCACCCAGGACCCTCGCCCAGGCCAACCTACTCCCCAAGGGAACCCCCACCCTGATCTTGGACACCCTTCAGGGCAAACCAGCTGGCCTCCACCCGTGCACCAGGACTCTATCCTATCTAATAAAAGAGTAACATGCAAATTAACCATCACTCCAACACACAAGATGGCTGTCCCCATGTGGTCAAAGATCCTGCACCCATGTGGACACAAGATGGCCAGCAGGGGAAGGCAGTTGGGAGGGACCAGGCCTGCAAGGGAGGGCAGTTAGGGGTGACCAGGCCTGCAGGGGAGGGCTGTTAGGGGCAAACAGGCTGACAGGGGAGCAGTTAGGCATCAATCAGGCTGACAGGGGAATGGTTAAGGGGGTGATCAGGCTGGCAGGCAGAAGTGGTTAGGGGTAATCAAGAAGGCAGGCAGGTGAGCAGTTGGGAGCCAGCAGTCCTGGATTGTGAGAGGGATGTCCGACTGCCCGTTTAGGCCCGATCCTACCGGGATTGTGCCTAAACGGGCACTCGGACTTCCCTCAAGGGGTCCCAGATTGGAAAGGGTGCAGGCTGGGCTGAGGGACACACACTCCCATGCATGAATTTCATACACCGGGCCTCTAGTTTAACAATATTAACTTATAGTCATACTAAGAATATTATACTGAGCAGTTTTATATGTATTCTTTCTAGATGTTTTTGTTCCTTGGAAAATTGCATACCATATTTTATGTGCCTTTTTAAATACATATTTGGAAATGTATATAGTACTTTTTTTGCATCAACTGATAATTTGCTTATTTTATTTATTAGTTGACATCTATTGGGTTGCTTAATATATTTCTGTAAAGATTTTACATACATGGTTCAATATGACAGTATAGTCAACATTTTAGAAATGAATAAATTAAAATTAAGGGATATTGACTTACATTTATATACCAGAGAACTTTAAGCAACTTCTTTTTTTTTAAATACATATTTTTATTGATTTCAGAGAGGAAGGGAGAGGGAGAGAAACATCAATGATGACAGGGAATCATTGATTGGCTGCCTCCTGCTCGCCCCCTACTGGGAATGGAGCCTGCAACCTGGGTATGTGCCCTTGACCAAAATTGAACCTGCGACCTTTCTGTCTGCAGGCTGACACTCTATCCACTGAGCCAAACCAGATAGGGCGCAACTTTTTTAACCTTTTGCACTCGGATATCGAGATTAAAGTTACTCTTTGAATGTATCAATAATTTGAAATATAAAAAAGTCCAAATAAATAAGTTTGTATGAAAAGAAACTCCAGTTTTTTATTCTATGGCCATGCTTTGTAAAATCTGGGGTGTTTAAAAAATTAAATCCCGAGTAGAATAAAGGAATCGAGAAAAAAGCAAGTGAGTGCAAAAGGTTAATTTTTTTTTTTTTTATGTTTTTAAGAGATTCGAGTGGACATTCCCAAAGAGGGCACAACACCTTCTCTCTTCTTCTTTTTTTTTAACATGTTTTTATTGATCTCAGAGAGAAAGGGAGAGGGAGAGATAGAAACATCAATTATGAGAGAATCATTAATCAGCTGCCTCCTGCACACCCCACACTGGGGGTTGGGTCCACAAGTCAGGCATATGCCCTGACTTGGAATTGAGCCATGATGTCCAGGTTCATAGGTCGATGCTCACCCACTGAGCCACACTGGCCAGGCTCAGCAACTTCTTAACTTTACAGAGTTAGCAGTAGCAGGATACAGAATTGAATTTGGGTCTGCCTAATTTCAAGGTTATGCCTTTCTACCCTATTATAACAGCAGTAGAGATTGTTGGCCCTAACGATATAATCGGAAGGCTACTGAACTAAACCCTCAAAGTGATCAGGTTCAATATTTGGAGTCAATGGAATGGGAGGAGTCATGGATGGGTGTGTATCGTGAAAAGTTCATGGATACTAAGTACTTCCAAATGTAATCTCTTTTTATAAAAGGCCCAGTGCACAAAATTTACTAGAGGCCCAGTGCACAAAATTCATGCACAGGGCAGGGGGGGCATCCCTCAGCCCAGCCTGACCCTCTCCAATCCAGTAACCCTGCCTGCCTGACCCTCTCCAATCCAGTTCTCCTGCCTGCCTGCCTGGTCGCCCCTAACCCCTCTGCCTGCCTGATGGCCCCTAACTCCTCTGTCTGCCTGCCTGATCACCCCTAACCACCTCTGCCTGCCTGATTGCCCCTAACCACCTCTGCCTGCCTGCCTGATTGCCCCTAACTGCTCCCCTGCTGGCCTGATCGCCCCTAACTGCCTCTGCCTCGCCCCACACCCGGGACCCAGGATTCCCTTCTCCAGCCAGTCACAGGCACCTGGGACACGGGCCGGCTTCGCCTGGGCCAGCTATAGCTGCAGGGGACTGTGAGCGGGTGGCTTTGCCTGGCCCACAGCCGCAGGTGCCTGGGACCGCTGGGTGGTTGGCTTGTCCCTCTCCCAGGCCGTAAGTGCAGATGCAGCCGCTGGCACCTGGGACCGCAGAGCAGGTGGCTTGTCCCTCTCCCAGGCCGCATCCTCAGCCACTGGTGCCCGGGACTGTGGGGTATGCAGCTTGTCCCTCTCCAGGGCTGGACTGCAGACGCAGGCACAGCTGCTGGAACCCAGGACCACTGGGAAGGTGGGTTGTGCCTCTCCCGGGCCGCAGGCGTAGGCGCAGCTGCTGGTGCCTGGGACCGCAGGGCGTGCGGCTTGTCCCTCTCTCAGGCCGCAGCCTGGTTGGTCCCCATTCCTCTCTCCTGAGCTCATTTGTGCCTGGCTGGTCCCCATTCCTCTCTCCCCAGTGTTGAGTGTCTGAGCATGAGGGTACAATGACCATTTGCATATTAGCTCTTTATTATATAGGATTTACAATTAGAGATTTTTGGTGCATATTAATGCTTGTTACAAAATCTATCTATCATATATATATGTATATATATGTCTATGTATGTATATATATATGTGTATATATATATATATATATATATATTGTTGCATAAGATATATATGTTAAGATTAATGACAGTAAAACAGTGTAGCTACAGTCTGGTTTTCTATGATAGCTATAATTAACTCATTTGGGTATTTCACAATCAATTTCAGAAATTTATGGTAGACTCTGAGAATATATTATAATATGGTAGTCAAAACATCATCCTTTTATATTGGACTACTTGTGTTCAAACTCTACTTCATCATTTGAGCAAGTAATTAAATCTCTTTAACCCCAGGTTGCCTCATTTGAAAAGTGGGCTTTCTAATGGTAACTACCTCTTAGGGATTTTGTAAGATTAAAAGTGATATCATACATGTAAAAAGCACTCTCTAGGATATATGATGCAGGCAATACATATCTGATATTATAATTAAAGGGAGCTTCAAATTCCTAAGATTTCTAGTCATATTCTGGAAAGTGTAAGATGTTTGAGATGTTTTCCAATTACTGAATGATTCCAAATCACTTATTCCAAGTTATAATAAGTATAAAACTAAATATATAGAAATTAAGTTTAGTGGTGAAGCTTCTAGATATTCTTTATAGTTAAATCATTTAGCTTCAATAGGAGTATCTCTGAAAGTTAGAGGATATGGAAGATGAAAGCATCTTTTCTGTAGCAGTGAAAAAGCTGACTATACGTAGGTCTCAAAGCTAATGTAATTTATGTGCATTTTTCTATACATCCTCTTCTCTGCCAAGAACATTTTCAGATTCAACCTATTGGTGTGGAAATAAGATTTCCATAGCAGTTAAGCATAGACATTCTTAAGTTATATGACTTATTTATATAATATTCTGAATTTCTTTTGCAAAATTACTAAAATATTGCAGTTTCAATAGAGTCCCTACTTGGTTCTTTGCTGTTTTGAAAGTCTCTAATAATTACTTGATATCAGTTTCTTTTCTAAAAATATAGATTTTTGAAAGAAAAATGAATTTTTCACAGAGTAATTACTTTTTAGTTAATTACTTTTAGCATTGAAAATGCATTATAATATGTAATTATATTTTCCCAACATAATTACTAAGTCTAATGACAATGTATAATTCTTTCTGAGAATACATGAGGAAAATTGGGCTGTTCATACATAATATTATAATAGTTAGGCTTTGTTATTTTATTTTTATATTTTTTTAATTTTTTATTTATTTATTTATTTATTTTTTAATATATTTTATTGATTTTTTACAGAGAGGAAGAGAGAGGGATAGAGAGTTAGAAACATCGATGAGAGAGAAACATCGATCAGCTGCCTCCTGCACACCCCCTACTGGGGATGTGCCCGCAACCAAGGTACATGCCCTTGACCGGAATCGAACCTGGGACCCTTGAGTCCGCAGGCCGACGCTCTATCCACTGAGCCAAACCGGTTTCGGCAAGGCTTTGTTATTTTAAAGAAACATTATAATTTATTGTTTTAAATAGACCATCTGATCATTTCACAGACAAAAATAAAACAAAATGATTTTCTGTGTAGGGTGAATGAAATAGTACTTTGAAAAGGAAACTTTTTTTTTAAAAAATGCATTTTTTAAATTTATTTTAGAGAGGAAGAGAGAGATAGAAACATCAATGATAAGAGAGAATCATTGATCAGCTGCCTCCTGCAAGCAGCCTACTGGGGATCGAGCCCACAACCTGGGCATGTGCCCTTAACTGGAATCAAACTGAGCACCCTTCAGTCTGCAGGCCAGTGCTCTATCTGCTGAGCCAAGCCAGCGAGGGCAAGAAAACTTTTTATAAATTCCAATATCATAATGTACTTTAAACTCATATGATTTTATTGACATTATGATATAATTTACACCAAGCGCAATTGGGTTTACATTGAAAAATATGTTACAAAATGTTATGAGCAAGTTAAATTTTCCTGTAGAAATCAACTACACTAAATGAAAATAAAATAACATGAAATTATATTCTTCTAGGACCAAAGTACAGGTTAGTGTTATGTAGGGACTTTGAAAAAGCTTTATATTCTGTTTTTGGTCATTGAATCTCCTTCAAATTAAACTATACCCATGTTTGCAGCACCCTCCTGTCCTATTTTATGGGTAATTGACAAGCTAGAATATCAGAGTCATTCTCATATTGGTGAGGTTTATAATTAAGATACTGTTATTCTCCCCCCAAAATTTAACAGAACATTATCTCAACATTAATGTAAAATTCAAATTTTCCATATAGCACAGTATTAAAGGTAAAGGAACAAGATCTGTTCCAATTACATTTATCCAATAGCAAAACTTTCATATACTAGTATATGATTTAACTGTGCCTAAAGATAAATTTTCTTGAATTGTTTCACCATTTTTCATAAAAAAATGCATGTTTGAATTTACCTTAAAAATAATTTTGTTTTAATAACCATCTTAATAATGTTAACTTTTTCACAAATGTGTGCCACAGACCTAAATTTTTTGTTCGGGACACTGTCTGCAATTACATCAAATATACAGTTTGTTTGTTTTTCAGAAGGAAAAAAAAGCATCTCATTTCAGAGTTATTAAAAGAACGCAGAAGCAGAAATAAGTCTGTGTAAATGATTTTGAAAGAATCTAAATCACATCATGCACGAAAAGTACAGAACACAGAAACAATGCAAGAACGTTCATTTTCTCTGCCTTTAGGCAGACCTAGCCCCAGATTCATCTGAATGCCAAACTTGACTCTTTGGGATAATTGGGCATAGTTTTATTTGTAGTCTTTTATTTTGGTTTCAGTTATTTCTGCTAGCATTCAACAGCAAAATATCTCATACACAATGGATATTGGTTTCTGAAAAACATGGTAAGAGTACTACTGAAATTTTTCTTTAAGCTAAGGCTTTTCTTTGTGATTTTAATTTATTTGAAATAATATACGAACATTGCTGCAAAACTGAAAGAAAATCCATGAAGGACTAGATTGCACACATAGAATTAAGAAATGGGCACAAAGAGCCCTGGCCAGGTCGCTAAGTTGGTTAGAGCCTTGTCCTGTTACACCAAGGTTGCAGTTCAATTCTGTCAGGGTACATAGAAAATCAATCAATCAGTGAGTGCATAAGTAAGTGGAACATGAAATCATCTCTCTCTCTCTCTCTCTCCTCATCAATAAATAAAATATTTTTAAAAATAAAGGGACACAGAGAAGCTTCATAAAGTGGTTAAATCTTCCTATAAAAATTAAAAGCTGCTATCAGAGCTAGTATTCTCATAAGTAAATGAACAAAATACCTGGTAAAATTTCTAAATTTCAGGTAAAATTAATGTCAATCACTTAAAAAATACTGTGCTTACATTGACCAACATTGAAAACAAAATAAAGAACCGTCTGACATAAATGATTGTTTCTCTAGAACAAGCAGGTTTGACGAGTGATTCTTAAAATGAAATGCACAACTAATTAGATTTATACTTCAAGAATGTTTGTTTTTCTTTTTAGTATAGCCATTTGAAAATTTGGTACTAAGTAAAACATCACAGAATATTATAATTGGGTAATGCTGTAGCCAACATGTCTAAATAAGTAAACAGGTTAACCTGTATTCAAGTACATATTTATAAACTTGAATTATCCAATTCTACTGAATATCCCGATTAAAATAATTGCATAAATACAAAGTTGAAGTTTTATTTAGCCTCTATAAAATGTGATTAAGAGTCACATTAGACATTTAAGCAGTGTGCCAGTGAAAGAACTCCTTGGAAGTGTGCCTGGCAACAGATTAGAAAGGATCAAGGTTAATGGAGTAGTTGGAAATGATACTACACATGATACAGGCTGCAAATGAAAGGTATTACATAAGAGAAAGATTACGTTAGGAAGTAGATGGTAAAAGAAACTTCATATAGGCACCCCAGTTTTAAATTTCTATAAAATGTAAGAAAAAGAGAATAGTGTAAAATGCTAACATAGCTAGAGGCCCGGTGCATGGCATTCATGAACTGGGAGTGGGGGTGGGGTCCTTAGTGCTGCCGTGGAGGTGGGAGAAGCTCCTGCCTCCACTGCTGCACTTGCCAGCCGTGAGCCTGGCTTCTGGCTGAAGGACGCTCCCCCTGTGGGAGCGCACTGACCACTAAGGGGCAGCTCTTGCATTGAGTGTTTGCCCCCTGGTGGTCAGTGTGCATCATAGTGACCAGTCATTCTGCTGTTTGGTCAATTTGCATATTAGGGTTTTATTATATAGGATAGCTTGGTAGTTGATATGATTGTCTAATCTAATAATATATCTGTAAAATTAAAAGAGGTTGTTTCTTCTGGGTAATTCCAGATGTCATTAGTGCTTTCCAAACTAGGAATGTGAAGTTAATTATTTGGAAATTAATTTAACTTGTTTTAAAAATTTGCCCAGCCAGCATGGCTCAGTGGTTGAGTATCAACTTATGAACAAGGAGGTCACAATTCAATCTGGTCAGAGTACATGCCCCGGTTGCTGGCTCAATCTCCAGTGTAGGGGGTACAAGAGGCAGCCAATCAATAGTTCTCTCTCATCATTGATGTTTCTGTCTCTCTCTTCCTCTCCCTTCCTCTTTGAAATCAATAAAAATATATTTTAAAAAAATTTTTAAGTAAAATTTATAATAATAAAAGCATAATGTGCTAATTAGACCAGACATCCTTCCGGACGACCTTCCAGACAAAGCCGGGTTCTGGGTGCCTGCCGGCTGCCAGAGGCAAGCCCAGGTCCTGGATGCCGGAGGGAAGCCAGTACCGGCAGCCGGGAGAAGGAAGGCCTACTCTTGCACGAATTTCATGCATTGGGCTTCTAGTTAATAAATAAAGATCTGTCCTGGCCAGTGTGGCTCACTTGGTTGAGCATTGTCCTATGTACCAAAATGTTGCTGGTTTGATTCCTGGTCAAAGCACAAGCTAGGGTTGAAGGCAGGGTCCCCAGTGGGGGTCCTTGCAGGAGGAAGCTGATTGATATTTATCTCTCTCCCTCCCTTTCTTTCTCTCTAAAATCAATAAAGACAAATTTAAAAATAATAAAATGAAAATCTCTGGTGGTCGGGGTGTTGGGGGATGTGGAGGGATTGAGCAAAAAAGCAAAAAAAGAGAACTAATGGACATGGACAACAGTGTGGTGATTGTGGTGGGAGGAGAGTGGGAGGAGGTGGAAGAGGGGATAAAAGGGATAAATGGTGATGGAAAATATAAAATAAAAATAAAATGTTAAACACATAAAAATGATGTTTCAAGTAAGTTTCATTTCAAAAATTATATTTTCTCCTTACTGATTAAATATCAGTTTGTCTTACACATATTCCTTCTGAATCATCATTACCATACACACTTTTATCACTTCACATGTTAAAATAGTAATGAATTTTTTGGTGGGCCATTTGAAATCTAATATATTTGGGGCATATACTAATAATAGTTTGCCTGAATATGCATTAAGTTTATAAAAATATTATAATTAAAATACAATTGATAAAACCATGAGATATTATTCTAAGCAAAACTATAAATTATAGGAGTTAAAAATGAGAATATAACAAAAATTAGCAACCAAATTATATTTGTAATAGGTACTGCAGTAGGTACTTTGCAATTGCTTATCTCTGTTAACTCCACAGCATATGGATTAAAGTTTGAAAGCAAGTGACATTTTATAGCTGTCTTTAATGAATTTTTCATCCAAATGGCATTGGTGAGCCTTGAGGAATAGCTACTCTAGTATAATTAAAGTTTAGTAAGGCTCAGGAAAGTGACTATTAAAAATGGCAAAATTATGTGTTCCTGTCTCTTCAATATATTTTTGCTACTGAGAAACTGTACTCCGCTTTTGCTATGGTTTTAGTCAATATGATTTTTACTAGCCAAAATTTTTTTTTTTTTCCTGAAAGTGTATAATGGCATATATATGGTGGATTTGTAGTGGATAGAAAAATAATCTTTAGTTGTTTAATAACCCAAGTTGAATTTTAATATCCATAACTATTGCAGATAGTCTCTGAATAATTAAGAACGGATCTTTAAAATAATGTTAAGAAAAACACACACACAAATTCTCAGTCTTTATGGCAATTTTTTATTATTTTCCAAATATAACTTGGTATGAATACACATATATACCATTTGATAGGAACACTCACAAGGGGAGGTAATTTCACTAAAATTATATATGGAGATTCTCAGTGGATAGAATAACATAAAACATATTGATAGTAAATGGAAATTTCTTAGAACTCCAGATTGACGAATGGTGGCCATTTAAAAGTGGACTTTTCCAAGATATGTGCCACTATTTCTGACTATACCATGTATAGCTAAGAGATTATTTTTCACCTCAAACATGGAAGTTAATGCTTTGATAAAACAAAGGAGAACAAGAGCTTAACATAGTTCTAGAAAGTGGAAAAATGATTAAAATTATCTTTTATTTTTCCTTTTTGGGTTTAATTACAATTGCAGATAGTCTGATGTATCTTTGTCTTGTTGTTGCTTTTGAGTTTTCGTTTGTGGGCGCAAGCATTTTATACATTACAATAAAGCTTGTCCCGCACACCCACATGTTCACAGAGCAGTGTCCCTCTGAAGCACTAACAGTACCCACTTGAGTGCTTTCTGCTCCTCTTGTTACTAAATACCTGTTCGTGTTACACTTTGTCTCGATTCTTAAACCATGTGGCAAAGTAAAAATCTTCAATAATGAATGAGGCCAGGGAGCTGGACATCATTATTTTGTAGCTGAGGAGACTTGGGGAAGGATTTAATTCTGTGCCTCAGGAGTATTTAGTTGAAGCCTTCTTTGCCCAGTATGCTTCTGGTCTCCTGACTGGTTCTTATTGAGGCCTGATTTTTAACCAACTCTCTGAGAAGGCAGGCTGGCTGGCCAATTCCACTCAGATCGGTCAGCATTTGTATACCACATACATATTTTCTTTTTTAAAAACTTTAAAAAAATTTTAAATTTTAATTCTTTATTGTTTAAAGCATTGCATAAGTCTCCTTTTCCCCCCATTGATCTCTCCCCAGCTGCTCCCACCCCCCAGCACATGCACTCACCCCACTATTGTGTGTGTCCATTTGTTATGCTCATATGCATGCATACAAGTCCTTTGGTTGATCATATTTTCATTACTAGACCTTCATAGTCTGCCTGGATATCTGGTGGAAACCCTAGTTCCCACTAGTAGAGAAAATTAGCACTAAACTGTAAAAAATTTGAGAATACATGTTCTCATTGGCTTACTTCTTCTAAGACCCTTTCCCCAAAGCTAGAACCAATTTTCCATTTAACATTAATGACCTCAGTTATTCTTTACCTAGATTTACCCATGGTGAAAAAAATAAAAGGAAACTTTATGCAAACTTAGTGGCCTTCATAATGGAGATGATGTATCTTTGTGAACCTCCTAGATATGAATGAATTATATTTTCCAGAAAGAGAAGAGAAAACCATATTACTATAATATTCCATGGATATGCGGCATATTGCACTTGGGAGAGCTACAGGGAGAAGGAAAATTGTATTTGCACAGTGACATGTCTGTGCAAGAGTAGCTTTAATGAACTAGGAACATGATGAAATAATGTTTCTATTTTTCATTCATTTAGCTCTATATTTAGGAAGAGAACAAAAGAAATTTCCTAATGTTCATATCCTCTTAATACCTTTAAGAGCCTGTAATTAATACCATTTTTTGTTCACAAAGAAGTTATGGATTTTACTGTTAGTTTCTGTCTAAGAGTTTTAAATTAAAATATTGCCCTAGCCGGTTTGGCTTAGTAGATAGAGCGCTGGCCTGTGGACTGAAGGGTCCCAGGTTCGATTCTGGTCAAGGGCACATGCCTGGTTTGTGAGCTCAATCTCCAGTTGGGGGCATGCAGGAGGCAGCCGATCAGTGATTCTTTCTCATCATTGATGTTTCTATCTCTTTCTCTCTCTTCCTTCCTCTCTGAAAACAATAATATATACATAAGAAAAAATGTTAGTATTTTATTAAGTAGAATAATACTAGAAAATTCAGTGTGATGAAGTAATATTTAATTTGAGAACTGGACTTTTTATGTCCCTAACAAATGAGGTTGCTTCCTTCACCTACTCAGTCTGACTCTGAGAAGCATGCTATCATCTAATACCACGATCATTCTAGATTGCTGTTATATTGTAGAAATAAAAAAGGAAGAATAGGAGCCTGGCCAGCATGGCTCAGTGGTTGAGCATCGACCTATGAACCAGGAGGTCACGGTTCAATTCCAGATCAATTGCCCGGGTTGTGGCTCCATCCCCAGTGTTTGACTTAACAGAGGCAGCCGATCAATGATTCTCTCTCATCATTGATGTTTCTATCTCTCTAAATATATATCTTAATACAGATGGTAGAAGAAATGGGGAAATGTAGAAGAAATAGAGCATTTTATTTATTGAGGAACAAATTTTTAAAAAAGAGGTATTTGAGAAAAAAAGGACTGGAACATGTATAACGTTGTGTTCCTCTGAACTGTATGTCCATCCCCACTGTATGCTGTTTTCAAATAATGCAAGGAAAGTTTAACGTTTGTCATAATGTAGGATTATGTTTTGACAAAAACATCACTCTGTGTCTGGAGTATGTGAATTACAGTTTTAAAATGTTTAAATGACTGTTGGGTAAGCATGCAACATATTAACCTATTTATTTATTATCACAAAATACCATTCAATGACATGAGTGAATTTTAAGTTATCAATAGTGTCATCTACAGGCCTGAGGTAAATAGAAGAGAAAACAGAGACATCATGGCATGCTGGAGAGAGGGAAAAATTCTGGGAGTCCAAGTTATGGAGGATTATGGTAATTGGATTTCCTTACATGCTTTATTAGTTATGAATATATTCGATTATACCTAACTGTGTCCAAAGAGGATTTTTAAATTGTTTTTAAAAGTAAGCAAAAAGAAAATAATACTCTAATTGTATTTGAACTTAGAAGTGATGTGAATAAATAAAAAAGGTTCTTCCATAGAGTTTTATACACTTGTTAAAAGTATACCAAAATACAATTTTCAGAATTCCAATATTGCGAAGCCAAAACAATTTATTTATTTAGAGAAACATTGATGAGAGAGACACATCAATCAGCTGCCTCCTGCACATCCCCTACTGAGGGATTGGGTCAGCAACCCGGGCACGTGCTCTGACTGGGAATCAAACTGGCAAACTTTTTAGTGCATGGGATGATGTCCAATCAGCTGAGCCACACCAGCCAAGGCTAAAACAATTTTTTTTTAATAGAGAACATAGTTTACAAAGAAACATTTTTTTGTCAAATAAGGAGGGTCTCTATACTATTGTACATATTACAATAAATTTTCTAATAAAAATTTTTGTAAAAATATTGCTAATATAATCTAGGCACTAATATCTATTTTACCTTATGGTTGTGGAAGTTCTTTATCTTTTTATTATGAAAAATACAATGACTAGTTTTATTTATTTTATATATTTCCCCATGGTTCATAGTCACATTTTTTGTACTTAATCATATATTACCATATAGAATAAACTTAATAATAATTGGAAATATCAGTAGATTTAAAATTATTTAACAATATTTTAAAGATTTTTTTGTTCTTATAATACAGAGTATATATATGACTATATCAAAGAACTAAGTATAAGAGGTTTTAAGTTTTCTCAGAGCATCTTACTAATCACCTAGGAAATTTAAACAAAAACTTAAAATGTTTCTGGGATCTTAAGAGAAAGTAAGTGTTTATCTTTTAAATGATTATTTACTATTATGGCAATTGCCTTTTACAGAGATTATTACTTGTTTGTTTAAAGAAAATTCAATTTTCTTTACTATTCAAGTGTTAAAGAAAAATGGAAAAAAGAATGCTTAAAATCGTCCAACTCCAACTGTCTAGAAGTAAACATTATTTAAAACAAAATATAGATTCCAACAAGGTCTATATGTATTAACATAAAGTACAATTAAGATTATACTTAAAATAATATTGTAGCAAATACTTTTAGTTTAATTTAACAAGAAAAATTAAATATCACTTGTTATTTCTCAAGTGATGTTAATTGATAAATTACACTTCCAAATTTAAGAAGTATTTTATATATATACTAGAGGCCTGATGCACGAAGATTCATGCAAGAATGGGCCTTCCTTCCCCTGACTGCCAACAGTGCCTTTACTCTGGCCGGAGCCGCCTTTCTGCCTTCCCACGCTGCCCAGAGGCCCGGAGCAGCTGGGGCGTTGTGGAATGCCTGCATTGTTGCCATGGAGACGACGCAAGCATCCCACCCCTGGCCGCTCGGTGCCTGTGTATGCAAATTAACCTGCCATATTTGTTGGGTTAATTTGCATATTCACTCCTGATTGGCTGGTGGGCATCATGAAGGTATGGTCAATTTGCATCTTTCTTTTATTAGTGAGTGTGTGTGTGTGTGTGTGTGTGTGTGTGTATGTGTCTACACTAATAAAAGAGAAAAATGCTAATTGACCGTACCTTCGCTACACCCACAGCCAATCAGAGCGAGTATGCAAATTAACCCAACAAAAATGGCGGTTAATTTGCATATACTGAGGGAGGAAGGAGTGAAGACTGAAGACAGCATAGAAGGAAGAGGGAGGGAAAGCGGAAAGCAAGGCGGCTGCCAGAGGGAAAGCGTGGCCGCGGCGGCCGCAATGGCAGTGGCAGCGGGCGGGGCAGGGCAGGTGGCAGCGGGGTCAGTGGCGGCTGCAGTGGCCGCTTGCAGGAATCTTCCTGCAATGGGCCCCTAGTGTGTGTGTGTATATATATATATATATATATATATATATATATATATATATATTAAAATGGCATGCTATATCTTTAAACCTTTTCAAGAACAACAGTAGAATGTATCTCTATTTTTCCCCCTACATTTTTATATTTAACACATTTATTTTTGCCTTTATTATTTTCAATGTTCTTATTTTCTCTGTCCCCTATACCATGTCTTTAAAGTGTTTTTTGGAATATTTATTCTAGTCTGTAAATCCCTTCTCTAATATAGGGTGTCCCAAGAAAATATATATACATTTTAACAGCTGATAGCTGTAGATTCTATTACATTTTGAAAATGAAATGTATTTTAATAAACACTGCCTTTATAGTGTGTATACATTTTTTGAGACACCCTTTATATGTTCAGATGGGATGATTTATTCTACTTAATCACACACTTTTGTAATGTGCTGATATTTTTATTTGTATTTATCCTTCTTTCCTGAGATTAGCTTCACTTTGAGCTGCCTTTATTTCTATCTGATCCTTGAAGCCATATATCTCTTTGTGTGCTTCTTAAAAGCAAGATTGTGTTGGCTACAAAGTACTTGGGAGTATGGAGAATTCTTTATCTGAAATCATGGCATGTTTTCTTGAGTTATTCTTCTTTTGCTATGCATTGAAGCTGTCTTCCCCTTATGTCCATTTCCTTCTCTGCTCCCACTGCATCTATGCATAGTTCACATGAATTTCTTTGTGATTAATAACCATTGTTGAATAGTGTTTAACTGTGAGTGGAAGAACTAGGATGGGGATTTTGACAAGTAGCTGGAGCCATTAGTACTTCAAATTTGTGTGTTGTTTCTCCATCTCCCTTAATACACATTTGTTTATATAATATGTATTATATGTATATATGTATATATACTTACATATATTTCTGGTTGTCATCTCAGTTTTTCAAATAAGCTCTGTTTTTTTCTCCTTCCAGGTAGGATCTGGAAGTCACTGTATTCCTTTCCTTCTACCCCTACAGGACAAAGATGCCATCTCAAAGAATTAGGGCAATATTCTTGAGATCTGAAGAAGTATTTGCAACACTTTAACAGTCTCTCTCATCAGTTTCATAGATTTGACAAATATGTTTTGTAATTTTGATTGCATCCTTTTTTGTTTGTTTGTTTAAGATGAAGTTTTTCTTCTATTTTTTTCATTGTTTTATTAAAGAATTAAAGTGAATTTAAAAAGCCTTTAGTAGAGGATTCCCAGCAATTACATTAAGTTAGAAATTCTATAGATACTTAAAACCAGGCATGTAGAAATCACACACTATTAAAACAATCCTTTCTATTAAGAGATGTAACATCAGAAATATTAATAGTTCACATGCCAAAAGCCTATTGCTGTTATTATTCTTTAAGCCAGCTTAAAATAATTTACTTTTTTTATTAGACATATAATAAGTGAGCATCTGTTTTCCATGTACTGAACTAGCTACTGTGTAAGTCACAAGGATGAATGAGGCAGAAACTCTCATCTCTAGGGATTTTAAATGTCATTGTAGGGAAATTATGGGTATTCGTATGTCTATGAAGGAAATGTTATGTTTTGGGCTTAAGAAAATAGAAAGAATTTTTACCACAAATTGTTTTGCTTATGGCTTTAGCTTAAGGAAAAGAGAGAATTTATGTATCTCTAGTGGCACAGACAGATATGAAACAAAGTAAATCAGGATGGAATGGTAACTTCAAAAAACAGTCAAGACATAACAATAAGATATTTATATGTACTAGAAATTTGCTCAGTGCATAGACTCAGTACCTGCTAGAAGGGTGGATGAAATTGTCAGTGGTGGTCAAGGGGGTCTCTGGCTGGAGATAACCTCTGGCCAGAGATGTACTCTGAGCCCACAGTTCTTGTCTTACTTGTAGAATGAATTTAAACAAGAGCCTACAAAATGGTAGCAAAAGCACCAAGAATTTATTTGTAGGAAAGTATACTCAGATGCCACCTGAACAGGTAGCTCAGCTGGCTGAGAATGAAGTGAGTGCCCCCATATTTGGGAGTTTAGCGGATTTATAAACTAGGTTGGAATGCCCCAAGGCAAGGAGCAAGTCACCCCTCCCTCATGTCTCAAAAAATGTATCTTTAAGCTATAAGGCTCCTTCATCTACGTGTTATGCCATTTTGGAAGGCTCTGAATCTTTCTTGCTCACATAGGGGCTTGCCATCTCCATTGTCTATTTTCATTTTGTCACATCTCACACTTATTTCCTCTAAGCCCCAGCTGCCTCTCCCAGCCTCTCCCAGTTCATTTCTTTCTATCTGCCTACTCTAACAGAAACAGACCAATAGAACCATAGTGAGGTGAACTCATGAGAAGAAATTGACACAAGTGACAGAGTAGAGAAAGATTTGGTGGGATAACCAGAAAAGTTACACTGAAAGTTAAGTAAAAATTAAAAGTATTCATTGGTGTGCTGGCTGGGTAACTCTGTTGGATCATCAAAAGTTTGTAGGTTTGATTCCCAGTCAGGGCACATACCTAGGTTGCAGTTTTGATCCCCTGTCTGGGTGCATCTGGGATACAACCAACCAATCTGTTTCTCTCACATCCATGTCTCTCTCTCTCTCTCTCCCTTCCACTCTCTCTAAAGATAAATAAAAACATATCCTCAGGTGAGGATTAAAAAAAAATAACTGATTGGTAACTAGAGGCAATAGTCGGACATGTGTCACAGTTATATAATAAAAAATACATGTAACCTGTGTAAAACCAGGCTCCCAAAAGCCTTTCAACAGTATCTCAATTTTCAAAAGGTACTTTTCAACCCCCCTAAAAGGAAAAAAAGAAAAACATAATCCTCTCAAAATAAATAAATAGGTAAATAAATAAATAAATAAATAAGGTATTTAATTTATAAACTACTCCAACATTTCTTAACACTCTCCCTCTCACAATATTTAAAATGGATGTTCCCTTCTCTCTTGACTCCCCAAATCTTCCTGTAGTTTTTCATGACCTGTGGGTTCTACCTGTCTGTCTTTGTTCCTTGCCTTCATTATCCTTTTCTGCTATGGGTGGCTTTCTGCAATGCAAATAAAATATTTCCAGAAACTCTGATACTTTACTTAGTTCATTACCTTCTTCAGCAAAATAAAGTTCAAGACAGGCTGCAGCATTAACGATATTTTAGCAGTTGAAGGAGAAGAGCATTTCAACATCATTGGTCTCGTAGCTTGAATAAGTAGTGATTCTGAAACTGGCGTCTTGAAGCACAGGTTTGAATAATACCTTTTATTTATTTACTACATGCCTGGTACATGGGGGAGGAGAGTCCCTCAGCCTGGCCTGCACCCTCTCCAATCCGGGACCCCTCAGGGGATGTCCGACTGCCTCTTGCAGTCCAGGACCACTAGCTCCTAACTGCTCGCCTGTCTGCCTGCCTAATCGCCCCTAACCCCTCTGCCTGCTTGCCTGATTGCCCCTAACCACCTCTGCCTGCCTGATCGCCACTAACTACTTCTGCCTGCCTGCCTGATCACCCCTAACTGCTCCCCTACTGGCCTGATCACACCTAACTGCTCCTCTGCTGGCCTGATCACCCCTAACCACCTCTGCTTCACCCCACACCCGGGACCCAGGATTCCCTCCTCTGGCTGGCCATAGGCACCCAGGACCCAGGCCATCTTTGCCCGGGCTGGACGCAGCCTTAGGGGACCATGGTCAGGTGGCTTTGCCCGGGCCACAGCCACAGGCGCCCGGTACCATGGGGCATCCTTCTTGTCCCTCTCCTGGTTTGGGCCGCAGATGCAGGTGCAGCCACTGGCGCCCAGGACTGCGTGGCAGGTGGCTTGTCCCTCTACCGGGCCGCAGTCTGGCTGGTCCCCATTCCTCTCTCGCAAGCTCATTTGTGTCTGGCTGGTCCCCATTCCTCTCTCCCCAGGGTTGAGTGTCTGAGCCATTACAGTGTGATGGTGTGATGGCATGAGGGTGTGACAACCATTTGCATATTACCTCTTTATTATATAGGATTAAATTTATCTTTATTGTTGCAAATCTTACAGATGCCCTCCTTTTTGTCAATTGACCCCTCCTCCCCACTCCTGTCCCCTCCCAAGGGCTTTACCCCACTATTGTCTGTGTGCATGGGTTTTGCATATCCTATGTAATAAAAGGCTATTATGCAAATTAGGAGTTCAACCACTAGCTATGATGTGCACTGACCACCAGGGGGCAGTGTGGAATGAAGGAAGGCTCTGGCCAGTGGCCAGCAGCCAGGGGAAGGAAGGCCCTGATTGGTCCTGATTGCCAGCCAGGCCTAGGGATCCTACCGTGCATGAATTTTGTGAACTTGGCCTCTAGTATGCATATAAGTTCTTTGGTTGATCTCTCCCCCCTTCTCTCTGAGGAAACTCAATCTATTGCATGCTTCCACGTCTCTGGATTTATTTTGTTTGTCAGTTTATTTTGGTCATTAGATTCCACATATACATGAGATCATGTGATACTTGTCTTTCTTTGACTGACTTATTTCACTTAACATAATACTCCTCTGGTCCTTCCATTCTTTCTCAAAGGGTAAGAGACCTTTTTTTTTTTTTTTTTTTTTTTTTTTTTTTTTATGGCTGAAGAGCATTTCATTGTGTAAATGTACCACAGGGGTTTTTTTGTTTCATTTTTGTTCTATCCATTCACCTACTAATGGGCACTTAGGCTGTTTTCAGATCATACCTATTGTAAATAACTCTGCTATGAACATAGGGATGTATATATTCTTTCTGATTGGAGTTTCAGATTCCTAAGGATATATTTCTAGAAGTGGGATCACTGGCTCCATCGGAATTCCATTTTTAATTTTTTGAGGAAACTCCACACTGTTTTCCATAGTGCTATACCAGTCTGCATTCCCAAGCAGTATAAGGGGGTTCCTTTTTCTCCACATCCTCGCCAGCATTTGTTTGTTGATTTATTGATGGTAGCCATTCTGACAAATGTGAGGTGATAACTCATTGTCATTTTAATTTGCATCTCTCTGATGATTATTGATATTGAGCATCTTTTCTTATGTCTGTTGGCCATCTATAGGACCTCTTTGGAGAAGTGCCTATTTAGGTACATTGCCCATTTTTAAATTTGGTTGCTTGTTTCCTGGTGTTGAATTGTATTAGTTCTTTATATATTTTGAAAATTAACTCTTTATCATTGGCAAATGTGTTCTTCCATTGCGTGGGTTCCCTTTCCATTTTGTTGATGGTTCTGTTTGCTGTGCAAACACTTTTTTGTTTGATGTAGTCCCATCAAAATTTTTTGTTTGTTTGTTTGTTTCCCTTACTTGATTGAAAATATTACTATGGCAGGTGTTTGAAATTTCACTGGCTATGCTTGCTTTTAGGATTTTTATGGTTTTGTGACTTACATTTATGTATTTTACCTATTTTGAGTTTATTCTTGTCTATGGTGGAAGTTGGTGGTCCAGTTTTATCTTTTTTGCAGGTACCTGTCCAATTTTCCCTACACAATTTATTGAAGAGACTGTCTTTAATGCCATTGTATGCTGTTACCTCTTTTGTCAAATATTAATTGACCTGAGGTGTGGATACATTTATGGGATCTCTGTTCTCTTCCATTGATCTATATACATGCCTGTTTTGGTGCCAGTACCAGGCTATTTTGATTACAATGGCCTTGTAGTTCAGGTAGATGTCTCATATTGTGATACCTCAAATTTTGTGGCTCTCTCTCAAGATTGCTGAAGCTATTCAGAGTCACTTTTGGTTCCATATAAGTTTTTGGAATATTTTGTCTAGATTTGTGAAATATGCCATTGATATTTTAATAGTAATTGCATTGCTTTATGTAATATACTAATAGACATTTTAATGATCTTAATTCTTCCAATCCATGAGCCCAGTATATGCTTCACTTCTTTGTATTTTCCTCAATTTCTTCCTTCAATATCATTTAATTTTTGGAGTATAGGTCTTGGTTAAATTTATTCCCAGGTATTTTATTTTTGTTGTTGTTGCAACAATAAATGGGATTGTTTTCTTAATTTCTCTTCTTGATGGCTCATTATTGTTGTATAAAATGTCACCTATTCCTAAATATTAATTTTGTATCCTGCTATTTTACTGAATTCATTTGAGTTCTAGTAGTATTTTGGTGAGGTCTATAGGGTTCTCTATGTACAGTATCATGTCATCTGCAAATAATAAGTTTTACTTCCTCCTTTTATTTCTTCCTCTAGTCTGATCACTGTGGTTAGGACATCCAGTACTATCTATAATAATAAAAGTATAATATGTTAATTAAGCCTTCCAGACGTCTTTCCGGATGAAGTTGGGGCTGCGTGGATTAAGGCAGAGGCGACTGCTGTGGCAGCGGGGGACGAGCCCCTTGCACAAATTTTGTGCATCAGGCCTCTAGTGTCGAATAAGAGTGGTGAGAGCAGATATCCCTGTCTTTTTTCTAATTTTAAAGTTAAGAACATTATATTTTGCCCATTGAGTATAGTGTTGATTGTCGGTTTGGTATATATGGCCTTTATTATATTGACTTATAGTTCTTCTATTCCCATTTTGCTGAGAGTTCTTATTATAAAGGGGTGCTGGATTTTATCAAAGGCCTGTTCTGCATTAGTTGATATGATCATGTGCTTTTCATTTCCATGGTATCTGGTTTGAATCACAATCACAGACACTATGTAAGGAAATAGATAGAGCAAGGACTCTTTGAGTATCAAGTATTTGTCCTGAAGTTCACTTATTTTAATTGATCTCTCTCAAGCAGGAGACTACTGACTCGAAACTGTATGCATAGTTAAGTTTATTGATTTAACAAGATTGGTTGTCTGGTTTGTTGCACCTGACAGCTGATTAGAGAAAGCTTTTCTGATAGCTTAACACATTGAGCTATAATGAAGTAGTAGGAGATAAGAGAGGTGAATCACCAATTAGAAATCAGTCTGTGTACTTCAAATACTATTAAATAACTTGCAAGCTCCTGGGGGTATCATTCTGTAGACCCAGATAACAATATTAATGATGATAATCAAAATATAAATATACTAGTAAGGTATTTTTAACAATATTGTTAATATATTATTTAAAAGTACATAAAAGTTACCATAAAAACAGACTTATAAAATCATAGGTAGTACTTAGGAAGATCATAATATAACCTACTGCAGAAATTATCTTTACCACTTCTGACATCTTTCCTTTTTTTTTTTCTTTTTTTTTTAATACTTCACAAGTCAGTTTATTCCATTGTTTGGCAAGTCCAAATTGATAAGATTTTTTTTTTTTTTTAATACTCAGCTAAAGCTTGCCTCTCTCTAACAAAATAATTGAACTTTTTTTAATAAAATAACTTTTAAAACATGGCCTTTCTTTTCTAAATAACAACATTTTAACCTTTAAGCAGTTATCTGCCTAAGACATATTTTTTTAGAATACATTAGCTTCCAGAATAATTATCCTTTGTGCTTACAACTGTTTGTATTAAGTCCCAGATTTATCATCCTTGTTACCTTCTCATGTATAAATTCTAGTATGTGAGGATCTCTTTTTAAGATGTAACTTAAAATAATCTTAATATTGCATATCTGGTTTAAAATTGGAAATGAGTACCTCTTCATCTGATTAATATGGTTATATAAATGCAGACTTTACCTGGATTTCACTTGGTTCTATTCACTTAATTTTTTCAAATATTATTCTTTTTACATTTTAATACAATTATTTTTATATATTTATATCTTTAATGGGATCAAATTTTATGACAGAGCTATATATTATTCATTTTTAAGCACTTGTTATATAGTACACAATTAAAAATATTGTTTGGAGAATGTGTAAATAAATGAGCCACCTAAGAATATACTAGCTTATTTTATAGTTTCATTCCATTATTACTTTTATTCTGCCCATAAATGTACTTATTTACTTATTTTAAATATGTTTTTATTGATTTCAGAGAGGAAGGGAGAGGGAGATAGAGATGGAAACATCAATGATGGCAGAGAATCATTGATTGGCTGCCTCCTGCATGCCCCCTACTGGGGATCAAGCCTGCAACCCAAGCATGTGCCCTTGATTGGAATCAAACCTGGGACTCTCCACTCTGCAGACCAACAGTCTATCCACTGAGCCAAATCAGGTAGGGCTGCCCATAAATTTTCTTATCAGAGTTTTCAAATGTTTTGGAATGAATTATCCTCTCTCTAATCCTGAATTTGTGAAATTTATTTTTAACCAAAATACAAGTCTAAACTTATTCGCAATTAAAACTTGTGAGATTTCAAAACTATCAATATTATCTAAAATCTCAATTTGTTATCAATTTTATGAAGATGCTTTTTCAGTTGGTACCGTTAGTAGACTAAAGATGTTTCTCTCTAATATTGTATTGTCCTATTAAGCAAAAGTTGAAAATAAATGTTTCTCCAATGCATGGTCCTTAACATTGAGAGAGGATTCTCCATTGTGTGTCTTAACTTTTCCAAAACATAGGACACACAAGTTGAATTAAGTTCAATTTTATGATTTTTACATTACACATTTATTTTCAGGAAAACATTAATCTTTGACATATTTTATAAACCAAAGAATACATAATTTATACCATCAAATAAGATGGAATATTTCAAATAATAGAGGAGTACAAAGAATAATAATTTAACCACTAATAGTTATAACTTTGGGGTTAAGATTATACTTAAGAATTAATCTATGAAGTTTCTATTCAGCATTATTTCTCAGTCTGATAACACTTTGAAATTGTGAACAATTATTATTACATATTTCCTGTTAAATTGGTGTAGATTATTGATAGACACTTTGGTCTAATTTTTAAAAATATGTGGGAGAATAAACATATTGCTATTTATTGGTAAGTAAAATTCTGCATTCCGTTTTTATGAACATTTCTTACCATGTGAAAGATCACTGTACACTCAATTTGATTCTACCATTATAAATTGTAAATTGGTTATGTTCCTATTAATGCCTTTCTGCTTAACCTAATCTACATGCTAAGCTCTGCTGGAATGTTATTTATGCAACTAGAGGCCCGGTGCATGAAATTCGTGCACAGAGGGGGGTTGTCCCTCAGCCCAGCCTGTACCCTTCCAATCTGGGACCCCTCGAGGGATGTCTGACTAAACGGGCAGTCGGACATCCCTCTCACAATCCAGGAGTGCTGGCTCCCAACTGCTTGCCTGCCTGCCTTCCTGATTGCCCCTAACTGCTTCTGCCTGAAAGCCTGATCACCCCCTAACCACTCTGATGCCAGCCTGTTTGCCCCCAACTTCCCTCCTCTGCCGGCCTGGTCAACCCTAACTGCCCTCTCCTGCAGGGTTTATCACCTCCAACTGCCCTCCCTTGCAGGCTTGGTCCCTCTCAACTGCCCTCCCTTGCAGGCCGGGTGCCTCCCAACTGCCTTCTCCTGCTGGCCATCTTGTGGTGGCCATCTGTGTCCACATGGGGGCAGGATCTTTGACCACATAGGGCAGCTATATTGTGTGTTGCAGTGATGATCAATATGCATATTACTCTTTTATTAGATAGGATAGAGGCCTGGTACAGGAGTGGGGGCCAGCTTGTTTGCCCTGAAGGGCATCCCGGATCAGGTGGGGGTTCCCTTGGGGTGTGGGGCGGCCTGAGCAAGGGGCCTGTGGTGCTTTGCAGGCTGGCCACGCCCCCTGGCAACCCAAGCAGAGGCCCTGGTATCTGGAATTTATTTTCCTTCTACAATTGAAACTTTGTAGCCTGGAGCGGAGCCAAGCCTGGGGCTCCCTCCACCGACAGCCATTTCTATTGGGGTTATAATTGAAACTTTGTTGCCTTAAGCGGGTGGGCCCAGCCAGGGTGTGCAGAAAGCTTTGCTTCCCCTGTTGCCGGCGGCAACCCTGGCCTGCTCTCTCAAGCTCCATTCTGACGCCGTTTGTTTGAATTTGTTTACCTTCTGTAATTGAAACTTTGTAGCTTGAGTGGAGGCTTAGGCCTGGCCAGGGCAGACGGAAAGCTTGGCTTCCTCTGTTACCTAGGAAACCTTGCTCTCTGTGGCTGTAGCCATCTTGGTTTGGGTTAATTTGCATACTCGCTCTGATTGGATGGTGGGTGTGGCTTGTGGGCATGGCTTGTGGGTGTGTCGGAGGTATGGTCAATTTGCATATTTGTCTATTATTAGATAGGATTCTTCAAGACTATTAACTAACATCTTAATACCTAACACTTAATAAAACTTTACTGTTGTAAATGTTGGTTCAGGCTTAAGACATACAGAAAACAGACTTCAGATTGTCTTTTAAAGCACTTCACAGAAAAGGTTTCTCTGAAATCAGAGGACATGAAAGTTTTCTTGGGAAACAAAATAGGCTCCATACCAATTTGTCCAGATTGTCTGTTATCCATTGACCTCTTCTTAATTGAGGGAGGAGCCAAGAACAAAGAAGGAAGAAAGAGAACAGCTGGACCAGATAAGAGATAATTGAAAAAACAAAGCCATTGAAAACAGACTTGGGAACCCTTGAACCAGACTGTATCTATTTTCAGGCTAATTTTCATATTCCATGGAAATCCTTTCTGTGCCTAACCTAGAAAAAAACAAAACACAAAAACACCCAAATTTCACCTCTGTGCTCAATCTTTTTTCTTCCATTCACTGTTAGAGAATAGCAATCATAACAACTCTTCTCTGATTCATCCACAACCTCCCTTCAAATGTTTTTTTTTTTTTATGTTGTGATTTTACAGAGTATCATTATTCTGACAAAGAAATGCCCACCGATCCACACAATCATGAATTACCTGCCATCTGCTAGGGTTCTAATATCCTAGATACCTATATCCGCATTCATAATTTGACCTTTCAACAATCACCCATTTTGGAATCAAGGTGTATTTGATTAAACAAATGAAAAGCATAAAAGTCGATTTAACAAGTACCAGAAGACACAATTCAGATTATAAATTTTATAAGTCCTATTAAATTTTCTGTGGATGTCACATTAAAAATGCTTATAAGGAAAATATACTAGAGCCACGTATTAGAGTTCAGATACAATTTCAATTGATAGAGACTGGGAATAAAGAGAGACAACCAATTATAATTCGGTTTTACCAGAGTTGAAAAGCTTCATAAAATGGAAAATTACAAGATAAAACTAGGGAAGTTTGATTGCAATTACATTAGAGCATTTCTTAAATTCTAGGTTAAGGAATTCTGCAAGAAATGAGCAAATATACTGAACATTATTTCAGGAACCTCCCTGTAATACAGGGATAGGTTGTTCTACTTGGAAATACTATGTAAGGATTCCATTTCAGGTTTCAAAATCTCAGGTTATTGTAATTAAGGATTATTATGTGGGAAGATACAAGTGATTTGAAGGTAAATTTGGAAAATTGTATCTGCTAGTTAGAAGACAGAGGGAATAAAATATAAATAAATATTGATAAGTCATGCAAAATGGTAGCATGGAGGAAATTTGACCAAAACATACCAAGTTATTGTGCAAATTAGATTTAAAATAAAACCTGGAGGTTAGTAATATGCAGAACTAAGAATAATAAAAGTTCTCTTAAGGAGCCTGAGTACAGAAATAAAAGGAAAGAGATGTCTTAAGGAAGATGAGGATAGGTGCTCAGCCGGTGTTGCTCAGTAGTTGAGCATCATCCTATGAATCAGGAGGTCACAGTTCAAATCCCAGTCAGGGTACATTCCATCCCCAGCAGGAGACATGCAGGAGGCAGTCGATGATTCTCTTTCATCATTTATGTTTTTATCTCTTTCTCCCTCTTCCTTCATCTCTGAAATCAACATATATGTATAGATAGATATAGATAGATATAGATATAGATATAGATATAGATATAGATATAGATATAGATATAGATATAGATATAGACATAGACATAGATATAGATATATAGATATATAGATATATAGATATATAGATATATAGATATATAGATATATAGATATATAGATATATATATAGATATAGATGGGGATAGTAGAGTTCCCTTTCCTGGCCCCTCTACCATCAACATCTGGTGTGTCAGAAATTTAGATGAGCTGGGAGAGAGAGAGAACTGTCAGGTATTAGAGTTGCCAATTAAAGCAACAAGCCAAAATCAAAGAGTACAGCCTTTAACCACTTACTAAGATGGTATAAGCAGGAAGCTAAAACCAAAGAAAATGCGTGTTCCATTTCCCATATGGGGAGACATACTGGTGGAGGATCAAGTGGATCAGCAGAGAAGGGAGGTTCATGTCACTCTTGAGGGTAGAATGGTCTGACAGTTTTATAGATCCTGCAGAGGAAGAGGAGTGCAGAGGCAGATTTAGGAGTGGAAAATTACTGAGTACTGAGTTAGAATAGGGGAAAATGTCTTCAAGCTTTTTTCTCCACCCCTCTGATCAGGAGCCCCAGAAAAAGAAGCATGAAGATTTCTATTTAAATCCTCAAATAAAGAGACCTAAGAATGAAGGCACCTAGGCTAAGAATATATTATGTGAAGAGCATGAGCAGGGAGGCCTGAGTCCTGGACTGCAACTCTCTTCAGAAACTGAAGTGCTGTGGCAGTGCACTAAGTGTGCTGTGGGAAGGGCAGCTTTCCCCAGGAGGACTGCCAGGGAAAGCCTTTCTAAATGTCTATGATTAGGCCTTAAAAATAATACACAATTTTTAACAAAGAGCTGGACTCCTCATTATTTCATGCAGTGGGGAACTGAAAATACTTTGGCTTCTAGTCAAAATGGCAGCATAGGTACATGCAGTACTCACATCCTCTCACAACCAAATCAAAATTATAACTAAACTACAGAACAACCATCATTCAGAACCACCTGCAATCTAGCAGACTGGAAGTCTACTACCAAGGATATAAAGAAGAAGCCACATCCAGACTGGTAGGAAGGCAGAGACAAGGAACAAACTGTCCCCACACCCACACCAAATTGTGGTAAGTAAAAAAAAAATAAAATAAAAAATTGAAAGGGATATGGGATATCTCATTTGCAGAGGTTTCCCTTGAATAGTGAGGGGTCCCAACCCCACACCAGGACCCCCAGTCCAGAGTAACAGTGTCAGGAAGAGAAGGTCTCAAACTTTCTGGCTGTAACAAACCAGAGGGAATTGTGGCTTAATGAGAAGGAGAGCTGCTGGAGTCCAAGGCACTTCCTCATAAAGAGCGCAGACACCGACTTATACAGATGCACTAGCTCTGACCTTCAGCACAAGGACAGCAACTCAAAAGGCACCAGGGATATATGAGGAATAACTGAACTATCTGGCATCAGGATTAGCTGGAGGTGCTGACAGAGGCCATTATTCTTTTTTTCCCAGACAAAAGAGCTGACAGAGGCCATTATTCTTTTTCTGAGCTCTTTCCCTGAAGAACTGGCAGGTAGGTGCCATATCTGAGTCTTCATAAACGTGACTTAAACTGTTAGACCTGCCATGGTGGTTCCCTGAGACCCTCGCCCCACCAAACTTGCAGCCCCAACAAAGCTGTTTCCAGTGGCTTTTCCATACAAATGGCCTGACTTGGCTCATGATTCAGACTTTCCTAAAATCTCTCAAATAATCAACACCTAGTCTTGGCATGTTGCATACCTCTTGCTAAGTGGACCTAGTTTTGGCACTAGCAGCAACCAGCCTTTATTTGCAACTTGACCTCTCCCAGGCACAGCCAAGAATAAGTAGCAGCCATTCCTGGATCACTTTGTAGCTCATGCCGGATGGCCCTGGGCAGAACACAGGTAGAGACTGACCTTGGACCTGAATTCCCAGGAGACCCAAGAGCCAGCACACCATGTGGACAACTTCAGTCCACGTTGAAGCACAAACCAACTAACTCCACAAGCGACACACACTCAAGGGGTGGACACAATGGGCACTGAACTAAGTTCTGTAGGGTGGGCCCCTGCAAGCAGATCCACTTGGTGGTCTCAGCCAGTACTCTCATGGGGGATAAATTTCTCCCATTGATGTGCCAATAGCAATCAAGCTCAAATTCAACAGGAGGGTGTACACAGCCCACACAGATGCCAGGATGCACCTGAAGTGCTCAACTCCAGTGAATGAGGAGGCTGTGCCGTTGAACTCTACAGAATACATACTATATTAGACAACTTTACCAAGCCGGGGAGATGTGGCAGCTCTACCTAATACATAGAAACAAACACAAAGAGGATGCCAAAATAAGGAGACAAAAAATGTGTCCCAAATGAAAGAACAAAACAAACTCCAGAAAAAGAGACAAAACAGAGACAGCAATTTACTAGATGCAGAGTTCAAAACACTGGATATAAGGATGCTCAATAAAGTGAGGGGTAGAGTGGATGAACGTAGATAGTAAAACAGCAAAAAAAGGACATGGAAAAAAATGAATCAGTCAGAAGTGAGGAATACATGAACTTAAATGAGGAGGAACTTACAGGGAATCAATAGTAGAGTAGATGAAACTGATAATCAAAACAGGGATTTGAAATATATGGAAGCAGAAAACAACCAATCAGAAAGTATAGCAAACAAAACAAAACAAAACAAAACAAAACAAAATCCCCCCAAATTTGGATAATGTAAGGAGCCTCTGAGACAACTTCAAGAATATCAATATTTGCATCATGGGGGTGCTGAAAGTAGTAGAAAGAGTGCAAAAAAATTAAAAACAAACAAACAACTATTTGAAAAAATAATGATGGAAACTTCCCTAATGTGGTGAAAGAAATACACATACAAGTCCAGAAAGTTCAGAGTCTCAAACAAGATGAACTCAAAAAGGCCCACACCAAGACAAATCATAATTAAAATGCAAAACATTAAAGACAAATAAATAATCTTAAAAACAGCAAGAGAAAAGCAGTTTGTTATCTACAAGGTAACTCCCATAAGACTGTCAGCTGATTTCTCAACAGAAACTTTGCAGGCCAGAAAGGATTGGCAAGAAATATTTAAAGTGATAAAGAGCAAAGATCTATAACCAAGGTTACTCAGCAAAGCTATAATTTAGAATCAAAAGACATATAAAGAGCTTCCCAGACAAGAAAAAGCTAAAGGAGTTAATCACTAGCAAATAGTATTACATGAAATTTTAAAGGGTCTTCCAGAAGAAGAAGAAGAAGAAGAAGAAGAAGAAGAAGAAGAAGAAGAAGAAGAAGAAGGAGAAAAAGGAGGAGGAGGAGGAGGAGGAGGAGAAATATAAACAATAAAATGGCAAAAAGTACATATCTATGTGCAATTTACTCTAAAATATAAAACAAACAAGCAGAAGAGAAACAGAGTTATAGATACAGAGAACATTTTGGTGGTTGCCAGATGGGAAGAGGGTTGGGGGATTGGGTGAAAAAAGTGAAAGGATTAAGTACAAAATTGTAGTTACAAAATAGTCATGGTGATATAAAGTACAGTATAGGGAATATAGGCAATAATATTCTAATAACTATATATAGTGTCAGATAGGTATGAGATTTATCTGAATAATCACTTAGTAAACTTGTAACGGTGTCAACTGTAATTGAAAATAAAAAATAAATACTTTGATTAAGTTACTGAAAGTGGATGACATAACTTTTATATAAAAAAATCTTAAAAACTTTATAAAACAACTATTAGAAATAAAAAACAAATACAGTAAAGCTTCAGAATAAAATCAATGTACTAAATCAATTTTGTTCCTATATACTAACACTGAAATTTCAGAAACAGAAATTAAAAAGAATCATTTTGTAATTGCAACAAAAAGAATAAAATGCCTAGGAATTAACAAATAATGTGAAGGACTATACACTGAAAATGGCAAGACATCATTAAAATAAGTTGAAGAAGACACAAAGCAATGGAAATATATTTCATGTTAAAATGGTCATTTTGCCCAGTGCAATATGCAAATTTAATGCAATCCCCATCAAAATCTCATTGGCGTTAAAAAAAAAATAGAATAAAAAATCATCAAACTTGTATGTAACCACAAAAAGACCCTGAATAGCCAATAGAATCCTGAGGGGGGGAAAAAACAGTCACACTCCCTGACTTCAAATACCATATAATACAAAGCAACAATAAACAAAGCAGTATGGCAATGGTAGAAAAACAGGCACACAGGTAAATGGGAGAAAAAACAAAAACAAAAGCCTGAGAGCCCCAAAATTATACACACACACACACACACACACACACACACACACACACACACAATGTAGAAAAGAAAGCCTTTTTAAAATAAATGGTGTTGGGAAAATTGGAAAGCCACATTCAAAGGAATGAAACTAGACTGCCATTTTTACCCATATAAAAAAATAAATAAATAACTCAAAATGGGTCAAAGACCTGAAATGATAAATTATATAGAAGAAAACATAGGTATAAACTCATGGACCTTGATCTTAGCAATGCTTTTATGAATTTGACCTGAAGGGCAAAGGAATTAACAGCAAAAATAAATGAATACTATTTTATCAAACTAAAAAGTTTCTTTTTAGCAAAATAAATGATCAGCAAAATAAAAAGGCATCTGACTGAATGGGAGAAGATATTTGAAAACAATTCCTCAGTAAGGGGTTAATATCCAAAGTATATAAAGAATTTATACAACTCAACAACAGAAAATTTATGGTAACTGTTACTTAAGACTATCCACTGAAATCACTAGAGGCAGAACATAAAAAATCTCTAGTCTCATTAACATTTCTTTATGAAGCAAATAAGCTGAATATTTTCATACATTCGTTTTTTTTCTACTTTTAATACTCATTCTTTGAAAATCAGTTCTAGATTTACAGAAAAAGTGAGAAGAAGGTGCAGAGTACCCATATGCCCTGAATCCAGTTTCCTCTATTATTGCATCTTACTTCAGTATATTTTGGTATAATTAATAAACTAATGTTGCTTCATCATTATTAACAACAAACTATACTTTACTCATAGTCCTTTAGTTTTTACCTAATGTCATTTTTCAGTCCTAACATCACATTTAAGATATCACATTACACTTAGTTGTCATGTCTCTTTACTATTAACAATTTCTCAGATTTTCCTTGTTTTCGTTGACATTCACAGTTTTGAGGAGTAAGTTCTATCTACCAAAAACAAACAAGTAAGAAACTGTTTGAATCAGGAACTTGTAATAAAAATAATGCTTCTGATTGTACCTATAAAAATATACCTTAAAATGATTATTGTTTAATTTAAATCACCTAATTTGTTGCATAAATATAATTATTAGATTTTAAGTCAAGGACTATATCTTTTGTACCAGAAATCATGGAATTGTATAGTTTCTGAACAGCTTCAATTGTATGAGTTTTAAAATAAAAATACATTTTTGTTCAATATAGGTGAGTATAACACAAGTTAAAAATATTAATTCCTAAGCTATACCATTTTTGCATAGGCTCAGTGAAAAGACTGGATTGTCTGGAATATCCTATCTAATAAAAGGGTAATATGCAAATTGACCGTCACTCCAACACACAAGGTGGCCACCCCCATGTGGACACAAGGTGGCCACCACCAGATGGCCAGCAGGGGAGGACAGTTGTGGGCAATCAGGCCAGCAGGGGAGAGCAGGTGGGAGGGACCAGGCCTGCAGGGGAGGGCAGTTGGGAGGGACCAGGCCTGCAGGGGAGGGCAGTTGGGGGTGATCGAGCCTGCAGAGGAACAGTTAGGGGTGACCAGGCCTGCAGGGGAGGGCAGTTGGGAGAGAGCAGGCCTGCAGGGAAGGGCAGTTTGGGGGGACCAGGTCTGCAGGGGAGGGTAGTTGGGAGTCCAGGCCTGCAGGGGAGGACAGTTGGGACCAATTAGGCTGGCAGGGGAGCAGTTAAGTCTTGATCAGGCTGGCAGGGTATTGGTTAGGGGGTGATCAGGCTGGCAGGCAGAAGCAGTTAGGGGCAATCAAGCAGGCAGGCAGGTGAGTGGTTGGGAGCCAGCAGTCTTGGATTGTGAGAGGGATGTCCGACTGCCCATTTAGGCCCGATCCCAAGGGGTACTAGATTGGAGAGGGTGCAGGCTGGGCTGAGGGACACATACCCACACCCCTGCATGCACGAATTTTGTGCACTGGGCCTATAGTCTGTTTATAATGTTACAAGGCCACTGCAATCATTTTAATCCAGTATCATTAAAATGTCTTCCCATTCTTATAGGATGTATGTGGTACACATCCATTTAGCACTTATATGATAGACACAATTATCATAATTATCCATTCCAGATAAGTCTTTGCAAGTTGTCAAATATTGCTGAAAAGCCACAGCCTGGAGAAATACTCTTTTGCTTGCCTGTGCTTCAAAATTTAGATGGGGATTTACTAGAGGTTGTAATTGGCTTCTCCAATTGACAATGAAGAGCAACTTTCTTACTGCTTGGACTCTCTCTGTGGATGGATAAATGCTGTGAAATATGGTAGTATGCTGAAGTGAAATTGGCTAATGTGAGAGAGTGTGAGCTAATGACTTACTAAGCACTACAGGGGGGCAGTAGACTTATTTTTTGGTTCAAGTTCTTTACTGCTTCATTTTATGCTCTTTTGGAAAGATTCTTAATCTTTCCAGCTCAATCAACAAAATAAAAACTACATTTACCTGACCTATGATACGTTGCTTGGTTGTGATGGGTCACTTTGATACAAAGAGTCTACAGCCATTTGTTAAATGAAACCCTTGGCTCCTGGAAAAGTTAATAAAGTTTCCCCAAAGCACTTAACTTCCTTCAAATGAATCATTTATACACTAGGAGAAGCTATCTTAATGATTACCAGCACTAGGGCTAACACTTTATAAAATAGATAAAGGATAGTAAATCATTTGGTTAACTGTCAAAAGTCTCTAGAAGGAAATCTTATGACAGACTGGTCTTAAATTAATTTTAAATAATTGGATTCTGAACATGGTCCAGATGATTCTTGTTTAACAACATTTTCCCCCCAAAGGAACATCTTCATAGTAAACATTTTTTATAAGTCCTTAAGACTATGAAGAAGTGTTAATTTGTAAATGTTCATAAGCTATAATTACTAATTAGTTTTTACCTCCTCCTTTTCTGTATGTATATTCTTTAATCCCCATCCTCCCAATAGAAATATAAAATGTCAAAATGATTTTTCCCCAAAGGCTTACTTTCATCAATAATACAATTAGAGATAAAGCTCACAAATACTTGCTTATTTATCCCTAGTACATAAATATAAAGAAATTTACACAGAAATAAAATGTACATGTGCAAGACAATATATACAGTATGATTCTTTCTTTCTTTTTTCTTTTTTCTTTCCTTCCTTTTACTTCCTTCCTTCTACATATTTCTTCTATATTTACTGCATGTACTATATTATATTGCAGATACTGTATGTCAATGCCTAGTAAATACTAAGTGTGTTTTTAATGTAAAATGTTAATTTTTAGATATCAAGAATTTGATATCATTTGAAATAAGTCAGACATGACTTTTGCTTGGTTATAAAAGGATAGAAGGTATTTCACTGGAAAAAAATCTGTCATTCAACTAAATCAAACAATGAAAAAAATGTGACAGGTTTGAGCAAAGCTACAACAGAAACTAAAATTCCAGGATATAATTATGAAAAAATATTTGTTATAATAATCATTTACGTTTATGAATTTTAAATTTCCCTTTTTACTATTAAGAGAAAAAGCAGTCCCCAAACAGAAAAATTATCAGGTTGATGTTTTTTCAGTTCATATTTCACATACTTCTATATGATCTTATTTAACTTCAAAACATTCTATGTGGTTGAGAAAGCAGACGTTATTGCCATTAGCAGATGAGAAAAGCATATTTTGGAAATTTTAAATTATCTAAAGATATATAAATAGTAATAATGTGTTAGAATAGTGTGAACAACATCTTTGGCCTCAATTATTATTTTGTTATACATATTGCTGACATTACTGAAAATACACGAGTTTAATGACAAAATATTTTGACTTAAATATAAAAGTACACAGTTTCTTACACATTTACAAAACATATGAGCTATAACTGTTTTAACCAAAATAATGTCATATTGTATACCTCAACTCTTCTACAACAGAAAAAAATTAAAGAAAAGTAGGACCATACTTCAGATTAATATAATTGCAATTTCAGTGATAATATTTTATAATTACTTTATAAAAACCAAATCATAGACTATAACTACACCCCATTTTCTCCTTTACAAATCTGAAGCAAAAATTTGTGAGATGGCAAAGAATGCCTCTTTTTTCAATACTGTGTGAAAATATGCTCTTGATTTATCTTCAACAGTTAGCTAGATCTATTTTATAACTATATTAGAAAAAGTGTTTTCTTTTTTACATGGCAACAGAGAAATTATATATCTTCCCTAAGCATCAAAATCTTTTTAATAGTCATTAATCATGTATTAAAATTTACATTTTTCTCAAAAAAATTTTAGATTTTCTTAAGATACAGATCTCATCATTGGTAAGTAAAAACACATCACAGGTAGCAAAAACTAAGCACATACACATTTGATTAATTATCAATAAAAATATTGCATTTTTGTTTTCATTTTAACAAACAATTTTTTAGACTATATTTGTATTTCAAAAACATTACAGAGTTATGCAATACAGAAAGTTTCCATACACCCCAAACCTAGTTTACCTATTATTAATATTGAAATGGAATTTTTGAACTGGAACCCGAATTCTTTGTCCGCCAGAGTCGTAGAATGAATCCACAGACAGAAGGTGGTATAGCAAAGGTCGAGATTTATTGAAGAACAAGTACAGGCTCCACGTGGGGACAGGGAAAGAGTCCCACAGAATGGACTCCCATGTGTGGAGGGGAAAGGGTCCCACTGAGTTCCTTTTCCCTATGGCTTATAAAGGCTGCAGGTCCTGGTGCCTTGATATCCCCTCTGTAACGCCTGAGCTCAAAGGTTGAACCTCACATGGGGCATGTGAAGATCTCCCCACTTCCTTATTGTTTTCCTAATCCCTCTGGTCTTTCTTCTTCTCCTTCTGGATAAAGGGCTTCCTTCTCTTTATTTTGTAAATAAAGACCTTTTGCTGTTCTCAGCTCCCTCATTCTATGGAAATCTACCTTCTGCTGCTCTGTAGCCCTGTGCCTCTTCCATGGTCCCCTTAATTTCTAAAATTTCCTAAAACCTGTTTTTTTCACCCCCAAAAATTCCTGTTTCAATATCTTACATTAGTATACTACATTTGCCACAGTTCATGAACTTATATTAATAAATTATTAAAATTAAATTTTCTTAGTTGTCACCTAATGTCCATCTTGTGTTCTAGTATTCTACCAGGATAGTATATTATGTTTTTTCTTTATGTCTAGTATAAGGTGAAGAGATTTTAACATTGGTAAAGTGGGACACCATTGACCGGGGGAGGGGGGGGGGTTCTTGATTAAAAATTTGGTCTATATTGTAATCGCTTTTGGTTTTTTTAGTAAAAGGAAATTCACTTCTTAGATCATCGTTGAATTTGCATCCTCTTTTCTTACTCATTATGTTAAAAATCTAAAAAAAATAATTTAAAATTATATTATAAATTATTATATACATATTGCTTAAAAACACAGTAAGTAGGTACATAATTACATGAACATATTTTATTGTTAGTTTATAAATTAAATTAATTTGATTGTTATAAAGTAACTATATTTTAAAAATTATTTTAATTTTAATCCTATATTTCCTTCTAAATAATAACAATACTAACAATACTATTTTTCCTCTGAATTTGCCGTAACGTAAGTCGTAAGTGTCACTTTCAAGGCCGGCACTAGACTTTTTGCCGCCACTATAAAATATAAATAATATGAGTACTGTCTGCTAAATTCAAGAAAATTTATGTATTTATGAAATAAATAAATAAATTACTTACCTAAATTATCTGAATAGCTGATTTGTAATGACATCACTTGTTTAACTATCTTACTAGCACGCAGTACGATGTGTATCGTCTGAGAGACAGTTACAAAATGTTTTCGTCATTGCCAATCCCAAAAAATGCCATTGTTCATTAAGTCCAAACAATGGTGGTCGAATTCTAACAACTGATCAACAATGCGAACTTTGATAAGCAGTTCTCGATAATCAGTTCTCAACAATTATTTGTTATTATTAAAGTTTAACATTATAAAATTAACAAAAATAATATAAAACTCATATCCTGGCTAAATAGCCACATGGCCGCCGAAAACAGTATATCCCCTTCCCGTTCTGCTGCTGGTCCCTAGCTTGTCGTGCATTCTTTACAAAAAGCAGGACTTTTTTAAAACGCCACGGGACACGGGACAAATTGTGAAAAATCGGGACTGTCCCGCCAAAAGCGGGATGACTGGTCACCTTAGTCTAGTACTATGTTCATTTTTATTCCTCCCCCAGCACATTAACTGTAAATTTCTCTTCTCAACAAAATATAGAACTACTATTCATACCCCTGTACATATTTATTTGTCCCCGGTTGTATGACAGTTAGCAAGATGATACCCAAAGTGGTTTCAGTGGCTATAGATTTTAGTTTCCATGATCTGTTGCTGTACTGCTGCAACATACTCCCATTATGTTCACTAGAAGGCAAATCATTGTATTAATGAACAAGTGTGTTCTTGGATGTTGACATGAAGTAAAAATATTTATTATTTCATGTGTAAATATTATATTGTTTTAGAAATCGCAACATATATTTTATGAGCAGATTTTTGAAATAATATTGTTGATTAAAATTGAAATTCCAATTGCCTAGATTATTTTTAAGTAGTTTTTCAAATTATTTAGTTCATGTAATTGTTCTGCCTATTTTTTTAGCAGCATTTTGCTTTTGTCAGGGACTAACCTCTCTTGCTAAAAAAAACAAGATTGCTCATTTTCTCTCATTTAATTCTATTATTCTTTTCTTAACTTGCCATCTTGGCTTCTTTACTTATAATTTTTTGTTCATGTGAACCCTAAACACTCTAGTGAATGTGTAATATGCCATATCTATATTGCGTGGACATCAGATTGGCAATACATAACCATATCATTTTTGATAAAACCATATTGATACAGAATTTTTGGACTGGAACCTGGATTCTTTGTCCACTGAAATCGAAGAATGAATACACAGACAGAAAGTTTTATAGCAAAGGTGGAGATTTATTGAAGAGCAAGTACAGACTTCCACATGGGGAGAGGGAAATGGTCCCGCTGAGTTCTTTTTCCCTGTGGCTTATAAAGGCAGATCCTGGTGCCTTGATATCCCCTCTGATTGGTCACCATTCCCTTAGGCTGGTCACTATAGTAACTCCTGGGCTCAAAGTGGAACCTCACATGGGACAAGTGAGGTTCTCAGCTCCTTCCCTATTGTTTTTCTATTCCCTTTGGGCTTTCTTCTCCCTCTGAATGGAGGGCTTCCTTCTCTTTGTTCTCTAAATATAGACCTTTTGTTATTCCCAGCTTCCTCATTCTATGGAAATATACCTTCTGCTGCTCTGTAGCCTGGTGCTTTTTCCTCCATGCCCCCCCCCCCCCCCCCGCCCCAATTTCCAAAATTTCTAATATTTCCTCAACCTGTCCTATTTTACCCCCAACATTCCTGTTTCAATATCATTTTGCTGTAAAACTCCTTTATTAAATCAGAATATTTTAATAAATTGAAGGGGCAAGTAGAAATGTGTAATGATTAATAATATATTTCCAATCCTTACCTGTGTTGTAATTTTATAAATTGGATTTTATATAATCGGCTTAATACTTTCCATCACCTATCTTACTGAATTTCACCCAACACTCAGTCATTCAGAGAAAACCTTTGGGAATCTAGTCTGGCCTTTCTAATAATATGGCATTTGAAATCTGATAATAAAAGCAGAAGGATTCTATTTAGACAAAACAAACTCTAAACAATAAATTAGAAAGTCTCCTTCTTGGAGGAATGAAGGCTAGTGTTTCAATATTTTTCTATTTTCTATGTGACTTTGGGCCACTTAACATTCCCAGTCTAAGTTTCTTCATTGTAAAATGGTCTTGATGCTTACCTTTGAGTGATGTTAACAATTATATGTAAAATAACTTAGATAATCCTGACACAATAGATTTAAAAAAATCAATATTATTTATTCTATAATCCTAATATAAATTATTACTCTAATAAACTGGTACTATTAAATAGAATATCTAAAATCAAGATGAATTAACTCAATAAATATTTACTGAGTACTTTTTATTTACCAGGTGCTAAATTATACTTTCTTAGAGCTCATGGTCTGGCAGGAGTGAAGAATGAAGACAATATGTAAGTGAATGATAAATAAATTTGTGCTTAATAACAATTTACAAAAACATCTATGTTGTCACATTACAATGTTTTATAAGAAAAAGTAAATCAGAAAAGGGGAATATAGAGTGCTTGGTAAAAACAATATATATAATTTTAAATGAGATATAAAAGGATCCATTGATAGATGTTTTCTAACATTGCAGTATATTCACTTACTCATTTGTTAACTCATATTTTTCTACTTCATTTTGAAAAAAAATTAAAAGTTCAGAATAGTTAAAATAATAACACAATGAATATCCTCACAATTTTGACATAGAATCCTCAAAATTTCACATTTTGGCACATTTTCTGTCTCTTTCTCTTTGAACTATTTGGAAATATAATACAGAGAGTAGGACATTTATCTTCTTAATCTTCAAGCAAATATTCCATAAGGATAATAATATTCCCCTACATATGTACAGTACCAAAAAATGCACCCAAATTTTAAATTTTGAATATGATTTCCATACATTCAGTCAGTATTCAAGTTAACCCAGTGTCAGAACAATATTGGTATTTTTTGTTGTTTTTTAATATAATTTTTTTTTTTTTTTTAGAGAGAGAGAGGAAGGGAGAGAGATAGAGAGATAGAAACACTGATCAGCTGCCTCCTGCACGCACTCTATTGGGAATTAAGTCCACAACCGGGCATGTAACCTGACTGGGAATCAAACCAGTGACCTCCTGGTTCATGGGTCTATGCTCAACCACTGAGCCACATCAGTCTGGCACAATATTGTTTATAACTGTTTTTTTGGTTTGTTTGTTGGTATAGGAGATAATAAGATGTTTTATTATCTTTGGATACATTAAAACATTTTAATATGTTGCTGCTAAAAGAAATAATTTACTGTTTTACATGATTCTGTATTTTTGGAGTTTGGCCAAGGCTCAGATTTTTGGTCCATTTGCTGTACATGATGCAGGCTGAGTTCACTCATATGGCTACATTCAGTTGGGAAATTAGCTGAGACTGAAATATCCCAAGTGGTTTCCCACCTCATAGGAACTTCTTTCATGTGGTCATTAATCATTTGGGAGTTTCTTATAATAGACAGTTGGGATACAAAAACACAAGCAGAAGTTTCTTGGCTGAGGTAACTAAAATTCAAGCCAAAAGCTTTGCCTGAGAACAGATATTGTCCTACTTCTGTTGCAGGTTATTGTTCAAAGCAATTTATAAGGTCAACCTAGGTTCAAGGGAAAGAGAAAAACACTACTTGATGAAAGGAAAGGCAAATAAGGTATGGCCATTTAATTCTATTATATCAAGGGTCACATATTGCCTTAAGTTGCAGGACTCTATATCCAACTTTAATTTAGAACAGCTGTGTTCTTTTTTATTTCAATTTTGCTCAATGTGTTTCAATCAATGTATTCATTATTATATTTTTAATGCTTATATTATCTCATCATTGGCCAATAGGTACTCCCTTAAGTTGACTTCTGTGTCCATTAAATAAATATAGATTGAAACACTAAAAATGGTATTCTGCATGTTCTGCAGTGGGTTTTTTTTTCTTTTCTTTTTAAAGGCATCACCCACACAACCACATCAGCTTTTCACAACATGTGAATATTTGCTTGGTTTATTTGTAGACAGGAAAAAACAATGCCATAGTTTTTAAAATGTATGGTTATTACCTCTTATTATTGTTTATTCTACAGAAAAAATTAATAGCATGTCAGTGATTTAATTTTTATTGATTCACTAGAGGCCAGGTGCATGATATTTGTGTACAAGGGGGAGGGGTCCCTCAGCCCAGCCTGCATCCTCTCCAATCCAGGACCTCTGGCTCCTAACCACTCACCTGCCTGCCAGCCTGCTAACCCCTAACCCCTCTCCCTGCCTGCCTGATTGCCCCTAACCACCTCTGCCTGCCTGCCTGATCGCCTGTAACCCTTCTGCCTGCCTGCCTCCCTGCCTAATCGCCCCTAACCAAGTTTGCCTGCCTGCTTGATCACCCCTAACTGCTCCCCTGATGGCCTGATCACCCCTAACCACCTCTGCCTTGCCCTGCACCCGGGACCCAGGATTTCCTCCTCCAGCCAGTTGCAGGTACCCGGGACCCTGGCTTCCTTCCCTCTGGCCAGCCACAGGCACCCAGGAGTCGGGCCAGCTTCTCCCTAGCTGGCCGCAGGCGCAGGGGACCATGGGGCATGCAGCTTGTCCCTCTCCCGGGCTGGGCTGCAGGTACAGGCACAGCCACTGTTGCCCGGGACCATGGGGCATATGGCTTGTCCCTCTCCTGGGCCGCAGGTGCAGGTGCAACCAGTGGCACCCAGGACCGTGGAGCAGGCGGCTTATCCCTCTCCCAGGCTGCAGCCTGGCTGGTCCACATTCCTCTCTCACGAGCTCATTTGTGCCTGGCTGGCCCCCATTCCTCTCTCATGAGCTCATTTGTGCCTGGTTAGTCCCCATTTCTCTCTCCCAGTGTTGAGTGTCTGAGCCATTAAGGCATGAAGGCATGAGGGCATGACAACCATTTGTATATTAGATCTTTATTATATAGGATTACATTTTAAGGACAGCAAATATTAGAGAGCCACGTCCATTACATATCTTATTATTATTCTTTGCATCCTCCCTTCAGATCAGTTATACAGAAAGGTAAGGGCTCACCCCTTTTGTTCAGGTAAATCTATGACAATATGAAGCAGAAAAGCTATGACTTTTCTAATTTTCTTGAGTGATCCTTAAAGAATTAAAAAAGTGATTGGACAGATAAATAGTATCATGACTATTTATCAATTGTATTCCTCAGCAACATAAAAGCAAATTTTGCACTTAAATTAATGGTTGTTTTTACTGACCTTTATAAAAACACACCTATATATAGGAAAATGATGTTTTTATGTATCTGTTAATAATTATCATTAGAGGCAAAGCCAGAAATAGCTTTTAGTAGAGAAAGCATATTGGAAAACTTAAAAAAAATTAAGCTCATATAATCATTTAATTCTTTAAAATTTTGTATATTTGGAATAGCCTTATTAATGCATATCTCCATTTTCTGTGTTGGCAAGGCCAATTAGCAAATACAGATGGCCTATGATCTTTATGCCCCAGCTCTTAAATTCTTAAACACTTTCCAGCTGTTTGTTTCAGTGAAGCTTCTCTTCCCTGTCAAACTGCCTTGAAAAAAAGTTTGCATTGTGTAAATAACTATGGCAGGTGCAATATTTGCTTTGGCAGTGAAAGGAAGGAAGAAGAAGTAAAGAAAAGAGAAATTGAGCAAGGAGTGAGAGTAAGAGTGAGACAGAGAGAGAGAGAGAGAGAGAGAGAGAGAGAGAGAGAGAGAGAGAGAGAGAGAGAGATCATAAAGAGACTATAAGAGAAACAAGTTAACTACTTCAAAATTTGAGCATGGGAAAAAGCTTCCTAAGTATGACTAAAAAATCTGCAGTAGTGAAAAAAAAAGTTTAAACAAACAAATAAATATAAACAAATTTACAAAGCAAATAAACTGGTGGGGAAAATTGCACTGTATGTCACAGACAGAAGGCAAAAATCTCTAATATAAGGAAAACCTCCTAAAAATCAAGACTACTACATGACAGAAAATTTTCTCAAGGAACAAATAATTGCATCACATTTAAAAACATTAAAAGGATTTGTATGTATAAGAAAATATGCACTTTGCTATAATAACAATAATGCAAACTAAAGTTCCATTAAGAAAAATAAATAGGAAGTTTCAGTCAAGATGTCAGTGTAGGTAAATGTGGTACTTAAACCTTACCACAACCGCATCAAAATTGCGACTATACTACAGAACAACCATCATTCAGAACCATCTGAAATCTAGCTGAACCGGTCCTATAACCAAGGATGTTAAGGAGAAGCCATATCTGGTAGGATGGGCAGAGATACTGAACAGGCTGATGCCACAGCTACATTTGGAGGATAAAAATCAGGAAGCGTGTCTCAGTTGTGGAGGTTCCCTCTGAAGACCAAGGGGTCCCACTGGTTCATCAGCCTCCCTCCCACCCCCATCTCACGATTCCAGTGCCAGAAAGAGAAGTCCCATATCCCCCATCTCACGATTCCAGTGCCAGAAAGAGAAGTCCCAATATGCATGCATATTACATACCCAATGGACACAGACACTGAGGTGGTGGGGGCTTGCCCGGGGTGGGAATGGCTGGGGGGGGGTGTCAATTGGGGAAAAAGGAGACATATGTAAAACTTTAGACAATAAAAAAAATTCTCAATTAAAAAAATCAACAACCCATAAGGGATTTTGGCTAGTGAGAGACAGGGCTGTTAGAGATTCAGTCATTCCTCTTAAAGGGCCACATGTAGATTTCTGGGGCAGCAGCTTGAAAGGCAGTGGGGACATATGGGGAGAAACTGAATTGTTGTATATCAGGATGAGAGCTGGAGAAAAGCTTTCTCCCAGAAAGAAGTATTGGTGGAGGCCATTTTTTCATTGATGAGCCCTACCCTCACAGAGCCAGCCGCTGGTGTCAGATCTAAGTCTCCATCAATTTGCTTGACACTGTTCTCCCTGCCTTGGTGATCCTATGAGACTCTGCCTCACCCAATTTTTGGGCCCAGCCAAGCCATTTCCAGTGGCTTTTTCATACAAATGTCCTGTATTAGCTCATGCTTTGGACTTTCCTAAAATCTCTCAAAGAAGCAATGTCTGGCCTCAGCAAAGACTGTACCTCTTGCTATGTGGTCCCAGGCTCAGCACTAGTGACAGCTGATCTTGGTTTGCAGCTTGGACTCTCCTGGGCACTTCTAATCCCATCACAAGTAGCAGCCATCTGCAGATTGCTTTATAGCTCATGTCAGGTGTCCCCAGGCAGAGCACAGGTAGTGGCAGACATTGACTTGCACCTCCCAGGTGGCTCTAGATTGAGCTCACCTGGTAGACAGCTTCAGGCCAAGTCAGAGCACCACCCAACCATCTCCACAAGCAACACACTGAAATAGTGGATTCAATGGGCACCACTAGGGTGATCGAGGAGCTGTGCCACTGGACCCTATAGGACACCTCTTACATAAGGCCACTCTACCAAGCCTGTGAGACATAGCAGCTCTATCTAATACATAGAAACAAACAAACAAAAAGCAATGCTGCCAAAATGAGGAGACAAAAAACAAAGAAACAAAAACATGTTCCAAATGAAAGAACAGAACACAAACCTATAAAAGGCCGAAGCAAAATAGAGACAATCTACCAGATGCAGAATTCAAAACACTGTTTATAAGGATGTTAAATGAACTAAGTGGAAGAGTAGATGAACTTAGTGAAAACTTCAACAAAAAGATAGGAAACATAAAAAGGGAGATAGAAAACGAAACAAACAAAAAAGAACCAGTGGGAAATGAAGACTACATTAACTGAAATAAAGAACCCATTACAAGGAATCAGTTTTAGAACAGATGTGGCAGGGGGTCAAATCAGTGGTTTGGAAGATGAGGAAGCAGAAAGCACCCAAACAGAACTACAAAAAGAAAAAGAATAAAAAATGTTATGATAGTATAAAGAGCCTCTGGGACAACTTCAAGTGTACCAATATTTGCATCATGAGGGTGCCATAAAGTGGAGAGAGAGAGAGCAAGAAATATAAATACTTTGTAAAAAAAAATAATTATGGAAAACTTCTCTAACCTGCTCAAGGAAATGGACATATAAGTTCAGGAAATGCAGAGAATCCCAAACAAGATGAACCCAAAGAAATCCACACAAATACATATCATTATTAAAATGCTAAAGATTAAAGACAAAGAGAGAATCTTAAAGGTAGTAAGTGAAAGAGCTGTTAGTTTTCTATAAGGGAACTCCCATAACACTGTCAGCTGATTTCTCAACAGAAACTTGGAAGGCAAGAAATTTTCAAAGTGATGAAAAACAAGGACTTACAACCAAGATTACTGTACTCCGAAAAGCCATCATTTAGAATCAAAGGACAAATAGACAGCTTCCCAGACAAGAAGAAGCTAAAGGAGTTCATCACCACCAAACCAGTATTATAAGGAATTTTTGACCCAGTGATCCTACTTCTGGAAATATATCCTAAGAATCCTGAAACACCAATCAGAAAGAATATATGCACCCTATGTTCATAGCAGTGTTATTTATAATAGTTAACCCTTTGCACTTGCTTGTTTTTTTCTCGATTCCTGCTACCGATGCTAACTGTGTCGAGTCACACTCGATATCTGAGTGCAAAAGGTTAAGATATGGAAACAGCCCAAGTACCCATTAGCAAATGAGTGGGTAAAGAAGCGGTAGTGCATTTATAGAATGGAGTACCATGTGGCTGTAAAAAGACTATTATGCTGAATGAAATAAGCCAGTTAGAGAAAGACAAATGTCACATGTTCTCAAATATTTGTGGAATCTAATGAACAAAATAAACTGACAAGCAAAATAGATCCAGAGGCATGGATGCCTGGAACAAAATAACAGATATCAGTGGGGAGACTGGTGGAGGAGATGGGAAGAGATTAACCAATGAACATATAGGCCTATATTCATAAGTCATGGGCATAGACAATAGTGTGGGAAAGGCCTGGGGTAGGGTGGGGGTTGGATGGAGTGGGGAAAAGGGGGAAAATGGGAGACATCTGTAATACTGTCAACAATAAAAAAAAAAAACCACAAAGGAAAAAAAGATAAAAATAGCAATAATTACATATCTTTCAACAATTACTTTTAAAGAAAATGGATTAAATGCTCCAATCAAAAGACATATGGAGGCTTAATGGATAACAAAACAAAATCCTTCCTTGTGCTACCTACAACAAGCTCCATTTATACTGAAAGACAAAGATTAAAGTAAAGTGATAGGAAAACATATTTCATGAAAATTGAAACAAACAAACATAAAAGCTAGGGTAGCAACACTTACACCAGACAAATAAACTTTAAAACAAAGAGTATATTAACAAGAGACCAAAAAAGGATACAGTAATTTATCGAAAGAAACCCAACACACTAAATTGAAAAGACATATGCACCATATGTTCAGTGTAGCGCTATGTACCATAGCCCAGACATGGAAATAACCTAAGTGTCCATCAATAAATGAATGGGGAAAGAAACGGTGCATGCATACAGTGGAATATGACTCAGCCATAAAACAATGAAATTTTGTCATCAGCAAAAATATAGACAGACCTAGAGGGTATTATGCTGAGTGACATAAATCAGACAGAGAAAGACAAATGCTATATGATTTCACTTATATGTGGAATCTAAAAAAACAAAATAAATGAAAAAGTGGAACAGAAGCAGACTTATAGATACAGAGAACATTTTGCCAGTTGCCAGATGAGAGGGGATGGGTGAAAAAGGTGAAGGGATTGAGAAGTACAGATTGCTAGTTACAGAATTGTCACAGGGTTGTAAAGTATAGCATAGGGAATATAGTAAATTATCCCATATATTAAAAGCCTAATATGCGAAGTGTCCGACCATTGGACCATTCGACCATTCAAGCATTGATGGGCACTGACCACCAGGGGGAAGATGCTCTGATTGGTAGGTTAGCTTGCTGCCGGGGTCTGGCTGATGGGGACTGGGCAAGACAGGCCGGACATGCCCTGGAGCCCTCCTGTGGTCCCTCCTCAACCCTGATCGTGCACCAGTGGGGTCCCTCCGCCTGGCCTGCACCCTCTCGCAATCTGGAACCCCTCAGGGTATGTCAGAGAGCCAGTTTCAGCCTGATCCCTGCAGGCCAGACTGAGGGACCCCACCAGTGCATGAATCCGTGCACTGGGCTGCTAGTATTATTATAATAACTATGTCCGGTGTCAGATGTGTGCTAGATTTATTGGGGTGATCACTTAGTAAGTTGTACATCTAATCACTGTGTGGTAAATCTAAAACTAATATAATTTCAAGGGTATTTAAAAACTAATCATTCAAACTAAAAAATATAATAATTCTGTTAAAATATATTGTTGCATACATATTAGAAATTTTTTTAAACTTTGGATTTTTTACCATGTAGCTATTCATTTATCTTAGTGTCAGCATTTCTTTTGATAAAATTTTATTTTTTGCATATATAAAATGTGCATAAATCATAATAGTCAATACTAAATATCAAAGGTTGTTATGTGGGTCCTCAATTTTATCTTTCCCCCTCTAACTTTTCTTTTCTACCTCTATAAAATGGCATTTGCATTTATTCTATTTATCCTTCTAATATTTTTTAAATCAAATATATATGTATATAAGTGAATTTACATATATACATTGCCCTCCCTCTTTATTACAGAAAAAAATAGCATGCAATATTTATTGCTATGTACTCTGCCTTTTCACTTTACAGTTTTACCTGCATCTTATTCCAAGTCAATGTATAAAGATGTCCCCTTCATTTTTTAAGCTAACAGAATGTTTCAGTGTGTGGATGAACCATGGATTGTTCAACTAATCCTGCATTCATATAGATATTTGGATTGTTTCCGAACATTCACAATTACAAATCATACAACAATAAATAACCATATGCATGGACCTTTTTATATTTTTGGTAATATTTCATAAAAGTTGGCTTGCTGGGTCAAAATTCATATATGATTTTTCTAAGTACTGGTAAGTTACTCTTCATTAGGATTGCACCTTTTTTAAAAAAAATTCTTATTGACAAAACATGGGTGAATTTGTCTTCTTCATGCCACCCTCAAATAATTTAAGATCAAACGTTTGAGTTTTGGGCCATCTGTTAGATGATGAGTTGTATCTCTGCATAGTATAATTTATATTGCCTCCTTTAGGAGTAAAGTTGACCCCAAATGCTGCCTAGATTTCAGAGTAGACATCCCCAGTCTATTCTATCACCCACTCATTCCTTTTCTCAGATCTTCAACTCTGAATTATTCTTAGATTTTGAGTCATTCAGTCCCAAGTAGATCCTGGGAAAGGATCTGGGGTGTTTATCTAAGGTATCCCTTTTGATAAACTTTAGCCGTGCAGGTGTTTGGATATTCAAGTAATTGCTAGCTAAGAGGCTACTTTATGCAAGCAGGACCAAGATAAGAAGTTTTAATTTTAAGTTTAAGCATACACAAAATGATTCAACTAATTGTCAGAGGAATTATATCACATGAAATATATGCAGTAGTAAATCATATAGCATTTTATTACTTATATAAGTTCCTGATGCTGTGGGTACAGGCTTAATGGGATCCCGGTGGTGCTGTTCTCTGGGGTCCAGCAGCTGGTCTGGTCTGGTCCAGATGCAGGGGGCAAGCTTTCCTCACAGGAGAGCTCAGTCGCATCTCGATTGGGAGGTACTAGGCGTTCTTCTGTCCTTTGGCAGGGAGAGGAGTGTGGAGCAGCGCGGCTTGCTGGACTGACAAAAGGACGTGCCTTTGTGGCTATCTCGACAGGCGAGCACTGTTGGTGGGCCAGGACCCATTTTTAAAGCCTGTTACGTACCCGCAGCAGTTCAGGTGGCTATCAATGAATTACTTCAATGCACACATGTTAATCTCAAACGGGGTGCAGGGCTACATGTGGTTATCTAGAGAGAGTATATCACTCACACAAATTGTTACCTTAACAAGTCACTCTGAGTTAGTAACTGAAGTTTAAATCCTTATCTATGGGGTAAATATGCCTCAAGGCAGTGGGAAATGTGTCTTTAATATCACACTTTAAGTTTCAAGAAAGTTAACTCAAACATTTTAAAACCTTTTTAACATTTTAGACCCGTGATGGGCAACATTTTGAGCTTGGTGTGTCAAACTTCGCCAAAAAACTGAGCATAACTCGGGCAGTGTGTCACTTTGAGGAAAAAACTAACTCCAAGACTCTAGTCGCAAATGTTTCATCCTCAGGAGCAGCAAATGTTTCATCCTCAGCATGCAGCCGCGTGTCATCAGAAATGGCTACACGTGTCAGTGCTGACACACGTGTCATAGGTTCGCCATCACTGTTTTAGACATTTTTAAAGCATTCTTAAACATTTCTATATACTACTACAATTCTTATTCACTGAAATCCTACCTAATAAAAGAGTAATATGCAAATTGACTGTCACTCCAACACACAAGATGGGTGCCCCCATGTGGTCAAAGATGGCTGCCCCCATGTGGACACAAGATTGCTGCCACAAGATGGCCAGCAGGGGAGAACAGTTGGGAAGGACCAGGCCTGCAAGGGAGGGCAGTTGGGGGCGATCAAGCCTGCAGGGAGGGCAGTTTGAGGGGACCCAGGCCTGCAGGGGAGGGCAGTTGGGAGGGGTGGTACCAGACCAGCAGGGGAGGGCAGTTAGGAGTGACCATGCATGCAGGGGAGGGCAGTTAGGAGCAATCGGGCTGTCAGGGGAGGGCAGTTAGGGATGACCAGGCCAGCAGGGGATGGCAGTTAGGGGCAATCGGGCTGGCAGGGGAGAAGTTAGGCATCAATCAGGCTGGCAGGGGAGTGGTTAGGGGGTGATCAGGCTGGCAGACAGAAGCAGTTAGGGGCAATCAGGAAGGCAGGCAGGCGAGCGGTTGGGAGCCAGCAGTCCTGGATTGTGAGAGGGATGTCCCAGATTGGAGAGGGTGCAGGCTGGGCTGAGGGACACCCCCTTGTGCATGAATTTCGTACACCGGGCCTCTAGTAATAGATAAAATAGGATAACTTCCTACACTCTTAACACCTCCTTGTATCTGTACCTATATATTCCATCTTAGGAAGATACCAAAACAGTGGCTTATTATTTTAATTTAAAAAGCAAGCAAACAAATTCCTTTCTTGACCCTAACATCCCTTCTATCTGCTACCTATTTTTCTGCTTTACAAAATAACTTTTCAAAAAATTGTCTATATTCCCTGTCTTCACTTCCTCTTCCTCTGAAGTTAACTCTTGTCCCTTCATTGTATCTAATCTTGTCAAGGTTCCCAATGTCCTTCATGTTACTAAGTCAAAAAATCAATTCAGAATTTTTCTTATTTGACCTATCAGCATCTTTTGAAATCATTGCTCACATACTTCTCCTTGAAACATTATCTTTGCTTCTAAGTTAATACAACTTGTTTTCATATAAGGTGCTCTTTTTCCCACCCTCAGGGCTATTTTTCCTCAACATCCTTAACTCGTAATTCTAGAGTGCTCTAGAGCTCAGTCTTTGATGTATTTCATTCTTGCCTGACTTTCTTGGGATCTCATTCAGTTTTATGGCTTTAAATACTAGCAATATGATGATTAGTTACCAAGAGAGGCAGGTAGTGAGGCTAATAGACACAGACTCTCAATATTCATTACTAGCTCTTTGTCCTTGAAACAAATACTTAACTTCCTTGTTCCTCAATTGCCTCATTGTACAATGTTGATAATAATGTTGCCTACATTTCATGGAAATTTTGAATGCAATAAATCACTCACACATAATCGGAAAAAAACCTTTTCCTGGCGTATAATAAGTGCAACATATGCATTAATTCATACTATTATTGTAATTTCATGGCAATGCTCTCTTCCAGAAATTACAGACTAGTGTATTCAGTTGCTGTTTGATCACCTTTGCTTTGTTATTTTGTATGGACTCCAAACTTAGCATATGCAAAACACCTCTTGATTTATTGCCTCAAGCCTGTCTTCATAGTCTTTCCTTCTAAGTAAAAGGAAATTCTATTCTTTCAAGGGAACAAGTCTTTTTCTCAAATTCTAAGTCTGATATGTCAGCAAATCCTTTGGAAGGTGCCTTCAAATGAATGAATAATCTGATGATTTCCCACCAACTTCAATGCCACTACTCTGTTTGGAAGGATCATCATTGCTTATCTGGATTTTTGCTTCTAACTGATCTCCCTGCTTCTGCTCCTGGCCCTCTTTATATGTTTCCACACAGAAGCCAGAGTGATCCAGAATACATATGATCTCTTCTGCTTACAACACTCTTAGAACTTTTCAACTAAAAAAGCTGTACTCAAGATCCTAGAGAACATACTGCCACATGCCTGACTTCTCCAATTCTAGAACTTTCTCCTTTGGCCTCACCAGTTTCATTGCTCTGGAACACTCATCTGTGTTCTGACTCAGGGAACTTTTTCCACAGGTCTCTTTGTCAGGAATGCTCTCTCTAAAGACACTCATGTGGCCTGACTTCCTCATAATTTTAAATTCTTTAGTCAGAAATCAGTTTAATGAAAAGACCTTTACTCACCAGACTATTCAACATTGAATTCCCTCCCTCTACCACCTTTGAACATCTATCTCTGTTACCTGTTTTACGATAACAGAGATCAAAATTCACCTTTAGCATTCTACATATTTTACCTATTTTTCTCATCTATGTATCTATGTTATATCTTTTTCTCACTGGAATGTAAATTCCATGGGGACATAATTTTTTTCACTGTAAAGTCCTCAGTATTGGAATATTTCCTGGCACAAAGAAAAATTTTTAAATATTAACTGAAAAAATAAATGAATTAATCAGGTCATTGATAGCAAAAATTATAATTTTTGTAGACTATTAAGTATTTGAAAGGGCAATTTTCCAAAATAAATCAAAGTAAGCTATATAAAAGCATTTGCTCAAATTCATATTTAATAAATTAAGTTGAGAGAGAAAAACAAAGTCATGTTTTCACTCTCTATATATACCTACGTGTACACAAATACAAATATATGAATAATTACATATACATTGTAATTATATGTGTATATATTATACTTGTTTATAATTGAAAATTATAAAATAATGTGAAAAAATAGCTCAAAATGATAAAACAAGTCAAAAACAATTCCTTCATCTGTAAGTCACTGTTGATATATTAGCATATAATTCCAATAGTACGTATAATTCTATGTATTTTATGAAAACTTGATATTTTTATAAATGCATAAATCCTCATTATAATTAAACAATATATTTCCATTTTAGCTGAACTTATGCTGAATAGTTACCACAAATTGTTCTTTATTTATTCATTGTTTACACATAGCCAGTTTGGCTCAAAGGATAGTGTGTCAGCCTGCATACTGAGGGGTCCTGGGTTCGATTCTGGTCAAGGGCACATGTGGGGTTGTGAGCTTGATCTCTAGTGGGGGGCATGTAGGAGGCAGCTGATCAATGATTGTCTCTCTCATCATTGATATTTCTATCTCTCTCTCTCCCTTCCTCTCTGAAATCAATAAAAATATATTTAAAAAACACTATACTTTATTGCCTTCTTGAATTAGATGAGGCCAAGAGATTAGCTCAGGCCAATGAAACGTGAGCAGGAAAAATGCACTACATGTCCATGATAAATAAAAGAAATGCTCTTCAAATTCTCCTCTTTTGTGCTTTGTGAAGGTAATGGCTCCACAGTAGAAGAGTCCTGAGTCTCTGAATCAGCACATGAATTCCAGATTGCCCAGGCTGTGGTAGATTCTGTGAGAAATAAACTTTATTTTATTTTATAAATACACTAGTGACCCAGTGCACGAAATTCGTGCACGGAGGGTGGGGGTTGTTCCTCAGCCCGACCTATACGCTCTTCAATCTGGGACCCCTCGAAGGATGTCCTACTGCTGTTTTACAGGGATTGGGCCTAAATCAGCAGTTGGACATCCCTCTCACAATCCGGGACTGCTGGCTCCAGCCGCTCACCTGCCTGCCTGCCTGCCTGATTGCCCCTAACCACTCTGCCTGCCAGCCTGCTCACCCCCAACTGCTCCCCGCTGCCAGCCTGCTTGCCCCCAAATGCCCCCCCACCAGCCTGCTCACCCCCAACTGCCTCCTGCTGGCCTGCTCACTCCAAACTGCCCCACCCCGCTGTCCTGCTCACCCCCAACTGGCCCCCCCTGCTGGTCTGCTTACCCCCAATGGCCCCTGCTGTCCCATCCTGGACTGATCACCCCCCAGCGACCCAAGGTCCAGCCCCTCCTTTTTTGCTATTTTTTTTTTTCAGCGCCTCATTGAGCGGAGGCCAGGGCTGGCTGGAAGCAAGTATCTAGGATTTATTTATCTTCTATAATTGAAACTTTGTAGCCTTGAGCAGAGACCAGGGCCGGTCAGGGCTGGAAGCCTGGCTTCCTCCATCACCGGGGGTAACCCAAGCCTCCTGCTCAGCTCCAGCTTTGTGGCCACCGCCATTTTTGTTGGGATTTATTTATCTTCTATAATTGAAACTTTGTAGCCTTGAGCGGGCAACCTTAGACTCCTGCTTGCTCCAGCTCTATGGCCAGCCACCATCTTGGTTGGGTTAATTTGCATACTCACTCCTGATTGGCTGGTGGATGTGGCTTGTGGGTGTAGCGGAGTGATGGTTAATTTGCGTGTTTCTCTTTTATTAGTGTAGATACAGGTTGCTGGTTATTTTAGCTTATATACCCATTTCTTTTTAACTAATATACCCATGATGACATTTATACAAATTTTTAGTTATTTTTATACATAATTATTTTAATTCTCACATATCCTTCTCTCATAGGTGTGTTAAACTCTAAATGTTAATAAGATAATGAAGACAAATGATGAGACCTTCTAGTAGTTTCCTGAAATACTTTTTTTCTGGTTTGTGTAACATTTTGTTCATATTCTAGAGAAGTTATTAGCTTTTATATTCCCAATTCTGATTTATGGTTCTTGGTATGAAGCACATGTTGGACTCTGTAGGTAGGATATAAATTATTATTTTGCCTTTTTATATGACAATATTTAGAGATCTTCTCGAATATGAAATTGTAATTGTCCCCTTTCCCAGTTAAAGGAATATGTGCTTGTACAGAACAGCCATTATTAATGGCCTTTGTGATCCTCCTGCAAAAGAGGATTTTGGCTTGGCCAAATCATTTTCTTCTCCTACTTAAATTTGAGGCAAATCCTTTCTTGAGAAACAACTTATTTCTAGCATTTTAGCACAGAATCAGTAGAGATAAAGATGGAAGAAGCAAGAGATTTGCTAGACCAGGGCTTGGGAATTGATTTTAGGGATGCAAAGTATGACAAGTGTTAGCATAGCTCTACTGCACGAAAAAAAAAAAAAAAGTGATTGAGAAAGAAAAGATTATATAAATATTTATATCTCTATATAAACATTTTGGCATGTCTAGCTCCCACTCATGGAATTTGATTATCTCAAATAAATAGCTACTAAGAATTTGATTTTGTTTTGGGGGTTGTGATCTTTAGATGAAGATACAGATTTGAGATGTGGCTATGTTTCATAATATGTAAGAGTCTCTTGCTCTTTTTTCTTCTATTCATGGTTCAAACAAAGTTTTTGATGACCTGTGCCTTTGTTTCATTTATCTTGCTCAAAACAGCTTTGCAAATACACTGCAACTTACCCAAATTTACCTCAATTTTCTTTTTATTTTCCTCACTTACATTTTCTATTTCAATTATATTCTTACAAAAAAAGAATTATATAATTATCACCTAGATTTCCAAAAATCATTGTTAGAATTTAGTTTTTCTGATGACTGGTTTGATTCTATGACTAATGGTATTATGGAAATGAGCTACTTTGAATTTTATTAAATGAAACTTGTGGTTTTATGGTGGTGATTCTGTTCTCTGGAGAGAAAGTAGTTCCACATTACTAAAATTCAATAATGAAACATTAAAACAAATTTATTGTGAATAAATTAAACAAATTTATTTTGCTTTGATAAATGTAATACTAGTTTTGATCAAATAAAAATATGACACTCTCAGCAAGCATAAAAATATAAACCATTTTTGTCTTTAGAAAATCTCTCAAAGATAATGAGAAGATATGTTAGTAAAAATACAGTTTATATTATATCTTATTTTTATAGCCTAAAGGGAGAAGTTGACTGTCTATATTACATTAGCATACATATTATATGATTAAGTATCTTCATTTCCAGACTAGTTCAACATTTTCTTTCCAAAAGGAAGAAAGTTTCCTCTTACTGGCTCTCCCTAGGAAGATAGTGTTACATATTATTATACTTCCCAAAACATAACACAATGTTTATGGTTTTATCATACTGAGAAGGCTAACCCCTATTTTGTAAAACTACTGTTTGAAATTCTCTGCTGTTTAGATAGTCCCTTATTTTGTAAAATCAACTCTGCTATTTTTTAAACAGCCCCTTATTCTGAAAAAATAGCTTTGCTTTCTAGCCTGCTTGAATAATAAGGAAGATAAACTTAGCTGTCTGACCTTGTAGGCCAGAGACCAGATATGCCCATACTCTCATGCCATGCCAGATGTATTTGTTAATTGGATAGAACTGTGTTGTTTTCAAGGCCACCTGTGAGATAGCCACTAAACACACCTAGGGCTGGCTCTTTAATAAAAAGGAAAGTTCTGCTTGTAGCTCTGCTTAGAATTTGAATTCATTTTTCTCTAAGCCCACCGGTGAATATTAAAAAAAGTGTAATTCCAAACTCTCTAAGTGTTGTTTGATTTTTTCTGGTTTTCTGCAACAATACCTTCTAGAGAATACAAAATAAGTGAGAAGTAAAAATGTAAAAATGCATATATTAACCATTATTTTTAAAAATGCAAATAAATTTAACAATCTAAAACTATTTACTAGTAAAATTGGTGATAGTTAAGGAAAAGTAATTCTTGGTTTTAGCAAAGTATAGAAAAACTTAGATCCTCATGTAGTTAGCATAAGGGCAAATTTTTTTATTTTTGAAAATGTGTTTATATAAAAGAAAACATTATTTTGCATATGCATTGACACAGAAATTCTACATGTAGAAATTTAACCTCAGAGAAAATAATTATTTTTATGTAAATATTTTGAAAGTAGGATGCTTATCAAAAGTTGTTTATTACAAATGTTGGAAAAAATCAAATAGGTTTAAACAAAAACAAAAAATAAATAATTAAAATATAAAAGAATATATTCATATGAGGTAAGGCCTTTATTAATATTATATTGTAGAAGAATATTTATTTCCTTGGAGAGATGTTTCTATTAAGTAAAAGAGTAAGTCATTTTGTTGTTATTCTTTGTATGGAATATATATGGTAATGATTATCTGTGGTGTTTGCATTATGGGTTATTCTAATTTTCTTCTTTTAACATTTACCTTGACTCTTAAGTTAATTGGAGCCTTTGCTCTAAGTCATCTTCATCACTCCCTGGCCTGGACTCATGGAAAAGCTACCATTTTTGATAGTTCTGTTCCCTGCTGCATTAATAGAGAGAAAATTACATGGACAATCATCCCATTGGCTCTTCAAGTTACATCCAGAAGTTAAGCATGGTCAAGGCAGGTCTCAGAACCAGTGCTAAATTCAGCAGAGATGGAGCTGAGCCACTCTCCCCGGCATGTGCCTAAGAGAACCAGCACTGGAGGGAGGTATTATGAACAAAATTAATGATTCCCACACTTATAAGCAAAGAAAAAAAAAAAGGAAAAGAAAAGGAAGGGTGAGAGAGGAAGGCAGGCAGGCAATAAGATTTTTTTATTATATTTTCTTTACTGACAGTAATATATTCCTTGTGTGGTAATTGCAGCTCTCTCCCTGAAATTTGTCTTTTAATTATTTCAACGTCCTGTGGTGGTTATTGAGACATTTAGCGCTATCTTGCTTTCAGGTTCATCTAAGATTAAAAAAAACAAAAACAAACAAACAAACAAAACCACACACACTCAATGAAATCAAACCAAAAGAAAATTAATGAAAGTATAACAGAAAATATGGAATTTTAAAAATAAAGTTTAGTTTAATATACATTATTCTTATATACTTGTGATTTTCCATTTTGTTATGGCTTCCATTAAAATTATATAACTCATATTTGATGGACAGTAGCGAGTTAAAGATAAAAGTGCTGAGAGAGTGTTTTCCTTTACTCTGCCAGCCTGCGGCCTTTGATATATGGCTACTTTGATTTAAAGAAACAGAAAGTATATAAGTACAGGTTTTTCTTAGTTTCTTGATGAGAACTGTCTTCTTGTGGAACTGCATAGAAGTTAGCTGTTTTCTACCAAAAAAAATAGATTTTCTAGTGGCCTAGATAAATAATTTTTCCTACAATAGTGAAGGACAGAGAGAAAGCTTTGGGAAGACATAAGGCATCCAAATGCATCATAAAGGGAGTATTTCCCCAACAAAGAAGCTAGTGATGCAATAAAAAAGTAGTCACATTCATGATATAGGGCCTAAAGCAGCTGAGGGGAATATAAGAACTCAATGGCAACAGAAATCAAGGTAGTAAAAGAGTGCATGGTGTACAGATAGTAAAGGGTGGGAAAATTAGGTCTGAGAAGTAGAAAAGGAATAGTTTAAAAGGAAGAAAGAAAAAAAATAGGAGACCAATGGGTTCTTGAAGATTTGACCAAACATTGCAAACCTGGTAATCACAGCAAAAATCAAAACAAAACAAAACAAAAAAACCTGATGAATCACCTGCAGAGTAAGTTTATAAGAGGTCTATAATACATCCTTTCCTTGGTAGAGGCTCTACAAAAAGTAAGATCAATTTAGTTAGTAGATGAGATAAAAAAAAATATAGAACCTCATAAATTGGTAAAAAGAAACAGTTAGATACCAAATTAGTCCACAAACAGGAGAGGGGAAAATCAACTCACTTGAGAGTTTACTTCTATCTATGATTCATATTTATATATTTAATTTGACTACTTGTTAAATATAATTATATAATAATGGTCCATTAATCTTATAAACTTTTTGTCTTTAAAAGTTTAGTGTAAGTAACTTACTTTAATATCTTTTAAAAACAAAATCAGTGAATGTGGATGAATCCATCTGACCCCAAGGTAAGACCATTCTTCATGCCTAAAGCAATAAATGAAGGCTCAGAATTAAGTCCAAACTGAAGCAGTGTTACTTAACTTATATTCTCATAGAGAGATGCATGAGAAATGTAGCTAATTTAAATTCCCTCTGGAAATGAATTATTTTTGTGGCTAATTATTTGCCTCCTGGAAAGACTGCAGGCAGCTTTGAGTGCCATGTGGCTCCCTCAGGAAAACATTTATTAGGGACAAGGACAGGAGATGATAATGACATGCAGGCATCAGTCCTAGAAATGAGATGTTTCAAATTCATGGTCTATTATGGTTGGCAGCAAAAATATAAATGTTTTTAAGTAGAAAAAAATTGGAAAAGTTAGACTATTTGATGTTACTAAAAAGAGTCACATGGTGGTATTGAGTAATATGGTGATTATTGCTAATATTATTATTAGGAATTGTAATGCCATCTCAAATAGAAGATCCATTCCAAATTCACTACTTAGAAAGACTGTATTCATCTAATTAGGAATTGTAGGGTTTTATTCACAAAATGAAAACATATGAAATGCATGAATAAGACTATTAATTATGATATACTAGTATTTCAGCTTCTGAGAGACTTTAGCAGGAATAAGGAAACCAAGGAAAGTGTTAAATTCAAACTAAGGTAATTAAGAGTTACAAAGGATTTTTTATTTTCACACTTTTTAAAAGGTACAGTTTTCCAATGCGCAGAATCCTTCTTGGAATAAAATTTTATATTTTATTGTCTTAACTCTTTCTAGTCATGATTGCTTACACAGCATGGCAAAGCATCAATTTCTTAAAAACTGACCATTAGGATACTTGAAAAGACAAAAAAATATTTTTGGCTTTTTTTGTTTGTTTTTTACTATTTTCAACTGAAAGACAATATAGTTAACATGTTTCTAGGGAAATATTAGTTATAAGTTCCAAAATATTTTGTTAGTCATAGGAAAGCACAATCACTGAAGATGTTGTATATTGGTCACTATTATGCAATAGTACTCAAAGAGATGATTTTTTTCTCCTTTTTTTTGGCCAGCCACCTAATGCATTCTGTTGTTGATGATCTGCTAGAGTCATAATTATGGGGCCTTTAGGGCTAAGTTTATGTCATTAATGTAGAAAAGCATTATTAAGTGATGCTCAAGTGTTGGTTTTTCTGGTTTACAAGGTATGTATTTGGGAACCTCATAAATTGATGTCTTTGAATCACACTTTTAGAAAAACCACTGATAATTTGAAGACTAAATATTGTGCTTTGGAAAAGACCTGTATTAGCCTTCCATGAGAGAGCATTACCAACATCTATTTGTCAACATCTGAAAGTTGGAACCAATTATTCATAAACAATGAATAGTTATTGTTGAAGAGACAAGAAAGACAAAAGATTAATTTGATCTAAAAGTGTCTATCTCCTTTAGAAGATCTCTAAAGGAAATGTAGCCCTAGCTAGTTTGGCTCAGTGGATAGAGCGTCGGCCTGCCGACTGGAGGGTCCCGGGTTCGATTCTGGCCAAGGGCACATGCCCAGGTTGTGGGTTCCATCCCCAGTATGGGGCATGCAGGAGGCAGACAATCAATGATTCTCTCTCATCATTGATGTTCCGATCTCTCTCTCTCTCTCTCTCTCTCTCTCTCTCTCTCTCTCTCTCTCTTTCTCTCTCTCTCTCTCTCCCTTCCTCTCTGAAATCAATAAAAAATATATTTAAAAAAATAAAGAAAATGTGGAAACGTATATTCTCAGGTTACTCAAATATAACCCCACCCTCATACTGCAAACTCAATTTCAAACCCAAGGAGTCTTCTTCTTTCCTTTGCACATGCCATGGTTTCTTCCCCCTTAGAATGCTACATATCTCCTTTCCCTCTCCTCCTTGGAGTAGAGGATGCTCATTCTTCAGATGGCACTTCTAGCACAAATTTTCCAAGGAAATTTTTCTTGTTTCCTCAGTGAAGAAGAGGTTCCTCTGTTATATGCTTCTAGCCTCCTTCTTCTTAATATGTATTTTCTTTTTTTGCTAGCCTCCTTTGTTTCATCTCAATGTTTTATAAAGCTCGTAAATCAGCTGACTGACCTTCAAGGATGTCAATAGAGGATGGTGGAGAGAATGTCAATATAGGGATCAAATTGAGACATGGGTAGAGCTCAGCGGGTACCAGGGCTGATGGGACAAGTAAAGGATTATAGGTAATGGTTGATTCCCAAAGGATAAGAGTGAAGCTCCCCTGTACTCCCATCTAAAATATTCTTCAAGGGAAGGAGAATGTAAAACTACAACCCTTGAAATTAATTAAAGAAAAACAAAACAAAACAAAAAAATAATTGGATTTACCCTGATATAAGTAGTTCATTTTCCTGCATTGGAAATAATAGAGACTTGATAGAGAATTTAATTGTATAAAAATGAAAAAAAACCAAAACACGAAATACAGCTGTATTTGTTCATTCTCTGTGAATGTTTTTGAAATTTAATTTATCTCAAAAATATATTTCTGAGGTTTTAAATTAATGATTGTTTCCCTCAATAGCTTATAAATTTTATTAGAAAGCATACTCTATTTTCTCTTTTCTTAAATATTATTAATTCTCACTGGCCTTTTTAGTACAACAAATCATACACCATAAGATTTTGATAAGTATTAAATATTTAAGTCATAATTATGGGGTACAATTTATAAAAATGCAATATAACATATTTTCCATAATTAATCTAAGTTGATTGGAGATTATTCTCATTATTTAAAATTCACACATAACTAATATTTTCAGAATTTATTTTGGTGTATGTTTGATATAGAGATGTACCTTACTTTTTTCCCACAGGGCTAGTAATTGTCACCATACTGTATATTGAAACATCCATGCTTTTCCCACATTTAAAAAATTTTATAGAAATTAAATTATATCTGTTTGACATTATACAAAATAGCTAGATGGACATTCACCACATTTAAAGAATATTTTATGAGGGTTAACTTAAATGGTAGTATATACTTAGGATTAAAAATTCAGTTTGAAAGTATCAAGGAAATTTAATATAGAAAGTTAGTCATTTGCAACAAAAGGTGCTAGAATAACTGAATATTCACTTGCAAAAATAAGGATCCAATTCTATATAATAAAGAGGTAATATGCAAATTGACCCTCATGCCCTTGCACAAGATGGCTGCCCCCATGTGGTCAAAGATGGCCACCCCCACATGTGGTCAAAGATGGCTGCCACAAGATGGCTGGCAAGGGAGGGTAGTTGTGGGTGATCAGGCCAGCAGGGGAGGGCAGTTGGTGGCAATCCGGCTGGCAGGGCAGCAGTTAGGCATCAATCAGACTGGCAGGGGAATGTTTAGGGGGCAATCAGGCAGGCAGGCAGGTGAGCAGTTGGGAGCCAGCAGTCCCGGATTGTGAGAGGGATATCCCACATGGATCAGGCCTAAACCGGCAGTCAGACATCCCCAAAGGGTTCCAGATTGGAGAGGGTGCAGGCTGGGCTGAGGGACATCCCCCCCAGTGCATGAATTTCGTGCACCGGACCCCTAGTCATAGATATTAGAGTTTGCATATATTAACTCAGATGGTTCATAGACCTAAACAATGTAAAATTATAAATCTAGAAGATAATACCTGAGAAAAATCTAGATGAATTGAGGTTTGATGATGACTTTTTGAAATACAACACACACAAAAATACATGATCTATGAAGAAAAGAATAAGTTGGATTTCATCAAAATTAAAAATGTGTGCTCCGCAAAAGGCATTGCTAAGAGAATGAAAGTCAAATTACAGACTGGGAGACAACTTTCACAAAAGATACATCTAATAAAGGACTGTTACCCAAAATATTCAAAGAACTCTTAAAACTCAACAATAAGAAAGCAAAATTACCAGCTAAGATTATACAAAAGATCTGAACAGATAATTTACCAAAGAAGATATACAGATGGCAAATAAACATATGAAAAAAATACTTCACATACATCATTAGAGAAGTGAAAATTAATGCAATGAGATATCACTAGACACCCATTAGAAAGGCTAACTCCAAAACACTGACAACACCAAATGCTTGTGAGGAAGCAGAACAGCAAGATCACACATTCAATTTTGGTGGGAATGCAAAATGGTACAGCCACTTTAGAAAACAGTTTGTTAGTTATTTACAAACCCAAACATCTTAACATACAATCTGCCAATCACATTCCTAAGTAGTTACTCAAATGAGCTGAAAATGTATGTCCAGGCAAAATCCTATACTCAAATATGTATAGCAGATTTATTCATACTTGCCCAAACTTGGAAACAACCTAAATGTCCTTAGTAATGTGAATGGATAAACTGTAGTATAACCATAAAATGGGATATTTTACAGTGATAAAAAATTAAAATACCAAGCCATAGAAAGACATATATATTGCTAAGGTAAACAAGCAAATCTGAAAGGCTACATGCTGCGTGATTCCAACTGTAAGACTTCTGAAAAAAAAACAAAAAAACACAACTCTTTAGAGACAATAAGAAGATTAGCATTTGCCCTCTTTGGGGAGAGTGAGGGAAGTATGAATAAGTAAAGACCAGAGGATTTTTATAGTGATGATACTATTCTTTATGACTCTGTAATGTTAGACATATACGATTATACAGTTGGCAAAATCCTTATAATGCACAACACAAAAAGCAAACCCATTTATAAATATGAACTTTAATAATAATATATCAATATTATATATCCCAAGAAGACAGAAACACCAATCAGAAAGGATATATGCACCCCTATGTTCATAGCAGCACAATTTACAATATCTAAGATTTGGAGACAGCCTAAGTGCCCATCAGCAGATGAGTGGATTAGAAAACTGTGGTACATCTACACAGTGGAATACTATGCTGCTGTAAAACAAAGAAGGAATTCTTACCATTTGCAACAGCATGGATGGAACTGGAGAGCATTATGCTAAGCGAAATAAGCCAGTCAGAGAAAGATAAATATCACATGATCTCACTCATTTGTGGAATATAATGAACATAAACTGATGAACAAAAATAGATATAGAGATAAAGAAGCATCAAACAGACTGTCAAACTTCAGCAGGAAGGCAGGGGAGGGTTGGGGGGGTGGGGGTAAGAGATCAACCAAAGGACTTGTATGCATGCATATAAGCATAACCAATGGACTCAGACCCTGGCGGGGGAGGGTTGAGGACATGTTCCAGGATGTGGGGGAAGCCGGGGAGAGGTCAATGGGGGCAAAAAGAGACATATGTATAGGAGTGAGTTGGGGTAGCTGGTAGAGGGTGAATAGGGAGGGCTATTTGAAAACTGTAGTTTCTGCTAAATTTGTCTATAAACTTAAAACTGTTGTAAAAATAAAATCAATTAATTTTAAAATTACTTTGAGGAATCTGAATTAGGAATGAACTTCTTTAGGAGATAAGCACAACAGATTCTATGATCCAGATCCATTTATTCTACCTTTGGGTAAGTCATTTTATCATTTTCCCACCTACCGCATAAGGTTATTGATTACAACGAGAACAGTGTTTGTACAAAGTAAGTTCATTTTTTTCTGTACAACCATCATCCATGAGAACAACTGAAACTGAAGAACAAGAGAGTGGTATGATAATTAGGAGGAACATGTCTTAGGTATGAAATTCTATGGCCAGCGAGTGTAATCCTGGTTTCAGGGGTACACCCTACATTGAAATTCACAAGAGCTGTTCTTGGCAAGCACTGCTCTATAATTGGTTAGTTTCTCAGATAAGCATGTCTATTTATTTCCTGCATGCAGTGTCTACAAAGACTATTGATTCACTCAATTAATTTTGGGTAGACCATGAAATAATAGTAATTTCTGGAATTATTCAACCTTTCTTTGTTTGCTAGACATTCTTCTAAAAGTGTTTACATCTTATTTAATTTTACATAAAATTTAAGTAAATAATGCAATTCTTCTCAATTTTACTGAGGTTAACTGATTTAAATTGCTCACGTCACTCAACAAATAAGTAAAAAATAAAATTTGTAACAAAGCAGCCTGGTTTTAAAATCTGAATTCTTCATCAGTATGTTATATGACACCTTTATAACACATACATTCTACATATGCATTTTTTGTTTCCTGTTGTAGAATAGGATTTTAACTGGCTCCATAACATTCATTTTGTGTTTTTAAGCAATTTTATTGGGCTTCATGAAGATAGTGATATTAATAACATCACAGAAGATTCTAAGAATTAAGTGACCCAAAGCATGTAAAGTGTTTTGAAAAGTACTTGGACTAGAAAAATACATAATACATGTTATCTTTGTTATGTTTTAATTTTCACTCAGTCATTTTATCATTTTAATTTAACTTTATTATTGACTAGAGTCCCGGTGCACAAAATTTGTGCACTGGGGGGGGGGTGTCCCTCAGCCCAGCCTGCACCCTCTCCAATCTGGGATCCCTTTCACAGTCCGGCTCCTAACAACTGCTGGCTCCTAACAACTCACCTGACTGATTGTCCCTAACCACTTCTAACAACTCACCTGCCTGATTGCCCCTAACCACTTCTGTCTGCCAACCTGATAGCCCCCTAACCACTCCCCTGCCAGCCTGATAGCCCCAACTTTCCTCCCCTGCTTGCCTGATCACTCCCAACTGCCCTCCCCTGCAGACCTGGTTGCCCCCAACTGCCCTCCCCTGAGAGCCATCTTGTGTCAATGTGGGAGTGGCCATCTTGTGGTGGCTATCTTGTGATGACGTGCGGGTGGCCATCTTGTGATGACATGGGGATGGCCATCTTATGGCAGCCATCTTGTGATGACGTGGGGGTGGTCATCTTGTGACACAAGGGTGTGAAGGTCAATTTGAATATTACCTCTATTATATAAAATTATGTTAACAACAACCTTTAAATATTTTGTCTTTATTATATTAAATTATTTTGTACATATATATAGTATTTGAAAATGTCTTATAGACATTAACAAAATCTACTTTACACTATAGGTGGGTCTATGATCACTAAAAATAAGTTTGAGTTGAGAAGTTCTATTGTCAGAGAAGAGTAAGTGATAATACAGAATTTGGCATGGAATCTTGTCCATGTTAGGCTCTGAAATATTTAATGAACTAATGCATAATTAGCACTTATTTCAATAGTGCCTTACTAGAAAACAATGGTAGGAAATGACAATATTAGCCCCTCTATCATGTTTAACCACAAGCACAGGAGGAAATCCAGCCTAACTGAATACACATAATATACGTAAGTCTAAAAGAAGTAGTAAATTAATAAATCTTTCATGGGTCCAAAGAAGTGTCTAGCAAAAAACTAGAGGAATAGTCACAGAAAAAGTAAGACCTGAGTGCAGATTTGATAGGTTAATAAAATTGACTGAGGGGCAAGATTCTCCATTCATTAAGCCATGAATATCCCTTTTTTCTATATTATAATCTATTTAATATATTAAATACACTTCATGTAGATATATGTCAATTCATACATAGCTGATTAAGTTTTACTCAACTATGCTGCAATAATACTGCCTAACAAACAACTGCAAAATTCAGTTGCTTAAATTACACACCTTTATTCTCATGCTCACTTGACCTGACTATAAGTTAGTTAGGGTTAAGCCAATCTAGTCTTCATTCTGCCTGGTGGCTCTACTCAAGATGTGTGCCAACCACATTGACCTGGCTTTATGGTACAGGTTGAGTTTAGACTGGCTCTCATCCATCTTAGCTCAGTGTCTATTCAAAGTAAATTCTTCTCATGATGAATGGCAGGAAGTCAAGAGGCCAATCCAAAGGCCTCTGCTTCTATTACATCCAATAACTTTCCTTTGGCCAAAATCAGTCATGTGTTCAAACCCAAGAACAGTGGTACATTTATTAAAATGTCCCTCACCCTCTCTAGGGCAACACAAGAAGCATGCACTTTAGTCTAAGATCTACAAATACACATATATTGCCATTTCAAAGGAAAAAAAAAGAAACTTTATTAGTCTTCTCTAGGAAGGAATGATTGACTCTGAGCTAGCAATATCCAAAGCTGTTAGTCAGCTAGGTAAGAGAAAATAGAAGGTTAGAGAAGTATGAGACCCAGAAACAAGCTGAATGTGTTACTCTAGGAAGCATATTTGGGGCACTGCCTTTTCTGGGAGTAGACTCATGTAAGAGTTGGAACAGGAAGTCAAAGAGTCAAGTAATGAAAACCTGGGCTAATAATTAGTTGGGCTCCAATGTCAGAGTAATAAAATCTGAATCTTGAGACTCTTTCTTAGCTGAAATGTGCATTCCTTTTATTAAATTGTAGTTACCTATAATAAAAAAAAATCAAATTTAAAAACCTCATCATAATTTGTAACGTCAAAAATTACTGCTCCTAACTCTGGCAAGTGTGACTTTGTGGTTAGTGTTGGCCCATGCACTGAAAGGTCATGGGTTCAATTCTCTGTCAAGGGCACATACCTGGGTTACAGGTTTAATCATTGGCCCCAGTCAGGGCGAGTGAGGGAGGCAACCAATCAATGTGCCTCTCTTACATCAGTGTTTCTTTCTCTCTCTCTCCTTCTCCTTTCCTCCCTTTTACTCTCTCTAAAAATAAATGGAAAAAAGTATCCTAGGGAGAGGATTAAAAAAAAAAAAAAAACTAGGAAAAGAAAAATGAAAAACAAACAAACATTACTGCTCCTGGCTTTATAAGTATAATTTTATTTCATATAGTAGGCAAAATTCTAAGATGACTATTAATGATCCTCACTTACTTTTAATCCTCTTACCTTGAGAGTGATAGGATCTGTAACTTGCTTCTAACCAAAAGAAAATAGAAACAGCAAAGGGATTTCCATGATGTAATTTAATTATCTGTCCATCTGTCCTACCTTCTTTAAATTAATCAAAAGAAAGATTATCCTAAGTGGGTCTCCCCTAATCAGGAGAGCTATTTTTTTTAGAGGATCTAAGGGTCAGAGTCTGGAAGCGGGACATTCTCTCTCTCTCTCTCTCTCTCTCTCTCTCTCTCTCTCTCTCTCTCTCTCTCTCTCCCTTATCTCTCTCTCTCTCTGACTTTACGGGAGCAACCTGCAATGAATTCTACCTCTGCAAAGAAATGAATTCTGCCAACAACAAGAAGGGTGTTAGAGAGATATCCATTCCTAGCTGAGCCTCCAAATGTTACCTCACACGCTGAGGGCCTGAGCATAGGACCTAGCTTGGCTGAGTAAAAAAATGTATGTTTTAAGCCTCTCAATTTGTGATAGTTTGTTACACAAAAATAGAAAGCTGATACATTGCACTAGATCCTGAGTCAATAAACATTTAATAATGGGCATCTGATAGAAGGAACCATCTTACTAGGTGATCAGACACATGAAGAGAGACCCAAGTTTATGGCTTTAGCATAAAATCTAAATGGGAGGTTCTATCTAAGGAGTGAGGCTACTTGATCGTTTCAAATATGCACTTAATATGATTACCTTAAAAGGTCATTGTTAATTAATACTCAAAATCACATAGGAAAACAAATAATTTGCCTACTTGCACATTGATTGTATTATTTTCATTATCATCTTCATACTATTTCTTTCAAAAGCTATTTAAATTCAATATTCTAAAAGAAATAAAATAATGTACATCAGAAATATTGAGAGGGAAAGTGAAAGGGTTAAGTATTAGTGAACCCCAACCCCCATCTGCACAAGCTCTAAATTTGATGTCACAAGTCAGTTTTACTGGAAAGCAAATGTGGGTGCAGGAGGGAAGGTATCAGAGGATGAAGGAATCAGAATGGGGCAGAGCAAGAAGTCACACTGCTATGTAATCTCAACAAAAATGTCAGCTGGTCCATGGTAAACTCTAAAGCTAAAGTGACACTTTAAAGATGTCCTGAGCTAGGGCCACTCTCTCCCCTGCATCCATTCATTGGATGCTGGCTACAAGGGGAAGGGCCAATTCCTGGAGAAGGCCATTGCTGATGGCTGACATCTGGTAGCACTTATAGTAGCTGAAGAAGAAAAACCACGCTCATGATTTATCATTTAACCCTTTGCACTCGCTTTTTTCTTGATTCCTGCTACCGACGCTAACCGTGTCGAGTCACACTCGACATCCGAGTGCAAAAAGTTAATATTTTATCATATTACTAGAGGCCTGGTGCATGAATTCATGCACAGGTGGGGTCCCTTGGCCTGGCCAGCGATTAGGGTTGATTAGAGCCATCTTACCCAGTCCCGATTGGGGCCGACCAGCCAGGGGGAGGGATTACAGGAGGTTGGCCAACTGGAGGGAGGGACCGTGGGAGGTTGGCCGGCCACGGAAGTTTGGCTGTGGGAGCTCATTGACCACCGGGGGCAGTTCCTACATTGAGTCTCTTCCCCCTGGTGGTCAGTGCTCATCATAGCGACTGGTCAACCAGTTGTTTGGTCATTTAAGCTTTTTATATATATATATATATATATATATATATATATATATATATATATATATATATATATAAAGTAAATACATTAAGCTGGGAATTGGGAGTACAAAGTAAATCAGTCACTATTTTCTTAAATTCTAAAATAAGAAAAAATAACTAGTGTTTGCTTTGTTGTCCCCATCTGTAAAGTGAGAATAATAGGAGCTGTGCTCTTTAGGACCTCACAGTAGGTTCCTGAACTTAAAAAATAAAGAAAAATGCTAACAAACCAAAACATTTTAATGGTCTTTGAAGAAGATGCGATAAATCTGAATTTTGCTGAAATGAAGAGTAATGGATTGCTATCAAATGATATATATTTAAGTAACATACTTAACTTCTTATAAACCTACTTGCAATTGGGCATTGTACCCTTCGTGACTTTGTCACGTTGGGATTTCAGTTAAAGCCCACAGAGCTTGGTGTTGCTGAATACCTTTATTGATCTCTGTACTCTGAGTAAAAGAAAATTCAGTGGTGGCCATGAAATTCCTAGCCTGGCAGTCACAGTACAAGTGATTAAGAACCTTGTCTTTCACCTTAAGCACTACAATTCTGCCCTGGGAGCTTTAACACCTCACCTCCAGGCTCAGCCAAGTTCCAAGTGGCTGTGAATTGACATCACAAACACACCTCCAAATTTAACAAAGGAGTAAAATTGGGAGCAAATGCTGTAAGAAATGTTTGAGTTAGGATTAAAGAACAAGGAGAAACTTAATGAAATCATTTTAAAAGGCCATCAAGAAGAGAAACAAAACAAAACTGGACTCTCTTGTGATAGAAGCTAAGGCCGCAGGAGGAGAGCTCACTTGTGTCCAGATAAAGTACTATCATCCTTTACCTTAATGAACTCTGCACTGACAAGTCTTTTATGACAAATTTTGTGCTCTAGCAGCAACTTCAGATCTATATGAGATTTGGAGCTCCATTTAAAGCCCTATCTGGCCCTGTCATGCTTGTGTGACAAGTTCTCTCAGTCCTCATCTGGGTCACTAAATGGAGATCCCATGATAGAGAAAGCTGACATCCCATCCATCTTGCTTTGCATGAGTGCGCCTCTGTCAGTGAAACTACATAACAATGTTAGTTTTATGCACTCTCCAGAAATGCAGCCATGAATTGGCTTCCAATGGCCCAAACAGGAGCCTCTTGCAAGTGTCAGTGTAGAAGAGGGTTGTTCCGCTTAACAACAAGAAGCCAGTAATCCCTCCAACCCTCTACCATAAACTACTTCAAAGCTTTTGTACACCTTTTTTTTTTAATTTTAAAGAGAAGATTAATTGCTTTCCTTGTTTGAAACAAAGGAAAAAATATGTGAAAAAGAAACTATTCAAAAGTAGATGATAAAGACAGTTCATTGTGCAGTTAATTAAATTTTATTAGCATTTCACTTCAAGTACTTATTCAAAGAAGAAGGGGGGGAAATACCAACAGTTAAAATGGGAAAATTTTTCACTTTACAGTTGTGGCAGTCTTTGTGTAATTACATGTTCCTAATTTTTCACTTTACAGTTGTGGCAGTCTTTGTGTAATTACATGTTCCTAATATTTCTTATCATTGTTTTTATTTGCAACATGTGTTATTTGATTTTTCTTAAAGCAGTGTGTAAACAACAAAACAAAACAAAACCAGCCCCTGCAACTTGCGTGTTTTCTTGTAAGACCTGAAACGATTCAGCATAAGTGACAAGTTGGATCTCTAGGACTCCGTAACACATTTTGCAGTTTTCACTAACTGCAGTCATATTGCTCTAAGTAATTCCTAAATGACATAAAAATCAAATTAAAGGTGGCATTGTGAGCTATAAAAAAAAGTGACTCATGCACATAATCACAAAAAATCACAAAGTCTGTGTGACTTCATTATGGTGAATAAGGAAAGTCATATGAAAATGCCTAGACCTTTAAGAAGCTTGGAAATAAGAAACAGAGTATAACCCAGGTCTGTTCAACTGGAAATGCTTGTTAACAATCAGCTTAGAATGGATTGTAAAGTTACTGGCCTCAAATAGAAATCAGAACAATTGAAAAGGAAAGAAGAACAAGTTGTACTTCACTCTTACAAAAAAAAAGAAAAAAGTAACCACTGTATTAAAAAGGACAGGGTTGAAGTTCTAAGACTTTGAAATGTCTTTAGGAGTAATATCTTTTCCCCTAAGATTTTTCTCCAACACATATTTTGTTATAATTCTTCTTGACCTCTTACCCACTGAGATGCTGGTATCTGCAGAGGAAATTTCATAGAAAGTATCCCCTTGAAATGAAGGAACTACTTACTTTTGCCCTTCACAGATATAAACTACATTGAAAACAATTTTATGTTGCTCAGTAACATTTAATATACCAGAATACAGCCCCACCCCTCACCTGGCTCTTAAGAACAACAAAATTGAATTTCTTAACATGGCTTCTGATATCTATTTAGTTTAGATGAAATGTAGGTTAAAGTGTAATCTTTCTGCAATCTGATCACAGTTTCCAACAAATAAGAGAGCCAGAGAAAGGACAGGAAATAGAAAATTCCAAATTGCTCTAAGCGTGTTCATATCTAGACTGAGGCATAGAGTCCCCAGTGGTTTCCTGTGTGAGCCTTGCATCCTCTAAAAGACGTGGTTAACTCCGAGTGAACTCCCTCTGAACTCCACTCGTCAAAGTAATGGTGAAATAACAACACGTAAACAAAACAAAACAAGAGGCTGTGTTGCTGCTATTCTTAGCATCATTAAAAATTAAGTATGGCTGATTTAGAGCAAAAATGTTAATGCTGACAATTCCATATTTTGTAATGGTTTTCCTTTAAAACTAGAGTCATTTTAAAACTACATTTTAAAGCGGTATTTTATTTCTTTTGTCCTATTGCTACATTTTAGTTTTTTCTCACATACCACTTTATCTATGAGATTTGAGATTTCCTTGTTTTAATGTATTACATTAAAACGTAACATATAATCCTTTATGAAATACAAAAGCTAACATTATTTTCTATTTAAAATATCTATTAGATATTACATATAGTTGTATTAAAAATACTTATGTACATAATAAATGTTTGCACAAAACTTCAAATTAGATTCTAAGGTATTAAGAAAATCGTGTAAGATTTAGTTTAAAAGTTGAAACAAAATTTTCATAGATCTGTAAGAAAAGATTGCAAACACCCGAAAAAGTCCATATCTCAGAACGTAGTTTTGAGGTCTCCTTGCTAATAATATGATTTGCAAGCCCAACATACGTGTCCCTATTACTGGTCCTATTTTCTGAAGAAAAATGAAACTTAGGCAGTTCTGACAAATTAGAACAGGTGCTCCATGTCAAGTTTTATGTGTTCACTCTCTATTCATTTAATATGGATAGTTTATTACTTCTCTGGTATAAATATCAGTCAAATTAAAATATTATAGACTATTAGAGGCATTTGTATTTTGACAACTTTAAAAAATGCCTACAGTCAGTTGGATGAAAGTACAGTCATGAAATTTGAGATGTTTATATGATCACTGTCAAATTAGGGGTAATTCAGCAAACTCCCAACCACTATATAAGTAGTCATGTGATTGTCCATTCTTGTGTTCTTTTGGCGTGGTAAAATAGAAGGAAAATTTTCAGATAGTCACAGATTTTAGAAGTATTGATATAGAATTAATATTTACTGCAGGGTCAATAGACTATATATGTTTTCTCTTAGAATATCATTTTTGCACGGATTTTTGCTTCACAGTCTGTTCTCCAGAGTTCTTCCTTGGTTTTTGAATTATGCCCTGTTATTTTCATATTTTGGTTTTTGAACATCCTCTCTTTGGCATTTTCTTCCTCTACCTTTCTCTTGGTGAAACCCTAATCATACTTCATTTCTTAGGTTGTATTTTCCTTCTGCCATCTCAGGGTAAAGTAAAGGCCACCTCCTATGCCCCAAGAGCAACATACCCTTCTCCACTCAGAACACTTTCATGTGGTATCATTTGTGGACCTAGAAAACATTTGCTGTATTCATAGATATTACATATTCACACAATACCTTGTCTGGTACATAGTAGGTCTTGACTGAATAAGGGCCACTATCTGCACTATAATCCCATATTTTAACACTCCCTCCTTTGTGCTACATGCTCTGGTCATTTGGAAACACTTGTCATCCCTCAGTATTCTGTGGTCTCTCCTATTTCTAACCCTCATTTCATTTTACTCAGAGTCACCTTACATCTTTCACTTCCTACTGCACTCATCTGACTGGGTCTTACTCTTGTTCAGGATTCAAATCAACTATCACTTCTTCTGGGAAGCCATGCATAATCTTTCATCAACCCATTGCTGACAAGTATGCTTGTCTCAGTGTCCTATTGGTATCCTCAATCAAACATTATGTAGATAACACTACATTGAAATCATCCAAAATTTTTGTCTGCCTCACTTGATTGACATATCATAAAGGCAAAGGTGGCACCTTACTTCTTTATATCCTGTACTTGATGTTGATACATGGAAGATGTTCAAATATATAGAAGATCCTCAAATGGATTTACTTATATTAAAAGAATTCAGGCCCCCAAATTTACTATCCTCTCTAATAAAATGGTAATATGCAAATTAACCATCACTCTGCTACATAAGCCATGCCCACCAGCCAAGCCACACCCACCAGCCAATCAGGGAGAGTATGCAAATTAACCCCAGCCAAGACGGCTACAGCCTCAGAGAGCAAGGTTTCCCAGGTAACAGAGGAAGCCAAGCTTTCCATAGCCGTTGCAGGCCTAAGCCTCCACTCAAGCTACAGAGTTTCAATTATAGAAGGTAAACAAATCCAAACAAATGGCGGCAGAATGGAGCTTGAGAGAGCAAGCCAGGGTTGCCGGCGGCAACAGGGGAAGCAAAGCTTTCTGCAACCCTGGCCGGGCTCACCCGTTAAGGCTACAAAGTTTCAATTGCAGAAGGTGAATTAACTGCCACAGAAATGGCTGCCGCCCCGGAGGGAGCAGAAGGCTTGCCTCCCTCCAGGCTACAAAGTTTCAATTGTAGAAGGAAAATAAATTCCAGATACCAGGGCCTCTGCTTGGGTCACCAGGGGGTATGGCCGGCCTGCAAACCACCACAGGCCCCTCGCCCAGGCCTCCCCACGCCCCAAGGGAACCCCCACCTGATCCGGGACACCCTTCAGGGCAAACCAGCTGGCCCCTCCCCGTGCACCAGGCCTCTATCCTATCTATAAAAGAGTAATATGCAGATTGACCATCACTCCAACACACAATATGTCTGCCCCCATGTGGTCAAAGATCCTGCCCCCATGTGGACACAAGATGGCCACCACAAGATGGCCAGGAGGGGAGGGCAGTTGGGAGGCACCCGGCCTGCAAGGGAGGGCAGTTGAGAGGGACCATCCCTGCAAGGGAGGGCAGTTGGAGGTGATCAACCCTGCAGGAGAGGGCAGTTAGGGGTGACCAGGATGGCAGAGGAGGGAAGTTGGGGGCAAACAGGCTGGCAGGGGAGCAGTTAAGCATCAACCAGGCTGGCAGCGGAGTGGTTAGGGGGTGATCAGGCTGGCAGGCAGAAGCAGTTAGGGGCAATCAGGAAGGCAGGCAGGCGAGCAGGTGGGAGCCAGCAGGAAGGCAGGCAGGTGAGCAGGTGGGAGCCAGCAGTCCTGGATTGTGAGAGGGATGCCCGACTGCCCGTTTAGGCCCGATCCCACCAGGATTGGACCTAAACGGGCAGTCGGACATCCCTCCAGGAGTCCCAGATTGGAGAGGGTACAGGCTGGGCTGAGGGACAACCCCCCCTCTGTGCACGAATTTCGTGCACCGGGCTTCTAGTGTATATATATTTTTGACAAGTGACTTTATATTTCTGTACTTTTTTTGTTATTTTGAAGTGGGAAAGGTAATACCTGATGGATTTGTAAACAGACAGTCTCATTTCCCCTGACATCATATTTCCATGCAGATAAATTTCAGCTGGAGTAGCACAGCTTATCGCTCCCACCCTCACTCACACATCCCTATGGAAGAAGTAGCTTATCTGGTGATGAATCTGGGGTTATATTTATTTTATTTATCTTTCTGTTGCTCAGTGTATATTCTCCACACATCAGTAAGAGATGTCCCTATAATTGTCCATACAGCCTGAGACTGTATGTGTAAGACTGTGTACTTCACAGGTAAAGAGTACAAAAGCCCCTTTGGCCACACATCTGAAACCATATTTATCTATTGGCTTTCTTTCCTACAACAGTAACACATTTTATCTTTGTTTACCAACATCCATGATAACTCTCCAGGAAAGGATGTGGTCACTGAATTAGGAGTGCAATAGATTTTTGAGGTGCCAATGTTGTTGAAAGAAATGTGGTTGCAAGATTGGACAGGTGGAACACTCTTACCCGGATGCAGAGTTAAGGCTCTCTGTAAATCCCAAGTGAGTCTGTTAAGGGAGTCGGTCATACATTGGGTAGGAATGGCTATGCTATTGCTCAGGCATGGCTGGTGTCTGCTCTGCAGAATGTGAACTTGGTTTTAAAGCTGAAGCATACACAGGCCTGCATCAGCCAATGCCTAGGACTAGCGTTGAACCTCAGTTCTCATAGCTGGGCAGTATAGCATGTCCGGTTTTGAAGTAGGCTTTGAGAAGTGCATCTCCGTGTCTTCCACAGCATTTGACATCAGTCCCTCTGTGCAATACAAGTTCCACAATTGCATATATTTTTGTTTTATTCACTGGTTCATCACCAGTTTCTTTAAAAGTACCAAGTATGAGTAGGAATTAAGTAAATATTTGTTAAATTAGTGAATTTTTCTGATTTCTATGTCCATCTCTCATTTTGTTCCAAATATTTGTAGGGACAAAGGACATAATTTACTGGATCCTCTCAAATTAGACCATATACATGGCCTATTTATTAGTATTCTAGTAAAGATCATATTCAATAAAGTATATAATTTGACATTAAAAATGTCAAAGCATTGCACAAATGTCCAAAATGAATACCGTTTAATACAAATGTCATTTTAAATTTACTATTTCTGTCCTTTCATTTTGTTTCTTTTGTTTTTTAAATTGAGATATGATTGATATAAAATTATGTTTCAGGTATACAACATAATCATTCAAATATATTGAGAAATGACCATCACATTAAGATACAGCACATATAGTTACAATATTTTTTCTTGTGATAAGAACTTTACTTTTTTAGCAACTTGTTAATATATAATACAGCACTAGTAATTACATTACCATGTTGTACATTACATCACCATGACGCAATAATTTCTTCCTGTTTTCATATTAGTTGTGTTTAAAAAGTGTCCATTTTTACTTTTCAATTTATTTCCTACTATCCTAGAACTCCTTATTTTTCAACTAACATTTCCAAAACAAAATAGTGACAGTCCTATATGAAGAAAGAAATAGAACAATTTGCATGGCTTTCAATGAGAAAAGGATACACTGAAAAAGAGGTTCTAGGGGATTATTTTGTTTACTGATTCTCTACCTGTTTTGACATGGAATTTTTACTTAATTATCAGTGAAGTATTGCTTTCTAAATTAAATGTGTTTAGTAATTTATTCAAATTTTGTAAAACTTCCTTTACAATAAAATGGAAGGAATTTTAGAAATGATATATTCTGTATTTGCACAGTACCCTTTGCATTTTTAGCATCAACTTAGATATTACTTACCTCTACAGAAAGAAAAGGGCTGGCACCACATAAAAGCACCTCTGCTGTCACAACTATTGTCACAAGTCCCTTTCTTTCTCCAAAATGGCAGCAGAAAAGCTGTGCACAGAACAGAATCCCAAAATGTGGGAGCTTGCCCAGGTGCCCCATTGTCCTTTCTGTCATCCTATAAATTAAACAAAAAGACAGCAAAGGCAGTTAGCTAAAGATATGACTGCCAAAGTAATAAATAACATGTTTAATGGTATGTCTTTTTCAAATGGAAATGTCTTGATACTCAGCAAAAGAGACATACTCATTTTAACATACAGTGAAACTGTGTATAGTAACAGCAAGTTTCCTTATAGACGTGATCGACTAATTTAGTTCTAACATAGTAAGTCCTAAAAATCTGTGTAGTGTAAAGGAAAAAGTTAGCATTAGAGGCTGAGAGGGGAGATATGCTAAAGTGAAAGAAACATAGGTTTGAAACCTAATATAACCAGATTAGAATCCTTATTCTGGCATTTTATCATTGGAAGATATTGTTTTATTACTTAACTCTCAACTTTTCAGTTTCTTAATTTGTAACCTAAAGATAACATTAAACATCTTATATAAATGTTGTAGCTGTTAGAAATAGTCATGATGTCTGAAGCAAAGGCATTTGACAAATAAAAGCTACATCTACTAATAGTATTGCCATATGTAAAATACCAACAAGAATAGTAGCAAAAACATAAACACTATGTGTTTTTAAATATAAATTGGTATAAATTAGTGGAGAAAATTTTAAGTAGATTTTATATTTATGTCTTTAGTCCTACTTGCTCAAATTTTTGAATGACATAAGTTTTAAAGGTTTAGCTAATAAACTCTATATAAGAATCAGCATATCAAAATAAATAGTAAAGCACATAATACAGCATAGTAAAGCAAACTGACAAGGAAACAGTGACTACAAATGACACTAGATCAGATGAGTTTAATTGATATCTTCTGAGCATTTCACCCCAAAGCAGCATAACATATATTCTTTTCAAATGCACATGGAACAATTTCTAAAACCATATGTCTTAGAAAAACAAGCCTCAATAAATTTAAAAGGATTGACATAATATTAAGCATCTTCTCTAACCATAATGATATGAAACCAGAAATCAATCACAAGAAAAAAAAACCTGAAAAATACACAAACACATGGAAGCTAAGCAACATGTTACTTAACAATGAATGGGTTAACAATAGATCAAGGAATAAATTAAAATATACTTTGAAACAAATAAAAATGAGAACACAGCAACCCAAAATATCTGGGACAGAGAAAGCAGTCCTCAGAGGGAAATTCATAACATTACAGGCCTACTTCAAGAAACAAGAAAAATATCACAAAAATTATAACTTTACACTTAAAGGAACTTAAAAAACAACAACCAACAAATACAAAAGTGAGTAGAAGAAAGGAAATAGTAAAGATCAGAGCAGAAATAAATAAATAAAGCCTAACAAAGTGATACAAAATATCAATGAAATCAAGAGATGATTTATGGAAAAGATAAACAAGATTGGCAAATCTTTAACCAGACTCATCAAGAAAAAAAGGATAAATAACCCAATAAATAAAATCAGAAATGAAAGAGGAGAAATAAAAACTGACACCAAATAAAGATAAAGAGTTGTAAGAAAATATGATGGAAAGCTATATGCCAACTAATTGAGCAATTTGGAAAAAATGGATAAATTCCTAGAAATATACAATCTTTCAAAACTGAATCAAGAAGAATCAGAGAATATTAATGGACAGATTACAACTAGTGAAATTGCAGCAGTAATAAAAACAACAACAACAAAAAAAAAACACCAAAAAAACAAACAAAAATAAAACAAAACCTCCCAACAAACAAAGTCATGGATGAGATGACTTCACAGGTGAGTTCTGTCAAACATTCAAGGAAAAACTAACACCTATATTTCTCAAAATTATTCTGAAAAATTCAAGAGAAGGAAAGACTCCCAAGCTCATTTTATGAGGCCAACATAATCCTGATTCCAAAATCAGATGAAGACTCTACAAAAGAAAATAAAGTATAGGCCAATATCCTCGATAAATGTAGATGCTAAAATCCTCAACAAAATTTTAACAAACTGGATCCAGCAACATATTAAACAGATCATATAACATGATCAAGTGAAATTTATTCTGGGGATGCAAGGTTAGTATAATATTTGTAAATCAATAAACATGATACACCATATAAGCAAAATGAAGGATAAAAATCACATGATCATATCAATAGATTCAGAAAATATATTTGATATAATCCAGCATGCATTTATAATAAAAAATCTCAGCAAAGTAGGAATAGAGGGATCATGCCTCAATATAATAAAGACCATATAAGACAAACCCACAGCCAACATCATATTCAATGAACAACAAATAAAAATGTTTTTCTTAAGGTTAGGAACAAGACAGGAATGTCTGCTTTCTCAACTCTTATTCAACAAAGTACTAGAAGCCCTAGTCACAGCAATAAGACAAAAAGAAGAAATACAAGTAATCCTAATTAGAAAGGAAGAAGTAAAACTGTCATTATTTGTAGGTGACATGATACTGTATACAGAGAACCTTAAAGATTCCCTCAAAAACTGTTAGAACCCATAAATTAATTCAGTCAAGTAGCAGGATAATAAGTTTCATTTTTATACACTAATAATGAACCATCACAAAGAGAAACTAAGAAAATCCCATTTATAATTGCTTCAAAAACACACACCTAGAAATAAATTTAACTGGGACTATAAAAGACCTGTACTCAGAAAGTTATAAGACACTGTAATACAAATTGAAGAAGATACAAATAAATGGAAGCATATACCGTGTTCATGGATAGGAGGATTGACATAATTAAAATATCCATACTACCCAAAACAATCTATAGGTTCAATACAAATTTTACCAAGATACCAATGACATATTTTATAGAACTAGAAAAAATATTCCAAAAATTTATATGAAACAACAAAATGTTGAATAGTAACAGCAATCTTTGAAAAGAAGAGCAAAGTTGGAAGAATCATGCTACCTCATACAAAACTATAATACAAGGTCATAGTAATCAAAACAGCAAGGTACTGGTATAAAATAAAATAAAAAAGATACATAGATTACCCTCTCCCCAACAGGAACTTATATGCATAGCCTATGGACACAGACAATAGTGTGGTGAAGGCCTGGGAGGGGCAGGTCAGGTTGGAGGTGGTCAATGGGGGGAAAAAAAATCAAAGGGTACATCTGTAATACTTTCAACAATAAAGATAATTTTTTTAAAAAACACATATACTAGTAGATCTATGAAACAGAAGACAGAGCCCATAGTAAATCAACGCCTTTATGATCAATTAACATTTAACAAAGGAGGCAAAAACCTGCAATGGACTAGAGAAAGTCTATTCAATAAATGGAGTTCATACAATTGGACAGAATGGGTAAAAAAAAAAAAGGAACTAAATCACCTTCTAACACGAGACACAAAAATAAACTCAAAATGAGTTAAAGGCTTAATTCTTAGACTCAAAACTATAAAAATCCTAGAAGAAAACCTAGGCAGTAAAATCTCAGACATTTCTCATAGCCATATTTTTTTTTCTGATATGTTGCCTCCAGCAAAGAAAACATAAACAAATGGGACTACATCAAACTAAAAAACTTTGGCACAGCAAAAGAAATCATCAACAAAATGTAAGCCCAATCCACTGAATGGGAAAACATAAACACCAATGATACATCTAACATGGGCTAAATATCCAAAATTTATAAAGAACATATAAAACTCAAAAAAAACACAAACAATCCAATTTAAAAATGGGCAAAAGACTTTAATAGACACTTCTCCAAATAGGACATACAGATAGCCAAGAGACATATGAAAAGATGTTCAATGTCACTAGTCATCAGAGAAATTCATATTAATACCATAATGTGATATCAACTCACACATGCACTGTTGGTGGGAATGCAGATTGGTGCAGCCACTATGGGAAGCAGTTTGGAGTTACCTCAAAAAATTAAAAATAGAACTCCTTATAACCCAGCAATCCCATTTCTGGAAATATAGCCTAAAAAACCTGAAACACTAATTTGAAAGAATATATTCATGCTCATGTTAATTGCAGTGTTATTTACAATAGCCAAGATTTGGAAGCAGCCCAAGTGCTCATCAGTAGATGAGTGGATAAAAAAACTGGAATATTTACACATTGGAATACTATTTAGCTGAAAAAAAAAAAAAGGAAATCTTAGTTTTTGCAACAGCATGGATGGACCTGGAGAGCACTCTGCTAAGTGAAATAAGCCAGTTAGAGAAAGATAAGTACTATATAATTTCACCCATATGTGTAATATAATGAACAAAATAATTTAACAGCTGTGAGAGGGAAGGCAGGTATATGGGCTAGATGGTAAAGGTGAAGGAATTAAGAAAAAAAAAAAAATCAGAGTCATAGATAACAGTATAGTGATAACCAGAGGCAAAGGGGGCAAAGTAGAAAAGAGTGATGGAAGGAGACTTGACTTGGAGTGGTGGACACATGACACAATATATACATGATGTATATTAGAATTGTATTCCTAAAACCTATATAATTTTATTAACCAATGTCACCCAAAAAGTCAATAAAAATAAATTTATAAAGAAACAAATAAGTTCTTTAAAAACCAAAAATGTATTTCTTCTTACACACTTAATCATTTTGCAGAAGTAAACTTGATAGGTGTACAATATACATACATACGATAGAGAGTAAATATTTTATATTCCTTGTCCAAGACATTATATATCTACCAGTACAACCAAAATTTGTGTTCACAGTTATTTTGTGTGTGTGTTTCTTTGTTTGTTTGTTTTTGTTTTGTTTGTTTTCCAGAAACACATCACTGCTTAAGGGCCAAATTATGATTTATCTTTAACTTATCCTCAGTGGTTTAGCTACAAATGATAGCACAGTCAGGTACTTTTAGTCTTATATTTATTTATTTTTTTAGTTGAGGCTTTTATCCCTATTAAATTTCATCTAATTAATTCCAGCCTATTTTTTGGTCTTTTAAGGTGACTCTGTCCCAACAATATATGTAATATTTTCCAGTTTTCTGTCACCTACAAATTTACTAATCAATCTTTATCTCTTGCCATCAACTTCAAAGATAAAAATGATAAACCCTAGAAAAATATAAATCCTTGTGGCATCTTATTGGAGATTTCCATTGCCTAATTCTTTGCATGAGGACATTAAACCAGATGTGATTTTCTCTTTTTCTGCCATTACCCAACTTATATTCCACATGTTTATAATCAAGCAGTCATGAATGCATTTAGAATGCTTTTCTGTAACTATAGATAATAGTAAAAGTCTGTCCACTAATTTCCCCCACAATAATTGTATAGCTTCTTGCTCTGTGCACTTATTGCACTTTTTTTTTGCCTACAATATAATACCTATGCAAATTATCTTAGAGTAATTTGTTTGCATAGCAGGTCATGCAGTGCTGCTCACTATTTAGTAGCTGAATCAATGAATGAGCGGTAAGCTAGTTTAATATCTTAGTCAAGGACCCTAACAGAAAATGACACAGGAATGTTGTTCTGTATACTGAATGACTTTTGGCAACATTTAAAATCTTCACAAAAATGATTTAGTATATTAAGGTCATCACGTGACTATAAGTTGTACAGATGACAGGAATTGCTACTTACATTTAGAGCCAGAAAAACCAGAGTAACTAAAAATTATGACTGCTCCAGGGTCTATGGCAAAGCAATTTAAAATAGTACTCACATGTCCTACATTATAGAAATGTTCCACTCAAATCAGGGACACATCTGTCAAGTCAGAGAAGCTGCTTGGGGGTATATCCTGCTTTGCCAATGCAAATTAATGTAGCGATTTAGAATTAATGTTTTGTGTTACATGCATTCAGTTGTTTGCTATTTTTTTGTAATAATAGTGTGTGACACTGTTTTTATCATTAAATATTTACCATTTATCAGCTACTACTAGGTATTCTGCTATGTATGCATAGTGCCGTATAGGCTCTACGAGAGGCATTAAGGATAAGATATTTAACTTGCTATTTGTAATACAGAGATGTAGTGAACATCTCTCCTCACTCTTGGGAGCTCACCGTCTATCTAGGAAAGACATGCATGGGAAAATTAAATAGCCAAGTAGGTCCATGATTAAGTTTAACCAGTAGTTTTGTAATGTTACCATAACGCTATTTTTAATTTTCTAATAATCCAACATGTGTTTAATGAATGGCTACCATGTACTTGTTATGAAATCACCACACTGAGCAAAAACAGCTTATCAAGTTATAACTTAACAGTAGAAATGTTAAAGAGGAGAGATTGGTAGGGTTGTTTGGTCAGTATATGATCTGTAAGGACATTGAACCTCTGCTGCATTTTGGAAATTGAAGTCACAAAAGGGAGGAAAGCTCAATTCCAGGTTAGAGAATAATTGACTTTGCCTATAGGGGGAAGTGACAAAAATAAATGTTTCTTCTTATGAGATGCTGAGGTTTTCTTCTTCTTTTGTTCAATCTTCCAGATACATCAAATAGAAGGGATAATGATACAGATTTCTACTGAGAGAGACCAAGGCTTGCACTAGATGGATGAGGACAATACTGTATTCTGATTAAATGTCTTAGCATCCTTTGAAAAGTAAAATATTTACTGCTCTTTTACTTGAAGAATTTTTTTAGTTCAAAACCCGAACATCTCCTTTATACACTCTGAATTTAAATGTCAATCCTGGTGTGAAGACTAAAATAAAACACAACTTAAAGAGAGAAAACTCTCATACCACAAGCTTCCAACTCACCTAAGAAAGGATACTGTGGTGCATTTTTAATGCTGCCTGTCATTCACTTGGCAAATTACAGGTCTTCCAATGATCACTGATGATCCATCACTGCCATAACAACAAAAGCACTGCCTTAGTGACACCGCTGGTGAGAGAATGACACATTTCTTATAAATACCATAGTTGGGAGATTAGTGTAAATTTTGAAATAAGCAACAAAATAAATCACACTTTGAAAATGCAATTGAAGTATGTCAAATTACTTCTGTGAAAATATGTTCCAAACTTTTGTGTAGTCTAACTTTCACTACTTCATTAAAAATTCAGAAGAGATGCTTAAATGTACACATTTGAATTTTAAAATTCTACTTAGTAATTATCTTGAATGAATGGTGTATCACTTCTTAGTTTTAATCAGAATTCAGAAAAATAAATAAAAGACACAAGTACTTCTCAATTTAAAAACATAATTGAAGCAACCTTTTTATAAATGGCAGTTCCACTGTATGAGAAATCAGAAAAATTGTCCAACCATCATTAATTTATCACTTCATAGATAGAAATTAAAATTTCTTCTGACTATTTAAATTTATATCTAAAATCATATTTTTGATTATATTACAGCTTTTTAAAAAATAATAGCAAGTTTTATAATTAATTAAAATAAATTAGTGTGTGCCTCTTTTGAAAAATAAATCCTAAAGCTAAAAACATATATCTCATTTTAGTTTTATATTACATAAGTAAAAAAGAATATGTAAGTAGAATAGAAAATATATAACTACCCATAATTTATTGAATTATCTATAAATTTTTCTAATGGCTAGCATTAGAACACCTTGAATTCCATTTGAGTGAGTATTCATTATGAGTAATTAGAAATGCTGATCTTCAGCTGACTCGGGTTTAGAACAGTAATGGCTTCAAGGTAACATGCTGGAGGAGTAGCTCTATTTTTGTATACTACTCATTGGAACTGTAATTTTACAATATTTTATACTAGAGGCCAGGTGCACGAAAATTCATGCACTTAGTGGGGGGGTGTCCCTCAGTCTAGCCTGTGCCCTCTCGCAGTCTGGGTGCCCTCAGGGGATGTCCAACTGATGGCTTAGGCCCGCTCCCTGGGAGGCAACCACTGGGCCAATCAGGGGATGGCACCAGCCAGCGAGCAGCTGGCCCCGCCCCCCATTGCCCCTCCACCACCTCTGATCACTGCCGCCCCCCAATCACAGTCCCCTCCCTCTGCCTGCTGGCACTGTCTTGGCTGGCCTAGTGCCACCCACTCACCAGCTCCCCCCCCCCCCCCCCCCCCCCCGCTGACTGGTCATTCTGCTGTTTGGTCGATTTGCATATTAGGCTTTGATTATATAGGATTATCAGTTTGATATGGCTCTCTTTATTTTTTATACTCACTTGAGAATATGTTTATTGATTTTAGAGAAGAGGAAGGGAAATAGAGAGGGAGAAACATTAATGTGAGGGTGAAATGTTGTTTGGTTCCCTCCTGTGTGAGCCCTGACTAGAGAGAGATCAAACCAGTCATCTAGGTATGAGCCCTGACCAGGAATGGAACCGCAACCTTTTTTGGTGTATAAGATGATGCCCCAACCCACCGAGAAACCTGGCCGGGGCTCTTTATTTTTTTAATGAAGTTGAAAAAGATCTTTTATCTTTGCTCATTTTAACCCTCTATGGTGCTTAGGGAATTGCTAAGCATATCACAGGTATTGAATATATATTAGCTAAATTCAATTGAAACTGATTTATAATAGTTCTTCCTAGTTCATAATTTATGGGGAATATAGCTTTGAAAATAATGTGTTTGATCTAGTACAATGCACTTTTTCTTCATCAGAATAACTTTGTTAGAAGATATCTTAGGTCATTGAGTACGACCTCCATTTAGTTTGCCTGCCATAAATCCTCACCAAATCATTGACGCAGCTTATTTTCGACAACTACATTCATTAATTTACACAATCTTTTTAGGTTATTCATTCTACATTAGTTAAAGATAATATTATGAGAAATTATTTATAATATTTACCTGTTTATCAGAAGCTTCAGCTGTATGGTCTTAAGTTTATTCCTTTAGGTTCAAGAATATATGAAATGAAAATAATTTTCCACAATAAGAATTTAAAATTTTTAATAGTTCACTAACCAAGTTGGTAAATGATCAGTGATTCAGAAATGAAATAAAAAGTTGTTTCAACTCTGAAGAGTTCCCAGTAAATAAAATGAAATGCCATAGTTACTGTAATTATAAACATATGCATATATACATATATTTTTCAGGTTACAAAACAGTCGCATGTTAGTAGTAAATAATAGTAACTTGTTCATGATGAAATAATTATTTAGTGGCAGACACAGGACTCCAACTCAGGTTATCCTGTCTTAGATTTCCTGCTCTATATCACTGACCATAGCATACCAGAAATGTCTAATCATGAGGAAAAAACACTAAATTCCAATTGAGGGACATTCTCCAAAATGCCTGTCCATCAATCCTCAAAACTGGTAATGTCATTGAAAACAAGGAAATTATGAGAAACTTGCACCACCAAGAGGAGGTTAAGGAGGCATGAGAAATAAATGTAATAAAGTATCTTAGATGGGATCATGGAACAGACGAGGGACATTAGGGAAAACTAAAGAAATAAGAATGAAGTATAGACTTTCATTAATAACAATGTATCAATTATGGATCATTAGTTGTGACAAATATCCTATCTAATAAAAGAGTGATATGCAAATTAACCATCACTCCATGACAAAATGGTGGTGCCATAGCCACAAGATGGCGGTGCCCACTCCTCTCAGCTCTGCCGGAGTTCCCCAGTCCCAGGGAGGGCTGCTGCTGAGAGCCGGGCAACCCCAAGTGTCTGGTTGGGAGGCGCCCGCGTCCCCACACCACAATCCCTTCCCAGCGGCAGCCCAGGGTGTCCAGTTGGGAGGCACCCCCATGCTGCCATCCCCTCCCAGCAATAGCCCCAGGTGTCCGGCTGGGAGGTGCCCACGCCCCCACAGAGCGATTCAAGTACTGACGATTCTACCATCGGAAAAGTTAAGAGAAAGAGAGGACAGAAAATGAATAAAAGGAGAAAAGAAAGAAGGACAAAAGAGGAAAAATCAAGAAAAAGAAAGAGAAGGAAAAAAGGAATCACCTTTCCAAGTCTCATGAAATTCCTGTTTAAGGAGATTATTTTAAACTTTTAGTTTGGGTTTACATTTTTACTGGTTTGTCAAGACCACAGCAGGTACACTGTCCAATATGTTGTTTTTTTTTAAATATTTTATTGAATTTTTACAGAGAGGAAGGGAGAGGGATAGAGAGTTAGAAACACCTGTGAGAGAGAAACATCGATCAACTGCCTCCTGCGCACTCTCTACTGGGTATGTGCCCCCAACCAAGGTACATGCCCTTGACCGGAATCGAACCTGGGACCCTTGAGTCTGCAAGCCGACTCTCCATCCACTGAGCCAAACCAGTTAGGGCTATCCAATATGTTAAAGAAAAACCCTATCTAATAAAGAGGGAATATGCAGGGGAGGGCATTTGGGGGTGACCGGGCTGTCAGGGGAGAGCAGTTGGGGATGATCGGACTGGCAGGGAGCAGTTAGGTGTCGATCAGGCTGGCAGGGGAGAAATTAAGGGGTGATCAGGCTGGCAGGCAGAAGTGGTTAGGGGCAATCAGGCAGGCAAGTGGTTAGGAGCCAGCAGTCCTGTATTGTGAGAGGGATGTCCAACTGCCTGTTTAGGCCTAAACAGGCAGTCAGACATCCTCCGAGGGGTCCCAGGTTGGAGAGGATGCAGGTTGGGCTGAGGGATACCCCCACCCCAGTGCACGAATTTCATGCACTGGGCCTCTAGTTTATATATATAAAAGGCTAAGTGACTGACCATCCATTTGTTTGACCAGCCAGTACATATGACGCACACTGGCAATTAAAAAATAAACATTGACTCGCTCATGCACAAAACATATAAAGTTTTTGTTGGCACCAATCTCACGCGTGTGTTTTGATTTGTCATTTTCGATTGTGAATTTGGTTGTTTTTGTTGACATTCAACATGAACCACATTGCGATTTATTCATAGATCATCTGACAGACCTATCGGCTGGTACATATGACGTGCACTAGCAATTTAAAAATAAACATTGACTCATGCATGTGTGATACATATAAAGCTCTAGCTGGTGCCAATTGCACAAGTGTTTTTAATTTTATAATTCCATACTATAGATACTATTTTGACATGTAATTTTTTGCAGTAACATAATTACTGCACTAATCTTTCTTCTAATTAATTTCCTTTCAATGTGCATGAATCTTTGCACCAGGCCACTAGTACCATAATAAAGTGAAATGTTAATAATAGGAGAAACTGGGTGTGAGATATTTGGCAACTCTGAACTTTCTTCACAATAGTTCTATGAATCTAAAAATGTACTAAAATAAGGTTATTTATTAAAATGCAAATTGCAGCATTTTTAAAAGAGTTTTTAAAATTGATTTTATTGGGGTGACATTGGTTAATAACATTATGTAGGATTCAGGTATACCATTCAATAACACATCATCTGTATATATTGTATTATGTGTTTACCACTCCAAGTCAAGTCTTCTTCTGTCACCATTTATTCTCTTTATCCTCCTCCATACTCCCCCACAACTCTTTTCCTCTTGTAATCATCACACTGTTTTCTGTGTGTATGAGATGTGTTTTTTTTTCTTTGCTTAATCCTTCACCTTTATACCCAGTCACTAATCCACCTCCACTTCAACAACTGTCAGTATGTTCTCTGTATCTGGAGTCTGTTCTATTTTCTTTTTTTTCCCTTTTATTTGGTTCATTATAGTACATATATAAATGAAATAATATGGTACTTGTCATTCTCTGACTGACTTATTTCACTTAGCATAATACTTTTCAGGCCCATCCATGCTGTCACAAAAGGTAAAATTTCTTTTTTTTATTTTATTTATTGATTTAGGTATTACATATGTGTCCTTATTCCCCCATTACCCCACCCCTGCTCATGCCTTCACCCCCCTGGTGTCTGTGTCCATTGGTTATGCTTACATACATGCATACAAGTCCTTTGGTTGATCTCTCCCCCTTACCCCCAACCTCCCATACCTTCCTTCTGAGGTTTGAGCACCTGTTCAATGCTTCTCTGTTTCTGGATCTGTTTTTGTTCATCAGTTTATGTTGTTCATTACATTCTACAAATGAGTGAGATCATGTGATATTTATCTTTCTCTGACTGGCTTATTTTGCTTATCATAACGCACTCCAGGACCATCCATGCTGTTGCAGATGGTAGTAGTTCCTTCCTTTTTATAGCAGTGTAGTATTCCATTGTGTAGATGTACCACTGTTTTCTAATTCACTCATCTGGTGATAGGCACTTAGTCTGTTTCCAAATCTTAGCTATGGTAAATTATGCTGCTGTGAACATAGGTGTGCATATATCCTTTCTGATTGGTGTTTCTAGCTTCTAGGGATAGATACATGCAAAAAAAAAAAAAAAAAGAAACTAGACCACCAACTTACACCATACACAAAAATAAACTCAAAATGGATAAAGGACTTAAACGTAAGATGGGAAACCATAAAAATCCTAGAAGAAGCCATGGGCAGCAAACTAGCAGACATATGTTGTAGCAATATCTTTACTGATATAGCTCCTAGGGCAATAGAAACTAAAGAGAAAATAAACAAATGGGACTACATCAATATAAAAAGTTTGTGCACAGCAAAAGAAACCATGAACAAAACAACAAGAAAGCCCACTGCATGCAAGGGAGAACATATTTGCCAATGTTATCTCTGATGAGGGTTTAATCTCCAAGATTTACAGGGAACTCATACGACTTAACAAAAGGAAGATAAACAACCCAATAAAAAAATGGGCAATGGACCTAAATAGATACTTTTCGAAAGAAGGCAGAAGGAAGGCCAAGAGACATATGAAAACATGCTCAAAAGTCACTAATTATCTGAGAGATGCAAATCTAAACTACAATGCGGTACCACCTCACACTTGTCAGAATGGCTATCATCAACAAATCAACAAACAACAAGTGCTGGCGAGGATGCGAAGAAAAATGACCCCTCTTGGACTGCTGGTGGGAATGCAGACTGGTGCACCACTGTGGAAGACAGTATAGAGTTTCCTCAAAAAACTAAAAATGGAACTCCCATTTGACCCAGTGATCCCACTTCTAGGAATATACTATTCCTTCTTTTATATGGCTGAGTAGTATACTGTTATGTAAAGTTTTTCATCTATTAGTATACTCATCAAGGATATCTACACTAATAAAAGAGAAAGATGCAAATTGACTGCACCGCCGAGATGCCTACCAGCCAATCAGGAGTGAGTATGCAAATTAACCCAACAAAGTTGGTGAGTTAATTTGCATATGTGGCCGCTGAGCGGCCTGGGTCCCGGGAACATCCTCAGGACCCAGGCCGAGCTGAGCCTGTAGGCCCATGCGTAGGCCCTGAGTTGCTGGGGTCCCAGAATGCCCCTGGCCAGGAGTGGCCTATGGGCGCCAGTGCCAAGCAAGCTGGGTTCCAGGACAAGTGGCAGGGGTGCCAAGCACAAGGGGCTGCGGGGCGGGGCGGGAACTTCCGCTGCATTGCCATGGCAATGTGGTGGAAGTTCCTGCCCCATGGCCACTTGCGTGTGCGCCCGTGCCAAGCAACCCAGTTTCACGCTCCCCAGCCCAGTTGACACAGCGAAGGCGGAGCTGTTGGGCTTGGAAGCATGCCCCCGGCAGCCGCTGCCCACCACGTCCGCGGGATCCACGCCACTCAGCCCACAGACACAGCGAATGCGTGGCCACCGGGCTTGGGGTCGTGCCCTGGAGGCCGGGAACACATGCCTAGCCCAGTGGACACAACGCAGGGGATCTTCTGCACATAGGCTACAGAGGAAACACCTTTTCTTTTCTCTTTTTTTTTTTTAAAGATATATTTTATTCATTTTTTACAGAGAAGAGGGGAGAGAGATAGACTGTCAGAAACGTCGATGAGAGAGTCACATCGATCAGATGCCTCCTGCACTCTCCCCACTGGGGTTGTGCTCCCAACCATGCCCTTAACAGAAATCAAACCTGGGACATGCCCTTAACAAGAATGCCCTTAACATGCCCTTAACATGCCCAAACAGGTACATGCCCTTAACAGGAATCAAACCTGGGACCCTTCAGTCTTCAGGCCGACGCTCTATCCACTGAGCCAAACCAGTTTGAGCATAAACACCTTTTCTGACCGCTCATTGGCTAAGTTTCCTGTATGCCGCCGCTTGCAGTGTTCTTGGTTACTTGGGTAATAAGAATCCAAGAAGGTGATCTAGGGTTTTTCCATCACACTCCTAGAGAAAAAAACGAAGGTCTGCTGCTTGAGGGACTAAGAAATGTCATATCCTGCCCTAGCCAGTTTGGCTTTTTTACAGAGAGGAAGGGAGTGGGATAGAGAGGTAGAAACATCGATGAGAGAGAAACATGGATCAGCCGCCTCCTGCACACCTCCTACTGTAGCTGTGCCCGCAACCAAGGTACATGCCCTTGACCGAATCGAACCTGGGACCTTTCAGTCTGCAGGCCGATGCTCTATCCACTGAGCCAAACCGGTTAGGGCATGTTTGCTTGTTTTAACTGAGTTTCTATCCAGAGGAGTTAGTTTACTCCTAAGGTCTGTCAACCTTTCCTTTCATCATGCATACTCTTATGTGGGTGACATGTGCTTGGTAGTCAGTTGTGATTTCTTGTTTCTGTCACCAGTGCTGTGCTCTGAATTCCAAACTTTAGTCAGCAGTGCCTTCTTTCACCAGTGCACACTTCGAATCCTTTAGCAACTGAGGTGAGGAAATGGCTGACCCCTAAGACATTTAAAATGTCTGTGTATCCAAGAAATGTTCTTCACCAATGAAGTTTTCTTAAAGATTTTTCTTTTGAGGACCTTGAGACAAGTCTCCCAAGGACAAGACAGAAATATGAGTAGCCATCAAATTGTTATATTGAAATCCCTCTCCTTTCCCCAGCATCAATTTTGAATGTCTTAGAGGCAACTCAACTTTCTTCAACAATTTAGTAAACTAACCTCATAGTCCACTTGAAGTAGTCCATAAATGGATGAGGAGGAACACTTTGTAAGTCATCATTTTGTTTTAGAGTCTTAAACCTGGCATGTCAGCATCCTTCTCTGGGGCCAAAGGTATCTTAATCACTTCTCTATATGCAAATAGGACTAGTAAAGGCTTATTCTAATATGCCATAGTTCACAAGGTGAGAATATGAATTAATTTACAATGACTCTCAGAGTATAAAATTAAATTAAAGTAGGAAGAGCATAAATATTAAATCAGTAAAACACTGTCAACACCAGAAATTATTGCTATATGTAAAGTACAGCAAACTTTTTATACCTTGCAAGTAGAGGTAAATATATGTAATGAAAATTTATTCACTCTCATTTATCTTTATCTATTGGAAAGCTACAAGGCAGCAACATACAAAACATTACGAGCACTGATTGCAACTAACTAAATTGAATACTACTTACAGAATCAATCTTTCAGTGCATCCCAAGTTTGACAAGAAACTCTCTTGAATCAAATCTATTCTTCTGATTCATCAGTTTAGATAAATCATTTGAAATGCATATTCAAATTATGTGCCTATTTTGTTTTTGTGGTTTTTTTTTTTTACAAATATGGTCTTCCATTTATAGATGTCTTTAAACATTTAAAAAAATCTTACATTGAAAATAGTTTAGTAAATCTAGACTTAGCTAATGGCCCCTTTTCATTCAAACTATTTAAATCACCTTATGCTAACCAAATTTAGAAATCCAAAGGAGACACTTACATTTTAATACATATCTAGTTTTACTTGCATTTCATTATTGATCCGTAGATTATTTCCACCAGTCAACTCAATGGTATATTTTAGAGTCTGAGAACATTTTATGATCTTCTAAAACCAGCTTTTCTTAAAAATTTGGGGATATGATTTCTTGTATTTTCTGGATAGCTGTTACTATATTTTAATATTGTTTATACTGTAGCAATGGTGGTCAGATAGAAGTCAAATAGAATTAGAGCTAAACATAGACATAAATATCAACAAATGGAAGGATAATATTAACTAATAATATTTAGTAATTTACTAAAATAGAAGCATAACTTGACATGTACTTGTTGAGTCTATATTCATTATTAACCCATATATCGTATTATTGGAAGCCAGGTTTTATGACACAAAAACAGAATTTTAAAATTCTCAAATATGTTTGCTTCTATTAATTAGGTACTCAAATTAACAAAAATGTTTGCAAGAGTTATCATGTTAATGGTCACTTAGTATTATATAGTGCTAAGTCTTGGATGTGTTCTAATGATTTTGTTTTTAGTAATTACATAGCAATATTATGCTTGTCATTTCATAATAAATAGTAAATTTGTATCAACCTCTGTGTAAACTATATGCCAGATCCTACAATAACCATAAGTGATTTGTTTTCTTATTCCCATTTACTTTATTCTTCAATACTAAATAATAAAAATATTGAAATATAAATGCTTAATTTTACCTTTCAGAATGAGATGACTGAAAAATAATTCTTAGCTGGACCCATAAAAAATGTCTAAGCTTCAGTGGTGAGATACAATGGAAAGAATAAACACAGGCTCTTACTGCTCCAACTAACAGACAATGAAGCAAACATATAAAAATAGAAATGATAATGCAGAACAGATTTAAATAAGCAAATTCAAAATTGCAACAACTTCTATCAGCAATTTTGTAAGTTCTTGGGTATCTTGGGGTTTTGTAGACAAAGCAGTTTTTAAGGAAGTGGTGTTTTATAGAGTACATGTAATGTAAGACAATGGGAATAGTAATTCATACAAAGGGAAAGATCATTTTATATGAAGAAGGTAGTGAAGAACTTACCTTTTATTACCTTTCCTTAATAGAATCATAATATTTCATATTATACTTATCAAGAATAAAAATAAACTAGATTTAATCCTTTAAAATGGAATGTAAATCTCACCATAAAATGCAAATGATTAAAAGCAGTATGCATCCAGAAACATGGGAAAATATGCAACTGAATAATATATGCCATTTAAATATTATATGAATTTAAATATTATATGAATTTAAATATAACATTTAATTACCTGGGTTGATATTCAGCAAATACATTTATTTTTATTTAGATATGTACAAGAAATTACACTATTTATTATAACATATACCTATGTTTACTATAAACAGAGTGATCTTTATAGTCTGGATCCAAACACTAAGCTTAAAAGGTGCAATTAAGTAAGATATAATGTAACAGAAATCAGGTTGAGGTAATGTTTTACTTAACTCTTGATTATGGTTTGAAGATAAGGCATATACTGGCTTGTAGAGTATCTTTAAGGGGAAAAAGCCTTTACAATTGGCACAGATTTTCAGAGCTGATGTACAATCAATTGAAGAGGGGTCTGATTCTGCACGTTTAGGCAAAGAAAAAAATTGACAACTTTTAAAACTCTATTTCAGCATTTACTTTTCAAAATCTAGATTTTGAGAGCCTTAGATATTTTTTTTTTCTTCAAAAAGCAGATTGAAGCAGTTTCCTGTTCGATTGATTCCATTAGGAAATAGTTAAAGCAATTTAAAATGTGATTTGTAGATGCTCTTCATCAACCAAGACTAATATTAAGTGACAGTTGAAGTCACAAAATTTTCTTTTAAAAATTACCACCTATTGACAAGGGAAAAGAAAAAAAAAAGATTAGTATTTAATTTTAGAAAAAATGGTCATATACTGATAAAAATCATGATTTCACAGAAGAAAATACAAAGTATTTATAGGAAAGGAAACAAAGAGTAATTCATTTGTCCATCAACCTACCTACCTGTGTATCACATATTGACCCAAGCATATAATTATCATCATAATAGAAAAGTTATAGAAATAGAGAAATGGGAAGCAAAGAGGTAGATATAAAGTCAAGTCTATCTGAACTGTAGCTTCTATGTGGTTAACATGGGCACAGAATGCACATTAAAAAATTCTGACATCTCTAAAGCAATAGAGAAATATTTATGTAATATAAAATATTTATGTAATTTAAATTTTTTTATTTAAGACTCCTAGAAATGCATAACGTGATTTTTTTCACATCAAACACGGAATTATAATTCTTTTTTTTTTCCTTGTTTCTTTATCACAATCCACAAAAGATATTCTAGGGTTGTTTTCTCTCTCTCTCTCTCTCTCTCTCTCTCTCTCTCTCTTTTTAATTGGCTTGAGTGAGAGAAAGGGAGGAGGGAGAGGGAGAGAGAGAGAGAGAGAGAGAGAGAGAGAGAGAGAGAGAGAGAGAGAGAGAGAAACAGAGAGAGAAAGAGACAGAGAGAGACAGAGAGACATGGATCAGTTGCCTCTCCAGCCTGCCCTGATTGGGGATGAAACCCAAAATCTGGGCATGTGCCCTGACTGGGAATTGAACTGCCACCTTCTGGTGTATGAGATGGTGCTCCAACTGAACCACATCAACCAGGGCAAGATGTGCCAAGGTTTTTGATGTCCACTCAATCTCTCCAAAATTTAATTTTGGTGCTCATTGTGTATACTAGTACTTTCTTGTCTTTCCCTCTTTCTCTCTGACTTTTAAAATATTTTCCACCCAAAACTCCTATACTTCATTGAAGACCAAGGTGGTCTGGTGCCCCTAAATCCTTCCACTAGTTTCAGTTACCCCGTTGATGCACTGCAAAGACCTAGGGAATTAACTAGACTAAACTGGGTTTTCTATAACAGTCAGAGGAAGAGATTTTGTGAACAATCCTGTTAATATTTTCCTACCCACACACTCACGCTCAGAGAAACATAGCTGATATATTCAAGATATTATCAATTAGCAAGATAAGTGATCAGGATGATGTAGCAATTCACATTAACCTTAAACATGGCCAAAATAAAAGCATCAAGGCCACTATTGTTTTACTTACTCACAACATAGAGTTGGCCATAGGGAAGCCTACTGCTTTGATCCCCAGACTTAGTAATCAGTTTGTGAAGTTAAGTTTCCTTAAAAAAATTACATCAGTTTTTGCTGGAACATTTTCTTATTTAATGCTACTATTGCATATGCATATGCTTATGATATAAAATAAATGTAAAATCTTGTAGAACTTCAACAATAATGCATTATAATATTTTATAATATGACAAGTTATTATATAATAGTTTTCTCAGCAATAAAAATGACAATTTAAATTAGCACATGTATAATATCAATATGTAATAAATCATTTAGGAAGATTAACATTAATTAATAATTGACAACCAGTCTTTGTGGATATTACTAGGATGAGTAGGCAACTGATATTTTATTTGTGTTCTAATTTTATATACTTAAATATACAGCAAATATATAAAATAGCAATATATATGATTTTCTAGTTGTGTAAGAACAGGATGTTTATATGACTGAAACTTAGGTAATACTTATTCTCATTTACCAAAGCCATGTGCCAGAATATTTCTGAAGAATTTGCACAGAGGTAAACCAAAATGTGTCCTGTTGGTAGTCCCTTCCCCTACCCCTCTCTTAAGAGAAAGTTGGTGATGTATTGTACATTCTGTATCTCTCACCACACACAAGTTCAACTTCAAGCACATGAGGGGGACTTGAAAATAAATACTTAAAGAACTTAGTTTTACACTCCCGAAGAACACAAGGAGTCGTCTGATTTATACCTGAAAAGTTTACATGTGAGAAGTTATGACTGGTTGCTCTGGATGGCAAAATGGGAGGTGGCCACTTTTGAAATGGTTGCGAAGCCCAGGGTTTGTTGGATAAAGGATGTGGAATGTTCTCTTAGCCATTGATTACTGCCTTGAGAGGAACAAAACCTGAGAGGCTTTCTGGAGAGGTTGGGTGATCTCAACAGAGATACATACATCACAAACTAGAATTAAGAGAGAAATCTTAAATCTCAGAAATGTTCACTTGTTCTTGGGAGATCTCAATGAATAAGGATCTAACAACCAAAAGAAACACCAGGAGCGGAAGAATCAGTTGTGAATTTCTCCATGGACACTATGGTTATATTACATTCATATGAATGATGTAAACTCTCATTTACCTCTCCAGATTATCCTTGTTCCAAACTCATGGGTCCTAAAAAAGTATCTAGAAAATGTATGGTTGCCTAAAACAGCATTTAGAAGGTAATGAAGTGAGAATGAAAGAATAAATCAACCATATGCTACTTCTCAGGTGCAGGTTTCTCAGCCTAATCTGAAAAATTACAAAAGGAAACTATATAAGTCTGTTTCTATATTGCTTGTTAGTTCATTTTGTTCATTGGATTCCACATATAAGTGAAATCTTATGGTACTTTTATTTCTCTGACTGGCTTATTTCACTTAGCATAATGCTCTCTAGGTCCATCCACGCTGTTGTAAGTGGTAAGAGTTTCTTCTTTTTTACAGCTGAGTAGTATTCCTTTGTATAAATGTACCACTGTTGTTTTTTATCCACTCATCTACTGAGGGGCACTTGGGCTGTTGCCAGATTTTGGTTATTGTAAATAAAATTGCAATGAATATAGGTGTGCATGTATTCTTTCAAATTAGTGTTTCAGGTTTCTTCAGATATATTCCCAGAAGTGGAATCAGTGAATCATATGGCAGTTCCATTTTTAATTTATTTAGGAAACTCCATACTGCCTTCCACAGTGGCTACACCAGTCTGCATTCCCATCAGCAGTGCATGACTTGGGGTGGTGAGTACACAATATAGTGTACAGATGACATGTTGTGGTATTGTATAATCCTGCTAACCAGTGTCACCCCAATAAATCCAATAAAGAGGTTAAAATAAATAAATATATAAACTATATGACATTTTGGAACTTTGGTATAATATTGGCTCGGAATTTTTAAAATTGCAAAAAACCACACCCTATTATATGTAAAGTGACTAAAACCGCTATAAAATGTGTCTAAGATTTTTTAAAATATATTTTTATTTATTTCAGAGAGGAAGGGAGAGAGAGAGAGATAGAAACATCAATGATGAGAAAGAATCATTGATTGGCAGCCTCCTGCACACCCCCTAATGGGGACTGAGCCCGCAACCTGGGCATGTGCCCTTGACCAGAATCAAACCTGGGACTCTTCAGTCCCCAGACCAGTGCTCTATCCACTGAGCCAAACCAGCTAGGGCATAAGATTTTTTAGCACAGTTGTGAAATTGAGTCCAGAAGATAAATTTTGTGGGATGTTAGTGAGAAATAATAAAATGGTTTCACTTCCATTCTTCAGTGTATTTATTCAATAAATTACATGTAATTAAATATGTTAAAAACTTAAAAAAATTTTTTCTTATATTTTCTAGAGAAATAACAATGGTGTAAACAGTTGCCCAGCCAGTGTGACTCACTGTTTGAGCATTGACCCACGCACCAAGAGGTCTCTGGTTTGATTCCCTGTCAGGGAACATGCCTGGGTTGTGGCCTCTATCCCTAGGAGGGGCCATGCAGGAGGCAACTGATGATATTTCTCATGGATGCTTATATCTCTTTTCCCTTCTCCTTATCCCTTCCTCTCTCTCTAAAAATCAATACAAACATATTTTAAAAAATAAATAAAATATAGTATAAAGGATAATAAAAAGGCAGTGGATCAGAAGACAAAATTGAATCCAAATCACAGTTGTAAAATATTGCAGATTTCTATGGAATAAGGTTGATTTTCTAGTGTCTGAAAGTTTAGTTATACTAAAGATTATTAGCTATTCAAGTAATTTAGATAAGAAATTCAGTTCAGCCTTCACCAGTGTGTCTCAGTGGTTGATCATCGACCTATGAACCAGGAGGTCATGGTTCAATTCCCAGTCAGGTCACATGTCAGGATTGCCAGCTCAATCTCCAATGAAGGGCATGGAGGAGGCAGCTGATCAATGAGTATCTGTCATCACTGATGTTTCTATCTCTCTCTCCCTCTCTCTTCTTCTCTGAAATCAATCTACACTAATAAAAGAGAAACATGCATATTGACTGTACCTCCACTATGCCCACAGCCATGCCTACCAGCCAATCAGGCGCAAGTATGCAAATTAACCTAACCAAGATGGTGGTGGCCATGGAGCTGGAGCAAGCAGGAGGCTTGGGTTGCCCTGGCAATGAAGGAAGCCAAGCTTCCCACCCGTCCAGGCTACCAGTCTGCCCTGGCCTCTGCTCAAGGCTACAAAGTTTCAATTATTGAAGATAAATAAATCCCAACAAAAATGGTGGCAGTCACGGCACGGAGCTGGAACAAGAAGGAGGCTTGGGTTGCCCCCGCAATGGAGGAAGTCAAGCTTCCCGCCTGCCCTGGCCAGCCCTGGCCTCTGCTCAAGGCTACAAAGTTTCAATTGTAGAAGACAAATAAATCCCAGATACTTGCTTTCAGCCAGCCCTGGTCTCCACTCAAGGAGGTGCTGAAGAAAAAAAAAAGAAAAGAAAAAAAGTGGGGGCTGGGAGCTTGGGTCGCCAGGGGGTGATCAGGCCAGGATGGGACGGCAGTTGTGGATGATCAGGCTGGTGGAGGATGGGGCCATTGGGGGTAAGCAGCCCAGCAGGGGGGCCAGTTGGGGGTGAGCAGGCTGTCAGTGGGGGCCAGTTGGTGGTGATCAGGACAGTAGGTGGGGGCAGTTTATAGTGAGCAGGCCAGCAGGGATCCAGTTGGGGGTGAGCAGGCCAGTGGGGAGGGAAGGTGGGGGCAAGCGGGCCAGTGGGGAGGGCAGGTGGGGGTGAGCAGGCCAACAGGGTGGGGGAAGTTGGGGGCGAGCAGGCCAGCAGGCAGAGTGGTTAGGGCAATCAGGCAGGCAGGCAGGCAGGTGAGCGGCTGGAGCCAGCAGTCCCGGATTGTGAGAGGGATGTCCGTCTGCCGGTTTAGGCCTGATCCCTGTAAACCGGCAGTAGGACATCCTTCGAGGGGTCCCAGATTGGAGAGGGTGCAAGCTAGGCTGAGGAACACTGCCACTCCCCCTCCCCCCATGCATGAATTTTGTGCACCGGGCCACTAGTACAAATATATTAAAAAAGAAAGAAATTCAGTTCACTCATATAAATAACATTTTTACATGTTACTATTGTGAGTAGATTTCTAAAAGAAAATTCTCAAAGTAAACAAAACCTCATTATTGATACTTGTTTAATATTTCACATAAAATTTCTAAATATATGTGATAAATTGGCATTCTGATGTTTGCTAAATATTTAAACTCCCTAAGTTTTCTAAGTTCTGTTTACAGATAAATAAAATAATTTTGGAAACTAACGTATGTTTTATGAATATTTAACCAGAGTCACCAAGCATATTCATTTACTTTTTTTTTATATTCACCCAAGAATATTTTTCCCATTGATTTTTTTTAAAGAGAAAATGGAAGGGAGAGAGAGAGAGAGAAACATCAATGTGAAAGAGACACATCTGACTGGGAATCCAACCCACAACCCTTCAGTTCCGTGGGCTGACGCTCTGACCACTGAAAAAAACAGCCAGGGCTCATTTCCTTTTAAAAGCAAATATCAGGAACAACTCAACTAACAACGCATTTAAAGTTAGATTTTAATGATGAAACAATGCATGTAGGCATTTAAACTATTAAAATTGCTGGAAAAGATTGTCTCAGTATGGATTTTTTGAAATAATAGAATTATGTACAGCTCACACTTAAGAACTAGGGAATTATGTCTCTCTCTAAAAAATTAGTAAATAATAAAACAAAACAAAATTAAAAAAATAGTCTCAACTGGATGACTCACTATGGGAGCAGTATCCCATATACACAAAAGGTTGTGGGCTCAGTTTCTGGTCAGGGCACATACCTGGTTGTGGGTGTGATCCTTGTTTGGGGTGTGATTGAGAGACAACCAATCCATGTTTCTCTCTTACATCTCTCTCTCCCTCTATTTCTAAAATAAATAAACATGTTTTAGAAAGAAATAAACATATCCATGGTGTGAGGATTAGAAAATAATTAATAAATATGAGAAATCTAAGGAACTATCACACCTGAGAGGAGTCTACAGAGGTATGGAAAAATGGTGATGTGGTATCCTGGATGGGATATTGAAACAGAGAAAGGACAATAAGTAAAAATGAAATAAAACTGAATACAGTATGAACTTTAATAAATAGTAATATTGTATCAATATTGGCTTGTTAATTGTTCCAAATCTATCACGTTAATGTGAAATGTTAATAATAAAAGTTTGAGGTATACAGTAATTTTGTCTTCACAACTTTTTTTGTAAATATAAAACTATTCTAAAATTTAAAATGCTATTTAAAAGAAAAAACAGTTAGGAGAATTAATAGAAATGAAGGATATGACTATCCAACTAGGTTCAAAGAAAATTAAATAGAAACATGATATTTAAATTTAAAGTTTGTTTTGTTCTTAATATTTACTTTTAAACAAAAGCTCAGTTCTTTAAACTCATAGGTACAGTGATAATTTTAAAGGCAGAATAAGTACAGGGATATAAACCACTTATCTGAAAATCATTAGAAACAACATTAGAAGAGGAAGACATTCTGCATACATTTACATGTTTTTAATGAACATCTTCCTAAAAATATACCACAGACATGTACATTTTCTATCTTCATTTTTTATAGCATGCTATGGTTGTGGTTATGGAGGCATCTTCAGATCTCTAGTGCACAGAATGAGATGGTTGAGGCCAATGGTTCTCATCTGACTATATGTTAGAATCAGCTGGGGAACAACCATGGTGCAATTAAATTAGAAGTTCTGGAGTTGACACACTTGCATTTGTATGTTCTTAAAGTTTTACAATTGATTCTAAATTTCATCCAGTATTGAGACCCATGCTTGTGTAAAATGCAGAATATAGCTCTACATGGTTGATGTGGAGGTATATTTTGTTGCCATGCATTCTGAGTAGAACATAAGTCATATTATGTATACGTATTGAGGAGCTGTTTTTTTGTAATTAGTTTATTAGAGTTTTTATTTATTTATTTTTAATGACAATAGCTTAGACTTATTTATAATTTTCTACATTAATTTAGTGGAAGCTATCCAATGGTACTCTATTATATTTTTCCCAGTTAAGTTAGCATGATGGCCATTTTTGTTATTCTTGAAACCTGTATAATTTTATTAACCAATGCCACCCCAATAAATTTATTTTTTTGTGTGTGTGTATGGGTCTGTTTCTTTTAATTTTTTTAATTTTTGTTCACATACTGAATGTAAACATTTTCCCTCTTCTGTTTCTTCATTACTGCAATCTTCTTATCTGCCTAAGCTCACAATGTTTGTATTTATTTGTAATCTCCATTTCTCACCAATATCAGTGCGGTTTCTAAGATACTACTGGAATTTGTTCTCACCACTGCTTCTAGCACTGCCACTTGCTGTCCACTTAGTTTTATTCAAAAGTATTTTCTTCTTCCTTTACTCTTGTGCCTTCTGCCTTTTGTCACATTACTCACACAACACAAAGTAGGGTCAAAAAGGTGATCTATAATAAGTACCATCAGCCAGATAGATAATCAATTTACTTGTAATTTATTACACAAACACATCAGAGTACATTGGCTTGACTCTGAGTTTTTGCAATCTTTGGCTGAATTTATTATTTCCATGCTACTGGTAGCTTGAAGATTAGGTTTTCATGCCATTGTTGTTATTGCTGTTGTTATTATGCCTAGTGTAGCAGCCATTTAAGTCAGTGTCAGATTGCTCCTTAAAAACTTGGGACCTCACACCCCGCCGGCATGGCTCAGGGGTTGAGTGCTGACCTATGAACCAGGAAGTCACAGTTCGATTCCTCATCAGGGCACAGGCCCGGGTTGTGGGCTACATCCCCAGTGTGGGCTGTGCAGAAGGCAGCTGATCAATGATTATCTCTCATCAGTGATATTTCTATCTCTCTCTTTCCCTCTTCCTTCCACTCTAAAATCAGTAAAAAAAGTTAAAAACTTAGGACCTTAGACAGGAAAAGACAAGTACCATACAATTTCACTCATATGTGGGATATAAAAAAAAAAGAAGGCAATAAATGAACAAACAAACTCATAGACACAGATAAGAATATGAAGGTTACCAGAAGGGAAGGATAGTGGTGGAAGGATAAAGAGGTAAAGGGGTTAAGTATATGATGGTGAATGTAGACTAAACTATGGGTGGTAAGCACACAATGTAAATACAGATGATGTAATATAGAGTTGTACACTTGAAACTTATATAATGTTATTAACCAATATTACCCCAATAAATTTAACTTAAAAAAACACAAACAGAATAAAATGGGACCTGTTTGGTTCCTGGTATATAATAACTTAAGTGACTGACCTCATTCACAGAATCTTAATGAGATTAGTTTATTATGTTAACTTCTGAATCTTTTTCAAAGCTACATACTTACATAATATTAATAAGTAATTGAAAATACAATCTATACTTAATAATAGGGTAATGTGCAAATTGGTTGGGATGCCATCACAGTAACGACCCATCAGCAGGCTGTGTGCACAGCAGGCACGGGTGGGTGGGGACTTGCGGGGCTGCAGCAAAGAGGCCTCTCCGCACGCTTGCACCAGGGTCTACAGGCATGCCGAGAGGCCTTTCTGCCACAGCCCTGGCTGGGGGTCTGCAGGTGTGCAGAGAGGCCCCTCCACCGCAGGCCCGGCCAGGGGTCTGCAGGCATGTGGAGGTCCTAAGGCCTCCGCCATGGCCTGGCCCGGGGGTCCACAGGCCTCCCCCAGCTCCAGCCTACCTCTTTGGGGCAATCCATCTGGGAGCTATGGATGGGTGGGCTGGGGCCTACCTCTTTGGGACAATGGATTGCAGGGCACCCACACTGTGACAGGGCACAGGACCCCCCACCCCCGCCATGAGTGCATGGATTTCGTGCGCTGGGCCACTAGTAAAATATAAATTCCTTCCTCCATTGAAACCAAATTCTATAGCAAGACAAGCACTTTTTAGGATGGCTGGGAAGAGTGGTGGTCAGTCCCATTAAGTCCAGAAGATCATGATTTTTAAAATTTTTGATTTGTGCTCAGAGGACTGAAAGAATCCAGATGAATTTAGATTTTATATGATATCTTAGTAGTGGACGATTATCACAATAACATAGATCCTTTATATAAACTTAGATAGTGCAAAACTAAATTTAAAAACAAAGGTATTATGCAGGTTATTTCCTATTAAATAGCTAAAGAAACGAAAAGCGGTAAAAGTACATAAACACCCCTAAGCATATATAACAGAAGCAAAATACTAAATAAAATGGATTCAGTTATAGATCTCACTTTTTGTGTAGTGGACAGCAGAATATGGTAATTATCTTAGTTTTGTTCTATCATGCTCAATGGTGATGATTATAGAGAAAAGGCTTTGTAAAAAGTGTTCCTAAATGTGTGTGTGTGTGTGTGTGTGTGTGTGTGTGTGTGTGTGTGTGTGTGTGGCCATAATAATGATACACTCTATTTTTCTTTACACATTACATTTAATTTATCAAACATCTTTTAAGAAGTCACATTAAAAAGTGAAACTTGTCTATGGATCTATTTTGTTGTTATTCTAACTTTAGTGCTTATTGTTATGTACTTATGACTTTCTCAGAATGTTTCATATTCATTTTCTAGATAACTTCAGCTAATGTGCAGAATTCTCTTTAGCAAACTATAAGTGCCTGATCAAGGAATCAGAGTTCACTTTGTAGTCCTAGATTAGAGAGTAATGTAAGAGCTCTATTTCATCAATTTATCTAAAATCTGGCTTTGGAATTTCACTTGAATTATTACATACTGAATATTTATTAAACAGGCAGAGCAATGTGTATTAAGAGTTTAGGTCACCTTCTCATATGTAGCTTTTGTCACACTAATTATGGAGCTTACATCTTGTTGACATACAATGATGAGGTCCATCAGATTATAAGAATGTCACTTCAGAATCAGAATTTTCCTTAAGTTACATCTAGTCAATATTTGAATTTATTGGCAAGAAAACTCTAGAATATTAAGTGATGACCCAAGTTCATATATCTGGAATAATTAAAATCACAAATAACACTTTGTTCTCAATTGCTCATAAACAAATACTCTTTTACATTTATTCTTTTCTGACAATGTGTTTGCTACTATAATTTTATCACATTTTTGTCCATCAAAAATTTATCCAAGAAGGAGGTTTATATTTATTTGAAGTGCAAATACAATATATCTTTGTAGAAACCTCTCTATGTCTGAAGAAAGTTATTGTCATTATTAGTGTTTTCATTCAAGGCTAAGTAATTCTAATGCCATCAACTACTATTTTTTTAAGATGGTATTTTCTGGTTCTTCAAAGGTTGCTAATGTTCCTTCTTCTCTGAAAAATTTTCTCTTAATGCCCTCCTTGTTGCCTATATACCTTATTATTTTAAATCTCAGAAGCACATCAGGTTATCTAATAAAAGTTTTTAAACAGAATATGATTGCAAACTAAAAATGCTGAAATCACCAGCTATCATTTTATTATCATAACCTTTGTGCTTATTGTTATGCACCACCTTAATTTTCTCAGAACGCTTTATAATCATCTTCTAGCTATCTTTAGCTAATATGCATATTATATAATTACTAATGAAGAAATATGATAATAATTCATGAACTGTCTCACCCTCTTATTTCTTAAATAAGATGTTTTCTATGTAAGCTAGATTCTTCTCATATCCAGTTGCCAGAAAATCACACAGAATGAGAATTCAGCACATAACATTTTTCTTCAGCAGATGAAAATTTTGCATTCCTTTTACTTCTTTGTTTAGCAATGCTTCAATTGGATTTTCACTGTTCATAATGACAGCTAGAATATTAAGCTACAAAATATTTTAAATCATAAAATTGGGCTTCAAAGAATCTAAATGTAAAATTAAACAGAATGGAGATTAAATATAGTCACTTTAAATGTAGAAGAATGTAAAAGCTTTTGCTTATAGTAATCTTTAGACATTGTGTTTGTTTATATTCTTTTGACATACTTTTATTTTACATTTGCGTATATTGACTACACACATAAATAAAATAAGGAATCATGGTATAATAAGTAGTTGAAGTCAAGTAATTGCCACTAATAGTTTCTGTGATATTGGATCTGTGTGATCATCAGTTTCCTTCTGTAATATGAAAAGTTGAAATTTTGATCTCTTAGCCCCACTAGAACTTACATTTATAATGCTATGGATTTTTTGTGCTTCTTTTTCACAGTTTTCAAAACTATACCACAATTGTCTTTATCTTTAATATTTTTATTATCTCTTTTACTGAAGACTTTCACCCATATGCAGAAGACATAATAGTTTTCTAGTAATCTTTGATGTTTTCCAACAAAGGCATTTTATTTTTGTCCTTAAAAATAAGATGATGGACATTCTGAGAGAACGTACTTGATGAAACTAAAGTCAGAGCATAACTCTACAAAACTGGCTTATTTATCTATGTTTTCCCAGCAAGTTTGTACCACAGGCTTATATTGCAAAGGCCTAGAAGAAAATAAAAAAATAACGAGTGACAAAAGAAACAGAAGGTCCTGCAGTTTTAAACAGAGGAAATATTACCCTTGGGGCTAATGAATTAAAAGTTATAACCTGGGCATTCCTATGTTTAACATGATATATGTAAAAATTGGTCAAGCCAAATAAATTTGTGTTGCCTTCCATTGATAGTTTAAAAGACTATACTACAAAGACATAGAAATCAAAACTGAGTGGTACCAGCATAAAAAAGAAACAAATAGATGAATAGAACAGAATCAAGAGCCCAGAAATAAACTCTTGCAAAAAAGGTCAACCAACATTTGACATGGGAGCCAAGAATATACAATGGGGAAAAGATAGCCTTTTCAAAAACTGGTATTGGGAAGACTGTATGCGCACACGTGACAGAATAAAATTGAACCCCTATCTTAGACAACTCATAAAAATTAACTTAAAATGGATTAAATAACTTAAAAATAGGTTCTGACACCATAAAACTCCTTAAAGAAAACATAGGGGGAAAACTCCTTGACACTGACCTTGTCAAAGATTTTTTGAATATGACACGAAAAGCACAAGCAACAAAAATAAACAAATGGGACTACATCAAACTAAAAAGCTTCTGCACAACAAAAGAAACCATCAACAAAATGAAAAGGCAATCAACAGAATGGAAGAAAATATTTGCAAATCATATACTTAATAAGGGGTAAATATCCAAATTGTATAAATCTACTTCATAGCTAAAAACAAGCAAAACCCCACCAGTAATCTGATTAAAAATGGGCAGAGGAACTGAACAGACATTTTCTGGAGAAAATATCCAAATGGCCAACAGATACATAAAATGATGCTCCATATCTCCAATAATTAGGGAAATAAAAATCAAAACAATAAAGAGATACTAACTCAACCCTGTTAATATGGCTATCATAGAAAAGACAAGAAATAACAATATTGGCAAACCATCGAGACAAGGGAACCCTTTGCATTGTTTGTGGGAATGTAAAATGGCATTCTATATCATACTGTTATAGAAAACAGTATGAAGGTACCTCAAAAAATCAAAAACAGAACTACTGCATGATACAGCAATCCCACTTTTAAATATATATTCAAAGTAAATAACATCAGGACCTTGAAGTGATATCTGCACCCTATGTTTACCACAGAATTATTCATGATAGTAAATAAATATGCAAGTGTCCTAATTTTGTCTATGGATGAATGAGTAAAGAAGATGTGGTGTATATCTCCAATAGAATATTATTCAGCATAAGAAAGAAAGAAATCCTGCTTTTTTCAACAACATGGATAGACATTGAAGACATTATGCTAAGTGAAATGTTAGATAGGGAAGGTTAAACACTGTATGATATCACATATATTTGAAATCCAAAAAAAGCCAAACTCAGAATCAGAGAGTAGAATGGTGGTAGCTAGGGACTGGAGGGTGGAAAAAATTGGAATACATTGGCAAAGGTACAAACTTTCAGGTATAAGAGGAATAACTTCTGGGATCTAATGTATATGATAGTGGTTACAGTTAACAGTACTCTATCATTTACTTTGCAAGTAGCTAAGAGAGTAGATCTCAAAAGTTCTCACCACAAAAAAGAAATGGTAATCATGTGAGATAATGGCAGTGCTCACTAGCCATACTGTGGAAACTATTTTCCAATATCTAAGTGTTTTAAATCAACATGTAAACCTTAAGCTTACACAATGTCATATGTCAATTATATTGCAACTAGAGGCCCGGGGCACGAAATTCGTGCACGGAGGGTGGATGTCCCTCAGCCCAGCCTGTACCCTCTCCAATGTGGGACCCCTCAAGGGATGGCCAACTGCCCGTTTAGGCCCGATCCCACCAGGATCGGGCCTAAACGGGCAGTCGGATATCCCTCTCACAATCCAGGACTGCTGGCTCCCAACTGCTTGCCTTCCTGCCTTCCTGATTGTCCCTAACCGCTTCTGCCTGCCAGCCTGATCACCCCCTAACCACTCTGCTGCCAGCCTGTTTGCCTCCAACTTCCCTCCTCTGCCGGCCTGGTCACCCCTAACTGCCCTCTCCTGCAGGGTTGATCACCTCCAACTGCCTTCCCGTGCAGGCCTGGTCCTTCTCAACTGCCCTCCCTTGCAGGCCGGGTGTCTCCCAACTGCCCTCTCCTGCTGGCCATCTTGTGATGGCCATCTTGTGTCCACATGGGGTCAGGATCTTTGACCACATGGGGGCAGCTATATTGTGTGTTGGAGTGATGATCAATCTGCATATTACTCTTTTATTAGATAGGATAGAGGCCTGGTACAGGGGTGGGGGCCAGCTGGTTTGCCCTGAATTGTGTCCCGGATCAGGTGGGGATTCCCTTGGGGCGTGGGGCGGCCTGAGTGAGGGGCCTGTGATGGTTTGCAGGCCGGCCATGCCCCCTGGCAACCCAAGCAGAGGCCCTGGTATCTGGAATTTATTTTCCTTCTACAATTGAAACTTTGTAGCCTGGAGCAGAGGCAAGCCTGGGGCTCCCTCTGAGGCCGGCAGTCATTTCTGTTGGGGTTATAATTGAAATGTTGTTGCCTTAAGCGGGTGGGCCCAGCCAGGGTGTGTGAAAAGCTTTGCTTCCCCTGTTGCCAGTGGCAACCCTGGCCTGCTCTCTCAAGCTCCATTCTGCTGCCATTTGTTTGAATTTGTTTACCTTCTATAATTGAAACTTTGTAGCTTGAGTGGAGGCTTAGGCCTGGCAAGGGCAGGCAGAAAGCTTGGCTTCCTCTGTTATCTAGGAAACCTTGCTCTCTGTGGCTGCAGCCATCTTGGTTTGGGTTAATTTGCATGCTCGCTCTGATTGGATGGTGGGCGTGGCTTGTGGGCATGGCTTGTGGGTGTGTCGGAGGTATGGTCAATTTGCATATTTGTCTATTATTAGGTAGGATAAGACTGGGAAACATTTAATATGTGCATATTGTTTTCTTTTCTACTAGAAGACAAAGGGAAAAACATAGCTCCAGAATTTATACAATAGTTTTGCCAAGGTTTCGTAGTTGATTATAGATGTTGAGTTTGCTACTTAGCAATTCTAACTAGGAATAATCAATTATTTGGAAAAAAAAAATGTGGATGAAAGATGTACGATTAAAATGAATGCAAAGCCTACTCTTTGCAGTAGAGCCAACAGTCCAATTTATCCTGAGACTCACCCAGTTGGATTGAATTTTCCACTTAAATAAATAGGAAAACATTCAAAAGTAGAAAAATTACTCAAAAGCAAATAAATCTAAAGGTGTTCATAACCTAATTATAACAGATTTACAACTTTTATAACTCTCAATTTATGTATCTGAAATATTTTCTTTTTCAAAAATGTGGTATCACATCCCACTTCTAGTAATATATCCTAAGAAACCCGAAACAACAATCAGAAAAAAATGCATGCAGTCCTGTGTTCATAGAAGCACAATTTACAATAGCTAAGAGCTAGAAACAGCCCAAGTGCCTATCAATAGATGAGTGGATAAAAAAAATCTGTGGTACATTTATACCATGGAATACTATGCAGCAGTAAAAAAGAAGAATCTCTTACCCTGTGAGACAGCATGGAGGGACCTGGAGAGTATCATGCTAAGTGAAATAATAAGTCAGAGAAAGACAAGTATCACATGATATCACTCATATGTGGAATCTAAGAAACAAAATAAACTGATGAACAGAGTGAATCCAGAGACATGAAAGTATGGAACAGAATGTGTAATCTCAGAGGGAAGGTGGAAGAGTGTAGGCGGGTGGGAGGTAATCAACCAAAGACCTTGTATGCATATATGCATAACCCATGGACACAGACAATAGGGTGGTGAAGGCATGGGACAGGATTTGGGGGCGGGCTGGAGGGGGTCAATGGGGAAAAACGGGGACATATGTAATACTTTCAACAATAAAGATTTATTTTTTTTAAATGTGGCATCATAAATTTAAATCTTCCTTGACTTAGCAAGACAAGTGACACTATCTATTACTATTCCTAAAGACATAAGATTATAAACTAGAATAAAACAGGTGTGTAATGTATACCCAAGCACAAAAGATTGCTTTTAACCTAACCACAGGAACTCTGATTTAACTTCATTTTGTTTATCACTTTTGTTTATAACTAGAATGAAGACAAATGTAGAATCAAAGAAACCAAAAGTGATTAGAAAATTTTAAAATTCTTTAAGAGAGAGATATATATACTAGTATTTAATGTTTTATGAATGAAAACATAAATTTTAATAGGCATGTGTGTGAATTTATTGAAAACACACACAGATACACACACTCATTTATGTTTGGAATATAGTGTAGTTGTATTAATTTAGCAAACCTAAAAAAGAAAATTGGAGTTTTAGTTGATTATATGTCAGTAAGCTGTTAAAATGTGGCAACTTAAAAGTTAAAAGGGCTCTAATGTTGAAGAGAGTAGAAAAATAATGATACTTCTGGGTAGAATTAACATGAGGAGGTTTGGGATCAATATTAGAAATAAAGTTCAAGTAGTGGAAATTTTCCAGTGGTGAATGAAGTTACCTGTTACTGTTCCCATTTCTAGAGAAGCAATAGAGAAGTTAGGTGGCTCAAAGAGCATCAATCAATGCTACAGACAGCTTGGTGCACAGTCATGTGGCACATAATGATGCTCTGTTCAACTATAAACCACATACATCATGGTGGTCCCATAAGATTATAATGGAGTTGAAAATTTTCTATTGACTAGTCATGTCATAGCCATTTTAAAGCATTACACAAATACCACTGTGTACAATTGCCTGCAGTATTTAATACAGTAACATACTGTATAGGTTTGTAGCTAGGAGCTATAGGGAAACAGCATTTGTTATTCCCAAATCTGTCTATTTGGTATAAGAATTATTTTAGACTGGTTAATTTTAAGAAACAGCAGACTTGGGAGAAGTGAAAGGAATCTTTTGTGAGACATTTACATTCCTAAGGGAACTCTCCATTTGTAAGTGTCTCCCTTCCTACTAGATGAGGTGGATGACCTTATGTCTAGAAACTCTTATTAATGTAGGAAACAATAACTAAAATCTGCATTACATCCTTACCTTTGTTTACTGTGATTTTCCATAACCAACACCCCAGACTCCCAACATTTATTTTGTCTTCAGCTGAAAATTGTAATTAAGATGGTGGCCTTAGCCATTTTGATGAGTTACTCAATTTTCCTGGGTCTTTTTCAGTATACAGGAAGTATATATGTTATTAAACTTTTGCTTGTTTTTATTTTTTTTTTAATTAATGGGATGTCTCAGCCAAGAACTCAGAAGAGTAGAGAGAAAAGTATTTTCCCTCCCCTATAGAACAATAGGCTATACATTAGCCTAAGTGTGTAGTAAACTATACCATCTAGGGTTGTGTAAGTGCACTCTATGGTCTCACAAGGACAAAATTGCCCAAGGACTCATTTCTCAGAATATATTTCTGTCATTAAGTGGCACATAACTATATTGAGTAGTGGTTAGGATAAATGACTTTAAGGTGAGTTTCTATTCTAAGATTCTATATGGTATTTTCTACTAATTTATTACTAAGATCCAAATTTTTTTCTGTTTTGGAATTTTTAAGTACAAATATGAATCTCTGTAATAATTTTTAAAATAAAAGTATATAATAATTTACCCAATATATTTAATTCAATATCTATACATTCAATATCTATAAGTATCAGAAGCTATGTCCAATGCTAAATATGCATAGATGAATGAGGCAAGCTCTATCCTACTGGAGTTTGTAATATAATGGAAAACACAGCCACATAATGTGATCATTATACTTGCTCCATAATATGGTAAGTGCAGTGGCATCATATAAAAACAAAAGAGGGTAGGATGCAATGAAAGACGTGCTTAGAGAGAAATTTAAAACAATGAATAAATATTTTAGAAGAAGAAATTTTTAAAACCAATCAGCTAAGCTTCCATCTTAGGCAACTACATAAAGAACAAATCAAATCCAAAGTAAACAGAAGAAAAGAATTAATAAAAGTTAGAACAGAAATAAATGAAATTAAAAATAAGAAATATACAGAGAAAATCTATTAAACCAAAAGATAAAAACATTAATAAACTTTTACTGGGCTAACCAAAAATAAAAAAAAGAATACACAAATTACTAATATGTATTAGAATCAAAAGAGTGAACATAACTATGGAAAGGAACACTATAAACAGCTCTATACCCACAAATTTGTAAATCTAGGTGAAATAAACTAATTCTTGAAAGATACAATATACCAAAACTCACACAAGAAAAATAAATGGTAATAATAAGTATCTATCTATTAAAATTAAATCAATAATTCATAAACTTAAAAAAAGAATGTATTAGATGCAGATTGATTCATTGGTGAATCATATCAAATATTTCAGAATAAAATTACACCAATTCTATACAACCTTCTTCAGAAGACACAAACAGAGAGAATGTTTCCTAACTTATTCTATGAGCCCATCATTACCCTAATACCATAGCCAGATAAAGACATTACAAGAAAAGAACACTATGGGTCAATATCTCTCAGGAATATAGATGCAAAAATCCTCAACAATATAGCAAATCAAATCCACCAATGCATAAAAATAATACATCATGACCAATTCAAATTTATACCAGTTATGCAAGGCAGGTACAATATTTAAAAATTCATTAATGCATTCATTATATCAAGAGGCTCAAGAGGAACCATTACACGATTATATAAATAGAAGGAGAAAATGAAAAATCTAAGATCCATTCATTATAAAAACTCTCAGTAAACTAGGAACTTTCTCAACTTGATTAAGAATATCTACAAAATACCTAGTTAACATCATGCTTAATAGTGAGAAGCTTGAAGCAACTAACATCAGGTACAAGACAAGGATGCTCCCCTCTCATTGCTGCTTTTTGACATCAAGCTTGATAACCCAGCTAATGCAATAAGACAAGAATAAAAAATAAAAGATACACTGATCGGGAAGGAAGAAATAAACTTGTGTTTGTTCTCATGTGACATCATTGTAAATGTAGAAAATCCAAAAACTGTTCTAAAAAATTCTATTGAAAAAAAGAAGGGTAGACAGTATTAAATTTATTATTGATAATAAATTTTATATTTATTCTTGAAAATAATCATTAAAAATTTCCAAGCATAATTTCAAAGTCAAAATAAAAATTTAATTATATTTACAAAATTCAGGGCTATCTCATCTGGATATTGAGATTTATTTGGAGAAAAATATATATATTTTTTTACAGAAATTGTAAGTACAATATTCTATTTTCCTTTTAGAGATGACTTTGTGTGTATATGTCTTTGTGTGTGCATATGTGTGTTTTATAGTCAATTTGTGTTTGATATTCAATAAAAATGTTTATTATGTATATAATTAGATATTTGTGAAGAACATTCTGAATCTCATAAAATTCTGATATTCAGCATATTTATTATATCTTCAAAATTTAAAACAATGTACTTAAAGTAACCAAGATTAATTCACAGTAGCTATTTTATGTCCATAATGTTTCTCACACCATAAACATGAGCATCTCTCTTGATTTGTCTCACTCTCATATCCTGCATCCAATTAATTACACACTAATTCTAAGTATAACTCCAAAGTATAACTCAAATTCATTTCTTTTCCTATTTTCCACTGATTTTTCCAAAGGCAAATACCATTTGCCACTCTAATATTACTAATATGTAATTGGCTTTTGGTTTTTACTCTTCCAATCCACTTCTTACACAGCGTAAAGAATCATTTTCAACAAAAACAACAATACCTCATTATGTTACTTCACTTCTTAAAAAACTTCAGGGGCTCCTCATTTCTTTTAGGAAAATGTCTAAAATCCTATCGAATAGCCAAATCTTGGAGTCACATTATTCTCAGTAAGCAAAGAAAGGATCTTATTTCAAAGATAAACACCATTTCTCCCTAAAGCACCTTGAGTAGTTTATTCAATACTGGAAATATTGATACAGCTACTTGGTTTCACTAATTTTGACCTGACAGCAATCATTTATTCTCTTTATGCCCTCTTCCAACTCTACCTACCACCTTCCCACTCCGGAAATCACCAGGCTGTTGTCCATATCCCTAAGTTCTCTCTCGTTTTTTCTTCATCTCTCCATCACACCCCCAACACCAGCCCCACCAGAGCTGCCTGCCTGCTCTCTATCTATGAGTCTGTCCCTATTTTGCTTGGTAGTTCTGTTTGTTCATTAAATTCCACATATGAGTGAAATCATATGGTACTTGTCTTTCTCTTTCTAGCTCATTTCACTTAGCATGATGTTCTTGAGGTCCATCCATGCTGTCACAAAGGGTAAAATTATCTTCCTTTTTATGGCAGAATAGTATTACATTGTGTAGATGTACCGATGATTTTTAAGTCATGATATTCTCATCTTGATCCCTTGCTTTCAGTCTTTTAAAATGTTTAAATTTCCCTCCCTATTAGTAATAGAAATATTGTATTTAGGTCATATGCTTTTTTTTTTCCTGCATAAAACTTAACATCATTCTCTTTCCTACCACTGAATCTACTGATATTAATGATAAAGAATGTGTTATTTTGTTTAACATATTATAGTTTTCTAAGCTTAATATCCTTTTATGATAACACAGTGTGTAGAGGTGTGTATGAGAAGGCAAGTAAACTCATTGTAAAGGAAAATTTATGAATGTGTAGTTAGGAAGAATACAGCAATGTCTTGAGTAAATTATTGTACCTAAGAATTAGTCATTAATGACAAATTGATAGAAAAATGTATCAGAAAATGCAAGAATAGATGCCTCTGCCATGATGAAAATAGACTAATTTTTAGAATTTAACCAATCTAATGATAAAGATAAATAATAGCCCATGTAATTTCAACTTGAATTTATAATACTTTTGATATTTCTACAACATAAAAACTGCAGTGATCAAACCATGTTTTCTCCTAAGGATCACTTTTAGCAGGTGATTAACCTCCCAAATGATAACATACTTCCAAAGTTTGTCTTACAAGGTCACACATGGGAAGCAACAAGTAGAGAATAATGGCTGATATTATTTACTGGCCACTACTCCTGTTATTTGTCACATAATTGTCTCTCATTTTGTCATTTGTGTAACTGGTGATCATTAGTATACAGGTTTACAGTACTACATGTACAATAAAAGGGGAAAGAACAAATGAGTAAAACTAATTTACTTATAAAATAGAAACTTAAGGGAATGTATTTAGGAAGAATGACATCTCCTTGAACTCATCCTATATAATAAAAGGCTAATATGCAAATTGACTGAACAGCGGAACGACAGTTCGCTATGATGTGCACTGACCAGCAAGGGGCAGACGCCCATGGGTAGCGGGCCTAAGCCCGCAGCTGAACATCCCCCAAGGGCTCCCAGACTGCGAGAGAGCCCAGGCCGGGGCTGAGGGATTCCTCACCCAGTGCATGAGTTTCATGCACCAGGCCTCTAGTCTATTCATAAGTTCCATTTTTAAAGGTTGTTATAAAGCCACCAAGTGTTACAGTAAAATTCCTAGTGAATGTTCCATCAGTTGTTCTTTCTTCAATCTTATACTTAAGAACTTTGGAATAAGTGTAATAATCACAATAATAATATGTTGCTATATGTTTCACCACAGTTTTCCTTAAGAGCTGATAATATATAGTGAATGTATTCTTTTAAAAAATTTCCTTTGTGGAACATTACATAGTTATAAAGGTTTATTATAATTTTATGATTCCTGAGAACAATGGGAAACCTGAACTTATTTACTCATTTCTCTGGCCACATTATAATAATTAACTTTAAAGTTTCTAAGACTAAATGATAGCTGTCTTGTCAACATTGATAAATACATCTTTGATAATATTTTTTTCCAAAATTTTCATAAATCAACCAATTTTGTGTGAATGACACTTTTCCCTTCTACATGCTTTTACCTCAACTTAAAAAGAGGTGTATCTGGCAAGATAACTGAATCCATTTTTTTTCTATGAATCACAGTGACTACCAGCCAGATTCAACAAAGATCATTACAAGAGAAACCATTTTAATAGTATTTTAGAGAAACCACCTGGTCATATTAGAGTGTATGTAAATATGTGCTGACTCTCACAATTTACTTAATTGAAGTCTTAAGAGCTCTAAGCTCCTTGAAAAAGAGTTACATAAACATAAAATAATTATCACCAATACTGGGGAAATACATATGAATCAATTCAGGACTACATTAAATAGACTGACAAGAGATCAATGGGATGATATTTTGGCATGTTTTTAAAAATTATTTTCTTTTTTTTCTGACCATGTCATAATTTATTAATTCAACGGAGCTAGTATAGTTTTATTGAACATTTTCATTCAGGATTTTACATCTCTATTTAAGTACAACAAACAAACGAGGACTTTGAACTTGCAACATTTTCCAACTTTTTGCAATATAGCTATTGAGTCTGAATCTTGAAAGAAGTATGTATAATTTGCTGCTATTTCTCTTGTTTTTATGTCCTGGAAGGGTGGGTAAGATACGATCAAAGAGCATGATACTTTCTCCAGGATTCCATTATTCAACTTATTTAACTATGAGACTGTAAGTGACTCCCTTTGAGCCTAGGTGGACATATCATTAAAATTGTAATAGAAACATACCCTTTGTTTTTCATAAGTAGTAAAAAATCACATATGATAATACATACTGAAAATCATTTTATAAAGAAATGAAAGCTGCTATTAAACATTCCTGCACAGGTTTTTGTGTGAACATAAATTTTCATTTGTCTGACAAATGCCCAAGAATGTAAATGCTGGATTGTATGACAGTTACTTGTGTAATTTTTTAAGAAATCGCCAAACTGTTTTCACGAACATGACCCCAGTAATGTATGAGTGATTAACTTTTGTGCATCCTCGCCAGCTTTTGGTGGTGCAGCTATTTTTTTTTTTATTTTTGCTACTAGAGGCCTGGTGCTCAAAATTTGTGCACTGGGGAGGGGGGTGTCCCTCAGCCCAACCTGCACCCTCTCCAATCTGGGACCCCTCGGGGGATGTCTGACTGCCTGTTTAGGCCCGATCCCTGTGGAATCCGGCCTAAACAGCCAGTCAGACATCCCTTTCACAATCCAGGACTGCTGGCTCCCCATTGCTCGCCTGCCTGCCTGATTGCCCCTAACCGCTTCTGCCTGCCAGCCTGATCACCCCCTAACCATTCCCCTGCCAGCCTGATTGACGCCTAACTGCTCCCCTGCTAGCCCGATCATCCCCAACTGCCCTCCCCTGACAACCCGGTCACCCCCAAATGCTCTCCCCTGCATATTCCCTCTTTATTAGGTAGGGTTTTTTTCTTTAACATATTGGACTGCCCTAACTGGTTTGGCTCAGTGGATGGAGCATTGGTCCCAGGTTTGATTCTGGTCATGGGCATGTACCTTGGTTGGGGGCACATACCCAGTAGAGAGTGTACAAGAGGCGGCTGATTGATGTTTCTCTCTCATAGATGTTTCTAGCTCTCTATCCCTTTCCCTTCCTCTCTGTAAAAAATCAATATTTTTTTTTTAAAGAAACATTTAAGATTCCTCCATCTCTGCCTGGCTGGTGTGACTCAGTTGTTGAGACCCCAGGCTGGGAGGGGATCATGCCATGGGGGTGCGCGAACCTGCCAGGCTGAGACTCCAAGCTGCCGCTGCTGGGAGGGGATCATGCCTTGGGGAGTGAATTTGTTTTTGTTTTTTATAAAGGGTCAGGAGGGCCTCTGGGCAGCATTCCACCAGGCCGCTTACTCTGCAGGCTTTCCATAGCATCCCTCCCTGAGACTGGGGGACTCCGGCACGGCTGAGAGGACTGGGTGCCACCATCTTGTGGCTATGGGCCCCGCCTTTTTTGTCGTGGAGTGATGGTTAATTTGCATATTACTCTTTTATTAGGATTCCTGTGGGTATATTGTGGTCTTAATGTCCATTTCTTAATCTATAATAATAAAAGCATAATATGCTAATTAGACTGGATGACCTTCCAGATGAAGCCAGGGCTGCCAGGGAAGCCCGGGTCCTGGGTGCCAGAGGGAAGCCGGTGCCGGCAGCTGGGAGAAGGAAGGCTTACTCCTGCACAGATTTCATGCATCGGGCCTCTAGTCATTAATAATTTTGAACATCTTTCCATGTACTTATTTGGCATCTGTTTATTCTCTTTGGTGAAGCATCTGCTAATATCTTTGGTACATTTTTAGACTGAAATTGTTTCTTACTACTGTGTTTTGAGGTTTTTATTTTATTTTTATTTATTTATTTATTTAAATTTTAATTTTATTGTTTAAAGTATTACAAATAGTAGTACATATGTCTCACTTTTTCCTCATTGACCTCCCAGACTCCCCTACCCCCTGTCACATGCCCTCATCCCACACCTCCAGTGTCTTGTGTGCATTGGTTGTGCTTATATGCATGCATAAAAGTCCTTCGGTTGATCTCTTACTCTCCATCCCCAGCACTCCCCAGCCTTCCCGTTGTAATTTGACAGTCTGTTCGATGCTTCACTGTCTCTGTATTTATCTTTTTATTCATCAGGATATAATGTTCTTTATTTTCAATAAATGAGTGAGATCAAGTAGTATTTTTCTTTCATTGCCTGGCTTATTTCACTTAGCATAATGCTCTCCAGTTCCATCCATGCTGCTGCAAATGGTAAGAATTCCTTCTTTTTTAATCCACTCATCTGCTGATGGGCATTTAGGCTGTTTCCAAATCTTAGCTATTGTAAATTGTGCTGCTATGAACATAGGGGTGCATATATCCTTTCTGATTGGTGTTTCTAGTTTCTTGGGTATATCCCTAGAAGTGGGATTAATGGGTCAAATGGGAGTTCCATTTTTAGTTTTTTTAGGAAACTCCATACTGTTCTCCACAGTGGCTGCACCAGTCTGCATTCCCACCAGCAGTGCACGAGGTTTCCTTTTTTCTCCGCATCCTCACCAACACTTGTTGTTTGTTAATTTGTTGATGATAGCCATTCTGACAGGTGTGAGATGGTACCCAGTTGTCATTTTGGTTTGCATCTCTCGGATAATTAGTGACTTTGAGCATGTTTTCATATGTCCCTTGCCCTTCCTTCTGTCTTCTTTTGAAAAGTATTTATTAAGGTCCATTGCCCATTTTTTTATTGGATCATTTATCTTCCTTTTGTTATGTTGTATGAGTTCCATGTAAATGTTGGAGATTAAACCTTTATCAGTGATAACACTGGCAAATATGTTCTCCCATATAGTGGGCTTTCTTATTATTTTGTTGATGGTTTCTTTTGCTGTGCAAAAGCTTTTTATTTTGATGTAGTCTTATTTGTTTATTTTCTCTTTAGCTTCCATTGCCCTAGGAGCTGTATCGGTAAAGAAATTGCACAAGGATTGGACAGTTGCTCATTGGAAAAAAGTAATGTGGTCTGATGAATCATGTTTCCAGTTGCACCATTCAGATGGCAGAGTGAAAATTTTACAGAAACAGCATAAAAGCATGCATCCTACATACATGAGTACAATCCTTCAAGCTGGTTAGGGCAGTGTTATGGTTTGGGGCATATTTTCCAGGCATGATTTGGGCCCTTTAATTCATGTGGAACAACATCTGAATAGCACAACATACCTAAGCATCATTGCAGATCAAGTTCTTCCTATCATGTTGATGGCATATCCCAATAGATATGGCTTCTTCCAATAAGACAATGTGCTATGACACGGTGCTCATATTGTGCAGGAGTGGTTTCAAGAACATGAAGGAGACTTTACCTTGCTTAGCTGGCCCCCACAATCACCAGATCTCATTCCAAGAGAGCATTTGTGGGACAAGTTAAAAGAGCCATCAGGCAGCTGGTTCCACAACCATCAAATCTCACAGAACTGGACAGTGCTATTCATCAGGCATGGTGTCAGATTCCTTGAATCACCTTTCAACATCTCGTAGCGTCAATGCCAAGAAGAATCGCCACAATATTTAAGGCAAAAGGTGGCCCAACGAAGTACTGATGGGGTGACCATAATAATCTGGCCACTCAGTGTATGTCTGTTCTTGTGCCAGTATCAGGCTGTTTTGAGAACAGTGGCTTTGTAATACAGCTTGAAATCTGGTATTGAGATTCCCACCTACTTTGTTCTTCTTTCTTAGGATTGCTGCAGCAATTTGGGGTCTTTTTTTTTATTCCAGATAAATTTTTGGAGAGTTCATTCTAGGTCTGGGAAATATGCTGTTGGTATTTTAATGGGGAGTGCATTGTATCTATAGATTGCTTTGGGTAGAATGGACATTTTGATGATGTTGATTCTACCAATTCATGAACATGGTATGTTCTTCCATCTGTCTTCCTCTATCTCTTTTTTCAGTGTCCTATATTTTTCACGTATAGTTCTTTTACCTCCTTAGTTAAGTTTATTCCTAGGTATCTTAATTTTTTTGGTGCTATAGTAAATGGGATTGTTTTTTAGTCTCTCTTTCTGTAAGTTCACTAATAGTGTATAGAAATGCCATAGATTTCTTGGCATTAATTTTGTATCCTGCTACATGCCAAATTCATTTATTAAGTCTAATAATTTTTTGATGGAGTCTTTAGGGTTTTTTTATGTACAATATAATGTCATCTGAGAATAAGGACAGTCTTACTTCTTCTTTTCCAATTTGGATGCCTTTTATTTCTTCTTCTTGTGTAATCGCAATGGCTAATACTTCCAGTACTATGTCGAACAGGAGTGGTGAGAGTGGGTGTCCCTGTCTTGTTCCTGTTCTTAGGGGAAATGGTTTTAGTTTTTGCCCATTGAGTATGATGTTTACTGTGGGTTTGTCATACATGGTTTTTGTTATGTTGAGGTATGATCCTTCTATTCCCACCTAGTTGAGAGTTTTTATCAAGAAAGGGTGTTAGATTTTGTCAAATGCTTTTTTCTGCATCAATTGATATGACTATGTGATTTTTTATCTTTCAATTTGTTTATGCGATGTATCATGTTTATTGATTTGTGGAGATTGTACCATCCTTGCATCCCTGGGATAAATCCTACTTGGTCATGGTGTATGATCTTTCGGATGTACTGCTGGATGCGATTTGCTAGGATTTTGTTGAGGATTTTGACATCTACGTTCATGAGGGATATTGGCCTGTAATTCTCTTTCATTGTGTTGTCTTCATCTGGTTTTGGTATTAGGGTGATGCTGGCTTTATAGAATGAGCTTGGAAGTGTTCTTTCCTCTTGAATTTTTTGGAATAGTCTGAGGAGGATAAGTTTTGAATGTTTGGTAAAACTCCCCTGTGAAGCCATTTGGCCCCGGGCTTTTGTTTGCTGGAAGCTTTTTGATGACTGCTTCAATTTCTTCCATAGTTATTGGCCTATTGAGATGTTTAGGTTCTTCCTGATAGAGTTATGGAAGGTCGTATTTTTTCTAAGAATATGTCCATTTCCTCCAGGTTGTCCAGTTTGTTGGAATGGAGTTGTTCATAGTATTTTTTTAACAATCCTTTGTATGTCTGTGGGGACTGTTGTTATTTCACCTCTTTCATTTCTGATTTTGCTTATTTGGGTCTTTTCTCTTTGTTTCTTGGTGAGCCTGGGTAGAGGTTCATTAATCTTGTTTATCCTTTCAAAGAACCAGCTCTTGGTTTTGTTGATCTTTTGTTTTTTTTTTTTTGATCTCTATGTTGTTTATCTCTGCTCTCATCTTTATTATTTCCTTCCTTCTGCTTATACTGGGCTTTTCTTGTTGTTCTACTTATAACTCGTTGAGTTGTAGGGTTAGGTAATTTATTACCATTGTTTCTTGTTTTCTGCAGTAGGCTTGTAGGGCTATGAACTTCCCTCTCAAGACTGCTTTCACTGTGTCCCATAGATTTTGGATTGTTGTGTTTTCATTGTCGTTTGCTGCCATGATGTTTTTTTATTTCTTCTTTGATCTCTCTGGTAACCCAGTCATTGTTTAATAGCATGCTATTTAGTCTCCATGTGTTTGATTTTTTTGGATTGTTTTTATTGTAGTTGATTTCCAGTTTTATGCCATTGTGATTGGCGAAGATGCTTGATATGATTTCTAACTTCTTGAATTTGAAGAGACTTTGCCTGTGACCCAATATATAGTCTATCTTTGAAAACGACCCAAGTGCACTTGAGAAGATTGTATATTCTGTGGCTTTGGGGTGAAATGTTCTGAAGATGTCAATTAATTCCATCTGTTCTAGTGAGTCATTTAGGATTGATGTTTCTTTGCTGATTTTTTGTTTAGAGGATTTGTCCAATGGTGATAGTGGGGTATCAAAGTCCCCTACTATAATTATATTGCTGTCAATCTCTCCCTTGATATCTTCCAGAAGTTTTTTTATGTATTTGGGTGCCCATGGTTTGGGTTTGTATATGTTTACCAGAGTTCTTTCTACTTGTTGGATTGCTCTCTTTAGTATTATGAAGTGGCCTTCTTGATTTTTTATGTCCTTCACTTTGAGATCTAATTTGTCAGATATAAGTATTGCTACCCCAGCTTTTTTTTCATTTCCATTCACCTGATAAACCTTTTTACATCCCTTCACCATCAGTCTGTGTGCATCGTTTTTTCTGCAGTGGGTTTCCTGTAGACAGCAGATATATGGGTTATGTTTTCTTATCTACTCAGTTACCCTATGTCTTTTGATTGGGGCTTTTAATCCATTTACATTTAAAGTTATTATTGATAGGTACTTGTTTGTTGCCATTTTTATTCTTTACCCCTGGTTTCCTTCTTTGCTTCCTATTTATTCTTTTTAGAGCAGACCCTTTAGCATTTCTTGAATTGCTGGTTTGGTGGTAATAAACTCCCTCAGTCCTTTTTTATCTGTGAAGCTACTGAATTAACCCTCAATTTTGATTGACAGCCTTGCTGGTTACAGTATTCTTAGATTAAGACCCTTCCTTTGCATGATTTTGTATATTTCATTCCATTCCCTTCTGGACTGATGTGTTTCTGTTGAGAAATCATTCGCTAGTCTGATGGGGAATCCTTTGTAGGTAACTTTCTGTCTCTCTCTGGCTGCTTTTAAGATTCTTACTTTGTTGTTGGTGTTTGCCAATTTAATTATAATGTGCCTTGGCATCGGTCTTTTGGGGTTCATTTTGTCTGGGACTCTGTGAGCTTCTTGGATTTGTGTGAGTTTTTTCTTCCCTATATCAGGGAAGTTTTCTGTCATTATTTCTTCAAACAGGTTTTCTATTCCTTGCTCAGTTTCCTCTCCTTCTGGCACCCCTATTATGCGGATGTTGTTTTGTTTCCTGTTGTCCCAAAGTTCCCTTAGGCTCTCCTCCTGTTTTTTAATTTTTTTTCTAGATGCTGCTCTGCTTGTGCATGTTTTCCTACCTTGTATTCTAGCTCATTGATGCGGTCCACTGCTTCTTCTAGTCTACTGTTGATGCTTTCTACTGAGTTCTTTATAGCAGTGATGTCATTTTTCATTTCTTCTTGTTTCTTCTTCATTTCTTCTTGGTTCTTACACATGTTGTTGAATTTTTCTTCCATTCTTTTCAGCCACCTTATGACCATTTCTCTGAATTCTTTCCCTGACAGGTTGCTTGCTTCCATTTTGTTTACTTCCTTTTCTGGTAATGTCTTCTTTTCTTTCATATTCGGGCTGTTTCTTTTTCTCCCCATGATCTCTCTTCTCTGGGTGTTTGGTTATGTAGTTCTCTCTCTCCTGCATTGGTTTAAAGGCACAAAATACAACACAACTAGGCACAATTCACAAGGAACTGAACACAAATGTATTCACAATACTAATATCCCCAAATAAAGGTGACCACCAGAGAAAAGAGAATTAGGTAAACACCAGAGAAAAGAGAAAAAAAAAAGAAAATAAAAGAAGTGCAAAAATGAAATTGAGAAAAGGAAAAAAAAGTTAGGGAGAAAATAAAGAGAATAAAAATGAAAGGGGAAAAAACTATTTATATGGGGAGAAAACTCCAGTAGAACAGCCACTAATCCCATCAAATGCAAGCAACAAATACCTAGAGATGAATGCAAACTACAAACAACTAATATCAAGTGAGGTGAGGGAAAACAGAAGCAAAAAACAAACAGAAATAAAACAAAAAGAAAAAGTGAAACAATCTCACAAACAAGCATAGAAAAAACCAATATAATCAACAATCAAGCAAACAACAACAAAAGGACAGAGAGAGAGAAAATTTGGATAGTGAAGAAAGAGAAGAGAGAAGTGTGTATGGACTTAGAGCAGGGGATTGGGAATTAGATATATAAGTAGGATGAATTTTTAAAGGGATGGGTTAAAAAGAAGGAATAGGGAAAATCTAAAACAGGAATAGGGTAAGAGAAACAGGACAACAAAAGGGGAAAAGTGAGGAAGAGAGTGTTGGCATAAAGGTAGAGTTGAGATAGAGTAAAATGATGCTAAAAGAAAGATGAAAATAGAATGTAGAACACTAATCCCAAAATAAAATAAAGAGAAAATAAAATGACATTTAAAAAAAAAAGGTAAAATAGTAGTAGTAATAATACAGATTAAAAATAAAAATGTAATAATTAAAAAGGTAAAATCAAGTGAGGAAAAAAAAATTAGTTTCTTAAGTAAAAGATGAAAAACAAAATAAATACAAATGTATAGTAGTGAAGGTCATTCACTTCCTCTACTGTTCTGTGTGGCACTCCTGTTTCCTAGTAAGGACAGTATTGAAGTTCCCTGTGTTCCACTGCTCCTGTGTTGTAAGCCAGTCCTGATTTTCCAGCAGGCAGTACTTCTTTGTTTCTTATACTCCTTTATTTGTGTTTACACAAGAGTCATTTTGTGTTTCAACCCCTGAGTAGCAGTGTTTTTGGATTGACCTCGGGTCTATAAGTCCTCTCTAGCTAGTGCTTAGATTTTGTTTTCCCTGTCACATTTAATACTGGTTTGGGGGAATGGGCTGCCCCAGAGCTGGTTCTCTGATCACTATTCCCCGCTCTGATCCCCAGGTTCCACAAAAACAACTTTCCCCTGCAGTCTCTTAGAGTGTCCCCAATTGGGTGATCTTATGTTCTGGGCCTAGTAATAAAAAGCAAGGACTTAAAGAGAAAAAAAAGAGCCAGAGTAAGTGCGCGGGTTTTACCCTCTGGTGCTGCGTGCAAGTCTGTGCAGTCTTTTTTCCCCCTGGCTCTAAGCTGCCGGCACACTGTTAACATTTTCAGGCTGCCCTTTTGCGCCCAGTTCAGCTATGGGTTGCTTTTTAGAGTTCCCTTATGTTAGCAGCCCTGCAGATCCCCTTCCACATTTGTGGGTCACCCTAGCCCCAACCGCCATGGATTTTTTTTGGGTGCAGACTTCCGAGGATCCTCTAGCTCCCATTGTGCACATTTCTCTCTCCTGCCTGGATCACAGACCTCACCTTTTCCTAGGCGAAATCTGACCTTTCTGTGAGAAGGTGCAGAGCTCCTCTGAGTTTGCATATTCATGCTTGGGGTCTGGTGTTCCTGGGTTCACAGCTGTTCCCTGGGTGGCGTTGTTGTGGATTCCCTGGATTTTTAGGCTTCTGATAACACCCTCTATCCTCTTCAAGATGGCGCGGTCTCCATGTCAGAGCTAGTTGCTCCTGGTGGTATTTCAGCAGTAGTAGAGGCTGCCTGGTCAGGGGAACCTCGTCAGGCAATCTCCAACAGTCCCTTGGAGTATAGCTGTCCCTCAACTCACATATAAACACTCCCCGTGTGACCACACACTCTCCTTTCATTCTCTCACTCACTCACTATCTTGCTGTCTGAACCTGTTGGCAGCCATCTTCCCAAATCCCTGAGTTTTAAGGTTTTTAAAGTTTGTGTTAGATATTTGATCTCTGCCCGATATGTTGTCTATAAATATTTCCTTTTAATATGTAATTTATAATCATCTCAATGGGTTCATTCACAGAGCTAAAGGGTTTCATTTTGATGAACCTTAATTTATCATTTTTTTCTTTTACAGATCACGTTTCATGTTAAGTCTAAGTACCAAAGAGTCTTTGCTTTGTCCTAAATACCAAAGAGTTTTTTCTTACTTTTCCCCAGGTATTTTATAATTTAATGTTTACGGTACAATTTTGTATTAGTTTTTTTAATAAGATGTGAGACTTAGGTCAAAGCATTTTTTCTTTTCTTTTTTTTTTCTTTTTTTGTCCATGAATGTCTAATTATTCTACAACTATTTTTTGAAAAGGCTAGTTCTCCTCAATTTATTTGCTTTTATTCTATTGTAAAATATTAATTGGGCACATTTGTGTTGGTCTATTTTTAGGTTCTACATTCTGCTCCATTGATTTACTAGTATATCTGCCTCTCTGTTAGTAGAGCATTCTTCTGAATACTGCAGCTATATTGTATCCTTTAACATCAGGAATAGTACTGCTCCTCTATTATTCTTCTCTTTAAAAATTATTTTTGTTATTCTAGGACATTTTCCTTTACATATAAATTTTAGAATAAGCTTATATATGTCTATAAAAGTATTTATAACACTGTTTAATTTTTGTACTTCCATGGTATTATTTTTTATATTTTTATGAATGTTTAAATGCAACCTATTGTTATTGATGTAGAAACCTTACTTCCATTTAGATCTCTTTACCATCTTGATATTTAAATATTATTGTAACAAGTGTTTATTTCTTCTACATACATACATTGAGCACCATTTCAGAACATGCTTCAGCAATAAAATATGATTAAAGGAAATCATAAATTAAAAGATTGCTTATTATATTTTTTTCTCTATTTTTACTCATTTTGATGTGTTTCTTTTTTGAAAGTCCTACTCTTCCTTGGTTATCATTTTCTTTCTCTTTGGAGAGTTTTTTATAGATATGTTTAAAAGACAAATCAGCTTACAATGAATTGTCTAAGTTTTCCTTCATCTAAGTGTGTCTTTATTTTTCCTTGATTCTTGAAGATTTTCTCAAGATATATAATTCTAGCTTGACAGCTATTTATTTTTTAATCAGTTGAAAATATTGTTGTACTTCTTCTGGCCTCAATGGTTTCAGATAATAAATCTACTATCATTTGCACTTGGTGTTCCTCCAAAGCTAATATACCATTCTTTCTGAATATTTATAAGATTTTTTTGTCCTCTCTCTTCAGGTGTTTAATTATGATATGTTTTGGTGATCATTTTTTAGATCTTATCCAATTTAGCACTCTTAAGCTGACTAAATATGTAGTAAGTATCTCTTTTACCAAATTTAGGAAGTTTCCATCCATTTTTAAAAAATATATATTTTTAATTGATTTTAGAGAGAGAAAGGGAAAGGGACAGAGAGATAGAAACACCAATGAGAGAGAAGCATCATCAATCAGCTGTCTCCTGCATGCCCTCTACCAGGGATCAAGCTTACAACCTGGGCATGTGCCCTGACTGGGAATTAAACAGTGACCACCTGGTTCATGGGCTGACACTCACCACTGAACACACTGGCCAGGTTCCATCCATTTTTTTTGTTTTAACACTTTTTTCATCCTTACTCTTTTACTCCTTCCCTTCTGGCACTCTAATGATATAAATATTACATATTTTGTTATTGTCCCAAAGATTCCTGAGATTATATTGCTTTAAAATCTACTCTCTTTGTTGTTTAAATTGAATAAATTTTACTGAACGGTCTTTAAATAGCTGATAATATCTTTTCTATCTATGTCTACTCTACTACCAAATCTATCCAATGAGATTTTATTTTATTTATTGTATTTTTCAGTGCTATACTTTTCTTTTAGTCATTTTATAAACTTCTATATTTTGATAAGATTTTTATAATTTGATAATTATGTCATTTGGTTTAACCATTTATGGAAATACTAGAGGCCCAATGCATGAAATTCATGCAAGAGGCTTGGCCCTTGCAACTGTGGTGGCTGCCTTGGCCACTGCAGCCCTGGCTTCATCCCGAAGGTTGTCCGGAAGGACGTCCAGAAGGTTGTCTGGCTGTCTGGTCTAATTAGCATATTACGCTTTTATTATTGTAGATTGTTAATGCTATTTATATCATGGTCAGATAATGCCAACAAACTGCATCACCTCAGTATTGGCATTCATTGATTCTCTTTTCTCAGTCAAATTGTGATTTCCCAGGTTCTTGATATGATGAGTAATTTTTATTTCACAATGGACTTTTGGGCTATTATATTAAACTAGGGGTCCTGTTCACGAAATTTGTGCACTGGGCGGGGGGGAGTGCCTCAGCCCAACCTGCCCCCTCTCACATACTGGGAGCCCTCAGGGGATGTCCTACTGAGACGACTGGGCTGATCAGGGGAAGGCACCAGCCCCATCACCCGCTGCTGCAGCCACTGCCAGTCACCGCAGCCACCAAGGTGTTTTCATCAACAGGGACTCCAGTCCCTTCACCATGAAAAAATGACAACTTTCTTTAGGCATTTTCAAGATGTGTCTTTCATAGGATATGACATTTCTTTTTTTTTTTTTATCCTCACCTGAGGATATGTTTTCATTGATTTTTAGAGAATGTGGAAGAGAAAGGGAAAGACAGAGAGAAACATCAAAGGGAGAGGAACACTTTGATTGGTTGCCTTCTGCATGAGCCCTGACCTGGGCCCCAGCCAGGGAGGAGCCTGCAACCTAGGTATATGCCCTTGATCAGAATCAAACCCGGACCCTGCAGTGGGCAAGCCTAGGCATTATCCACTGAGCCAAACCGCCTAGGGCAGAATATGACATTTCTTAGCCCTCCAACAGTGGACCTTTGTATTTTTCTCCAGGAGTGAGGTGGAAAAACCCTAGATCACCTTTTTGGATTCTTATACCCAAGTTACTAAGAATATTACCAGTGGCATACAGGGAATTTAGCCAATTAGCAGTCAGAAAAGGTGTTTCCTCTGTAGTTCACACTGATTGCCTCCGATCGCTGGCTCCAACCCTGCCCAGGCCCCAAGCTTCTGGCCGGGGCTTGGGGCCTGGGCAGGGGACCCCCCAGCTCCTTCCAATTGCCAGCTCCACCCCTGCCAAGGCCTAAAGGCTCGGGGCCTGAGTAGGGGCCCCCCAGCTCCCTCCGATCTCCGGCTCTGCCCCTGCTCCCTCCGAATGCTGGCTCCGCCCCTGCCCAGGCCCCAAGCCTCTGGCCGGGGCTTGGGCCTGGGCAGGGGATCCCCAGCTCTCTCCAATCTCCGGCTCTGCCCCTGCTCTCTCCGATTGCTGGCTCTGCCCCTGCCCAGGCCCCAAGCCTCTGGCCGGGGATTGGGCCTGGGCAGGGACCCCCAGCTCCCTCCGATTGCCAGCTCCACCCCTGCCAAGGCCTAAAGCCTCAGGGCCTGGGCAGGGGACACCCAGCTCCCTCCGATCGCCTGGCTCCACTCCTGCCCAGGCCCCAAGCCTCTGGATGGGGCTTGGGGCCTGGGCACGGGACCCCCAGCTCACTCCAATCACCTAGCTCCACCCCTGCCAAGGAGCCCCCTGGCTCAGGCCCTTCCCAGGTTGCTTAGGACCCACAGGGGGCTTACCTCAGAGTGACCTAGGTGCTGTGAAAGTTCCCAGGATGCAGGCTGCTGGGCGCCTATGTATGTAAATTAACCTCCAACTTTGTTGGGTTGATTTGCATACTTACTCTGATTGGCTGTGGGCATAGCGGAGGTATGGTCAATTTACATGTTTGTCTATTATTAGGTGTGAAGATATTCGATTCGATTCGATGTATGGTTGGTTAGCAGATAGATTCCTATCTACTTTCCTCGGCTGCTCTTCTAATGAATAATTTTCAGAGCTCTTGGAAGACTATTCTGTCTTGTTTTATTTTCATGTTGCTACTATAGCTCCTGCTCAAACCCTGCTGGTGCCTCTTTCAGGGGCAGAAGCTGCTTTCTAAACTATGTATTGTTGGTGGGGACATATACTGAATGTGTTCAGGGGGCAGGAAGGATAGGGCCAGATGCTACTGGGTTTGGGTCTCATGCTACTGGGTGGAATGTTAGGACACAGAAGGCCTCTCTGTGTGTGCTGCTGTTCTTGTGGTTGGATCTGTTTAGCCTTTGGTGCTGGAGGTTTGGAGCAGGGTTTGTTTGGTACACTGGGGCTTTGAAGCTGCTCGGGCAAGTAAATTAACTAACCAGTGCCTCAGATGTGAAGCAGGTGTTAGCCTTCACCTTTCCTGGTCCCTTGGATTGAGAGAGTAGTAGACCTTATTCATTTATTTACTTTTTATTTCTGTTTGTGCTTTCAGATTGTGGAACTCACCAGTGACCAATACAAGATATTTAGAAAATTAAAATAAAATCCAAGAAACTAAGTACCTTGTTACTACCCAAGGCCTAACATTCCTAATCTGTTCTTTTTCTTTCCAATTTTCCAAATATGTTTCTATTTGTCTATTTAATTATTCCCAAGTCATATAGTAGTATTTAGAAGGGAGGAGCAAGGGAACATGAGTCTACACCATCTTAATCCAGATTGGAACTGTCACCTACTTTTATAAATAAAATTTATTAGCACACAATCCACTTTGTTTTATATTTTCCCTGTCTGTTCTAGCAATAAAATGGCAGAATTGAATAGTTACAAAAGTTCAGATGGTCTTCAAAGTATAAAATATACACTACCCAGCTTTAACACAAAATTTGCTTACCTCCATTTTGAATATGTCACTGTGAGAACAGAAGCTAAGCCCAACTTAATTATCCTAATAACTGAAAAAAATAACTATTTAATATTAGATGTGGTGACAACTGACAAAGAGAAATCACTGACGAGGGCTGGAGAGAAACAGTCATCTGCTTGCTGTTTTGCTTTGGGGTGTACATTAATACATTTCCTATTGTATAAAAAAAGTTTAACTAAAAACTGCTATAATTTAAAATTATGCACATTCAAATATGTAAAATACCATGTTCCAAATATGGAACACAGCCAGCTCATTTACCATTATTCTCATTGATAATGAAAAAATTATTTTTTATCATTGAAATTTTCTCTTAAGCTAGAGAACATTTTGTGGGATACTATATTCATAAGCTTCTTAGAATGATGAAATTGTGGGTAATAGAGAACATCTACACTAATAAAAGAGAAAGATGCAAATTGACCATACCTCTGCTACGCCCACCAGCCAATCAGGAGTGAGTATGCAAATTAACATGAAAATATGGCGGTGGCCCTGCCCCCCAGCCGCTCCAAGCCTGTGGGTGTCTGAGAAGTCAGATGCCAGTGCCTGAGGCTGGCTGCAGCCCGAGAGATGAAGATGCCATCTGCCCTGTGATCCCAGGCCACAGCCAACTGGAGAAGCCGCCGGCCCCATGTCCGTCTGCCCCATGTCCTGGGGGAGACGGAGAAACCAGGCTCCAGCGCCTGAGGCTGGCTGCAGCCCAGGAGATGAAGAGGCTGCTTGCCACATGATCCAAGGCTGCTGCCAGCAGCAGAAGCCTCATGTCCGCCAACCCCATGTCCTCGAGGCGATGGAGAAACTGGGCCCCAGTGGCTGAGGCTGGCTGCATCCCGGGAGATGAAGAAGCTGCCTGCCCTGTGATCCCAGGCCAAAGCCAGCCGGAGAAGTCACCCACACTGCATCCTAGGGAAGACGGAGAAGCCGCCTGCCTGCAGTCCAGGCGCCAACACCTGCAGCTGGCTGTGGCCTGGGAGAAGGAGACGCCACCCACCCTGCAGTCCCGGGCTCCAGCACTTGTGACTGCAGCCCCGGCGAAGCCACCTGCCTACCTTCCCCTGCGGCTGCAGCCAGCCTGGGCGCTTATGGCTGACCAGAGGGAGGAAAGCCCGGATCCTGGGTGCCTGTGGTCCGTTGGAGGAGGGAATCCTGGGTCCCAGGTGTGGGGCCAAGGCAGAGGTAGTTAGGGGCAATCAAGCCAGCAGGGGAGCAGATAGGGACGACCAGGCTGGCAGGCAGAAGAAGTTAGGGGCAATCAGGCAGGCAGGCGAGAGGTTAGGAGCCAGCAATTCTGGATTGTGAGAGGGATGTCCAACTGCTGATTATCCCCTGAGGGGTCCCAGATTGGAGAGGATGCAGGCAGGCTGAAGGAAACCCTCTCCCCACCCTGTGCATGAATTTCATGCACCAGGCTTCTAGTGTGAGGATAATGACAGAGATCTTTTAGCTCAAAGTTTTGCTAGATGGGGGATATCTGGGTTGGAAGAGTAAATGTGCAATGAACATGAATTTATAAAGTAAATCTTAATGAATAAAATCATGCTTGTATGCACATTTCCAATTTCTATAGAGCTGGTTTGAATAAAGAATTTCATTGATTTTAAAATAAAATCTCTATTTTCAATAGCTGTGATTTTAATTAAAAATATTGACACAAACACTACTCAGATGGTTTTGAGGGATCAAGGCTTTTTGGCTCAACTTATGAGCCAAAATATTAACTCCAGGACTAAAATTAAACCTTGAAATATTGTCTAAAACAAGCAGCATAAGATTAATTGGTACTAAGCAATTAATAAGATACAGAATGGCCCAGTAGTGTTGCTCAGTGGTTGAACATCAACCTATGAACCAGGAGGTCATGGTTCGATTCCAGGTCAGGGCACATGCAGGGGGTGCAGTCTTGATTCCCATTAGGGAGCATTCAGGGGGTGCAGTCTTGATTCCCATTAGGGAGCATTCAGGGGGTGCAGTCTTAATTCCCATTAGGGAGCAGCTGATCAATGATTCTCTCTCATCATTGATGTTTCTCTCTCTCCCTCTCCCTTCCTCTCTGAAATCAATAATATATTATATATATATATATACATACATATATATATATATATATATATATATATATATATAGAGAGAGAGAGAGAGAGAGAGAATATACAGAATTATCATATATTTTTATAAAAACAAAAAAAACTCTAATCTAACAGTGTAGTGAGGAAATAGAATAACAATAAGATAAAATATAATTTATAAAAGGAAAGGAAAAGAGAGAAAACATTCAATAAAAAAAAAAAAAAAAAGTACAAGGAAATTTTATTTATACAGTAGAATTTGCCAGAATGCTTTATGAGAATCTTCTGTGAGTTATAGAGGTTGTTTGTATTTTTATTTCTATAGATAAGATAATTTTTCAGGTAAACAATACTTTTTTCTCCGTACTTGTGATTTCTTTTAATCACTCAGAAAAGGTAACATAAAAGATAATTCCAGTAACTAAATAAGAAATATGGAATGGAAAGGATTCATATATAACAGTATTTTCCATGAAAAATAATTTCTCTCTTTAATAAATACATATTGACATACATTTAATACTTTTTAAATTATACATTAATTTTTCAATATGGATATAAAATATGTTAATTAGCATGGCTCAGGGAATAAAGCATCCATTCTAATGTATGGAGAGCAATGTGAAGTGAGAAAAATAGTGCCAGTTTAGAAGATGAACTAGGCTGCTGCTCATATTAAAGAGTAAACTTGCAAAATTACATAAGTAATATATGTTCATTGGAGAAACAATGCAGAAGAAAAGTGTAGTAATTAATATTATATTACTTAGAGGTAATAACTATTAATTATGTGTGTGCATCCAAATTACTCCCTGCATATATATGTAAACAGCAATAAAACTAAATTTTAAAAAAAAACCTATACTGCAGCTACTCTTTTTCAAGCTGATACTTTTGTCTCTCAACAATACATTATGACAATATTTTCTCATAAATAATTGTACTTCTACAGTGTTATTTTTAAGGGTACAAAGCACTTACCAATAAAGCGTTGACAGCACTTACTCACCTATCTTGTATTATTGATAGTTAAGCTTTTACCAAAACTACAGTTAATAAAACTCAAGAAGATCTTCTATCCTAGAACTTAAGGGAGGCAAAAAAGCAGGTTCATCAAGCTGATTGTAATTTTTAGCAATGAATGAGCACAGTTAAATTTTCAGCTTAATTACATATACATATTAAATGATAATAATGTACAAATATATTTATGGTATACATTAATTCCCTGGCCTGTTACACTATGGGAAGTGGTAAATGTTTACCTAATAGTAATTAAAATAGTAAAAGTACAATAGATATAAATTTATAGAATAAACTTTTATAAATAAAACTGGAGGCCCGGTGCACGAAATTCATGCAAGGGGGGTATGTCCCTCAGCCCAGCCTATACCCTCTCCAATCTGGGACCCCTGGAGGGATGTCTGACTGCCCTTTTAGGCCCGATCCTACTGGGCAGTCAGACATCCTTCTCACAATCCAGGACTGCTGGCTCCCAACTGCTCGCCTGCCTACCTTTCTGATTGCCTCTAACCGCTTCTGCCTGTCAGCCTGATCACCCCCTAACCACTTCCCTGCCAGCCTGATTGATGCCTAACTGCTCCTCTGCCAGCCTGTTTGCCCCTGACTGCCCTCCCATGAAGGCCTGGTTACCACTAACTGCCCTCCCCTGTTGGCCTGGTCACCCCTAACTGCCCTCCCCTGCAGGCTTGATCACCCCCAACTGCCTTCCCCTGCAGGCCATCTTGTGGCAGCAATCTTGTGTCCACATGGGGACAGCCATCTTGTGTGTTTGAATGACAGTCAATTTGCATATTACTATTTTATTAGATAAGATAGAGGCCTGGTGCACAAGTGGGGGCCGGCTAGTTTGCCCTGAAGGGTGTCCTGAATCAGGGTGGGGGTTCCCTTGGGGCATGGGGCAGCCTGGGAGAGGGGCCTGTGGTGGTTTGCAGGCCGGCCATGCCTGCCGGTGAACCAAGTGGAGGCCCTGGTATCTGGGATTTATTTATCTTCTATAATTGAAACTTTGTAGCCTTGAGTGGAGGCCTGGGCCAGCCAGAGAGGGCAGAAAGCTTGGCTTCTTCCATTGCCGGGCAAACCCAAGCCTCCTGCTCACTTCCTGGCCATAGCCATCTTGGTTGGGTTAATTGGCATACTCACTCCTAATTGGCTGGTGGGCATGGCTTGTGGGTGTAGCAGAGGTACAGTCAATTGGCATATTACTCTTTTATTAGATAGGATGTTAAAAAAAGAAATGAATCTTCCTATTCCTTTTCTTCTCTGTTTTTTTTTTTTTTTCTTTTTTTTTTTTCTTTCTTTTTTTTTTTTTTTTTTTTGTTTCTCTCTCATCATCACTAATCTTTCCTCAACATGCATGTCTCTACATCATGGGTTATATGCTCCATTTGAAACACAGTCAGGCACATTTTAGTAGAACTTTGAGATAGGGTAAAATGTATCATTATTTGGAGAACATACAGTATTTTAATCAAAGGTATATTTGATATTCCAGCTCACAATCTCTATGCCTATATTGTGACAATTGTTCATCTGTATATAGATCTACTCATTTATTAATCTCCCATTTACTATTAATCACTTCTAGTCATGATGTCTCACCTCTCCAGCTTACAATCATGATATAGTGCTATAATCATTTCCTTCCATCTATTTCAACTTTTTTGCCTTTCCTTTACTCTCTCTCTGCTATAAGCAAAACCCTTACTCTGAATTAAACCAATTAACCTCCTCTCTGGGCCTTTATTTCAATACTAGAGGCCCAGTGCATGAAATCACGTGAGACTGAGACCTGCTTTCCTGGTGGGACCCCAGGCCTAGCTAGGTGGAGCCACGGACCCGCCTCCATGTGGTGTGGAACCATGTGACCCAAGGCCTCACTGTGAGGAGCCCCAGGCCCCGCCTCACTGTGAGGAGCCGCAGGCCCCACCTTGAAGAGGGCCGCCTGGGAAGACAGATGGGCATTTTCCTTAATTATCATCAACTGAACTCAGGGTGTAGGCTGAATCATACCCTGGGAACATGCTTCCCCAGTGAGGCTGGACATGTTGATCAGTTCTGACTTCATAGCAGCCCAGGTATCAGCAGGGGCGGGACTAGATATGTCAATCTAGGCCTTTAAAATAAACGCGCTACGTGGCTTGGGTCGTCATCATTGCAGCCTCTCCATCAGAGAGGAAAGATGGCGTCCCACCCAGCCCCAGCTTCATGAATCTATTTCTGCCTCTTGGTCTCTTTCTTTCTTTAATTTCTTAATCCCCAGCTCCTCCACTCAGCAACCGGGACCAGTACCTTTTCCGTGATGACGCGGAAAGGAGAGAAATACCACTACATATGGCGCCCAATGTCAGGGGCTGAGTACGGAGGGAAGGAAGCGAGGGGGTCACTCCCACAAGAGTGCCCACCACAGATTTAAAGGAATACGGTAAGGGGAGTGTATTGTTGTGAATTGATATGAATTAGCGGATGTTAAACATGGGTAATTCTCAAAAATGCTTTATGCTCAGATCTCAAAGATTTTCTGTTAAGTGTAGTCAAATTCTTGATTTCTTTCTTAAGTTTTGTTGATGAAACCTGGGAAAAGGTTTCTGCCTCCACATGTAAACTACTTGTAACCAAGTAGAAAGGAATTAAAGGAATTTCTCAGCAACTGCCAATAATTCTTTATCTTAAAAAATCTTTTCTTAAAAAGAAGTAAAAACAAATAAAAATTGAAAAAAGTAAAAAAAATAAAAATAGTAGATGTGAGACCATTACTGAATCTTCCCTCTAAGAAACAAGGAGGTGGGGGAAGGGAGACATGTGGCAAACCAATATGGACGTCACTCCCCAAGAAAGCCACTTCTTCGCCTCATCTTCACCATCTTTACCTTTTTTTACAAGCTAATGACTTAACCCTGTGCACTCACTTGCTTTTTTCTCGATTCCTTTATTCTACTCGGGATTTAATTTTTTAAATACCCCAGATTTTACAAAGCGCAGCAGTAGAATAAAAAACTGGAGTTTCTTTTCATACAAACTTATTTATTTGGATTTTTTTATATTTCAAATTATTGATACATTCAATACAATTCGACATACAAGCTGCTACCGATGCTAACTGTGTCGAGTCACACTCGACATCCGAGTGCAAATGGTTAAAGCTTTTACAAATTCATAAATGCATCCGGGATTTCTGTGCACATGTAAAGGGAAAAGGCCAGTTTAAAAATGAGTGCTTATAGTTTTGAGCTGAACTTGACCTTTTGCTGTGTACAGAATAAAAACCCGAGAGTGTTTTGGCCTTAAAAATGGCGAAGATGAACCAGAGAAAGAAATACAGGCTAGTTTCCCAAGGCATCTAAAGTAGCTGTTTTGAAATTTCCTGCCAGGGGCAAATAAACAGCAGGAAGTAGATAATCAAGTTTACATATGAATGGCTGAGAGTTTGCTTCTTGACTTCCCCAGCAGGAAAATTGTGACCATTTTGAAATTTAGTAGCTGGGCCAAGCCTATTGGCTGGAAATTTAAAAGAACTTGGAAGTTTACTAAATCAAATGATAAATTTAAATTATCTAAATGTATTGAAATTAATAATACTGAAATGTTGATCTAAGTATGCCTAGTGTGAAGTCTAGATGATATAAGATAATCTATTAATTGAATATGCCTTATATTTTATTTGAAATGTATCCTTAAAAATGTAAAAGTATTATTGATTTGAGAAATGCTAAGCATTTAATTTTGCTACCTAAGATTTAAAGCTCTGAAAGTTTAAGGTCTCTTTTCTCTCCATTAAATGGTTTTAAAGCTCCCTCTTTTTTTATGGATGGAGGGTTGGACACACCCTTCCCCTAGTGTGCAGGTAGGCTGGTTCCGCCAGCAGCCATCTTAAAAGAATGTTAATCTGTATTTCAATGGCTATACCTTTTGCTAGCCAACCTTCCCAGAAAAGGACAAGTGGCTAGGACAAAAGTTTTTTTCCTGAAAAAGTGGCTCCTTTAAAATCAGCTTTCCACCAGTAGTCATTTTTTAATACCTACACGTTTGCTTCTCAGTTTCCCCGGGCAGAAAAAACATGGTTTAAAGTTAATTATTAGATTTTAAAATTTATTCTTAAGAATATAAATGTGTTATTAATCTAAGAACTGCTAATATTTGACTTGCAGGCTCTAAAAGTTTAAGGTTCAATTGAATTGGGAGAAATTATATAAATGTGGTAATAATACCTAAAATATAAAAACATGTTTTTGAGAAAATAAAATGTGTTTTCTCTTAAATAATTAGGAATTCAAAATATGTTACTTCTTGGTCTGATTTAAAAAGGAGGATTAATTCTATGATCCAGTTTAAATGTAATAGATATTCTTTAAGATAATTTAAGTATATAATCTTTAAATCATATATATATATATATATTTGATCTTTCCAAGTTATTTCAAGGTTTTGAGAGTGACCTTTGAACATTTCACGGGCCCTGAAATGTATTTCAAAAGTCTATTCTCTCTTAAAAGAAATATTTTTTTAATTAAACTGATTGATACTTGAAATCGCATGGAAAGCTTTATCAAATAAAAATTAATTAATATATTTTACTTATATACATATATATTAAATGTTATGAAAGTTTTCGCCTGTAAGAAGGGCAAAAACAATATATTAAATAGAGCCAAAATTTTCAACAGCAGTAGAATTTCCAGAAAGACAAAAGCCGCAAGTAGCGTGCATTTTTGAATCAGTTGGAGGTGGGACACTGTTTATGCTTTTAGATCATACCAATAAAGTATCAAATAAGTTTACTGAATAAGTTTCTTTGCTTTTTTAATTAAAGATACCTACTGAAGTTACTTTATAAATTAGCTTTTTAAAATATAATCAATGTCTCATATAAATTAAGTTACATAAGAAGCCAATGTTTAAATAATTGAATCCAAATAAAATCTAGGAACAGATTGGAAGCCACCATTGTAGCTGCCTGCATTTTAATTAAGCTAGAGGTGGGGCAACATTTGCCGCTTGTGAGACAGCCGCCATCTTGCCTGGCCCCTCTGGCCACTGCCTGCCATCTTGAAATAACAAAGGCCAACCCCCTTCCTTTGAATAAGCCAATGTCTTTGTAAGCAATTTAAATAAGTTTTTTAAGGAAGTTACTGAAGCCTTCCCATGATCCTTTGTATATGCAAATAAGCCTAAGAGGATACTTAAAAAAAATAAATAAATTTCTAGCTTAATAAAAAGGAGAAATTTGAAAATTTTGAAATCTCTTTCACTGGTATTACAGGATAAACTGAGGACTGTTATTAAAATATTAAATCTAATCCATACTAGTGGTCACCATAACCTTAAGAGAAATTGTTTCATGTGTCAAAGATTTTTAAATGAAACTCTCTGTAAACTGAAAATTACTTTGGAAGGAAATAAAGAGAGGTTTCCTTCAAATATCGTAGGGATTGTAATTGATAACCAATGCATTAGGACTCAGAAGGTGGAGATAAGAAAAGATTGCCTTAAAACTTTAAATGACTTTTAGAAATTATTAGGGGGCTTTAACTGGTTAAGACCTTTTCTATACAAAAAGAAATTGACAACCAGTTTGAAATTGAATTGCCATGGCCTAGAGCAAAGAATATCCTTGCATGATATAATTTTATAATTTCATTATAATTTTTGATATTTTACAACAGCATATTGTACATTTATCCCAAACAAACTTACAAACTAATTCTTTGAATGTTTGGCAGCAATTTAAAAAGGACATGAAAGGAGTTAAGGCCCCTTGGGAAGTCACTTGAGCATTCTATATTGGCCCTTCTTCTGTTAGCTGCCAGTCTTCTGCAAAGTCTTGCACAGCCAAGTCCAAGGACTCAGAGTAAATATACACCAGCAGCAAAAGAGACTTTCTTTCATGTAGTAGCTAAAAATGTTAACATGTCCATAGTTCTGATTTCTCATATTGTTTTGCATTGGCATTGCTTTATTATTTAATAGCCAGAGATTTGCTCTTGACATTGAAGTTTTGAAAATGATAACATGTATGTAGTTTAGTTTTTGCATTGGCACTGTTTGCAATTGTTTTAATTTAGAGTTTTATTCTTAATGTTTAAATTTTACTTTTATTATAGTAGCTTAAAAACAAAAGAAAGGGTGAGATGTAGAGGGCTGCTTGGGAAGACACATGGGCATTTTCCTTAATTATCATCAACTGAACTCAGGGTGTAGGCCGAGTCATGCCCTGGGAACATGCTTCCCCAATGAGGCTGGACATGTTAATCAGTTCTGACTTCATAGCAGCCCAGGTATCGGCAGGGGCAGGACTAGATATGTCAATCTAGGTCTTTAAAATAAACGCGCTGCGTGGCTTGGGTTGTCGTCATTGCAGCCTCTCCATCAGAGAGGAAAGATGGCATCCCACCCAGCCCCAGCTTCATGAATCTATTTCTGCCTCTTGGTCTCTTTCTTTCTTTAATTTCTTAATCCCCAGCTCCTCCACTCAGCAACTGGACCAGTACCTTTTCTGTGATGATGTAGAAAGGAGAGAAATACCACTACACCGCCTCACTGTGAAGAGCCGCAGGCCCCGCCTCCACTGTGCGTCTCTGACCAGTTGTTTGGTCGAGATGCCACTAGGGCATCACAACATTGCGTCTTGACCACAGGCCTTTTATAATATAGGATTTGAAGTTATTGGGTAAATTGAATACTGGCTACATATGTTCAATTAAAATTCATAGCTCCATACTTCCAATGCTTCTATGAAATCCTACGAAGATTCCAAAATAATGTTACCTGTCTAATAGCCAAAATAATAACTTCAAATTTCATCTCTTTCATCACCTCCCAGCTGGTAGCCTTACATCTCATTCTACTGAGGAAATAGAAAAAAAATGAACTTTTACTTAATTCCACCAATAAATCTAGTATCATCGTGTACCATATTTTCTATCTGGCTTCCAGTTATAAGAAAAATAATGACCATCATCTTATCTACGGTTACTTTGATTTCATTCTCCAAAGATTTCATTCTTTCTTTTATCATGTTCACCAGGTTTTCTTGCTCTGCTTATCATTTTCACAAATGCATAAATTAATTCTGGTGATATGGTTTGTTTCAACTTGAAAAAAAAACTGTAGTGAACCCACAATCCCTTCTAGTTACAAGTCCACTTTTTTTGCCCTAAAAATTTCTCAAAAGTTTTGCCATCATGTGCTGTCTTAAATTATTTACTTTTCTAAAAATTTTAGACTGCTAAAACCAAGCTTTTATCAGTATCTCTGCACTAAATTTTCTCCTGTGAAAATTTTCAATATACGTATATATGTCTAATATGCAAATTGTCCCCTCAGGAGTTCAACCTGGAGACTGGGAGTTCAATCACTTGCTATGATGTGTGCAGAACACCAGGGGGTGGCACAGAACAAAGGGAGGCCCTGGCCAGCAGCCACAACCCTGATCATTGGCCAGGCCTAGGGACTCTACTGGTGCATGAATTCCATGCACCGGGCCTCTAGTAATCTTTACATTCTAACTTAGTTCTATTCAAAGTGTAGTTTGTGGACCATCAGCATTAACAATGTAAGAGCAACTTTTCTTGATCTTGTTTATCATTACCCCCATTAGTAGAGCCACCCGGGTGATTAATCCCAAAATTTAAGAGTCATCCTTGATTTCTCCCTTCATGCCAATCCTCAGATTTGTTCTTTCAGCAAATCCATTTCTGCTGGCATGTTCCTTGTATAAAAAGCTATTCTCTCTCAAATAAACTATTACAATGATAGTCTACAAGTCTCTCTATTTCATCTCTTTCAACACTATAACATATTTTAATAATAGAAAACAGAGTGATATTTTTAAAATGTAATTTTTAAAATGAAAATCCTTAAATGTATTCTGAGTACTTAGAACAAATTCAAACTCCTTATTGGGGTCAGTGTGAGTCTGTGTGATCTGACTCCTGTGCACACTTTAAGTTTATAAAATACTCTCATTGTTTGCAGTGTTTAGAATATTCTCCATACATTAGCCATACTGATCGTTTAGTGTCTCTAACCCAAAGACACTCTCCAAATGTGTCCCCTGAAGCATATAGAAATGCAAATCTTGAGTCCCTGCCAAGATCTGTTGACTCAGAAACTCCAGGTGTGGGAGCAAGAAATTGGCTTTTAATAAGTTTTCCATATGATTTTTCCCCCAGCTCCATGGAGGTATAATTGACCAAAAAAATCCTAAGATATTTCAAGTGTACGGTGTGATGGTTTGACATATGTATACATTGTGAAAGGGATTTCACCATTGAGTTAATTAACACATCCATCACCTCACATATTTACCTCTCCTTTTTTCTTAGAGCATTTAATTTCTACTATGTTTACAAATTTCAATTATACAACACGTGATTTTGACATATGCTAAAATTTGCTCATCACTGCTAATACAATGTAACATTTCTGTCTCAGGGGCTTTGTTTGTCCTTTTTCAAGACTGGAATATTCCTCTACTGGCTTTTAGCTTGGCAGGCTTCTCAAAGTCCAGCATGTGTTGCTAAATCTAAAGAAGCTTCCACTCCCATTAAACATGATTGAATCACTTGTTTATTGTATTATCTGTCACTCTCCCTCAAATACAAGCTTCAGTATGGCAGAGTCTTGTCAGTCTTGTTTAGTACGCCAATCACACCACTAGAACCATGACTGACAGAACAGGCACTCAGTAAATGTGTGTAAGATTAATTCATTCATTGTAAGTCGTCATTTGATTAGCTGATAATTTTATAAACCTTACCAAATTATCTCATATTTGTCTTTAATTGAAAAGAAAAATCATCAATTTCCCTCAGAATGACAAAACTAAACTTCACATGTTTTAATGAAAGACTGTTATCCATTTTTTCAATTATCAAATTAATCAGCAAGTTTATAGTCAGTATCAGTATCTAGCACTGAGCAATGTGTCATTAGTTATAAAACTATGACATTATCTTCAAATAATATTTTAATCAGTTTAAAATGGAATAAATTAATATTGCCTTTATATTTGTATATAAATATACATGAATCTATATATTATCCTATATATCATGTGATATATAAGAACAATATAATATCTATTATCAGTATTTTAAAATGTAATGACTCCAATTTTATGTAATTAAACATTGGCATCTATATATATAAAAGGTTAATATGCTAAGTATCCAACCATCCAATCAGTCACCTAGATGTGCAATGACCACTAGGTGGCAGACGCTCAATGCAGGAGCTGCCATGATGCACACTGGCCATTTACAGAGAAATGGCACCACAGACCTGGTGCCCACAAAGCAACACTCGGCTTCCCCCAAATGGGGCACAGGCCCCGCCACCACCCTGGAGTGACACCCCACCAAATTGCAGCTAAGGCTACCAAAACCTCATGGTGCAAAATGTGGCCCATAGCCCAGCCCAGCCCATAAACGGTGGCTGTGGGTGCCGGGAAATGACATCACATAGCAATACCTGGCTTTCTCTCCCTAGCAATTAGCCTCCTTAGAGTTTCTTCAGCCAAGGAACACGACTTGCTTTATAGCCAAGTGCAAACATTTTACACTTTAACCAAATGTCTGTGAACCATTCTCTGGTGCCTCATCTCTTTTGGTCCTCACAGAAGTCCTGGAGTAGGTAGATAAGAGGATCAGTGGAATCCTATTTTTCTTTTCATTAGCCAGAAAACAGAGATTTAGGAAGCTTAGGAACTTGACCTGACTGAAAAGAAGTAAGAAATGGTGGACCTTGGAAATGACTTCAGGTTTTCTCACTGCACAGAGTATAGTCAAACACTGCTGCAGTTAAATATTTTATCCTTTGTTCTTCCTGCATGATCTACAATAATAATCTGCTTCGTGTTATTTACTGCTGTGTTGCTGACAATTCCCTGAAAGAGAAGTTGGGGTGCTTCACTGGGCTGGAAAAAGTTTAGCTAAATCAGCAAGCAGGTCTAATTAAACAAGTTGATTCTATATCTATAAAAGGCTAAGTTAGTTGAGTTGCACATGTGCGATATATATAAAGCTCTTGCTGGCGTCGATCACATGTGTATGTTTCGATTTGTCATTGTCAATCATGAATTTGGTTGACACTTCTATTATAGAGAAAGGGCGAATAGCAATATTAAAATATTTCTTCTAATTAATTTCCTTTCAATGTGCATACATTCATGCACCAGGCCACTAGTTATATAATAATTGTTTAAAAGGAAATAAATAGGTGTTAATTTAATCAGGAGATGATTCAAAGAATATGTAGGACTTGAACTGGGTATAATAAGGAGCCAGTGTTAACTCATTTTTATGTATAAATTAAAGTTGATATAATACTGTGTGTCAATTATAATTAAAAATAAGTTTTAAAAAATTGAAGTTGAATGAAAAATTTGGCTTGAACTATGTCAATAAAACCTTATCTGGAAGGACACATGCAAAAAAATGGCATTTCATATTATACCATGTGCATTTTTTTAATTGAAGATAGTATAGAATAAATGCAGGTTTCATCATACAAACAAATTGGGCTTAAAATGAGGAAAGAGCTCCATAGAGTAGTAAATCTAAAATGATTACCATAGGGCAGTTTGAAAACATGCACAACTGGAACTTTTGTAAGTATTGTATTAGGAGTTCCTGATATGTTCAGCTGACACTGAGAACTCTTTTGGGCCATCGCCTCTGAGACCATGATAGTCTGAGACTCCCCACCTTCCTCGAGAAGGAATGCCTGGGAGCCTGGCTGGGTAGCTCAGTTGCTTAGGGTGTCCTCCTGATATGCCAAGATTGTGCATTCTATCCTGGTCAGGGCACATATAAGAATCAAACAATACTAGTAAATGCATAAACAAGTGAAACAACAAATTGATGTTTCTTTCTCTCTTTTTCACTCTCTTTCTCTGTCCCTTCCTCTCTCCAAAATTAAATAAATTTTAATAAAATCATATGCATAAATGCATAACCCAAGGACACAGACAGTGGATGGTGAAGGCTTCGGGGGAGAGGGGTGGGAGGGGCAATGAGGGGACAAAAGGGACATATGTAATACTTTCAACAATAAAGATTCATTTTAAAAAATGCCTGGTGCTGGCTGCATCCTTCACCATCAAAGACCTCTCTATCATTCTTTCCCCTCTTAACCCTGACACCAAATACACCATCATGATCAATAAGATCATATCCTACAACTACCCAGTGCATCTTCAAGATAATGGAAACATGCACAATGTGCTCAGCCACACCCAGGATACCGAGGGCCCAAGCTTAGGGTGGATGAAGAAATTGTGAGCACATCTGCTGACAGGGAGGAGTACCCCTCCCTTGGCCCCCAATAAAAATGGCTAATCCAGAAAAAAAATCTTATGTTATGGTGTAGGCCAGCAGCTAAGAAAATCTTCAAGGCACCAAAAAAATCACATACCTTCTATTCATTATTGTTGTTGTTTATATACATGTCAGATTTGTTGGGTAGAATATTGTATTTTTCTAAAACTAATCTTGTCTGTTGTTTAATTAATGACAACATGCTTTAAAAGAATAGGAAAGAACTTTCAGACAAAAGGCATGATTTTCTGTAGTTCTGGACTTAGAGTTCCCTGCATTCATTGATTTAATATATTAATCTCTAAGTGGTAACACCATGAGTTTTCCTACATAAAGACACTACCATCACATTGTAATCAGTATCCCACCTCCACCGTTCTGCTGAAAGTATTTCTTTTCCTCTATCCTCACCCAAAGACATGTTCATTAATTCAAGAGAGAGAGAAAGGAAGAGTGAGAGAGAAACATCAATTGGCTGCCTCCTGTATTCCCCTCAACAGAGGATTGAACCCGAAACCCAAGTACATGCCCTAACCAGGAATTGAGCCATTGGTGTATGGGACGACACTCCAACCAACTGAGTCACCTGGCCAGGCCTGAAAATACTTTTATTATTGTCACCAGTCAGCTCCATCTTACGAAAACCAAGCAACACCTTTTAGTTTTATTTTACTTAATCTCTTAGTGGCATTTGACACAATAAACTGCTCCCTTACAGAAGTCTTAGATTTTGCTTGTTTAACTTTTGTCTTTGGCTTCTTCTTACAAGTTTTATTTACAGATTTGTGTTTCTCAATTCATTCCTTAAATAATATCACCCCAAGTTTCTGGCCCAGGCTCCTCTCTGCCTATCACCCTTGGCAATCATATCCACTATCACAGATGTTACTTTAATATGTGTTCTGGTAACTATTTATAGTATTTGTATAATTTGGACTTAATTACTGGGCACAGACCAATACCATCAGCTGATTCCTGGATGTATTCATGTGGCTATATAAGAGGAATATCTAACTAAACTTTTGTGGGTGGAATGGTATATCCCAAATTTCAAATGTTGGAGTCCTAACCCCTCAGAATGTGACTTTATTTGGAGATATAATCTTTACAGAGATAAGCAAGTTAAAATGAAATTATTAGATTGGACCTAATTTAATATAACTGGTATCTTTATTCAAGAGAAAATTAGAGGTATCTTTATACAAGGAAAAATTAGAGGTAGACAAAAAGAAGATCATGTAGAGATAAAGGCAGGGATTAGAATGATGTTTCAAAAAGCCAAGAAACTCCAAAGACTGACACCAAACCACCATAAACTAAAAGAGACACAGAATGGATTCTTTTACATAGGCCTCATAGAGTAGCAGGGTTAGGGTTAGGGTTATGGTTAGGGTTAGAGTTAAGGTTAGAGTTAGGGATTCTTTTACATAGCCCCCATAGAGTAGTAGCCCTGCCAACACCTTGATTTTGAACTCTAGTCTCCACAACTGTTTTATTATCCTGTTTAATATACTCATTGACCGAAAAGGATAGTGAATTACATCATTTAAGCCACTCAGTTTGTAATATTTTGTTACAGCAACCCTAGAAAAAGAATACAATCATCAAACCCAATAAAAATATGTGTATTCAAGTTTTGACTATACACTTTCCCAAAGAAGATAGATGAGCAATAGGCACATGAAGCTGTATTAAACATCATTTATTATCCTACCTAATAAAAGAGTAATATGCAAATTAACTGTCACTCCAACACACAAGATGGCTGCCCCCATTTGGTCAAAGATGGCTGCCCCCATGTGGACACAAGATAGCTGCCACAAGATGGCCAGCAGGGGAGGGCAGTTGGGGGCAATTAGGCCAGCAGGGGAGGGCAGTTGGGAGGGACCAGATCTGCAAGGGAGGGCAGTTGGGGGTGATCAAGCCTGCAGGGGAGGGCAGTTAGGGGTGATCAAGCCAGCAGAGGAGGGAAGTTGGGGGTGACCGGGCCTGCAGGGAATGGCAGTTGAAGGGGACCTAGGCCTGCAGGGAAGAACAGTTGGGGGGACCAGGCCTGCAGGGGAGGGCAGTTGGGGGGGACCAGGCCTGCAGGAGAGGGCAGTTAGGGTTGACCAGGCCTGCAGGGGAGGGCAGTTTGGGGGGGCCAGGCCTGCAGGGGAGGGCAGTTGTGGGGGGGGGACCAGACCAGCAGGGGTGAGCAGTTAGGGGCAATGATGCTGTCAGGGGAGGGCAGTTAGGGGCAATCGGGCTGGCAGGGGAGCAATTAGGCATCAATCTGGCTGGCAGGGGAGTGGTTAGGGGGTGATCAGGATGGCAGGCAGAAGCGGTTAGGGGCAATCAGGCAGGCAGGCAGGCAAGCAGTTGGGAGACAGCAGTCCTGGATTGTGAGAGGGATGTCCGACTGCCCGCTTAGGCACGATCCTACTGGGATCAGGCCTAAACAGGCAGTCAGACATCCCTTGAGGGGTCCCATATTGGAGAGGGTGCAGGCTGGACTGAGGGACACCGCTCCCCCCTCCCCCCGTGCATGAGTTTCATGCACTGGGCCTCTAGTTAGAAAATAAAAATTTTAAACAAAATGAGGTGCCATTATACATTCACTAAAATTTTAAAAAATAATAAAAGTAAAGAAATCTTCTGAAAATACTAAGTGTGGATAGAGGTGCAGAGCAACTGAAACTCTCATACATTTGCTAAAATCCCCACTCTCTCCAGAGGCTCTAGGAGTGACTCCATTCTTTGCCTCTTCCAGCTTCAAATGGCTGTTAGCATCCATGGCTTGTGGTCATATCTCTCTGCTCTACTTCTTCACATAATCTTCTCCATTTGTCTGACTCAAAACTCCCTCTACTTCCTTTTATAAGGATATATATTATTGCATTTAAGGATCACACATATAATCTAAGTTAAGCACCTCCCATTATCCTTATTATTCCAGGCACAGGACTCAGGCATACCTTTTGGGGCCACCATTCAGCCCACTACAATAGAAAGGCATCAAAAGTCCTGTGCTAAGCCTTGCTGGTGTGGCTCAGTGGTTGAGCGCCGACCTATGAATCATGGGGTCACTGTTTGATTCCCGGTCAGGGCTTGATCCCCAGTGGAGGGCATGTAGGAGGCAGCCGATCTATGATTCTCTGTCATCATTGATGATTCTATCTCTCTCTCCTGCTGTAAAATCAATAAAAATATACTTTTAAAAAATGTCCTGTACTAAATGAAATAAGGCAGTTACAAAGAGGACAGGATTTCATTTACATAAGATGTTTATTTTAATAGCACAACTGTGACAGTCAGCAGCTCAGAGGTTCCTCAGCCTAGACATGGATGGTAGGAGGAGGGAGAGGTGCTTTGACTGCAAAGAGATAGAGGAAACCTTTCAGGAAGATGAAACCGTCTCTGCCATATTTGTGATAATGATTACAGTATTGTACACATTTGTCAAAATTCACCAAAATGTGTACTTAATATTGATTAATTGTATGTTATGTATTTTACCTAACTACAAAATAAGAAATTATAAACTTGAGATGTATTGAAATATTTCATTCCTAAATGTTTCCATTTTCTTATTTCTCCTGTACACTCTTTTCATACCTTAGCCTCTGTGCTTATCAGTAATGGATTTTATTTCATGGCTTTTCTACTAAAGGTTGTGTTTAGTAATATAAGAATTCAACAGCAACAACAAAAACAAAAGAATGCAACAATGTCTGGTAGGCCAGAAACATATTGCTAAAAATACAGTAATGTTAACTTAAGAGAAAGGAGAGTAGAGAGAACAATCGAGGGATTCTTTGCCTGAAATAATATGGAATGTTGTTTAGTTTCTGGCTTTTTAGTTTGAGAGCTCATCTTTGCAATGAAAGTAGAGGGTAGGTATATATGGGAGCTGGAAAGAGCAGAGAGGATTAATAGTCATGCCAGATGGTGAGAAAAGACATATAACTACCTTAAGACTGACTTTTCACACTTTCTTAAAGTGCTTTATCTAAAGATATAATAAACCTAACAGTAAAAGTAAATGAAACTATGCAATATAATATATTGAAAAGGAGATAGTAATATATATATATATATATATATATATATATATATATATATATATATATATATATGAAAAACCCAAATACAATATTAATACATGACATACATAAAATCTATTACCCTTAAAATCTAGATTATCTGAGAGGCAAGATAAACAAAAATGTTTAGCTAAGGGAGCCTTTTAAACAACAAAAAACGCAAACATTTTAATATGTAAATTTATCATCACACTGAACAATTGTAAAATTTTACTCTTTTGTTCAACACTTGTTTCTCCTGTCTCACCCAGTCTGTCTCTTCCTTCATTTTTTTTTCTTTCACATCACTTACTGTCCCTATAAATATATCTACCTCATCCTTATCCAGGTTCATTCCTATTCATTCCTTAAGTCTGAGTCTCAGATTAGGTTTTATGATTTCTTACTTGTTTTTGTCCCCCTCAGTTCTCTCAGTCTCTACCAACCTGAAGTATATTACATTTGATTCCTCTTTAAAAATCTTATAAATGACTGTATACTAACGTATATGTCATTTTATAGTTGTCTATTTTCTCATCTGCCACCTACACATCTATTAGCTCCTTGTAGTTTTTTTTTTATTTGTCTTGATTTTTGAAAGTATTACAGATGTCCCCTCTTTTTCCCCTTTGTCCCCTTCCACCCTGCACCTGTCTCACACACCAGCCCTTCACCTGACTATTGTCTGTGTCCATGGGTTATGCATGTATGCATATATGCATATAAGTTCTTTGGTTGATCTCTTCCCACCCACCCACCTACCACCACTTTCCCTCCAAGATTCCACAGTCTGTTCCATGCTTCTATGTCTCTACATCTACTTTGTTCCTCAGTTTATTTTGGTCATTAGATTCTACATATAAGTAAGATAATGTGATACTTGCCTTTCTCTGACTGGCTTATTTTACTTAGCAGGATACTCTCCAGGTCCCTCCATGCTGTCTCAAAGGGTGAGAGGTCCCTCCATGCTGTTCAAGGGTGAGATACTCTTTTTTTTATAGCTACATAGTATTCCATGGTGCAAATGTACTACATATTTTTTTATCCTTTCATCTACTGATGGGCACTTAGGCAGTTTCCAAATCTTAACTATTGTAAATTGCACTGCTCTGAACATAGGGGTGAATATATTCTTTCTGATTGGTGTTTTGGGTTTCTTAGGATATATTCCTAGAAGTGGGATCACAATAGCTCCTTTTCTTTAAGTACTGGTTTCCTCATCTTGATGAGTTAACAATGAACAGAGTACCTGGTATTTTTAGAGCTAGCCAGCAAAAATTATTTAATGAATAAAAATGCCTAGGTCTAAAGAGATTTTAAAAACAAAAAATGAAGCAAATAACATCACTTATTTCAATTTAGGAACAAGAATTCACTGTGAGGGACACAGGCAATAGCAGGTAGGATCTCTGCATTATCACTGCTACATCTCTACAAGTTACTGCACATCAAGTACGTAAGAGGGCTCCTGGATTCTCCTAACAATATGCTCTCACTACTCAGTCCTTCCCCAAAATATTACCTGTAACAAGAAAGGTTTGAAAGAAAAAAGGGGATAAAATAACCCATACTTTTAAATTAAGTTTTCTCTCATAATCTATTTTGATTCAGAAGATGTAAATGTATTCAGAAAAGAATGACGTTTTTCTAATTTCTCAAATATTTATAAAATTTAAATTTATTATTAAGAGAAATACTTTAAAAATTACTTTAAACATTACTTGCTAACTTCCTAGATGCATTAAGATGATAAAGCCGAGACCGGTTTGGCTCAGTGGATAGAGCGTTGGCCTGCGGACTCAAGGGTCCTGGGTTCGATTCTGGTCAAGGGCATGTACCTTGGTTGCGGGCACATCCCCAGTAGGGGGTGTGCAGTACACAGCTGATCGATGTTTCTCTCTCATCGATGTTTCTGACTCTCTATCCCTCTCTCTTCCTCTCTGTAAAAAATCAATAAAATATATATTGAAAAAAAAGGTGATAAAATTATTTATCTATATAAAACAGAGATTAAATATTTTTATAAATTGTGAGATGAATCTACTACAGAAACATTGTCTGTAAAGAAGTTTGTAATTATTGATTTACATAAAGCAATATGTTTTAAATGCACATTTATGGAAATATTCAAGAATAAAAGTTGGCATTTCATGATATGCACATTATATATTTGTTTTTCTAATGTGTAATGTAGATTGGAATTCATAACTTGAAATCTTCTTCCCATCATTAACCCCTTTCATTGCCCAGGGGAATAAAAACATATTTAGGAAAAGGGATTAATTGATTAATAGAGTTTACTTATGAAGGAATAAAAATAAGTGACATTAAAACTATGAACTTAGTATAATAAGACTAGATGGAGAAGTAAAATTTAAGTGTATGAATTTTTAATATTACAATTATTAAATTAGTTATATTATGATCTATATATATAAAAAAGCCAAGCGATGGGAACATCCAGAATGACTGGAATGACCAGAATGACCAGTCTCTATGATGTGCAGCGCTGGCCAGCCAACCTCCAGCAGTTCCTCTTCCTGGCCGGCCCCACCCCCGATTGGCCCCAATCGGGGCCAGGCCAGCCAGACCCCACCTTTGCACAAATTCATGCACCAGGCCTCTAGTGCTGTGATATTAAGCTATATATACTTTATATAGCTATATATACTTAAATATGTAATAAGTATTATAAAACATATCCTATATAATAAAAGGGTAATATGCAAATTGACCCTAATGGCGAAATGACCGGAAATGACCGGTCACTATGATACACACTGACCACCAGGGGGCAGATGCTTAATGCAGGAGCTGCCCTCTGGTGGTCAGTGTGCTCCCACAGGGGGAGCTCCACTCAGCCACAAGCTGGGCTGACGGCTGCGAGCACAGTGGCAGTGGTGGGAGCCTCTCCTGACTCCACAGCTTTGGACATCCCTCAAGGACTTCTGGGCTGCCAGAAGGATATCTGATTGCCATCTAAGGCCCAATCCCCCAGGGAGAAGGCCTAAGCTGGCAAGTGGACATCCCCCAAGGGGTCCCAGACTTCAAGAAGGCACAGGCCAGGCTGAGGGATCCCCCAAGTGCACAAATTTTCATGCACCGGACCTCTAATATATTATATTTAAGTATCTTTATTAAATATATGGAATCCAACTATAGGAATGCAAGGCAGTGCAATTTAATTAATTGACTCAAGAAATATTAATTTTTTCTAAGACATACTAGTTTTTCCCCCCAGTTTCTGCAGATATACAAATCAGAATAGAAAATGTCCCTGCATTTATATACTTTATATTCTAATAAAATACCTATAATCATGTATCCAAATAATTGTATTATGTCTGAAAATATTAATATTTATCTTTCGCAATCTTTGCACCTTTCACCTTAGCTTTCTGCTTGTTATAATATTATCACGTTTTTGCAAACTTTACAAGATAACTTCATTACTTTTAGAGACTCCTTTTCTCCTTAACATCTTTCTTTAGTCTTCTGTTTACATCTATATTTAAACTTTAAAATAGCTTTTCTTTTGGATATAAGATACTAGAGGTCTGGTGCACAGATTCATGCACATTGAAAGGAAATTAATTTGAAGGTGGCCAGAGGGGTGGGACTGGGTGAGATGGGCCAACCTCCTGTTGGTCCCTCCCTGGCCAGCCACACCTGGGGCAGCGCTGGGGCTTGAAGGGCGTCTGTGTTACCACCATTTGTCCACCATCCAGAACTGAAATATCATCGCTGTTATGTACATATAAGGAACTGTTTGACATAGAAATTGGGACTCAAAAGAACTGTTGGCCCAGAAAGAAACTCACTATAGACTGATTCATTTGCCTCTCAGCATAACCATTATTTCTTGTCTCATTTTTGGTTCTTATAAGTGTATTTCTAGTATCACATGAGCTCACTCATCTAGGGGAAATGATGAACAACATAGACTGATGAACAAGAACAACATCGATCAGACTGTCGGACCTCAGAGGGAAGGTAGGGGAGGGTGGGGATAGGGGAGATAGATCAACCAAAGGACTTGTGTGCTTGCATATGAGCCTAACCAGTGATCACAGACAACAGGGTGGTGGGGGCATGCGTGGGGAGGGGTTTGGGATGGGAATGGGGGGGGTATGAGGACAAATATGTGATACCTTAATCAATAAAGTAATTTAAAAAAACAAAAAAAAAAACACAAGAAAAGTTCTATTGGGATGGTATCCACAAATTTCCTGAAAGATGGGGGAAATGTGTAGCTAGCAATGGACATTACTTTGAATAAAGCACTTTTGATGCTCCTCTTGAAAAAAAAAAAAAAAGAATTATTTGTTTTATACCAGAAAAAACAACAACAAAAACCACCTACTCTTTCTTGAAATTTTAGACTGTATTTGTACATTTTGGGGAATATAAAATCTTATTCTTTAAATGGGATTTGCAATGATGTAGCAATTTACATTTGTCAATTTAAGTTTTATGATTTATACACTATTAAAGTACATTATTAATAAATTATAAATTAGTTAAGATATGAGTGAAGATATGAATGTTAACTCCCATCCTTCCATCCTTATTTGTTTTTCATCCTCTTTCCCTTCCCTAAAAAAAAAACAAAAAACAAAAAACAACAACCCTCTCTTTTAATTATAGTAAGGTTTACATATAGATTTCTAAAAAGCCTAAGACATATTTGAGAAAACTACCTTAATTTTAACTTTCTTCTTGGTGGTAATGGTATTTATTAATTCCTTTGTTAACTTTTGCTGCCTCAGATAGACTAAGCATTCATGATTTTAAAATATTATGCAATATTTCTGTATATGCAAATTTTAAAGATGTTAACATAATTGTCATTTCAAACATCTTTATAGTGTAAAGCTTAGTTTGAGTGAATGAAAAAGGTTGGCACTATAACAGTCACAGGATATAGGAATGATAAAGTGATGGAAAATGAAATGCCTCTTACTTCCAAGGCCACTTAAGTTCTCACTTCCTACCTCTATAGAATCACTGGCTCTTACACATGGTTTTTTAATTTTAATTTTTTAATATATTTTATTGCTTTTTTACAGAGAGGAAGGGTGAGGGATAGAGAGCTAGAAACATTGATGAGAGAGAAACATCGATCAGCTGCCTCCTGCACACCTCCTACTGGGGATGTACCCGCAACCAAGGTACATGCCCTTGACTGAAATCAAACCTGGACCCTCCAGTCCGCAGGTTGATGCTCTATCCACTGAGCCAAACCAGCCAGGGTTACACATCGTTTTTTATTAGACTTTTTCTGTGTGATTAAATGTTATTTTTGTACAATCAGTGTGTTGAAGTTAAAACTCCAATAACTAATACACAGAGCATTCATTCAAATAGATAAATACAGCATTGTGGTTTCCCATGAGCTATGTTCCAGTGTGAGCACCTTCAATTTCTTCAATTTCTCATAAGTGTCACACTCATGTCTTCTCACCTTCACTTGAGACAGGTTGGAAACCTGACTCATTTCTGCAGAGGCCTGCAGCTTCCACACCCTGCTCATTCACAAACAGCAATCTGTTATCTGTCTTCTAAATATGTGATCACAATTCCAATCTTTTTATGTCTATCTCTCGACCTGCAGGCCTCATTGCCCACAACTGCCCTCCCCTGCTGGCCATCTTGTGGTGGCCATCTTGTGACCACATGGGGGTGGCCATCTTGTGTGGGGGTGTGATGGTCAATTTGCATATTACCTCTTTATTATATAGGATGGATTATCAGAAGGTAGTTGTGTTTTGTCTACTATCTTCAGCTCATTTGTACGGTGAAATGCTCATTCTCTTTCATTTCCTTTTAAAAAGACTTACACAAATATTTACTGGCATATATTTATGCATGTCATTATATTATACACAATATTTTTATTTTTCATTACTTGTGTTATTTTAATGTTTAAACTATTTTCTACCCTTTTCCCTACCCACCCCTACCACAGACCATTTCCATCCACCCCCAACACATACACACAAACACAATGCATATAGGCATATTTTATACTTTGTCTTTCTCTATGCTTATATAATTAATATTACATATGATTATATAAAGGTATATTTATATATGTCCATATAATTAATAATTGAAAATATATAATGTTTATAACATTTAATTATCTGCATACTGTATGTGTTACACTGATTTATTATATTGGGATAGATTTCCATTTTAATTCAATTATAATGTCTGTTATTTTTCAAATCACTTGGTATATTTCAAATTTACTGTTTTTAATGTATGCATAATATTCTAATGCATGGGTATACCATAATATTATAATTTAAACAATTGTTCCCTTATAAATATAAATCCACTTTCTTTCAGGATTCTCTGTAACTCCAAACAATGTGAACATAAGAGAATTGCTCCCATATCCTTATAGACTGGCGCTTTTGTGTGTGTGGTATAAATTACCAAGAATGGGACTGAGGGGTTACACAAGATGTAGCTATATACATATTCCCAAATAGTACATACATATTTTTCTACCAAAAGAATGTGATAAGAGTTTTTATTTATCTCAGTCTGATTCTATAATGTCATAGCTTATTGTTACTTCACTTTGCATTACACTGAAAATTAATGAGTTTAAGCATCTTTTCATTAGAATTTGCTCTTCTGTGAATTGCCCCTTCAAACACTTTGTAATTTTCTAATATGTAACACACTTCTTGTCATTGATCAAGTACTATTATAAATTAGAGATAACTCTATCTTCAGAATTGAAAATATTTTTTTAAATAATTTATGGTCTATCCATGTATTTTGTTTATATATATACTAGAGTCCTGGTGCATGAAACTCATATGCGGGTACGGTCCCTAGGCCTAGCCTGCAATCAGGGCCATCTTCCCCAGCTGCCCACAGCCAGCCCTGCCCCCTGCCACCACCCACCCCCGGTTTCCAGTTCACCATTGGGTGATCGGAGCCTGCTGGTCGGGGAAAGGGACCCAGAGGTGGTCAGTGCACCTCATAGTGACTGGTTGAGCATTCATTCTGGTTGTTCTATTGTTAGGGTCAATTTGCATATTACCCTTTTATCATATAGGATAGAGGTCCAGTGCATGGGTGGGGGCCGGCCAGCCTGCCCTGATGGGAGCCCTTGATCAGGGTGGGAGTCCCCACTGGGGGGTGGGGCCAGGAGGGGCAAGGGGCGGGGGAGGTTTGGGGCCACAGTAGGTTTGCCGGCCGGCCACGCCCTGGATCAGGGTGGAGGTCCCTGCTGGGGGTCGGGGCAGGCTGGGGTGAAGGGCTGCAGTCATTCTTGTCTCTGGTCCTTCTGGTTATTCTGCCATTTCGGTCACTTGGCTTTTATTATATAGGATTTTTTGCCATGCTCACATTTCCCAATCACATATTCCCATCTTTTCCTTTTTAGTTTCTAGCCCATCTTGCTGAAGTAATTTTCTCCAGCACCTTTGCCGTTCATGTAATTTACTTATTTTTCTTAAGTTTCTTTGTTTTACATTTAAGCCTTTATTTTGTGTATAATTCATTTCATATAGTGCAATTATTGGCATAATATTATTTTCTTCCCAATGAATATAAATTTGTACATTGTATTAAGAATATAATGTATTTTTAATTAAAACCATTTCTGCCACATATTAAATTAAAATACTCTATATATAAGCCATAGCTGGTTTGATGCAGTGGATAAAATACTGTATATACTGACTCTTGTAGATTAAATTTCTTTTTTTTTACCCACTTGGCCAACACAATTGATAGATGTAATGCATGTTCTCATACCTTGGAAGAAAATGCCTGTAACTACTTTTATTTGTCTATAGTAAGGGCATTCATTCTTATGTAACAATATTAAACTAATTATATCCAATTAAAATCAATAACAACTCTGCTGGGAATTTAATTGGAATTGCTTATGGTTATATGCTATTTTTATGCTAATTAATTTTTCATAAAACTGTTTTTTAATATGTAAGACCATAAATATTACATACATTGCTCAAACCTCAATTTATATTTTTCAGTTACATTCTGTCATATTTTTTGTTGCATGATTTTCTAAATTTTAAAATATTGTATTATTGGAGAAGTGTCAATTTAAGTCCTTTGCCCATTTTTTTATTGGAAAGTTTGTCTTTCTTTTTTTTAATCTTTATTGTTGAAATTGTTACTTATGTCCCCTTTCCTTCCCCATTGACCTCTTCTGACTGGCACCCAACCCCTGCCCTAGGCCTTCACCCCACTATTGGGTTATGCATATTGCATACAAATTCTTTGGTTAATCTCTTCCCAATTAAGTTGTATGAGTTCTTTATATATTTTGGAACTTAACCTCTTATCAGATGTATCATTGGCAAATATCTTCTCCCATACCGTGGGAACCCTTTTCATTTTGTTGATGGTTTCTTTTGCTGTGCACAAGTTGTTTTTTTTTAAATAGCCCCATTTGTTTATTTTTCCTTTCTTTCCCTTGCCCTAGAAGATATATCCACAAGCATATTGCTATGAGAGATGTCTGAGATCTTGTTGCCTGTTGTTTCTTCTGGGATTTTTATGGTTTCATGACTTACATTTAAGTCTTTTATCCATTTTGAGTTTATTCTTGTGTGTGGTGTAAATTGGCAGTCTAGTTCCATGCCTTTACTCCATTGTATGCTCTTGCCTCCTTTGTCAAATATTAATTAAGTTTAATGGGTTGGGTCAATTTCTGGTTTCTCTGTTCTCTTCCATTGATCTATATGCTTGTTTTTGTGCCAGTACCAGGTTGTTTTGATTAAAATGGGTTTGTAATATAATCTGATACTGTTGTTGTATTCCTCCTACTTTATTCTTCTTTCTCAAGATTGCTGTAACAATTCAGTGTCTTTTTTTGTTCTACATCAATTTTTGGAGAATTTGTTCTATATCTGTGAAATATGCCATTGATATTTTAATAGGGATTACATTGCATCTATAGATTGCTTTGGATAGTATGGACATTTTCATGATGTTAATTTTTCCAAACCATGAACAATATATATTCTTCTATTTGTTTGTATCTTCCTCTATTTCTTTTTTCAATGTCCTGTAGTTTTCCAAGTATAGGACTTTTACCTCCATGGTTAACTTTATTACTACTGTAAGTATCTTATTTTTGTTGTTGCAATGGTAAATGGGATTGTTTTCTGTTTTTAATTTCTATTTCTGAAAGTTCATTATCCTATATAAAAAAGAGGTGATATGCAAATTGACCATCACTCCAACACACAAGGTGGCCACCACCATGTGGTCAAAGATGGCCACGCCCATGTGGACACAAGATGGCCAACACAAGATGGCCGGCAGGGGAGGGCAGTTGGGAGGGACCAGGCCTGAAAGGAAGGGCAGTTGGGGGTGATCAGGCCTACAGGGAAGGGCAGCTGGGGGTGACCGGGCCAGCAGGGGAGGACAGTTGTGGGGGACCAGAACTGCAGGGGAGGGCAGTTAGGGGCAACCAGGCTGGCAAGGGAGTGCAGTTGGGGGTGACCAGACCTGCAGAAGAGGACAGTTAGGGATGACCAGGCTGGCAGGGGAGGGCAGTTAGGGGCATTCAGGCCGGCAGGGGAGCAGTTAGGTGTTGAACAGGTTGGCAGGGGAGTGTTTAGGGGGTGATCAAGCTGGCAGGCAGAAGCAGTTAGGGGCAATCAGGCAGGCAGGCAGGCAAGTAGTTGGGAGCCAGCAGTCCTGGATTGTGAGAGGGATATCTGAAGTGGGATCACGCCTAAACAGGCAGTCCCAGATTGGAAAAGGTGCAGGCTGGGCTGAGGGACACCCTCCTTGCATGAATTTCATGCACCAGGCCTCTAGTTGATGTATAAAAATGCCATTGATTTCTGGATATTAATTTTGTACCCTGGTTCTTTGCTGAATTAATTTATTAAATCTAATAGTTTTTTGGTGGAGTCTTTAGGGTTTTCTATGTACAATATCATGTCATCTGTGAATAATGACAGTCTCACTTCCTCCTTTCCAATTTTGATGCCTTTCATTTTTTCTTCTGCTCTGATCCCTGTGGCTAAGTCTTGCAGTACTAAGTTGAATCAGAGTGTTAAAGGGGACATCCCTCTTGTTCCTGTTCTAAGGAAAACACTTTTACATTTTGAATATGATGTTGGCTGTAGGTTCGTCATACATGGACTTTATTATGTTGAGGTATGATCCCTCTATTCCCACTTTGCTGAGAGACCTTATAAAAAATTGGTGCTGGATTTTGTTGAATGCTTTTTCTGCATCTATTGCTATGATTTTTATTTATTTTTGTTTATGTGATGTATCACATTTATTGATTTGCTAATATTGTACCAGCTTAGCATGCCTGGGATAAATCACACTTGGTCATGGTGAATAATCTTTTCAATATATTGCTGGATCCAGTTTGTTATACAAGTGGTCAAGATACATATAAAAAAAAATGCTTAAAGTCACTAATCATAGAGCAATGCAAATTAAAACAATGATGTATCACTTCACACCTGCCAGAATGGTTACCATCAACAAATCAACCAAACGACAGGTGTTGGTGAGGATGTGCTGGTGGGAATGCAGACTGGCGCAGCCACTATGGAAAACAGTATGCAGTTTCCTCAAAATATTAAAAATGAAACTGCCATTTGCCCTTTAACTCAGCTTCTAGGAATATATCCTAAGAATCTCTAAACTCCAGTCAGAAATAATATATGCACCCCTATATTCTTAACATAACTATTTATAATAGTTAAGATCTAGAAACAGCACAAGTGCCCTTCGGTAGATGAATGAATAAAAAAGCTGTGGTATATTTACACAATGAAATAATATGCAGCTGTAATAAAGAAAGAACTCTTACCTTTGAAGGGTGGGAAGAGATTAACCAAAGAATCTATATGCATATATGTATAACCCATGGACAAAGACAATAGTGAGGTGAAGGCTTGAGGTGGGGGAGGGAGTTTGGTGGAGGGGTTCAGTGAAGTGGAAATCAGGACCTCTGTAATACTTTCAGCAATAAAGATAAGCCAAGCTGTTATATAGTCAGTGTTCTGGAAAAGGAAAAAAAAAAAGAATGTTCAAGAAAAATTAAGGAATAATCGTGCTAGAGGAAAAATCTGTCTAGATATTGATTTTAATTTAAATAGTTTTAATATTTCTTTGTGGAATATTTCTACTTTATTTTACCTATAATTTTATTAGTGATGGCTGACATATTTTAGAAAATATTTTTGAACATTGATAATTTCATGTGTTTATTTTTATTTTCAACTTGTTGATGTAATAAATTATAATAACAGACTTCCTGATATTAATCACATTTTTCTTTCACAAGAAAAATTAAACTTAGTCAGTATAATATCTAATTTTGATTATTTTATAAATGTAAATATTAAATTATTGAATATCTATTCATAATATTATATATGTTTATGAATCATACTGACTTAAAACTTTTAAAAAATTTTTAGTGTCCCATAAAAAAGTAAATTATTTCAAATTATTTGATTTTTAAAGTATCTAAAATTCAACTGTCACCACATCTATTGGTCCTTATATTTTTAAAAAAGGTAAATCTTTAATCATTTTACTAATATTTTATGATAATGATTAACTTTTCCACTTCCTTTGGATAGATTCTTCTAACTTAAGTTTATCTATGGATACAAAGTTTTCACATGGCACTCCATGTCGGTTTGCAATAGATTTGCATGTGATAGTGACTTAATGTTGTTATAATTACTTATGTATCTGTGATTATGTTCCCTTTATTTATTCCATTGCTTGACAGTTTTCACTTTCTTCATTATGTTGATTTAATTAGACAATGCATATTAAATGCCTATCTTTGCTCTCAGGACATTTTAGACCAGTGCTGTCCAATAAACTTTCTGTGATCGAAATATTCTATGTCTGTGCTGTTCCACTATGCTAACTCTAGTCAGATGCGGCCAATGAGCACTTGACATATGGCTAGTGCAACTAAGGAATTGGATTTTTAATTTTAATCAATGTAAATTTAAATAGCTCCACGTGACTAAGGCTACTGTATTGGACATGTATGGGGAACATAGTAGTGAACAAAATAGGCAAAGTGCTCATCATTGTGGAAAGTTATAAATGAATAAAAATTAGATATATAATCTATTAGATATTGATAAAGCATTATGTAGAAAAACAAAACAGAATAAGGGGAAAAAGATATAACAAGAAGGAGGAGATGTTGTTTTATAAGAGATCATCAGAGAACACCTCTTTTAAAAGGTGACATTTGATTTCAGTACCTGAAGGCACTGAGAGTGCAGGCCCTGGGAGAAGTGGGTTCTAATCCTAGTATAAATAAATGCAAAGGCTCAGAGGTGGGACTATGCATGTGAACCAAGAGAAAGAATAGTAGTAGATGCCATTTTGTGGCATTGTGTAGAGCATTGTAAGGACTTAAATTTCTCTCTGAGGAAGAGGAGAAGCTATTGGAAGACCTGTAAGAATAAAAATGACTGATCTAAGATAACTTTCTGAGCAGCATTCTGGCTGCTGCTTGAACAAGAGATTATGAGGGACAAGGGGAAACACACACACACACACACACACACACACACACACACACACACACACACACACCAAAAAACAAATAGGAGGTTATTGCAATTGTCTTGGTAAAGATCAGGTAGGTTGAATAAGGTGAACTGAAGAGGTTGGATTTAGGATTTACCTTAACTTTAAAGTGAAAATATTTTTTCTTAATTGAATTTATTGGGGTGACATGGTTCACAAAATCATACATGTTTCAAGTATACGACTCAATAAAACACCATCTGTACACTACATCCTGCACCACCTCTCCCCTTCAAAGCAAGGTCTCTTTTTGTCTTCATTTTACCCCACTTTGCTGACCTCCACTTAGCCCCACCCTCCTTTTCCTCTGGCTAACACCACACTGTTATTTGTGTCTATGTATTATGTATATGTCTTTTGGTTAACTCCTTCACCTTCTTTTATCCAGTTGCCCAATTCCCCTTCCCCTCTGACAACTGTCAATCTGTTCCATGTATCCATTCTTCTGTTTCTATTTTGTTCATCAGTTTATTTTGTTCATTAGATTCCACATATAAGTGAGATCATGTGGTATTTGTCTTTCTGTGACTAGCTTATTTCACCTAGCATAATAATCCTCAGATCCACCCATGCTGTCACAAAAAATAAGATTCCCTTTTCTTTATGACTGAGTAGTATTTCCATTGCAGAAATGTACCACAGCTTTTTTTTTTTTTTTTTTTCTTATCTATCTATTCATGGGGCACTTGGGCTGTTTCCAGATCTTGGTTATTGTAAATAATTCTGCAATGAATATACGGGTCCATACAAAAGTATAGACTGGGCCCTAACCTGTTTGGCTCAGTGGATAGAGCGTTGGCCTGCAGACTCAAGGGTCCCGGGTTCGATTCCGGTCAAGGGGATGTACCTTGGTTGCGGGCACATACCCAGTAGGGGGTGTGCAGTAGGCAGCTGATCGATGTTTCTCTCTCATCGATGTTTCTAACTCTCTATCCCTCTCCCTTCCTCTCTGTAAAAAAAAAAAAATCAATAAAATATATATTTTTTAAAAAAAAGTATAGACTGGGTATGATGTGTAAAAGAGAAGAATCAGATGTTCCCAAGATATGGGGCCTATGTGACTATAAGAATGTAGTTGACATTTATGAAATGGGGAAAGAGGAAACAGAAACAAATTTCAGATTGAACTTAGTAATTGGTAGATATCTTGGCAGTTTCCAATAAAACAGTTTCCTCAATGTATACTGGAGTTAGCACTGGGTAAATGTCACTAAGTAGGAAAATTATACAACCCTACTGATGTTTACACATTTAATGGAGTTAGATTCTAAATACAGATCATATACAGAAATTCTCACTCTCACCCATGCTTAACAGAACATTCAGAAGTTATAGAGGATGCAGAAACTAATTTTGGTTCAGTGGGCCTATAATGTACACTGCAGTACATTTACTTGCTCCCCCTATTGTATGGATTGAAATGTACATGTTCATGCAGAACAAATTGAGATAAGCCAGGTTAACTGCTGAGATCCAATGAAAGGCCTGATAGATGTATACTGGGAAGGACATTTAAATTTTGTGGATGTTGGTTTTTACAGGATTTTTTCCACCTAAAGAATCTAAATTCAATTCATATTAACTTAGTTTAAAAAGGAGAATATTTAGTGTAATTATTTCAAATTTAGAAATAATTATTATAAGTTATTAGAAATGAGAAAAACATTTTGAAATATAGACTAAACTTTCAATTTATCATTTTGAATAATCCAGGGTTATTTAAGTAATTGACTTCTTAATGTGGAAAGACATTAGTGGAAGTAGAAGTGGAAAGAGGCTGTAAATTCTGCATGCCATGCATATGCTATTTATAATTGAGTGCATGATATTGGAAATAACATTATATCTATATTCTGGATGATATATATCTTAAATTTTTATTTTATATCTTAGCTCCTTTTCAGTCAACGTAAATTAACTTCTCTAATAAGTTTGGAAACATCAGCTAGTGAGTTAATAAAAAAAGTGAGTTAAAAATGAATACAAATAATTATTTTAAAACATTATATTTTTATTTAAAATATAGGCATGTACTTATATTCACCAACACTTTAATTAGAGAAAAAATATTTTAAAAATCACCTATTATTATATGCTTTTCTTTAAAATGAAGATCTTAAGGGTATTTTTTAAAGCCATATGACTGTATCTTCTTTGTGCTAGATCAAACAGGGGGGCTGAGGTAGCTATAAGACAGATAAATAATATGTGGTTAAGAAAATACCTAAAGTAAGCCAAAAAAAAAAGTAACAATAATCAGAAAACAATCATAAAACTGTTATTACTCAGCCTAAGAGAGGTTCCAACAGAAAAAAATATATATATATATATTATGAATGCTTTAGAAAGAGAGGCTATTCTATGTTCAGAATAGTGACTATAGTTAATGTTACTGTGTTGCATATTTGAAAGTTGCTGGGTAAATCTTAAAAGTTCTTCTCAGAAGAAAAAATGTAATTATGTATGGTGGTAGATAGTATCTAGATTTATTGTGGTGGTCATTTTGCAGTAATATACAAATATCAAATATTATGTGTACACCACAAACTAGTATAATGTTATATTCAATTACACCTCAATAAAACAACAGGTATTCAGTTGTGGTTAAAAAAAAACACAAAACTATACTATCAAAGGGCAACTGTATACATATTTATAACACATTTATTAGAAAGCACATATTCTTTTATCTATAAATACATTTATATACCTATTACATTTTCTTTACAATATAAGATTGTTACAGTTATGTAGAATTCAGCTTTTTTGTATTAATATATTTTACATAATTTATATAGTGTTGAATAGTAAAAATTTTTAGTTGTTTCCATCTGTTACTTGATAGTGTGGTTTGGAGGACTGTGGGATCAATTAAATTGCTGTCATTGCCATCATGTTCAAGACAAATAAGAATCTTGAAAATTTACCAAAAATCTTATATGCATACTAGAGGCCCAGTGCACGAAATTGTGCACTACGTGTGTCCCTCAGCCCAGCTTGCGCCCTCTCTAATCTGGGACCCATTGGGGGATGTCCGACTTCCAGTTTAGGCCTAAACTGGCAGCTGGACATACCTCTCGCAATCCAGGACTGCTGGCTCCTAACCACTTGCCTGCCTACCTGCCTGACTGTCTCTAACTGCTGCTGCCTGCCAGCCTGATTGCCCCCAACTGCCCTCCCCTGCTGGCCACCTTGTGAAGGCCATCTTGTGGTGGCCATCTTGTGATGGCATGGGGGTGGACATCTGGACATCTTGTGATGACGTGAGGGCTTGAGGGCACGAGAGCCACCTAGGCTTTTATTAGTATAGCTATGCATAACCCATGGACACAGACAGACAGTAGTGTGGTAAAGACCTTGGGGGACGGAAAGTGCAGGGTGAAGGGGGTCATTGAGGAACAAAAAGGAGATATCTATACTTTCAACAATAAAGAAATTTTTAAAAAAATCTACTAAACTAACTAGGTTGCAATAAATTATATATATATATATATATATATATATATATATATATATATATATATATACATATATATATATTGTTTGAGAATAATGATGTAAATTATTAATTTAAGTATGTCTCTGGATTTAGCCAATCAGCTTAATATATGCTAAAATATATTTTTAAATCCTTTATTTCTAACTTTTCCATTTCTTGTTTTTGAAAACAGAAAATCTTCCATTATAATAAATGCTTGTTTAATAATGCTGAATCTTACAATGTAATAAAAAAACACTTTACATTCCATTAATATTTAAAGCATTCTCATTACTAGTTATGGCATACAAAGCTTGGCCTATAGTTTTTAATATGCTATTTATCTGGTTTCTAGTAGTATTATAAAATTTAATAGATTAAAATTACTTTGCATGATTATCATCATGACCTATCTTTAAAATATTTATCTCTCTTTATGTAATAAGCCACCTTTCTAATCCAACTCAGCATTTGTTTTTTTCTACAATAGTCTCTAAACTGATCTTTCTGCTTTCACTCTTATAGTACTACTAGAGACCTGATGCATGAAATTTGTGCAAGGGACTTTGCCCTCATAGCCCCGGCAAACCCTTGCAGCCCCTCACAGCCTTGGCCAGCCTTAGCAGCCCCGGCTTTATCTGGATGGTCATCCGGAAGGTTGTCCAGATCGTCGTTCTGCTGTTCGGTCTAATTAGTATATTAGCTCTTTATTATATAGGATACCAATCTACTATTCATGAAACATTGTAGGTTGATATTTTAGAACTTAAAAATCAGTTCATGAGGATTTCCACTTCCTTATAAATTAATGGGCCCTGGCCAATTTGCTCAGTGGTTAGAGCATCAACCCACACACTGAAGGGTCAAGTGTTTGATTCTCAGTCAAGGTCTGGGTTGCAGGTTCAATCCAGGCCCCAGTCAGGGCATGTGTGGGAGGCAACTAATCTATCTCACATCTTTCTCTCCCTCTCCCTTCCCATCTCTCTCCCTCCCCACTCCCTTCCACTCACTTTAGAAATCAATGGAAAAAATATCCACGGGTTAGGATTAGCTAAAATAAAATTAAATAAAATGGAATAACAGAAAACAAATTTACTTTTATATTTGATATAATATCCCACTCAACTCTCTCTCTCTCTTTCTCTCCCCACCTACCCCTCTTTCTCTCACACACACACACACACACACACACACACACACACACACACACACACACAAGATTTGAAACAATCATTTTTAAGACAATGACAATTTGGCAATAAAGGACAATGATTCTTGAGAGATGGATAACCAAAAAATTGAGCTCTATGATTGCCCCAGCTCTGTATCCTGAGAAATTATTCAGAGCTCTGGTCAAGAAATAGAACTGGTTTGAATCCCAGCTGACTCCCTGAACCAAGGAGAAAGTTGAGAGCTGGAGAGTGCAGTGCAGTCAGATTTCAGAGCAGTGTACTAGAAAGGAGGGAATGCCACACCTAAAGAATCCCAGTGTTCTAATTAGTAAATGCATTTGAGGAAACTACATGAAGCCTAGAAAATAACCACCCAAAATGATTATAAGAAACAGTGTCCAGTGCTGGCATAGAGCTGAAATCATGCCTATTCTCACTAGCTGAACTTAAAAAAACTCATATTTCATAGAACTTGGGTTGAGTACTTAGAAAAGTCTGTCCTCAATACTGGAGAATAACTAACCATAGATAGAGCACTGTTCCAGACCAACTTAACAGATCATAAAACCACACTTATACAAAACTCTTTCCAAATAATTAAGTTAAGTTTCTGATTTTGGTAGAAACAACAACTCCCTTGGTGGCCCATACCATGTGTGATTTGAGATTCATCTCAATTGCTCGTTTTTGCATCTGTTTCTTCAGCACTCCCATCAAATCTGTTGATTCCAAGGAATAGTCTCCCAGAAGCAGTTTAAAGTGTGTTTTAGGATAATTTGTGATGGGGAAAAAGTGGGGAGAGTTTTAATCATGAGTTTTTAATTTCCAATGGTGAAACCTTTGGCCCAGAAAGTGTTAAATGTTTTCACTTGTAAATTGTGCATGTGTGAGCCTTGAGAAGGGTACAGTGGCATCAAAAGAGAAGCCATATATTGAAAGTAAAACACACAGCTGGAATATGTGCTGAGGCACAGTCACCTACATGAGGGCAGTCAAAAACCACACAGACCTGATTTCCACAGGGTCAGATGAAACAATAATCAGGTGAGGTAAAGAGAAGTTGACTTCACATTGTTGTTCATTTGCTGTAAAGTACACTTCCCTTACTCTTACCAATTTCTATTCATGCTTTGAATTCATCTTAAATGTTACTTTTTTGCAGAAGCCTTCTATGACTCTTCCCTCTTCCTCTAGTGGAGGTCTAACTGCTATAATAGCTTAACAGAGCATTATGTCCTCTCCTCTATTGAGCAGATATCAAAATTTGTGTTAATATGCACATTTACAAAAATATTTAATATAAATCTCCTTTTTTAGTTTGATCATCCTTGAAGATAAAGAGTATTTTTTATTTAATAACTAGAGGCCCAGTGCATGGATTCCTGCACCAGTGGGGTCCCTCGGCCTGGCCTGCACCCTCTCACAATCCAGTACCACTTACGGGATTTCAGAGAGCCAATTTTGACCCAACCCCCACAGGCCAGGCAGAGGGACCCCACCCATGCATGAATCTGTACATTGGGCCTCTAGTATGCATATAAGATCTTTGGTTAATATCTTTCCTCCCTCTCCCCTCCCCCTTCCCTCTGAGATTCATCAGTCTGTTCCATGTTTTCATGCCTGCTTTTTTCACTCCTACGTTGAGTGTCTGCCCCCTGGAGGTCAGTGTGCATCATAGCTACTGTCCGGTCACTTAGGCTTTTATATATATAGATATTTCCTCCACACCAAGAACTATGTATGGAATTTAATAAGTACATTTAATGATTATTTGTTAAATTAATAAATTTTACCTCAGTCTCCATAAAGAGGAGAACAGATAGGTAAAACCATATTTATTTAAGATAAATTTAGTATCTTTACTTGATCTACAGTTTCAGGACAGTTTGCTATAGCAGTACTGTACAGATAAATTTTTACAGACAAATTCTGAAATACATAGCATTTTTTTGTTATCTTATGAAAAATGTTTTCTCACACAGCATCCAAAGGCTATCAGAATGTTGATGGACATTATGGTAGAAACAATAATTTTGCTTTGTAACCTTTTGTCAAAAGTCATTGCTGGAACTCTTTCAAGTTCAGAAAATAGAACTAACATAATACATGTTAATTCATAAATTGGAATAAAAGTGTTTATTTTTATTTGAATAGTAACTATTGTTGGAAGTCATTAATTAACTGTAGCTGAAATAATGGTAAAGTAGTCCTTATAATCATTAAATGAATCTTAATGTTGGAAATAATATGTACAAATAATTTGAAGGAAAAGATTATATAGTATTTGTGAAGCATGTATGTACAGATACAGAGTCCTGAGTTGGAATCCTGGTTCTAAAACTTTTTAGTTATTTCAATTTAATCAGGCTCATTAGCCTCTCTGATGATCATTTTTTTCATATAAAATTTTCACATTGCCAAATACTCTAAGATGCCTTATAGCATAAGATGAATCATTTTTTATGTACCATGAAAACAAAACAAAACAAAAAAACAAAACAAAACAAAAAAAACTGAACAAATATGCTATGGCATTATATATTGTAACATGAATCCTGATCTCAGAGAGGCAAAACAAAACAAAAAAGAAAGAGAAAAAATAATTAATTGACTTAAAATTGATGAAGTAGAATGGGCCTTCATTAAAATTTAAAGAGATAATATATGCACAATGCTTACAACAAGCCTCATATATCGGAGCTCAATTATATTAACAATACAAAAATGTGGAAATCCACACTATCCTTAAAAGAAGTGGGAAACATAATACAACCTTAAGTGGTTTTTGTTCTATATCATATTTTCAAAGTTTTTTTCTTTATAAGTGGGTATAGCAAGCACTGGTATAATCATTTTTTATCATTTAATTTCTTTTGTCTTTTCAAATTCATTTAATTTGGTTTCAAAATTCAACTGCAGTGCTTTTGAATTAACAATGAAGAGAAGTAAAACATAACTGAAGTGAAAATAATCTTTAAATAGGTTTGCAATCCAAAAGTGTCTGCCTTAGTCTAATGTACAGTTTATTCACTATGTTGAAATGTGCTTGCAAGTTAAAATATATCATCCATGCCTATACTCTTGTTTCTTGCTTGTCATTTATCTTTCTAACCATCTATCATATTTGTCAAATGCTTTTAAGATACAATCTTATTCTGATGATCACAAGTATATTTTATAGATGCATGCATTTTTTAAAATCAGCCAGCATCCAAATAAAATAACTTACTATTTATAATTTTGTGAAGTGTTTGTTATTCTAGTTGTCTAGTTTTACATACCAAATAGGATTTAACTCATTGTAATAGCATGGATTGAAAGACCTACCTACCTTACTATAAATTACTTTTGTTTTACAAATATATTTATGATATATGAAATGTATAAACATAGCACTTTCTGAATTAGCAATACAAGTAGGTAGATCTCTGGTTCCTTTAGATAGCCAATAAGAATAACCTTAGCTGCCAAAAATAATAACTTGTTTTACTTTTACTTGGTCCTATATTTTATCTTTACTTACACATTTTCATGCCTGAGTTCAGTTCTTAACTATCTCCTTCTACTTTTACTTTTTATTTATATGTTTCCTCTACTTTAACTCTAGAAAGTGAACAAAAAAAATAGATTTGTTAAAAAAATTACCCAGAATAATACATACCAGTATGTGTAATAGTATGATATTTTTACTAACAGAAAAATATATTTGTAGCTACCATACTGTTAGGATACCTTTCTTTATTAAAGAGACTGTCCTGTTAGAAAGAAAATCCCTGAGAATCTGGATTCTGGATTCTAGTTCAGTTTTTTCATTTATATGCATCTATTTGATGCTTATAAGGTAGAAGTGAAGTAGGTACCATTCCCTTGCTGCTGCTGCTGCTGCTGCTGCTGCTGCTGCTGCTGGCATGAGAAGTCTAAGAGAAGTGATGGTCAAAAGGCAGTTGTAATGTCTAGACCTGACCTTACAGGACCTAGCCAAAGGCTTCAAGAATATGACTGTTGCAGTCCTTGTTTTAGCCAGAGATTGTTTTCATGTGGACTATCAGGCATTGTTTGGGTGAAAATTGGTGGTTGTGCAATGGTGAGGACAGTGAGTGTCTTGATTTCTGCATTGCAGCTACTATGTCACAATGGTTGATTTCATGCTCAGACCCTTTGCGAATAGACTCAACTTATTTTCCTCATGTCTCCATTTTTGCTTGCACCTAATTCCATGTAATACATTTATTTTTCTTTAAAACACCTTAGGAAATCTTCATTTATTACAGCAGTTATGTATCAAAAGTAGCAGCAGCCATTGATGATCTGACTTGATTGAATGTGTGGGCAGTGATACAATCCTGATACCACCAGAACATTAGATACTGGTAGTCTGTGGCACCCAGTAGCAAAACAGCTATGCAATTAATCAACTGTGGTAACCTGCAATGAAGAGTCTATTAAAGACCAAATTTGGCATACCCAATAACAGCTTCAACTGATCATTATGGGGAAATATACACTAATAAAAGAGAAACATGCAAATTGACCATCCCTCTGCTACACCCACCAGCCAATCGGGAGCAAGTATGCAAATTAACCCAACAAAGATGGCAGTTAATTTGCATATGCAGGCAAGGAGTGAAGACTGAAGACAGCTAGAAGGAAGCCAAGCGCTGCAGAAGGGAGCAAAGCAAGCGAAGCGGTGAAGGGAGCGAGGCAGTGGAGATGGGAGGGAGTGAGGAAATGGAGAAGGGAGCGAAGCCTACCTCAGTGGGTTTTGCTCCCTTCTCTGCTTCGCTCTGGCTGCAGGAAGCCCTATTCTTGCAGGAATCTTCCTGCAACGGGCCTCTAGTAAGAAATAAAAACATTCTAGCTTAGTCTGGTGCTCTGACTACACAGGAGAGTTTAAAGAGGAAAAATTTGTCAAGCTCAGAGTTCTACACTTTGACACAGGACATCATGTCAAAGTAGCTTCTGGGACTTCCTCAGAACAAGTTCTCACTTCACCATGGTCTTATGCATCTAAAAATCAGATGTGGAATATGATTTTACATTGCTGATTTCCATGTTAGTGGGATTCTGGCCATTTTTTGTTGTTGTTGGTGGTGGTGGTGATGGTGAAATTTTGTCATTAGTTGAAAAAGAACTGTCTCTAACAATCTTGTGTGAAGTTAGGGCTCTAAACCCTGACCCTATACTCCACTGAGATTTTCTTGCCAGGATTAGACAGTCCTCTCTGCCTCTTTCTGATATAACTAGGTCTGCCTTACTTAGCAATCCTATACTGGCTTATTTTAAGTACCTTTCTTTAAAAAGTTTACACTTTATTCTCACTCTCCTCCCCATACCCCACTCAAGTCTCCAAATGTAGCTAGAATTGAAAGCCTTGGCCCAGGGAGACAAGTATAAAATCTGAGAGACGATAAGACATAAATCAATAGTGTTGCACTATGTTGTCCACTTATATTGACATAAACCTGGTAATGGAGTCTACGGATTCTAGAGGATGAAGAACCATAATGCCAAATTGATATATACATACTCAATCAAAACTCTGGACTTCATATCTGAGCATAATGAGCTGAAAGAGAAAATCAGGTGTACCTCAATAGGTTGACTAAAACTGGATTCAACTTTGGCCTATGCTGACTGAAGCTGAAATAGATACATTCTCTGAGAAGACGCCAATCTGTGGGGAACCAAATAACACTGGGGTCCACTACTGGGGATAAAGTGAAAATATGGTTTAAGTCTGACTTTGCCTTACTGTACGTCAAGAGTCCAACCAGTAGCTATGCCCTAGTTTCTGAGTCAAGTATTGGATTACTCACTTACTAATCCCAGACACTGGAGTGAGGCTATAATGATGGGGAGGGTTATGTGGGAACCTTTGAGGCTATATCTCCCTACAAAAATAGTAGCATAAAATAGGAAATTACAGAGATTAGTGTCAAAGATTTGAAAGATTTAGACTGAATTTTTTAATAGATCTCCAATTAACTCACATATTTAGTTTGTGTCGAAGACAGATACTGCTTGGGAAATGACAATTAAATATGTTGAATTTATTCAAATGATACCTCTTATTAGAAATGATGTCCCAGATGTGGTTTTTAAACAGGAAGATTTGACATTGCCACTAGTACCTGGTATTTGGTTATCTAGCTCACAATTGGCTACTGTTTCTCTGTACCAATAAGACAAGAAACCAGAAAGAGTTTGTTTCCAACTGTAGAGTTACCATACTTTCCGGCTTATAAGACGACTTTTTAACCCAGGAAAATTTTCTCAAAAGTCATGGGTCTTATACACCGGAAAATACAGTACTGTAGGGTTATATTGCCTAATTCATCTCATGCCCATTTAATTTTTGAGTAAGAAGGATGATGTATCCTAAATATCTTGACAAGATATAGGCATATTAGAATGTAAAAGTTATAAATAAATATTTAGGGACCTTGCACTTCAGTTACTTTCTAGGTATGTTATAATCCAATGTTGTCTCAAATAAGCCCTCCAAAGAGTTTCAGCCCCTTGATCTTCCCACAACTTAGAGATCAATGGATTTGTAAGATTCTGGATATTGGAGACAAACATACCATATTTCTGTGTTGCTCTGACTCATTGACAGAGTGACACATAGGGCCAAACTAAGAGAAGGCCAGTTCATCTAAGCTACAGAACAATATTGCAAAATGTCTTCTATTTAGAAGAACCAGAAATTTACCAACACTAATAAGCATTTGTAGAAGTAACATGTATGATGTGTGTATATATATTTATGCATTATTTTGATGTAAGTACATTTACCATTTTTATTTAATATAAGATGTACTTTGAAGATTGATTGGCTTTATCATTTTGTTATATTATAGGATATCAAGTAGTAATTTGACAAACTATAGGAGAAATAAATACTATCTGGAGTTTACATGATAACTGAGAAGACTTTGAGGCTTTTTTACTGTGAGTGATCTTCCTTTATAAAATATGCTAGAGGCCTGGTGCATGAAAATTCATGCACTGGAGGGGGGATCCCTCAGCCCAGCCTGCCCCCTCTCACAATCAGGGAGCCCTCAGGGGTGGGAGGCAACCCAGCGATCAGGGGAAGGCGACGCCCCATCACACCTCTGCTGCTGCCACTGCCAGCAGCGCAAGCCTTGGCTGGCCCTGGTTACCTGAGCCTTGGGTGGCCCTGGGCGGCTGGGTAGCCACCATCTGAGGTTTGTCTGTACCTCGGGTGGGCCCTGGGTGGCTGGGGAGCTGAGAGAACTGGAGGACTCCAGAGGCATGGGCGCTGAGTGGATGGGCCCACCTGGGGTGAGCCCAGCCTTGCCACACATCTGCCGCCCCAGCGGGGCTGAGGGGACTGGGAGCTGCTATCTTGTGGGTGTGGGTTCCGCCATCTTTGAGGGTTTGGCAGTCAATTAGCATATTCCGTCCTTATTGGCTGTGGGCACCACCATCTTTGTGATGGCGTGAGGGTCAATTAGCATATTCCCTCTTTATTAGATAGGATGGTTTTATAATACTGTAGAAATATGGTTACTACTACTATATTTATGAAAATAAAATATATGTGGAAGTGTATATGTGGATATTGAGTTTTCAAAGAGATGGTCTTTTGTTCAATTATTTCTCTAGAGTGCCTTCCCATACTCTAAAAACATTTCAAATTAGAATCCACAAATTAAATGAATTCTGGTGATATTTGGTGGATAAGGTAATGTACATCTTCCTGCTGCTCTTTCAGCTGGTAATAGAAGTCAAGGCAAGGTTCTTGTTAGCAGGAAGCATCAATGGTTGGATTCAGCATTCCAGTATCTTTGAACTGTTCTATGGATATTAAAAGGCCATGACCAGGGCAGTAACTCCTTTACTTCTGAAAAGGAGTTCCAATAACAGTTTGTTCTGGACAATACCATGGGACAGTTCCATGACACTGACCCCTCCAGCCATCTCAATGAATTTGTAAACTCCTAGTTTTCTGTGTTAGATTCATTATCTTTAAATGCCTAGAGTGATAATATTTCTCATCTCTTCAGCTCTAAATTCAATTCTGCCTTCACCTACATCCAGTTCAAGTACTGGACCATATTGAGCACAAAGACACAATCCTTTATGGCTCAAGTTTTAACTGCCTCAATATCCCTCTTTACAATATGGAAATATGTTCTCACTCTTAGGGCAAATAAAAATTTTATTTTGTGAAGGATTTCCTGCAGAGTGCCATTTGTTCATTGTTTTTGTAGTTGTTTTTATACATCCATATCAGTTATACATTTAGTGCTGTCACTTTTTGTTTAAACTGTTTTTCCTACATAAATTTCATGTTTTTGGAGGGAAAGAAGTCTATATCATATTAGCTTTGTTATTTCTGAATATCTAGCGTAGCTCCCACCTGGCACATAGTAATAACTCTACATTTGGCATTTTCTTACTATAAATAACTGACAGGTTACAATTTCTGACTTTATTGATACATTTTAAATGATATTTATATGAGTATATTAACTATTTAAAAAACTTTATTTGGCCCTAACCAGTTTGGCTCAGTGGATAGAGCATCGGCCTGGGGACTGAGGGGTCCCAGGTTCAAATCTGATCAAGGGCATGTACCTTGGTTGCAGGCACATCCCCAGTAGGAGATGTGGAGGCAGCTGATCCATGTTTTTCTCTCATTGATATTTCTAAATCTCTATCCCTCTCCCTTCCTCCTGTAAAAAATCAATAACATATATATTTTTTTAAAAAACAACTTTATTTGGTTATCTTAACTTTTTAAAAAATATTGTATTTTATTTTTATTATTTGCTCATTGTTATTCTACATTACTTAGCTAGTGTAATGTGTTACCTAGAATAATGAATTTAAAAATTAGAAAGAAAAAAGTTTCAAATCAGCATCAAATTTTAATTTCAGTTAGTTCAAATGGCTGGGGTACTATACGTTAAGAGGTAGGAGGAGTGGTTGTTTGAAAATAGACTATGTTAAGCTTTAAGATTATACTTAGGAGGAAGTCATTCGTTTGAGGATAGGTTATCTTCTGCCAAAAACCAGTGAGGTTTTCAAGTCCTCTCCCATTGAAGCCACACATGTCATTTATGAACCACTGGAATGATGACAGACATATTACAAACACTGGACAACAGCCACAACTCCAGCATGTCCACAGGTGTGTAAAAAAGCAAATCTATAACGGAAATCACTGAAACAACAATCTTTCACATAATGTAGATTCTATGTCTCAAAGAGCCTAATGGCTAACTGCACACATACAGAGATCATTTAATTTATTTATCAATCAGAAACTACTGATTGGGCCTGACCAAGGAGTCATTTTTTTGTATCTTACTGGTATCAGAAAGAATGGTAGTTGTGTATCTTCATTTTAGTGAAGTTTTGTAGGTCAAGAAAGACACAGTCCAGAAGACTATCTAAGAGCAAAGACTGAAGGGACATGTGGAGGGGCATCCCAAAGGGATCCCAACAACAACAAACCTGAAGCAAATTTTGAGAGCCAACATGCAAAGCCAAATGAAAGTTTGAGAACCAGGAAGAATTAGAATAAAGAGCAGTTGGCCAGATCACAATAACAGGCATCACTGTGGATGAACAAAGTAGAAAGTAGGTCATTGCTATGTACTGGGATTTTGCAATGATTGATAGATCCATTTACAGGAACTAAAATCTTTGTAGGGTCATAACATGTGTGTTGAAAGGAAATGACTTCCCTGCCTTGGATTATCATAGGAATAGGAAAGCAACCTCCATGAGAGTGGATCCTGACTAGAATCAAAACCAAAAAAATTATCTAAAAACTTTCTGTCAAAAACTATATTAAGTGTATAGAATAGTGATACAAAAATATAACCCATGGGGCCAGCTTTTGAGTTCTGTAATGTTTGTCAAGATAGTTACCATTCTAAGCTTCTCTTTCCTTTTATACAATTACTAGAGGCCTGATGCTCGAATTCATGCACTGGTGGGATCCCTCAGCCTGGCCAGCGATTGGGGCCAATCAGGGCATCTCGCCCAGTCCCAATTGGGCAGATCAGGGCCGGCCAGCTGGCCTGGGGGAGGGATCATAGAGGTTGGCTGTGACAGTGTACTGACTACCAGGGGGAAGCTCCTGTGTTGAGTGTCTGTCCCCTGGTGGTCAGTGCACGTCATAGCTACTGGCCAGTCTTCCAGTCATAATGGTCACTTAAGCTTTTATATATATAGAATTATGTTGCTAATACAATTAGTCTCTGAATATTAGCTATAGTTGCAGAATGTAAACTAACTGTATCAATGTACATTTACAATTATTCCCGTGGTGTCAGTTCAGATATTTACAACTATTTGTTTTTGTTATTTTATAAGTTTTTGAGTTAATAGAATTCTGTCAGGTGAAATTAAGGTGAAATATTTTACCTGGGTGAATACAGTCAGTTGTTGCAATCAAATTTCTATACCCACACATGAAAAACCAGGCTAATACTATATTTTACAAAATGATTCCAAACACTGTTCTTGTTTTGAGGTGCCATTCATTACCTTGGGCATTGACCCTCAAATTACTGTACTCTTAATTGATTCAAAATTAAATGTTTCTGTAGTGGTAAAATGTAATTTGAGTTACCTTTCTTTGCATAGTCAGAGCATATTTAATCCACATTAAATTGAGTTGCCATTTTACTTGATGGTTCTTTGAATCATATTTACTCAAGGAGGAAGGCTAAATTTTTCTAAGGCCAAGTGTTTTCATGTTAAATACAGTTTTAAATTACAGTATTAGAATCTATGAGAAAACTGAGATCATGTAGAAGAAAGTCACTAGCAAATATAATGTATGTTAAGACTCAAGATTAGCCAAATTTTTGGCTTTAAAAAAATGTTGCCAGTCAGGAACTACACTGTTGAACTATTACCAAATATCCAATAAAGTAAGTGGATAATCAAGCAAATTCATGAAGAGTAATGGCATATTGACTAAGCAGTTCTCCAATCTTTCTTTAGATTGCACTCAAACTGACATCCTGAAAAATCAATGACAAACTGAGAGTAAATAAAGGAAATCTTTAGAATGTTTCCATTGATTCTAGAAGGGGCTTGGAACTTAAATACCATCAGAGGTGTCAGTCAGCTATTTTGATCCTAACTATTTAGAAAAGTTGATCAAAATCCAAGTAAAGGTAAAATATTTTTTGAAATTTATCTTATAATTTTTAAAATAAATGTATAAATTTACATCTAATAAACCCCATGTAATCAGCATTCCAGTATATTTTTCAAGTCAATGTGATATAGTAGAAAATGCACAAAATATGTTCATTTTTTAAACTTTGTTCACCATGCACTCATATTTATATGTAATGCATTTAATATATATGTATATATAATGTGTGTATATGTGTATGTAAATAAATAATATGTAAAGAAATATAATTTGTAGTCTTATCACTATATCATCTCCAATAAGAAAGAGTTCATACACCAGGAACAAAATACATGTACATTGTAGTAGCAGAGAATCAAGCTCTAAATATATAATACATATAAATTATTGTATATAAATATAAATGTTAATTATTAATGTCACAAAAATCTATGCAAACTTTAAGAAATATGTATACATACAGACACACATCTATATATATAAAAATCCAGTGACTGGAATGCCGTAACGACTGAAACAACCAGTTGCTATTATGCCCACTGCAGCCAGCAAACTAGCCCGATCGTGAGTCAGGGCTGGCTGGCCAACCTCCCGCAGGCCTCCCCACAGCCTGCCCCATCTCCTATCTGCCTGCCCCACCCCAGTTGGCCCATAGCCCCTCCCCCAGGCTGGCCCCGCCCCTGATTGCACCACCATCCCAATAGGGGGCGGGGCCAGCTGGCCAACCTCCTGCAGCCCCTCCCCCGACCAGGCCCTCCCTAATGGGCCCCCACCACCCAGATTGACCAGAAGACCCTCCCCCCAGATGGCCCCACCCCTGATATGCCCCCCTACACCAATCGGGGTTAGGGCTGGCTGGCCAACCTCCCATGGCTCTGCCCTCTACTGCTGACCCAAATTGTCCTCCCCACACCAATCAGGGGTGGAGCCTGCCAGCCAATTGCCCATGGTCCCTACCCCGGCCAGCTGGGCCCTAATCCTGCAGTCTCCTCCTCCCGACAGGCCCGGCCCTGATCCGCCCCAATTGGGCCCAGGCTGGCCAGACCGCCCCCTTGCACGAATTCGTGCACTGGGTCACTAGTACAGATATAAAAAATTTAACTTTTAAATGAAATTAACAGAATTTCAGTATTGTTAAGAACATTTCATTTTACTTAAACTAATAAAAATTATTATGAAGAATGCATTTTCTCTAAATTTGAAAAGAAGCTTATAAGAATTCTTTCAAATTTTGAGAAAAAAATAAGAAATAAAAAACAATAGTCAAAATTAAAAAAATATAAAATTTCTGTTTCTTACTACCAAAATGACATATTCTGAGCAGCTTGAGTTCTAAGATGATAAAAGGGGTGACCTCTAGAAGTAGCATCAGAATGGCCACCCTCACTCAGTATCCCACTCCCTTAGAGGCACTTGTTTTTCTAAAGATCTCTCTAGTCAGGTCTACGCCAAGTGCAATGACCTAAACTGAACCAGGTATAATAAAAAGGTGGACGCTTCTACCACCCTACATAAATCATGGGTCAAACCTTTGTAATCTTGACAGCCTCCTTCTATTTCAAAAACAGGGAGCCTCAAGCTTCTCATGAAAATAAATTTCTGCTGATTAGAGAAAATGCATTAGAACCGTGGTAGGCAAACTGCGGCTCGAGAGCCACATGCAGCTCTTTGGCCCCTTGAGTGTGGCTCTTCCTCAAAATACCATGGCCTGGGTGAGTCTATTTTGAAGAAGTGGCATTAGAAGAAGTTTAAGTTTAAAAAATTTGGCTCTCAAAAGAAATTTCAATCATTGTACGGTTGATATTTGGCTCTGTTGACTAATGAGTTTGCTGACCGCTGCATTAGAACATGCATTTTCTTCATTATGTCTTCATATGATTGTTATTTAACTTTTAAAGGAATCCACCATATTAGTAACTCTTTACAGTAGTCACACTCAGTTGAAATACAGATCATAATTATAGAGATTCAGATACAACCGGAGTCACAATATTTCTCTCAAAACTTGTGTCAAAGAAAAATTACACCAACAATGAAGACTTTATTCAATACTATTACAATAGGGATCATGATTATTGCAGTAGGAAAGAGAAATTGATTAAGTGCTGAGGCGGGGGTTGGGGGATAGTAGAGATTTTAAGTGACAGGGTGAGCTAGCAAAAAGTACAGAAGGGTGTCAGGAGGGAAGTTAGTCAATGTGATGAGGCCAATTGTGTTTGCTAATTGGAGCTTATTGAAGTTAGGCTCCTGCTCTCCTACAGAAATGGGAGACAGGGACTCTATCTTTTTTGATGATTCCATTTCAAATGGATGGGCCCCCCATCCTTGAGAAATATATTTCTGGGTTGTAAAACTGGTAAGAGGCTGGGAGAAGATTTATATCTCAAAGGATCAAAAGAAAAATTTACAATTAAAAGTTTTCTAAAGCAAATGTTCTAACATAAGGAAGGTCAGGGGCCTATAGCCAGGAAGAAGCCTGTTTAAAGTTTAGTCAAGGTAAATTAAGGCCTTCTTAGTCACTACCTTGTGCTTAAAATAACAATCTCATGATGCCTGGCTGGGAGTTCACATCAAAATTAGAAAAGCTTCCAAGTATACTGTATATTGAAAGGTAGCATTGTTGCCTTAGCAGATGTAATAGTTCTAGCCATGGCATAGGTATCGCTCTAAAAAGGCTAAAACAAATTCAGTATCAAAGAGCAAACTGAAAACCTCCCACATAAAATTAATTATTTTCATTCAATAAATATTTATTCATTCATTATAATTATATCCATTCAATAAATATTTATCCTGTACTGATTAGCTGCTAGGGATGCAGATGTGATAAAGACAGACAAAATTCTTGTCCTCATGGAGTTTCCAAGGTAGATAAATGATGATTTGTTTCTTTTTAATTACTCTCTATCAAGTGATAAATATTGTGTTTTTTAAAAAAGTTTTTTCAATTATAGTTGACATTCAATATTATATTAGTTTCAGTTGTACAGCATAGTGGTTAGATATTTATATGACTTCCCCAATAAGTCTAGTACCCTCCTAACAGCATACATATTTACTACAATATTATTGACTATACTAGAGGCAAGGTGTACGACATTAGTGTACAGAGGGGGGGGGCGGTCCCCACAGCCCAGCCTGCACCCTCTCCAATCTGGGACCTCTCGGGGGATGTCCGACTGCCAGTATAGGCTTGATTGGGCCTAAACCGGCAGTCAGATATCCCTCTCACAATCCTGGACTGGTGGCTCCTAATCGCTCACCTGCCTGACTGCCTGCCTGGTCACCCCTAACTGCCCCCCCCCCCCCCCCGCCGGCCTAATTGCCCTCACTTCCTCTGTGTGCCTTCCTGATTGCCCCTAACTGTACCCCCACTGCTGTCCAGGTCACCCCTCATGGCCCTCCTGTCAGACTGGTCACCTCATTCAGCCTGCTGTTCAGTCATTTGGTCTTCCCTCACTAACCCCCCTGCTGGCCTGGTCATAGGCAGCCATCTTGTGATGGCATGAGGGTTAATTTACATATTACCTCTTTATTATATAGGATTCCCTGTACTGTATTTTACATTCCTATGACTATTTTGTAACTCTCAAATATATTTTTTATTTATTTTTCTTCCTCTCCCTTAAGCCCCCACAATTTCAGCCCACTTAACTTCTCCTTAAGACTTCACTATATCCTTCCTACTTAAGAGTTTATACTCTAGAGCATATAGCATAAGCACACAATTCTAAATAAAAGATGTGCCAAAGCTGTAGCTAAATAGTAATGTTCTTTATTGTTATTGAACATTGATCCAAACTCCAAGTAATTTCAGAAAATAATATTGTAGGGGGAAAAAGGGAGTATCTATCTATATAAAAACCTAATATGCAAAATGTCCCCTCCGGAGTTCGACCAACTGGGAGTTCGATGGATTGCTATGACATGTGCTGACTACCAAGGGGCGGTGTGGAATGAAGGAAGGCCCCAGCCAGCAGCCAGCAGCTGCTAGGGACCCTATTCATGCACAGATTTCATGTACTGGGCCTCTAGTGTAAATAATAAACAATTAAAATTATATAGGTTATTCAAAGCCATATGGAAAAAGAACAGATGAAAATGTGAAAAATAATTATAATAGGCAACTAAATTAATCAATTCACAGGTTTTTTAAAACTGAAATTTGCTGGTAATTGAGGGTAATTTTGTTTTTAATTTTCTTTTCGTTAATTAGAAAATTATTGTAATTTGCTAATTCATTTGCAAATTTATGTTTTGTATTAACACAAACTCTTCTTTAACTTGTAATTGGTGTTAGCAAAACAAAAAAATTACAAAAACTTTGTCATTAACGGTATTTATCAAGTAAGTATAACAGCTGTCAAATATGATGTACTTCAAATGTCACTGAAAACCTAAAAAGAATCATGACTGTGTAGAGAGCCTGTGATGAGTGACATATCATGCTAAGAAGTTGTTACTACAGCAGGCACCATCTGTGAGAAGCTGAGCCTCCCAGACATTAAAGAACATAATCAGCAGCTTATGGAGTAAATGCCACATAAGCTGTTCTCTGAACAAGCCCCACCTTGACATGGCAATAAAAAAGGAGAATATTGTAATGTAAAACCCTGTATTTATAGAGATCATTTCCTTGAAAAGCTCCTAAATCTTCAACAGACTTCTGAGCTCATCAATCCTTAAATTCCAATGAAGTTAGAATTATAGAAGCATGCAATCCTTAAAATAATTATTTAGTGATCCAAGAAAGACAATTTTCTAGAGCCCCCTGTGCTTTGTGAATAATATGTAATCTTGATAAGCAGATTATTTTTATTAGGAAAAACTCAGTCTCCGAGAGTTTGGAAACAGAGTGTGAAGATTTATCCAATTTTACTATACATATTTCTGTAAGGTGTCTTAAATCCTTTTTGAACTCTCTGTCATAAATTAAAAAAAAAATCATGAATGGTACATTGTTGCATTCAGGTGGATTACATGTATAATCAATAGTGTGGGTCCACCAGACACCCTTATTAAGAATAACAGTTTTCCTAAGCATCCATTTAGTTGATAGGCAATGTTGCTTATTTATCTGCTTTGTCCTTTCTATATTTCATTTTTCTCTATTGCTAACATCACTAGCATAGTCGAGGCCTACTCAGCATCCCACAACCAACAATCACAGGCTGCACCATCCACAGAATGCAAGATCCAAGATAGCCAGAATTTTTATCTATTTTCACTATCAAAGTAAACAAATAATTCCTCAATTACAATAGAGGTTAAATACATATCTCTTAAATAAACGAATGGATGAATAAATGAAAAATAAATATATTTTGTCTTGCAAGTCTACATCCCAGTCTATACCTAGTTTCTTTATTTTATTCCTATGCACCAGAGCCACTCATTCTTCTTTAAATAATTCTTATTTTATTTCTCTTTATCAAATGCCCTCCACTTATTTTTTACATGTGGAAATATAATCTAAACCAAAGTATCCTTCAATAGATGATGGAATACTACACTGCTGTAAAAAAGAAGGAACTCTTACCATTTGCAACAGCATGGATGGACCTGGAGAGCATTATGATAAGCAAAATAAGCCAGTTGGAGAATGATAAATAATATATGATCTCACTCATTTGTGGAATGTAATGAACAACATAAACTGATGAACAAAAATAGATCCAGAAACATAGAAGCATCAAAGAGACCATCCAACCTCAGAGGGAAGGCTGGAGGGGGGGAGCGGGGTTGAGAGATCAACCAAAGGACTTGCATGCATGCATATCAGCATAACCCATGGACACAGACAGTAGGGCAGTGAGGGCATGTGCTGGGGGTGGGAACAACCAGGGAGAGGTCAATGGGGGAAAAAGGAGACTTATGTAATACTTTAAACAATAAAGAATTAATTTTTTAAAAAGAATATATGATATCTATCTATAAATCTATATACTAGTATCTATATATCTACATATCTATATGTCTACATATCTATATATCTATATATCTACATATCTACATATCTACATATCTACATATCTATATATCTATATATCTATATATCTATATATCTATATATCTATATATCTATATATCTATATATCTATATATATATATCTATATATCTATATATCTATATATCTATATATCTATATATCATCTAGTAGAGGCCCAGTGCATGGAATTTGTGCATGGGAGGGGGTGTCCCTCAGCCCGACCTGTACCCTCTCCAATCCGGGAGCCCTCGGGAGATGTCCTACCCACAGCTAAGGCCCGCTCACCACTGGAGGAGGTGACTGGGCTGATCAGGGGAAGGCACCAGCCCCATCACCCCTCTGCTGCTGCCGCTGTCGGCTGACACAGCTGCCCAGGTGTTTTCATCAACATGGACACTAGTCCCTTCACCACAAAAAAATGATAACTTTCTTTAGGCATTTTCAAGTTGTCTCTTTCATAGGATATGACATTTCTTTCTTTCTTTTGTCCTTACTTGAGGATATTTTTTCATTGGTTTTTAAAGAGCGTAGAAGAAAGAGGGAAAGACAGAAAGAAACATCAAAGTGAGAGGGACACTTTGATTGGTTGCCTCCTGCATGAACCCTGACCTGGGCCCCAGCCAGGGAGGAGTCTGAAACCTAGGTACATGTCCTTGACCAGAATCGAACCTGGACCCTGCGATTGGCAGGCTGAGACTCTATCCACTGAGGCAAACCAGCTAGGCCAGGATATGACATTTCTTAGCCTTCCAACAGCAGACCTTTTTTTTCCCTCCAGGAATGAGGTAGAAAAACCCTAGATCACCTTCTTGGATTCTTATTACCCAAGCTGCCAAGAACACTGCAAGTGGTATACAGGGAGCTTAGCCAATGAGCAGTCAGAAAAGGTGTTTCCTCTGTAGCTCATGCACAGAGGTGGGACTGCCAGCATGGCATTTTTGGCAGGCCCTATTCTCTGCGGGCCTGCAGTGGTGGACAGACCCTGTTCTCTGCGAGACTGCACCATCTGTGGCTTGCCTCACCGTGCACGCAGTCCCCTCCCACCCACCTGCACTCACAGCCTCCTCCTGAGCGTTCGTGACGTTATGGCGTCCCGGACAATTTGCATATTACCTCTTTATATATATCTATATATCTATATATCTATATACCTATCCTATCTAATAAAAGAGTAATATTGACCATACCTCCGCTACACCCACAAACCACACCCACCAGCCAATCAGGAGCGAGTATGCAAATTAACCCAACCAAGATGCCTGCAGCCGTGGAGAGAGCAGGAGGCTTGGTTTTCCCCGGCAATGGAGGAAGCCAAGCTTTCTGCCTGCCCTGGCCTGCCTTGGCCTCCGCTTAAGGCTACAAAGTTTAAATTATAGAAGATAAATAAATCCCAACAAAAATGGCTGCAGCCGCAGAGCAAGCAGGAGGATTGGCTCCACTCAAGGCTACAAAGTTTCAATTATAGAAGATAAATAAATCCCAGATACCAGGGCCTCTGCTTGGGTTGCCGGGGGTCGTGGCCAGCCTGCAAACCACCACAGGCCCCTCGCCCAGGCCACCCCACACACCAAGTGAACCCCCAACCTGATCTGGGACACCCTTCAGGGCAAACCAGCTGGCCCCCACCCATGCACCAGGCCTCTATCCTATCTAATCCTATATAATAAAAGAATAATATGCAAATTGACCATCATTCCAACACACAAGATGGCTGCCCCCATGTGGTCAAAGATGACTACCCCCATGTGGACACAAGGTGGCCACAACAAGATGGCCAGCAGGAGAAGTCAGTTGGGAGGTACCAGGTCTGCATGGCAGGGCAGTTGTGGGCGATCAGGCCAGCAGAGGAGGGCAGTTGGGAGGGACTAGGTCTGCAGGGGAGAGCAGTTAGTAGTGACCAGGCCTGCAGGGGAGGGCAGTTAGGGGCAAACAGGCTGGCATGGGAGCAGTTAGGCATCAATTAGGCTGGCAGGGGAGTGGTTAGGGTGTGATCAGGTTGGCAGACAGAAGCAGTTAGGGGCAATCAGAAAGGCAGGCAGGCGAGCAGTTGGGAGCCAGCAGTCCTGGGTTGTGAATCTGATGTCCGACTGCCCGTTTTGGCCCAATCCTACCAGGATCAGGCTTAAACGGGATAGTCAGACATCCCTCGAGGGGTCCCAGCTTGGAGAGGGTGCAGGCTGGGCTGAAGGACACACACCCCCATGCACGAATATATATATATGTGTATATATATATATATATATATATATATATATATATATATATATATATATGTATGTATGTATATATGTATGTATGTATATAGTATATATATACTGAGTGAGAGAGACATTTGCAACAACATGGATACACCTTTAGAATATAAGACAGACAAAAAAGTTAAGAACCATATGACTTCACTCATATGTAGGATATAAAACTGAAAGCAACAAATGAACAATCAAGAAAACAAACAAGAACTCATAGACATAGACAACCGTGGGGTGGTTACTAGAGGGAAGAAGGGTGGGGGTACTAAAGGATAAATGGTGGTCAAATATATGGTCACAGACAGTGATTTGACTTTGAGTGGTGGGCACACAATGCAATATACAGATGATGTATATAGAAATGTACACTTGAAACCTATTGATCTTATTCACCAATGTCATCCCCATAAATTTAATTTTTTAAAAATAAGTACCACTTTTGACTTCAGTGAGGAAAAGAATCATGATTGATTGGTAATATCTGTCATTGATACAACATAGGGAGTAAGATGCATAGTATATTTACTGATTATGCTATAAGGTACTATATTGTGATGAACATAGTCATCTGGAAGTGTCACACAATACATCTTTGTCTCAGTCTCTTTTTTTTTTGCCTAATTATTTTTCTAAGTTTAAGATGAATAGTAAGTTGTCATGCTGTAGTGATGAAATTGCCAATAAAGCCAGCACAATAGGGAAATGTTCACTTTAAAATATGAAGCAACCATTGATTTGATATACCAACAGATGCATTTGCACTTATCAATCTGACTTTCTAAATTACAGTTTAGCATTTAGTTTTGGTCATTTTTTCCATTTTTCTTATGATTCCTCTCTATTATAAGTTATAATCCCATGACACTAGTAAATTAACTTTAGTGTATCTTCTTTTCTAAGTCTATTTTCTTTTTTTGAGAAAGAACAATTTGCATGGAAATTGGGACAATGACAGTGATGTCATCCCATTAATTTGTCACAGCTTGACATCAGTAATGCAAAAACCATAAGCAAAAGGCTGGCCTAGCAATACTTACTATTTTAAAAATTGGTCAAAAGAAGCAAATGGCTTGTTAACAAGGACATAACATGCAAACAAACCTTTAGGTATTCCTATTGAATCAGTTGGATAAAACTTAAGAACTGTAGAAAAAACTTAAAGTAGAAAATCTTCCACAAATATTTCCATTTCTTTATTTTTTGAATAAGAATAAGATTCTTGTATATTGAAAAAGAATTCTGAAAGACTGAAATTAATATAATGATATATCTGCCAAAGGATTTAATCTGGATTTAAAATATCCAATATCTATTTTTAGTTTCTTTTAAAAGCAGGTTAGTAAAATAAACCAGGTAAACTCTTACCCATTTTTAGGTGGAGTGAGTCAGTTGGCTTAATTTCTTATTAGTGATTTTGAAATATGAAAGAAAATAAAGTAAGCTTTCCATAGTAAGAAAATATTAAGTGGAATATTGGCTGCTTATTGCACAATACAGAACACTAATTGAAGAGTCAGATTACTTGACTTTAATTTCTAGTTTCAATTACCAGTTGTCTGATCTCTGCCAATCATTTAACTTCTTTTGATTTTTTTTTCTATTGATTTTTCTCCCAGTGTTATTGTGAAGGTTGAAAAATACAATGGATATGAAGACAGATTATAAAGTGAGAAGCACTTACCAGTACAAGAAATCATTATTAGTACTCCATTTCAATTAAAATTGTGTGGTGAGGAATGGGGGGAGAGGGAGCGGGAAGGAACATTTTGATATAATGTAGCTCAAAGTAAATATTAATTACTTTTCTTATTTGAAGGACTAAATAAAACACATTTTATTCATTATTTTTTAAATATCTATTTGGTCAGTCAATGAAAATAAGCATTCCAACAGAAAAATAGAATTAGTTGAATAATAAAAGTTGCATAATATTCTATATTTTCCACGTAGAAATGGAATCATTTCTACAAATGAAAGAGTAATTTATCTGAGTCATTATAATCTTTTACCATAATTATTTATAATAAACTTTTTAATTTTTAAAATTGAAAAAAATAGATGCATTGCTGAGTAAAATAAAAATTATATTTTTTTCTGATTACAAATCTTACATATTAACCTAAATTCACATGTATTAAAAGGAAGATTACATTTTATTTCACTCAAGTATTCTAAAAATATCAATATATAATTTTAATGAATTAAAATGAAAGTGTCCTAAACAAGATAATTTTGTCTCTAATTTTAAATAAATATTTTTGTTGTTTTAATGTGAAAAATAAAAACAAAACAGAAATCAAATAGTGTTTGCATATGTAGTTTTATATTTTTAATAAAGTGTTGGTGTGTGATATAAAGTGATAGAATAAAGTGTATAAGAAGGGATTGAAGTCAAGATGGCCAGAAAAGAGCTTCTGTCTGAGAAAGGCTTGGATGGGAAAGAGGAATCAGTAAATAAATTTTGTCATTATTTTTAGCTTTAATTGATTTCATACTAAAAATGTGTTATGCAGTGATTGAGCACATGCACATATATTTTTTACTTTTAACTTTTTATAAAATATAGAAAGGTAAAAGAATAATCTCCATTTTTTTTTTAAAAAAAAAAAGGACTAAATGTTAGAAAGATTTTTAGGATTTTTCCAAGACCACATAACGCAGACCTGAAATTTTAATCTACCTCTGCTTGTCTTCATATCACACGTTTCATCACAGTCTGATGCTTCCTCAAATGATGACTGATTTCTCAGTGGAAAAGGAACATCTTAGAAATTTCAAAAGATGAAAAGCAGAATATCATGATGGATTAGATGTAGGGAATCAAAAAAATGAAGTTAAATTGAATTAAAATCTTTCAAGTTGGCTTAGAAGGAATGGGTGGAACTATGGCAGAAATGGAAGACTTGAAAATTCACAAGACTCCAGTAACAAAACTCTCCATGATAGTTTGCTGACAACAATCAGTGAATGTTACTAAGATTCTATTTTACATCCTCTTCCTCTAGCAATTCAGGGTCATATGGCAAATCATCTATTTCCCAAGCTATTCTGGGAAAGACATTAAGCAAATATTTTACAATTGCATAACAAGAGTTGACAGTGTTCTTGTGTTTGTACCTCTTTTGCCAGTCTTTAGATGCTGGCTCCCCTACTAAGGTGTGATCCCAGACAAGGCAGAGGTGGCTCTCTTGGGTAAAGGGAATTTCTCAAAAGGGATAAAAGCTGAAGATTGTAGCCAGAGGCATACACTTTAACTCCTGAAGGTGAAATTTGAGCGTACATGGTGTCCACCACAGTTAAAATGCATTACCTAATTTTTAATATTTTATAACTCTTAACAATTGCAGTTGTTATGTATTATCATCTTTCAGTTTTACATAGAACATTTAGGATTCGAGAATCAAAGTTTACTTCATTCGAGCTTTCATAATTAAGTGAAAGGAGGAATATAATATTGGAGAGTTTTAATCAAAAACTATAGCTCCATTTCAAACATTTGATCTACCTTTTCATGAAGTCTGGTATAGTCTAAGCCTGCTATAATATATCTGTAAGATTTGTGGAGCTCTTAATTAGAAAGGCTCTATTGTAACATCAGACCCATTCAGTCATGTTGCTTTAAAATGGAAAGTCTTGTTGTTTTATAATTGTGGCTGCTTGGTTCTATTGCTATTGCAGTACATCTTGTGATGGTTTACCTATAAATCCTATACTGAGAGAGAAAGCTATGGGATTATAAAACTGGGAAGTTAGAGGTTAAACAGAATTTTCCAAGACAGATTCTCAATAAAAGAATAAGTCTCTTAAGTGAATTAAGCATTTTTTTATTTCTCACAGAAAGAGACCAGAGAATTAAGGCACTATATTTCTTAGGAAGTTTAAATGAAGCATGTTCTATTAGACCAGTTTTTAATCGTTTAAACTAAATATGTCAGCTCTGTCTCTAATTCTCCTACTTGTAACAGAAAGGATTCAATTGGGGAACCAGAAATAATTACAGATTAACAAATAGTGATAGCTATACTTTTTCCTCTGAATTGTCTTTAGACCCAGAGCTACTGATTATCCCAACATCTGACCTTCTCTTACTACACTCAGACTATCATTTCTCCATTTTCCACACTGCTTAAAATTTGCCTAAAAACAGTATTGAAACTTTTCTCACCATTCTCCTTTCAATACATCATAAAATATTTTATTGATCTTCAGATACTTTTAAAATCTTAATAATTTCTTTGAATTATTTATAGTAACTCTCCACATGATACAGTCTTGAAAATTAACTCTTTACATGTTGACTGCAGTGGTAAAATTTGTTAATATGGGTTGTGCTTTTTAACTTACACTGGTACTCAAAATATAAAATTTTTATAATGTTGGATCAAGAAGAAATGCTCAACAAAGAAATAATTGTTATGAAGATGTAAGTTTATATTTTAATTTGAAAAACATGCTAAAACAAATATACTCATAAAACAGTAAGATAATTATTAGGATTATAAATATTTTGTCAAAAAGAATGCCAATTGGTATAGATTCATTCTTTGAGAGAGTTGGAAATATTCAGAGACTAAAAAATCAAAGAAGTCCGTATGAGAAAATCTCCTGAGGCATGAAATATACAAAGGATTTGAAGAAGTAAGGAAGACCATGTGGCTTATTTCAGTTGTTAAGGCCCTGGAGGAAAGGTTAGAATTACAACTAAGCATAAAATGTGAGAAAATTTGAAAAAGTTATGTAGTTTTGGAGGAAGGGAAAATAAAAGATTAGTACGGGATAATTATAGTTAGTTATGAGTTTATAAGTATTTTACAGAGAAATATTAAGGAGGTGGTACAGAAAAAAAGATAAATATATTTTAAAGATAAAGTATATATCAGACTTGGGCTTTGGAAAATGACTACCCTGAGTCACTGTACTAGTACATCTGCAAATAAAGGGTTTTTCCTGAATCTTCTGAGCACCTGTTGCAGGTTTTCCAGTCACCTAGTAAATTCTGCAATGTAATTTGGTTCCCTAAGAAACACACAGCCGAGTTGCCCCTTTGAGGCACCACTACAGGAGAGCAAGCAGGTGGGCCCAATTGACTGAGCCCCCCACGATGAAGGGAAAGGCATCACCAGAGGTTGACTGGGTCCCAGTCTTTGCTTGGAGGGATCGGGCCACTCCCTTTCCATCCCACCCCCACCCCCACCCCCAGGGCTCCAGTGGACTCCAAGGATGACAGGAAAGCCTTTCCAGGACCGATGTCTGATCAGTAAGTTTCCCTGGGTACCCAGTCTGAGTTCAGGTCTGTCTTTAAGGGCAGAAGAGGTGGCTAATCACTGCCTATGCAAAATATTTGCCTCAGTTCAGGGACTTTCCGTGGGTGAAAGTTAAACTTGGGACTGACTGGTGTGTGAATGTGAATGTAAGTGTCTGTGTGAAGCGAAAGTTACCTTGTGGTTGTCATGTGTCTCTGTTAACTGGGAGGGATTACATGGTTTAACTGTAAACATGGGAAGTAGTTTCTCTAAACCTGCTGTCTTAGGATGTATGCTAAAGTGTTTTAAGAAGGGCCCATACCACTGCCTGCAATGCAGATGTCACTCTGCGAAATCATGGGCCTCCAACTCATGGCCAAGGATGGGAAACAGAAATTCCAGGCCTGGGAAATACATTCTCCCAAAATAGTTCATTGGGGAGAATGCTGAGATTCTGGGGAGGGGCAGTCCCCAAACCAGGGACAGAAGACATTTCTCGTGGTATAAACTTGTAGGGTGTTGTGCATGCCTGTATAAGAATGTTTGCTGATGTTTTGTGTCCCTCTGTTTAAAGATGGGGCAAGTCCCATTTTGGGGATACCCAGTTATGTGTGGTGAGGCTGAACATGTGATAGAGACTGCAAGAAAGTTCCACAGCTGCCAAGAATTTTTTATCTTGAGAAACCTTCTTGCTCTCCCTCTCAGAATGTTGGCCACCAGAAACTCTTAGCTAGTGAGATTTCTGTCTGTATATCTATAATGTAAGATTGGCTTTCTATCTGTATGTCTATAATGTAATTTTGGCTTTCTATCTTTAGTTTGCTCTTCCCTGGTTTATGAATATTGGGACAAAAATTACATAAGGAAACAAGTTATGCAGGCTGGGTTGGGCAACAAAGTTAATGCTTCCATGATAATGGGCAGTTCTTGAATGAGGATGGACCAAATTCCAAGGATGACTCCCAGGTCCCGGGGCATACAACTCCCAGCCAGATTAGTATGTTCTTTCTTTGAACAGAAAGGGCAATCATGGTTAACAGCATAATTAATATTTCCCATAATTATAACTAGTCCCCAATGTTCTGTTTTTCCCCATCACACTGAGAGGAACATATCTGTACAAGTAACCTCTATCGGTGAAGCAGGGACACACCTGTTTTTATAAAGGAAAGTAAAATAAAATGGTACTTTCACATTGAGTTATCCCTGTTACAAAATTGGTCAAGAAAATGCTTTAGGTAATAATTGGCTTTAAAAATCTCAAAGTTGTTAAAATATAATAAATAGATGTAACTAAAATGAAGGATTTATGATAAAGTTTTTCAGTACTAATTATAAATGTTAATAATAAAAGTCCAGTCACTCAAGAGGAGATTGACTATGCTCTCTGTTGTAGGAAGGGGCCAGATGTCCTTCTCTCTGTAAAAGTAGAGAATCCTAAAAGAGAACAAAGGCAGACAGAGAAATGAGATCCCTTGTCCTGCCTTTCCCTCCCTATGCAACCGGGGGACAATCTGAGGGAAGCACTAAAATGGTGATTTACAATCCCAGCCTCCCCCTCATCCAACCAGGCCTGAGGCCTCTGAACCACAAGAAACCACCTTTTCTAGGTTGTGAAAGAAGTTGGAGAAAAAAAAAAAAAGTTAAAACCTCTGCTGGAAGACCCATGTTGCTTAGCTGACCAGCTAGTCCCATTTTTGGGTCCACAAGTGTATACGTAGACCTGAGTTAGTGTCTATCTTAGGAATACTATTCTCAGGAAAAGAAGGGGGAATGATTTGAAGGTTGGCTATGGCTATCTGGGAAAGGGAGCACCTGGATGGCTCTGGTGTGCTTCCAGCAGATGTAAAATTTCCAAACCCAAAAGCCCCCATGGGACCTTAACAACAAGACCCATAGTGGACACATGAGAGATCTCTCAGGGAACTAATAATTAAAGGGATTAGGGAAGCAGTTCCCCAGTATCAAAACCTAAATAAAGCCTTCAATATACAGCAAGGCGAAGAGGAAGGGCCTTCCAAATTTTACCAAGACTAAAAGATCAAATGAGAAAGTACTCTGGGCCAGACCCCGAGGACCTGTTGGGCCAAGAAATATTAAAAATTACATTGTGTGCAGGGGAGGGGGGTTAGAGAGCAACCAAAGGACTTATATTTATGCATAATAGCATAACCAATGGACACAGACACTGGGGCTGTGGGTGCTTGCCCGGGGTGGGAATGGTTTGGGGGGGTTGGTCAGTCAGGGAAAAAGGAGATATATGAAAAACTTTATTTATTTATTTATTTTTTTAAATTTCTTTATTGATTGAGGTATCACATATTTGTCCTCATCCCCCCATTCCCATCCCTCACCCCTCCCCACACATGCCCCCACCCCCCTGTTGTCCTTAACCGCTGGTTAGGCTCATATGTTTGCACACCAGTCCTTTGGTTGATCTCTCCCCTTTACCCCCACCCTTCCCTACCCTCCCTCTGAGGCCCGACAGTCTGATCCATGCCTCCTTGTTTCTGGGCCTGTTCTTGTTCATCAGTCTATGTTGTTCATTATTTCCCCTAGATGAGTGAGATCATGTGCTATTAGAAATACACTTATAAGAACCGAAAATGAGACAAGCAATAATGGTTATGGTGACAGGCAAATAAATCAGTGTGTAGTGAGTTTCTTTATGGGTCAACAGTTCTTTTGAGACCCAATTTCAATGTCCAACAGATCCTTATGTGTACATGTCAGCACTGACATTACACTTCTGGATGGTGGACAAATGGTGGTAATGCAGGTCCGACTCTGTCTGGTTTGGTCCTGGGCAACCTGCAGTGATGCACAGCTGCTAACTGCTAGTATGGGAAGGCCACATCAGCGTCTTCCGTCTCTGGACTGCTTCTCTTCTGTCTTCATGGCTGGAGTAGTCCTGTCGATTCCTCTCTGTTGCTGGAATCCACATGGTCTCAGAGTTGTTTTCTGAAAATATACAAACATATTCTCGACCAAAAGTTAATAAAGGAATATTTTCTATAAATTTGACTGGGGATCCTTTTTCATTTTTTGCCCAAATGATTTTCCTCTGGCTTGTTTTGTCACCTTGTGTGTTTTTCATGGGTGTCTTGCTTTTAGCCTTACAATTAATTTTCTAAAGTATTCATTTTCTAGATGTAATTTACGCACAGGATATTTTTCCTTACATGATATTCCTCTACTATCCCCTCCTTTTTTGATTTAAATGTTAGGAGGCTTTTGAAAATTTTATAATGTAGTCTTGATGGCTTTTAAATTTTAATTTTTTGCACTATAATATTACTGTTTTAGGTTCATTACATGTTGCACAATTTTATCATGAGATGAAGTACCAATAAAAATTTTAGTAAACAGTTTAGGAACACCTTTTTGTCCAGTACAATTAATTTTTCTAGAATATTCGCTTGTTTCAACTAGCCAGTTTAAATTTGCCTGAAAACTTGACTACTGTTTTACTATAAAATTTATTACTCTAACAACAATCTTATTTTACCCTGTAAATATTGGTGGAAGGGATTATTTGCCTTCTTGAGTAGGTCCTGAGCATACCTGGTGGTAGGCTGGATTTAGATATCGTAAACCCACTTCCCCACACCATGGGTACAAGACAACTCAAACAATTCTTGTTGGAGTGAGAGGGCAGCTGCTGTTGGCCAAGTGTCTGTCCGTCATCTGGGTCCTGATCTGAGCTGGGCATGGGAAGCACGAAGCAGCCATGCGGGCAGGAGACCTCCCTCAGAAGGGCCTATGATTCAGGCCCCTTCAATGTTGGGGGGGTGAGGGTCTGTGCCCCACCTCTGTTGATCCCCAAATTCTCTCCTGATGGCTCCTCTGCGACTGTGCCTGTCTTAGGTTGTTCCTTCCTTGAGGAATCTTACCCGTCTCTGGCTAACCAGCCATCCTCCGGGGCCAAGCAGGGTGACATGAGGTTCAGATTTGTCTCCTTGGTAGCCTATGCCCCCGTGGCCTCCATGACCAGCACCTGCCATGGGATCCCCTCGCCTGCTGGCGGGGCCCCAGCACTGATCACATATCTTGTGGAACCCGGGTTTCTTCTCCAGGGAGGGCTCAGTTTGCCCCACTGGGTGAGAGACAGATCCATGGCACCAGTCATCACGAGACTTCAACCTCGACATGAACAGAGAGCTCATGCAACAGCTGTGAGCAATTGAATTGTGAGAAGAGGGTCTCTCTTGGCCTAAAGGGTAAGAGGGACCAATATAGAATGCTCAGGTGCCTTCCCGGGAGGCCCTCTACACAATGAAAAGGATTAAATCCTTACATGTCCTTTTTAAATTGCTGCCAGACATTCAAAGAATTAGTTTGTACATTTGCTTGGGATAATTGTATATTATGCTGTAGTAATTCTAAAGTATCAAGAGATGTGTTAAGTTTGTCTCCAAGCACCAAACAGATGACTTTTTTTTTTTTTTTTTTATCCCCAAGGGTGCGAGGAACTATTACAAGTACTGGGGATGATCCAAATCTGGGAAAAATTTTAATGATAGTGTAGAATAATATCATGCAAGGATATTCTTTGTTCTAGTCCATGGGAATTCCCTTTCAAACTGGCTGTCCATTTCTTTTTATATAGACAAGGTCTTAGTTTCATTTTCTGCACCTCTACCGGGGGCACGAAATGATAATAGTGACACCCTTTCTTTGGTGTCCACACAAGCCAGAAACCTCTCTTTAATTGTACACACATATGAAAAATTTTAGACAATAAAAAATAATTACATTTTGTCACCAATAGTTGGCCTGACATCTCAAGAAAACTGCAAAGTTAGAGAACTGGAATGTAGAAGTGCAGAAGAGCTGTTAAAAAGGCTCAGAAGGTCTATGTACATAAAGATAATAAAGGCAGAAACAGAAAGCTAACATAATGTTCACAACTGTAGAACAAGTGGACCAGGGAAGGGCTGGCCCAGAGGGACAGAAATAGAAGCCACAGCAGTATCACCCAAACCTTAGCATGTTATCTCTAAGGAAAAATGTGGCAATTTTGAATCCAAGCAGCTAGAGGTCTGGGAACAGGCTGAGGGTCCTGCTGCCTTCTCCCCCTGCCTCCTGGACCTATACATAAGTTTTTCAAAGTCTTGGATAACTTAAAGGCTTTAGAGCATTCCTGGGTTAAATGATAAACATCTAAATATTTTGAAATAACAGGATTCTGAAACATTAATTAATCCGAGTTTGACTCCTCTGGAGAATCTAGAGGATGAAGTTGAATATGTTAATGAATAAGTCTTGTATTTTATTTGAAATCTCTCTTAAAATATAATGTATTGCTAATCTGAGGAATGTTAATTACTTACTTGTCACCTAAAAATTAAGGTTAAGAATTCTAACTAATTGGAAGGAAAGTATGGATTTGGGGCAATAGAGAAAGCATAAGACATGGAAATGCATTTTGAAGGAGAAAGAAGGTAGTTTCTAATGCTGGTTATAGTTATAAGAATTACTGAAAGGTGTAAGAATGTTTCTGAAAGTTGTAAGAATGTTTCTGAAAGTTGTAAGAATGTTTCTGAAAGTTTTAAGAATGTTTCTGAAAGTTGTAAGAATGTCTGTGAACGTTATAGAAAGTTTGTAGGAAGAAATGTTAAAATTGAATAAATGACATAGGCCAGTAAGCCAGGACAAGCAGAACAGGGAAACTAAGATAATAAAACAGCAGTTTGCAACCACCTAGAAAATCTAGATGCCAAGCAGTTTGGGGCCATCTAGTAAATCCTATCTTCCCTAAACAAAGGACACTTAAAAGTAAATGATTTGCATTTTGCCTCCCTAAACAGAGGGTAAATAGCTTATGTCAATGTACTCAGGGAGACTGATAGCAGAAATCCAATTAGTGTCATCTGTTGTCCACACCCAAGGACAAATGAAGTTAGAAAATAAGCCTTATTTTGGTTAGTTCTTTTCTAGTAAAATGATTATGTTTTGTTAATCAGCTATTTAATAATTTAAAAAGCACCATCTTTTAATCATGGGAATTGAAGTTTGTTAGCCTATGTTTGTGTCTAATACACTTTAATATATAATCTTTTGATAAAATCAAGTTTAATAATCCTTCAAGGGTTTGAATTTTAAGAAACTTTCTCTTGACCTAGAATTGGCTTTAGATCATCCCAATAAGCTCTGAAATGCCTCGAATGTTTGTTTTCTCTCTCATGAAGGAAGTTTTTATACTGAAAGTACATAGGAACCTTTGTCAAATACAGTTATAACTAATTGTTATTAGTTATTAGAGGCCCGGTGCACAGGTAGGGTCCCTAGGCCTGTCTGGCAATCAGGGCCAATCAGGGCCTTCTCACTGCCATCCAGGGCCTTCCTTTGTTCTGTGCCACCCCCTGATAGTCAGTGCATGTCATAGCGAGTAATCGAACTCCCAATCTCCCAGTCAACCTCCAGAGGGAAAACTTTGCATATTAGCCTTTTATATATATAGATAATATTATTGAATGCTGGGTTTTACAGAGAGGACAACATTCCATGTCATCTGCATTATAATGAAATCCATAACCATGTCATTTTAAATTTCTTTTTGTCGTTTGGAGACAGTTATTGTTTTGTTATAATGCATTTGGAAAAATATTACATCTTCTGAAGAGTCCATGGAAAGGACAGGCAAGGAAAATCAGAAGATCTTAAAGCAAGTTAGTGTATTTTTCTCTCTATATTATCCCTCTAAACTTTGGCAATTCTTAGTGAATGAGTCATGGCAATGCATTTCTTTGCATAAATTCAATAAGACTGGTTTCATATGTGGCTTTATTGACCAAAAACTTTGACTGGATTGTCATGTTTTAAAGAGTCCTGTCTGGACTCTGAAGAGTTGAAGCCAATAAGAGTGCCATGGAGAAAGCCTCGTGTCTTGCTTGGTAGCCCTGAAAATGGATGGCGCTGGAGTGTCAGGTTCATACCCTACCATCGCTGGCGGTTGGTCAGAGTGGAAGGGGAGCAACAAGGGCACCTCTGCATCCCTAACAAATTCCCACACACTCTAGGCTGCGATGAGTAGGAGGACTACTGAGATGGGCCTTGAAGTCTAGGGCACAGGCCAGGGTGGAGCCGCTGCAGGTGAGGAATTCACCGAACCCAGCAGATACTGCAGGCAAGCCTGATGGCAGCTGGATGGCTTGACTTCTCTGCCCTGAGTGGGCACATTGAGACCTAATCATGAAATTTCGGCAAAGGCCGACAGTTACTATTCTTGTTGTGTTTATGTAAACAATCAGGCCAAATTGAAACTAGACTTAATGCAATAGATAAATTGGTCTTAATTTGGCTCTTTAATAAAAATAAGGGTGACTTTAAGGAGAAAAATTCTATTTCAATAGGAAATTATTAGAACTGAAATGTTTTCTTTTCCCTTCCACCAGACCATTTGTTGTAATTCTTGCTGTTCTAATGGCTCAATAATACTAAATTTTATAATGCAGTTTGTCTCCACCAGAAAGAACAACAAAAAAAGGACATATCAAAGGAAAACTCAGAGATTAATGTAGTCATTCCTGGAAGCATGGTGGCGTAGCCAGAAACATAAACTCTGGACCACAGTCAAGAACACAGACTGGAAAACCCAAACAGCCTGGCTTCATGTTCCACATTGATATCAGGCAGTCTCCTTAAATTCTAGGCCATGGTTTCCTCATCAGTTATTTTGGGACAGTAATAGGAATATCTCCTAGTTATATTATAAAGAGTAAGTAATTACAGAAGACTTAGAACAGTGTTTGGCAAATTAAAAGGTAGGAAAATATAATGTTGCGGAAGAAAGAGTGGTAGACTACAAATAAGGCTCTACAGTTTTCCCTTTCACTTAACTCTTGAGTCTGGAATGACCATACAGTTTATTTAGACTAATTTGATTTTAGCAAATATGAGTCCAACAGAGGTCTCAGAAGTTTATGTTCACTGATGCTTGCTCTTGTGCTGTGCTTGTAACTCAGGAACTACCACAAGGACAAACTTGAGCTATCCCACTAGAGTACAAGAGACCACACAGAGTAGAACTAAGGCTACCTGGTTGACAACTTGCCAACCAATAGACACATGACTAACATCATCTTAGAATATCCGGTCACTAGTCAAGCTGCCAGCTAACCAAGGATAGATGAGATAGCTGAGAAGATATTATTTGAGTGGGCACAGACAGAATACCTGCCCACACTTACAATTCTCCCATAGAACATGAGCTAAGTCATTAAGTTTGGGGAAGGGGTGGATTTGCTATGTAAAAGCTAAATGATACAAGAAATGATATCTTGAGCTGGGGTACACCATAACAAAAACCTAAAATATGTAGCATTAACTTTGTGATTGGGTAGCAGGCAAACACTAGGAAGATGGTGAGGAAGATATAAATGAAGGCATGAAACAAAATCTCACACCAGTGAGGGGAAGGAAATTCTCCAGATGATAGCAAAGCAAGCCCAGGATGAGAGCAGTGTCAGAGGTCTAGAGAGCAAACAGGTAAGACTAGAGCAGCATGTCTGAGGGTTCTCAGAGAGCCTCCTCCAGAAAGAAGATAAATAAACCTGATAAATTTTCAAAGTAACTTTCATCTGTTGATTAAAATGGAAATAAATTGTTGGAGCTTTTAAAGAATGGATTAAGAACATTCAGATATGAAATAATTATGAACAAATAAGAAAGAAGATATTAAATTAAAATTTAGAAGTTGTAGAAGAAATAAACAAACTGATAGCATAGTGCTTGGCTCAGCAAGTAAGTACTATTTATATGAACATGGATAAAAGTAGTAAATTTAATATAAAATATAAAATTTGAGAGATAATTACACTGGAAAGATAAAATATCCTACATATAACAAACTAGTATTCTTATTTGCCATCATGGAGAGTCAATTGACAATGTCAAAAGTCATGAATGTACATATAAAAGCTCACAACAAGTTATAATAGCTTGAAGTTAATAAGGGAGTAGGGAAAATAACCGATGAAACAAGTAAATTACTGTTTTCCTCTTAGAAATGAGTCAGGGTGAAAGAGCTTTGGGAACTTTTAAACACTATTTTATATTTTTAAATTACTTGCATATATTAGTTAAATGAGGAAACAGAGAGAAGGCAACCATCAGCAAACCAGGGAGCAGAGCAGATGTGTTACTTTGGCGTGTGGGTTATTTCGAGACGACGCTGGAAGAGCTTTTTGCTTCTCCCTTAATGTCTCAAAGAATTTGAATAGGGGACGTGCACCAGGAAGAGACCTATTACTAGAGATAACTTTATATACTATAAAGACTTATTGGCCCTAGCCAGGTAGCTCAGTTGGTTAAAGCATTGTCCCTGGTAAGCCTCGGTTGAGGGTTTGATATCTGGTCAGGGCACATGCAAGCTCAAGCAATGAATGCATAAATAAGTCAAATTAATGTTTCTCTCTCTACATTTCTCTCTCTCTCTCTTAAATCATTTATACTTAAAAGAAAAAAATATATATCACTATAGCACTGGAAAATATTTATTCACCAGACTCTCTCATCTTCTTATGATTTGTCTTTCTTTTATTTGAAGATCCAGACCCTTAGCCCCTTCTGCTTAGCTCAGGATGGTATATAAGACTCAAGTAACTAACTGTCGGGGTCACATATTTCTATGGGGCTCTTATATTTACATTTTTTTTCTTCAGTTGATTTGCCTTATGCCAGTTTAATTATTATATCATTCAAAAAGCCAAGAATGGAAAAGTTTTCTGCCTCTACACCAGGAAGAATGTTCTTACTGGAACACTACCATGCTGGGACTGTAATCTCAGACTTTCAGACTCCAGAACTGTGGGAAAATACATTTCAGTTGTGTTAGCCACCCAATTTAAGGTATCTTTTTATGGTATACAGAGCTGATGGAGACAACATAGTAGCCTATATTTCCGCCAAGACCAATTTAAAAAGCCAGATAAATTAAAAAAAAAATTGGTACCTGAAGGCATTAAAAAGCAGTCAAGGCAATCAGGACTTAAAGGACTGGGTTCTTAGAGAAAAGTCAACTTTATTATAGTGAAGCTGACACTTTCTGCCTTCTTTCCCTTCAAAATATCCCCTAATTTGTAAGAGATAAGGAGAAGAGTATAGAAGAGGCAGGGAGTTTGAGAATTTTTAAAGAAGTGGCTTAGAGATTTTGGTACTCTCAGGGTCCAGAGCATTGCATCTTGGGTTCTTTGGAGAAAGACATTATAACAGAGCTTCAGGTGCAAGATACTTATAAAGATTGATACATGCGAAAGGAAAGTGGTGGCAGAAGAATATGTCAGAAGAAATACTCAAAATGCATTGAAATCTGAACAAAGCATTAGTCAACTTAGAAGTTCTCGAGTAAGAAATAACTGTTAACAGTGTTCTGCCTCAGGCTAAAACAGTTGGATCTCTACCCTTGTGTTTCTTAGTCACTGATTGTGGGTTGTTCTGGGTAGGGTATAACCTTAGGTTTGATGATTCTCAGAAGGTATGTCAGACCAGTATCTGACATAGCTATGAGATATCTGCTGACAACACTCCTCATGACTGGAACACAAGTCCTTCATTGACAGGTATTTAGGAAACGCATCTCTCTTTTTTCCATAGTTTAACTTTTGTGCAGTTTATATTTACTTCTCCATAAACATCAAGGAAGAAACTCCTCCTGTGAGCCTGACTTCCTGAGGGAAAATTCAGAAATGGGAATATAGTCAGAAGAACCACGGTCCTTACCCCTTCAGTTGGTCTAGGCTCCTCAATTGAATATAATTCCATCCCTACTGCAATTTGCAATCTATGTTTCTCATTAGTGATTTAATGAGTGGTGTTACCCAAACCTGCATCTTGGAGGAGACTGACCTCCTCCTGATCACCATGTCCTTTTCAGAATGAAGTGACTGTACCTTTTCACTTAAAACACATTTGAGCTAGGAGGTACCAAGAGGCATCCCAGGAATCATCTGTGTTGCATACATATTCCAACTTGTTCCCTCACTCTTGCTCATGATTAAGCTTAATATCACTGTTAAGAAAGTGACTCCACTTCCTGACTGCTGGTCCATGACCAGCACGGGGCCCAAAGCACCAAGGAAGACGGTTTAGTTTAGAATTTAATATTTTTTTGTGGTATATCCTGGACCAGGATCTCTAACAGAGGCAAAGTGTGTCTTCCAGAGTGATCATTCCTCTTTGCACTCTTTTGTCTCAGACATATGTATTTTTCTTATTGGGGACAGAGTCATAAAAGACCTTTGACTCAAAACATATGCTATACCTTGTAGGAAGGTACCACATTCTCAGAGAGTATTGCCTCCAATTTAGTACTTCAGTTGTGCTTTCAACAAGCTATTGCAAAATTTTATCAACCCAGCATGATAATCAAATGGTGTAATGCATGATCTAAGCAGTGGATCCTAAGTGAATAATGGGGCTACACTTTAAACAAACAAACAAACAAACAAACAAACAAACAAAAAAAAATATATATATATATATATATATTTATTTATTTATTTATTTATTTATTTTTCAACTACAGTTGACATAAAATGTTATATTAGTTTCAGATATACAACATAATGATTACATATTTATTTAACTTAAGAAGTTATCACCTCAATAAATCTAGTACCCACCTGACACAACATATAGTTATTACAATATTATTGACTATATTTGCTATGCTGTACTTTATATCCCCTTGAATGTTTTTATAACTGAAAATTTACACACCTTAGTCCCTTACCCTTTTTACTTATCCTTCTAACTCCCTTTCCATCTGGGAACCATCAAAAAGTTTCTCATATCTGGAGTTTGTTTCTGTTTTGTTTGTTCAAGTTGTTTGTTGGACTCCACATATAAGTGAAACTATGTGGTATTTGTCTCTCTGTCTGGGTTATTCTGCTTAGCATAATACTCTCCATATTCATCCATGTCAGTGCAGATGGCAAGATTTCATTCTGTTTTATGGCTGACTAATATTCTATTATATATATGCACCATCTCTTCTTTATCCATCCATCTATTGATGAACAGTTAGGTTGGTTCCATATTTTGGCTATTATAAAAGACTAGAGGCCCACTGCACGAATTCGTGCATGGGTGGGGTTCCTCGGTCTGGCTGGAAATTAGGCTGATCAGGGCCGGCCGGGGTGAGGGACTGCCGGAGGTTGGCTGGCTACAGGAGGTTGGCTGTGGGAGCGCACTGACACACACAGCCATGAGCCCTACATCTGGTGCCCATCCCAAGGGGGCTGGGAATGGGGAAGGAGCACAATCAACCCTCCAGGAAGGCAGTGGGATGCCCTTGCTGGCCCGGGATCCGGATCCGACCCGCTGACGTTCACACCAGTTATCGGGAGCCACATGGCAGTCGATTTTATATCCTTTCTTTCTTGTGGAATATCTAAGGAGGGGAAGTGGCGGTGGTGCCTGAGGCTGACTTCTAGGAGGCCGGCAGCACTGGTCCATCAGTGCCTGGCCCATTCTCCAGAGATTGGACCTGCAGGACTACTGAGGGAGTGAGTGGCTGCCACCGGGCTGGTGGGCTACTGGGATGGGTCAGTCAGCTGAGCGGCACTGCTGCCAGGGGAGTGCACTGACCACCAGGGGGCAGCTCCTGCATTGAACATCTGCCCCCTGGTGGTCAGTTCATGTCATAGCAATGAGTCAATCAGTCGACTAGTCGCACAGTCGTTCAGTCGTTCAGTCGTTCGGTCACTTAGGCTTTTATACATATAGATGCTTCATGAACATAGGAATACATGTGTTTAAGCAGAAATTTCAAAATAATTTATAGTAAGCTATTGAAGTAGCTGAACCTGACAATTTTATTGCACGCAAAACCAATCTATAAATACCAATTTTATTTCTATGTACTAGCAACAAACAGAAAATATAATAAGTAGTATTATATTAAAATACCTAGAAATTAAGCTAACAGATATCAGTAGCCTAAGACTTAATGTAACAAAAGATTTCAAAATTTTTATTTATCAATATCCACAATATTATAAAGATGTTAAATTTTCTTAAATTAATATATATTTTCAATGCAAAATCAATCAAAATCTGAGTAATGGTCTCCAAAAGTGGCAGAACAACACTAAATATACAATACCAATGTAAGTAAGACAATGGGGTTACAAGGAAAAAATAAATGAAGTAATATAACAAAATAGAGCCCAGAAACAAATTCTATACGTATTTGTTACTATATTTATGATATATATAAAATACTACAGTACTGTGACAAAAAGATTGTCATTCTGATTAATGGTGCTGAATCAAATTGGTATCAATGTGGGGGAAAATCATCTTGACCCCTATTTATCCAACCATACAAATAATTATCACACATGGGTGAAGCAACTAAAGTTGAAATGTAAAACAAAAATTCTTCAAGAAGATAACAATAGAATAATATTGTTTTTATGATTTAAGCTTTGATAAAGATTTTATAATATTAAAATGACAGGTTATCAGTATGCACTCACCAGAAAGACTACCGTTATAAAAAGGACAATAAGAAGTAGTGTAAAAAAAAAAAGTAGTGTATTTGTAATTGCTCCAAACAATATTCTACCCAAGTGTTCATCAGCTGTAAAATAAACAAAGCAATTGTGGTGTTTACAAAGTAGAATACTATATTGCAATGTAAATGAATGAACAATTGTTATGGAATAATATGCAAGTATATCAATTATGGAGAACTAGGGAAAGACATCAGGCAAAAAAGAGCATATGTGTAATTCAATTTATGAGGATAAATAAGAGCCAAACTTAATTTATGGTATAAGAAGTCATAATAGTTACCTATGATAGAAAGTTTTGAAAGTACAGAGGCAAAAGGGAAGTTTCCTAAGTCCATATAATATCCTATTTTCTTACTCTTATTGGTGGTTATATAAATGTAGTAACTTTGTAAAAAATTATCAGATTGTACATTTATAATTTGTATACTATTTTTTATTAATGTCAACCTTCAATAAAAACAACTTTAAAAAGAAACTAACATAAAATAAAATTTAGGGTAGAATTATTAGATTTAAAAATCAATTCTAGCTCAATAAATAAAACCCTAATGCAGTATCTGCTTAATTGACTAAAGCCTTGGAGGAGAAATCAGTAATCAGATTGACCACATTCTTTGACCTTGATGGAACTGTGCTTTTATCAGGATGGTCATTGTGTGTTTAAGGTGTTTTTTCTCTGCCCTTAATTCTTTCACCATTAACACATAAAGTTCTGTGTTATTCATGGTATACTCTTTAAATATAATAATACTCCAACATAATTTCACTCATTTTTTTCAGTATCTTTCATGTGAACTTGTTTTCTCAGCACTATGTTGTTCTTTATCTTGGAGCTGGTTGCAAAGTTGCAAGATCTTTCTTGATATCTGGTTTGTGTTCAGGGTAAAGAAAAAGTCCATCATGTAGAATTTGGGGGTTAGAACATATACTGCATTTATTAACAGAAACGTGTCTGCTAGAATTTGTAACACAGCTTTGCTAATAATCAAGTAAGATTTACATCTTTTTATAGCCATGGCCCATTGAGTCCATATTTCCCTAATAATTTTACTAAATCAAGGAATGGCTGGACCATGTCTTGGTCCACTGTTGAAAATAGTATCTAATAGTGTCATAAACCAATATCCATACTGTAATGGTGAAATCTGATACTTTGTTTCTTGTATAAAAGTAAAACACATGATGCCTATGGTAAGACTTACAAGATAACAGAAAAAGTATCCTAAACCAGTATTACTATCCTTCCTAGTAGGTTTTCTTATGACAAATAATGTTCTACTACTCTTTTTATTAATCAAGGTTGGACCTATAAGCTGGGTATTATAATTATAAATACAATTAGACACTTAATAAATAGGTTCCTTAATTCACTGTGGACATGGCTATGAAATTATAAATAAGAAATGTTTCAAACTTCATCTCGAATAATACATTGATTTTCAGTTTTATGTCAGTGTTATTTAGAAAAATATAAGTTCAGAACAGGAAAGAAACAGAAGAAAAATGTCTTTCCTAGTACTAGAGCTCACCACAGGGTAAAAGCAAAAATATCAGCATTATGTCTTGTTTAAGAACATATCCAGGTCAAAAAATTACAGAGCTCTGTGGAACTGCTTTATGTTACTCCAGCACTACTATTAGTCCATGTGATGTGGTTACTGTTTGGCCATTTTCCTGCCTCCCCCCGGTGGCCTGCTGTTTGAACATGTAATAGCAGCAAACAAGCATAGCCTGGGAAGGCTAAGTTTAGCCCTGGAAAGATAATATTAGTGGTGTGAGGACAGTGGGCATGTGTGACTCAGGCAGGAAGAAAATGTGTGTAAGTTTTGTCTGTTGCAAGTGCTCATATCCTCACTTCGAGCTGATTTGTGTTATGTTTGAATGTCATTGTGTAAGGTCCAATAAGGCTGTCATTGTTTGCAACAGTTTGGTCAAGTAGGATCCAAGTTTTCCATATTTCAGAGAGAAAAACAGCACTCAAATAGAAAATCACACCAGACTAAATATTATGAGAAATGTAATATGACTAGGCATAATACGATATCACAAGACTGTACACTCTGCAGAATAAAAATACTCTGATGTTTTAATGCTCTTTTCCTCCAGGGTTCACTGGCCTGTCCTTTGACCAAAAGTTCAAATGTTCCCTTAGAGAGTCAATGTGCAGGCTGTTCCATTCGGAATTTTATGGAGTGATGCAATCACCTTTGATGCACGTGCTCCATTGTGGGAGCAAGGTGCTGGTGCCTGATGTAACCACCTGCTTTAGCTCCATTAGCCTTTGGAATCACAGTTCTTTACCACTGTGGAGCACTGTCCTCCTCCAAACCCAACCTGCCCCTCTGCTCATCACCAAAAGTTCAACTTACAGTTACATTTCCCTGTGTAAGCTTATTCAGATAGAAATGGCAGCTGAATAATTGAATTCTTAAATCCACATATAATTTGTATTCACATGCATATTGTCACACTCTGTATTTCTTCTTATGTCTGTTGGCAATTCTTTTGAAAGGAGGTTCCCTGAAGATACAGGTTTTATTATTATTATTATTATTATTATTATTATTATTATTATTTTAAAGTTATTTGAGAGCTGACAAATACAAGTCAATTATTAAAATTAACAAATTCAGGTAAGTACTTCCTTGTGTTACCCACTCTCCTTTAATAGTCAGATATTCCACACAGTGAACAGGGTCCTTAGAAGTGCAACCTAAGAAGAGAGATTGATTTAAAGTGAACTTTGAGATGGACTCCCAGGGTCAACAGAGGGCACAGATTTTATAAATAACTAGAGGCCCAGTGCACGACATTCATGCACTGGGGGGGGGGGGTCCCCTCAGCCCTGCCTGCACCCTCTCGCAGTCCAGGACCCCTCGGAGGATGTCCGACTGCCAGCTTAGGCCCACTCCCTTATAGGCAGACATCCCCCAAAGCATCCTTAGCACTGCTGCAGAGGAGGAAGAGGCTCGCTGCATTTGCCAGCCATGAGCCTAGGTTTGGCAGAGTAGTGCTCCCCCTGTGGGAGCACACTGACCACCAGGGGGCAGCTCCTGATTGAGCATCTGCCCCTTGGTGGTCAGTGCGAGTCATTGTAACCAGTTGTTTCACCATTCAGTCTATTTGCATATTAGCATTTTATTAACCTATCTAATAAAAGAGTAATATGCAAATTGATCATACCTCCGCTACAAGTCACACCCACCAGCCAATCAGGAGCAAGTATGCAAATTAACCCAACCAAGATGGCTGCAGCCATGGAGAGAGCAGGAGGCTTGGGTTTCCTCAGCAATGGAGGAAGCCAAGCTTTCTGCCTGCCCTGGCCTGCCTTGGCCTCCGCTTAAGGCTACAAAGATTCAATTATAGAAGATAAATAAATCCCAACAAAAATGGCGGCAGCCAAGGAGCTGGAGAGAGCAGGAGGCTTGAGTTTCCCCCGATGATGGAGGAAGCCAAGCTTTCTGCACACCCTGGCAGGCCCAGGCCTCCACGCAAGGCTACAAACTTTCAATTATAGAAGATAAATAAATCCCAGATACCAGGGCCTCTGCTTGGGTCGCCAGGGGTGTAGCTGGCTTGCAAACCACCACAGGCCCCTCGCCCAGGCCTCCCCATGTCCCAAGGGAGCCCCCACCCTGATCTGGGACACCCTTCAGGGCAAACCAGCCAGCCCCCACCAGTGCACCAGGCATCTATCCTATCTAATCCTATCTAATAAAAGAATAATATGCAAATTGACCATCACTCCAACACACAAGATGGTTGCCCTCATGTGGTCAAAGATGACTGCCCCCATGTGGATACAAGATGGCCACCACAAGATGGCTTGCAGGGGAGGGCAGTTAGGGGTGACCAGGCCTGCAGGGGAGGGCAATTAGGGGCAAACAGCCTGGCAGGGGAGCAGTTAGGCATCAATCAGGCAGGGGAGTGGTTAGGGGGTGATCAGGCTGGTGGGCAGAAGCGGTTAGGGGCAATCAGGAAGGCAGGCAGGTGAGCAGTTGGGAGTCAGCAGTCCTGGATTGTGAGAGGGATGTCCGACTTCCCGTTTAGGCCCGATCCAGGTAGGATCGGGCCTAAACGGGCAGTCGGACATCCCTCGAGGTGTCCCAGATTGGAGAGGGTGCAGGCTGGGCTAAGGGACACACACCCCCATTCACGAATTTCCTGCACCGGCCCTCTAGTATAGGATAAGAGCCTACCAGCCATTTGATGATAAGGGCTCCACAAATACTCTATATACCTGGGAGAACCTCAGACTGAACTCTCAGCTTTCCACACTATGCCCCACTTTTTTATGCTGTCCAAGTCAACCACTGCAGGATTTTCTCTTTCTCCCAACAGACTGAGACCTATCCCATCCAATCAACACTACACAATTTGTAGATCTCATTTACATAAAATGAACCTAATTGGAAACCTGGGCAGGAGTTTTTGCTCTAAAAAGCGGGCTCCCTGCCCTAGCCAGTTTGGCTCAGTGGGAAGAGCATCAGCCTGCATACTGAAGGGTCCCACATTCAATTCCGGTCAAGGGCACATGCCTGGGTTGCGGGCTCAATCCTCAGTGTGGGGCATGCAGAAGGCAGTCAATCAATGATTCTCTTTCATCATAGATGTTTCTATCTATCTCTCCTTCTCCCTTCCTCTCTGAAATCAATAAAATATATTTTTAAAAGTGGGCTCTCCTTTGTTGGTGGAACACAATTTAGTTTGCTACCTGAATCTGTGTCTCCCAGACTGCAGCTCCCTTTGCTCAAATAAATGCCTATTATTCCTTAGTACACTCTAAAATTAATTTTGGTTTACATTAGCCTGGATGTTAACTGAGGAAAGAAAGAAGCTTAAAACTTCTTTATCCACTAACTGCAGATGATTCATAGGCTCCAGTGAGATTTCTATTAGTACCTTTAAAATGTTGAGGAAGATACTGTTGTAGATTTCTCCTGACTGTGTGAATGAAATCTATGACATTATACTAATCCTGACTCTATGCTACATGATCTTAAACCACTGGCATAAGGTTAATGCCTATGGACTTTCCTATATTTTCCCTATTTGTTTATTTTATAATGCAATATTGTAATTTATAAGAAACATATACTAGTATTTGAACATTTAGATGACCAAAATACATTTCTCATATACAATTATTCTTCATCCATCATTTCTAGTTCACAGTCCCCAAAACCATTGGAATTTCCAAAGAGAAAAACCCTTGGAATTTCCTGGGAGCATCTTATATCATAATATTTAGTCTCTTGTCCTTAGTGTCTGAAATCACTTCAGAGCCGTAAAAGGTGAAATAAATGTTTTGCTATTTATAACAAGCATTTTCTGACACACTGAACTTATGTTAATGAGTTAATTTTTGGAAAGCACCTATGGATGGGGAACAAAGATAAAAATAGGGTTTGGATCTTTCAGACCCACCCTAATTACTGCAAAAAGGACAGGGCCTGGAGATTGAATCAAGCACCATTGGCCAATGAATTAATAACAGATGCCTATTCAGTGAAGCCTCCATAAAAACTCAAAAGGAGAATGTTTGGGCTGCTTCCAGGTTGGAGAGGCAAAATCTCCCCTGTGCCACCCTGCCAGACCCCAAACTCCACAAGGACAGAAACTTCTTTGTTCTGGACCTTGCTCTTCATATCTCTTCGTCCTGCTATTGATTCCTATTCTTTAACATCCTTTGAAATAAACCTGTAATCTAGTGGTAAATGGGGTTCTTGAGTTCTGTGAGCTTCTCTAGCAAGTTAATCCAACCCAAGGAGGGGGTAGTGGGAACTTCTGAACTATAAACAATTGGTCAGAAGTACAGGTAACAAACTGGACTTGTTATTGGTGTCTGAAGTGGAGACAATCTTATGGGACAGAGCCCTCTATTGTGGAATTTGATTGTACTTCCAGGTAAATAGAGTCGGAATTGAGTTGAATTATAGGACACCCAACTGGCGTTCTGAGCATTGTTTGGTGGTGTACATATGTACATGGGATGGTTATTCACTTTGGAACTGGTGACTAGAACCACTAATACACAGCAACATATTCCACCCTCTTGCTCTTTAATTGTCCCACCTACAGTAATGAAGGCAGTGTGTTGTATGGTAAATAATATCAAATATAATGTAAAACTTGGTTTGAAGTTATAGCACTTGTTATTTAAAATCTACATATTTTCACTGAAAAGTACTCCATCTATAAAATAGAAGTGTATCATTTGTCCTGTTGAAAACTTGGCATTTATGATGATCAGATGAGATGGAACAATTTACCTATAAGTACATTTAAAATTTAAAAACTTTGCCCAACATGTAATGAAATGTTAATATTATATTTAATCACTAGTTCTTGGAATAACAACTTGGAATATAACAAAGAAGTATAACTATGGGCCCAATAATAAAGATATCAGAAAAGAAAATAATCTGATCATGTTAAAAAATCTTAGTAAAATAAGAAATGCCTAAAGATCAATGAACTTTCCAGTATACATATCATTAATAGGAAGATAGTGATATTAGTGACATAAATTAACTCTAGGTCACTTAAGCCAAAGGAGATTTTGATAAGACCTGGGAGAAAGTTTTGGGAAGTTGGCAGAGTCAAAGAACCTGGGAGTCCAATCGTGGGGACTGTTGAAATTAAGAAAGTGCCTTAGAGCTAAGAAGTCGAAAGCAGGGAGAATGCAACCACCACCAGCAGGAATGGCATTCAGTCTACCTTGACCAGTTAGGCTCTGCTTCTGTCATCACCTCTTCCCCTGCAGTTGGTACCAACAGATAAGGACTGACTGTGATCAACTGGTCACAAGTAAGCTATGGGCTCTCTGGAGTCTTGGGTGGAAAAAGGACCTGACTCACCAGGTTTCTAAGATAAAGGTGGGCAGTGATTGCAGGAAGATGAAAAATACCCTTCTATCAAGACTACCCTCAGTGGAAGAGAGGCAATTTCCTTTAAGGAAACCGTTTACTGCAAGGAAGAAAGATCCCTGGTAGGAAGCCTAAGGCTAATGACTTTAGAAAGTCACTATTTTCTCCAGCCTGCCTGTGTGGGAAAATTTTCTATTTCAGAGAAGTTGTAACTTGAAAGTCATTACTAAGAATTTTATGTGAGTATTCCAGCTGTAATGAAGAGTTTGAAGTTTATTTATTCTTTCTGTATGTTTTCCCCCCTACAATAATTAATTAGTAAGAATAAACTAAATGTGTTCTCACCTAAATGATGAATACTAGTAGCTTACCTACTGCTTATCAGCTAAAAACAGTTTGTGGAAAATGTTCAAGAAACTTTGAAAACCTACTTTATTTTAAAAAGAAGAGAATCTCAGTTCCTGTATTTGACTTATTAGAAAACTAATCACATCAAATATTCTCTACTAAGGGCCCAGTGCACGAATTTGTGCACCCTGAAAGGAACTATAGGTCGTGAGGCTGTGGTAGGCACAGGGGCGGTTCTCAGCCCATCCTCTGGGCCCCCATCTGGCCTCTCCTGCCGTGACCCAAGGTCCCCTGTGTGCTGGCAGCCCTGCTTCTGCTGTGGCTGCTCCCATGCACTGATGGTGCTGGCCTCACTCAAACCGGCTGATGGCGCGGAGCTATTGGGGCCAGCACCAGCAGCAGGTGTGAGTGGGGCCAGCGCCGTCAGTGGGTGCGAGTGGTGGCTGCTGCCCCATCACCCCTCAGAAGCAGGGTTGAGGTGGAGAAGCCCTCAGGGGCAATCAGGGCCAGCAGCTGTCACTTGCACCCACTAATGGCGTTGCATGATCAGGACCAGTTCCGGGCACTGGCAGTGGGTGTGAGTGGTGGCTCTGGTGCTGGCTACAGGTGCGAGTGGGACCGACGCTGGCAGTGGGTGTGAGCGGGACTGGCACTGGCAGCAGGTGCGAGTGCTGAGCAGGACTGTGGTGTGCAGGGGCAAAGAATTTTCAGTAACCACCAGAGGCTCACCCCAATGACAGTGACCAGCGCCCCGTTTTGGTTTGGTGACCCCACTCACCTGCTCCACCATCCTGCCGCGGCCAATGCCCATCATGTTCCACACAAGCCCCCTGGTGGTCAGCACATGTCATAGTGACCAGTTTTGCAGTTGTTTGGTTGTTCCAATTGTTCCATTGCTTGGTCTATTGGCATATTGGCCTTTTATTATATAGGATTGGTTTCAAAATCATATATACTATTTCCTCTTTTTCTTTTGGTCATGAAAAGAATATTAACTTCCTGATATTTTCAGTGGCTTTTTTAGTTTGACCATTTCTTTGGACAGTAAAATAACTAGATGTCTAAATGAAAATGTTGACTGTTATCTTTTATTTGTTGGGTGATGATGGAGATAGAGATAGGGTCAGTTACAATTAAAGAAATGTTATTATTTTCAAGATTAATCCTATCTAATAATAGACAAATATGCAAATTGACCATACCTCCGACACACCCAAAAGCCACGCCCACCATCCAATCAGAGCAAGTATGCAAATTAACCCAAACCAAGATGGCTACAGCCACAGAGAGTAAGGTTTCCTAGGTAACAGAGGAAGCCAAGCTTTCCGCCTGCCCTGGCCAGGCCTAAGCCTCCACTCAAGCTACAAAGTTTCAATTATAGAAGGTAAACAAATTCAAACAAATGGCAGCAGAATGGAGCTTGAGAGAGCAGGCCGGGGTTGCCACCGGCAACAGGGGAAGCAAAGCTTTCCGCACACCCTGGCTGGGCTCACCCGCTTAAGGCAACAAAGTTTCAGTTATAACCCCAACACAAATGGCTGCCGGCGGAGGGAGCCCCAGGCTTGGCTCCGCTCCAGGCTACAAAGTTTCAATTGTAGAAGGAAAATAAATTCCAGATACCAGGGCCTCCGCTTGGGTTGCCAGGGGCCGTGGCCGGCCTGCAAACCACCACAGGCCCCTCGCTCAGGACGCCTCACACCCCAAGGGAACCCCCACCTGATCCGGGACGCCCTCAGGGCAAACCAGCTGGCCCCCACCCCTGTACCAGGCCTCTATCCTATCTAATAAAAGAGTAATATGCAGATTGATCATCACTGCAACACACAATATAGCTGCCCCTATGTGGTCAAAGATCCTGCCCCCATGTGGACACAAGATGGCCACTACAAGATGGCCAGCAGAAGAGGGCAGTTGGGAAGCACCCGGCCTGCAAGGGAGGGCAGTTGAGAGGGACCAGGCCTTCAAGGGAGGGCAGTTGGAGGTGATCAACCCTGCAGGAGAGGGCAGTTAGGGTTGACCAGGCCAGCAGAGGAGGGAAGTTGGGGGCAAACAGGCTGGCATCAGAGTGGTTATGGGGTGATCAGGCTGGCCGGCAGAAGCAGTTAGGGGCAATCAGGAAGGCAGGCAGGCAAGCAGTTGGGAGCCAGCAGTCCTGGATTGTGAGAGGGATGTCCGACTGCCTGTTTAGGGGATCGGGCCTAAATGGGCAGTCGGACATCCCTCAAGGGGTCCCAGATTGGAGAGGGTACAGGCTGGACTGAGGGACAACCCCCCTCCGTGCACGAATTTCGTGCACCGGGCCTCTAGTGTATTAAATAAAAGCAATATAACAAATAAGAAAAAATGTTATTTTTAATTACACTAACTGATTATAACAGAAACTGTCTGAAATATAGGTAATGCCAAAAATAATGATTAATTAATTAACAGTGACAGTGTGTCCAGGGGAAGTAACTCAGAAACAACATATATTAGGAGGATTAAAGTGAGTCATATAGAATTAAAATGTTCTATGCAAATTTACATCCAAATTGATGAAAGACTAAGTGATTTAGAAGTGTTTTAAAGTCTCAACACTTTAAATTTAGCAATAATGAAAATTACCGATTCCATGAGATGACTTTGGTTTTCTTCAAACTACAAGCCTTTTTCCAATGAAAAATAAGATCCTAAAATTTCAGTTGGAAGTTGTTACTGTCATTTTGCAAGCATTTAAGAATTTAGAAAAAACAAGTACCCCTTACTTTGGCTTCCTGTTTTTAAATCTGTTCTTAGTGCTGTTTTTCAATCATTTAACAACCAAAAAAGTATTGGTTCCTCAAGTAATGTGCTTAGCAAGTAAGATTGCCTTTTTTTTTTTTTTTTGCATTGGTGCAGAAGATTCTTAGGTTGATGAAGACAATTTATGATATGAAATGTTAATGTGTTAATCAGGGAAGAATTTCATTCTTACCACTATTAGTCTGGTCTGTTGAAAAAATCAGTATGCTTTTAAAACACTTCAGTGTTTTTTACAGTAATTTTTTTACATTTTACATATTGTATTGCTACATATATTACATATTGTCTTATTGAATTGTGACAAAAGTTCATCTGTTATTAGTATTTACATGAATGCTCATTTATCATGTTATTCTGTCGTAAAAACTCATGGAATAAAGATACGTTGTTTTGTATTATGAGAATAATTTGTGTGGACTGGAAAATACCTGCTTTATTTGTCTGGAATGAAAAACAAGAAATAATTGACATGTTACCAATAATTGATGACATGTTACCAAAACTATCATCAAAAGAAAACATTAAACTAAGAAGAGCCAGAAAACAATAAAAATATACATAGAAACCAGTATTTATAAATATGCTACATTCATTAATCAGCAGAAAACTGGTATACATAATAAAAAATGAGAGTTGGTGATAGCAAAAGTATAAACTATCTTATATACATAGATTTTAAAAATATATTTAGTGCACTGTGAAATTTGAATGTTAAAATTATATTTTGAATTTTAAGGTATTGGGAATACTTTTTATGAAAGGGCTATTGACTAAAGTGTTATGTTAGATTTTCAATTTTATTATTACACTATTTTTTTATGTTCTATTTTATTATATTGTTTTATCATAGTAGATTAAAATAATTTTAAAACAAAATGTGCCAGGGAAAATATCATAATAGTTATTCCATATATGTTTCTATTTCTCTGAAAAGAACTTAATTTTCTTTTTGTTGAACCTGGCATTCTTTCTTATCTCTTACAGAACATATTTCCATTTTTCTAAAATCTTTGAGTATTTGATAATGTATCCAAGAGCATAGGCAGAAGTTTCTGCATCATCTTAATTCCATCTGCTCTTGTTCTTACCATGTTTGGCAAGATTACTTTAATACTAATTTTAACTAACATGAAATCATTAATATTTTACTATACTTTTGATATTTTGATCATCTAGCTTCTAAAGGAAACATTTTATTTCACGTGTTAAAAAGGTAACTTAATATTCCCTCTCATACTTACTTACAACTTTTTAAAAGGAGTGTGTGTGTGTGTGTGTGTGTGTGTGTGTGTGTGTGTCTGTTGTATTTCTGCCAAGTCTTGTATTCTCATTTTAGAAATCAAAAACCTTACAAATTGCTGATGTGAATGTAATAGATCACTCTGTCTCTGCCAGCAGGGTTAAAATCTTTTTCCTGCTAAGTCATTAATCCTCTTTCATAAGATCTAGGTTTTGTGATACTGAAGAACAGTTCTTCATAAAGAAATATATTTTATTTCCCAATCATAACTGAAGGTTAGCCTCATTAAAGTATGGAGGGAAAAGCAGCCAGACTCCATCTTGACACTGGGTCAACTATTGTAGCTCATTTTCTGGAACATTTCCCATCTAAGCAATTTATCTTTTTCTCACTACAATGTTCTGAAAAGCTACTAGGGACTGGAATATCTGATCATTCAAAAACAAAAATGGGTATTTTTCTTCATCTACTCAAAAAGTCTACCAGCTTTGAGTTCAAAAATTAAATAAAAGAGGATATTTTATTTTCTAGTGTTTTTTAATTGTCTCTAAATCTCTTAAAACGACAGCCAACAGAGCATGGACTTACTGTGCTGTTCTTTCAAGCAGCTTTTAGGGATATTCTCTTCATGCCAGATCCTGGTATTTCAGTAATGCTGTTAGAACATCACTCAATACTTATGAAGTACTTCACATTTCATTTAAAATTTCATTTTATATGTTCATATTAACATTTCATGTGTTTGGGATGAGGATAATTATTTAAATATTATCAGATTTTGCCCTTAGTTTATCAGACCACTTATAAAAAGTTAGGTAGTTTCGTAAATGAATATATTGGTGGATCACCTAAAAAATCAACTGTGGATCAAACATTTAAAAAAAAAAAAAAAAGTAACATGCACCTTGGCCAGGGTGGATCTGTTGGTTGGAGTGTCAGCCCATGCACCTGAGGGCTCCATTCCCAGTCAGGGCACATATCCTGGTTGTGGATTTGATCCCCAGTTGGGGCATGTGCAGGAGGCAACTGATTGATGTTTCTCTCTTACATCAGATGTTTATTTCTCTCCCTTCCCCTCCCTCACTCTCTAAAACCAATTTTTAAAAAATTTAAATAATGTGCATTTGTTATTCATGGGGAATACTCTGTGTTCCCACCTGTTGCTGGTGGAAGTGGGCTTCTTGGGTTGCTGCAGGAATAAGAATTTCCTGAGGCCCCCACAGGAGGATGAGATATTGTGGAAAGCTTTATTGATGAGGTAACATTAAGGAGATTCCTCTTCAGGGTCCCATATCCCTCCATCCTGCTTTGGAAAAAGTCCCATTTTGTCTTCAGCAGGGCTAAGATCAAAGCCAGTGCCCAGAGTTTCTGCTCCACATTTGCAGTGTGTTGTGTTCTCAGCTGCAGTCCATTGCTTGCAGGATCTGCATGGCCATTGGCACATGCTATAGAGGAAACACCGGGTAAGTGGAAAGAAGCAGGAGCGAAGCAAGAGGAACAAGGGGTAGAGGATTGCTTTGTGTCACGGATTTTACCCTTCCAAGATTGTGCATGTTTGCAGGGGCTCCACCCCCTAGCCAATTATCTTTGTTCCCAGGTTACACTGACAGGCAAGCACCTTCCCTATGTCACCCCATCTTCACTGTGCATGGGACCCTTTGTTAGACCCCTTATCCCAGTGATTCGCAGGGAATGGATGGGTGGTTTCCTGTGAAGTGTGAAGTTGCAGCCTCCTCGTGAAGCTGCCCTGATGATCATGCTTATAATGTCTGGCCTCCCATTGCTCCTTTCCTATCATTAATATCAATAACTAGCGAGTTATGACAGGAATGCATTAGCTATACAGGTTTTAAAATTTAAATTTTTCAAATCAAAACTGTTACACTCATTATTTTTAAACAAATATATATGAAGAATTGTTGTTTATACCTATTTTTTTACAATTGGAATTTTTAATGTTTGGAAATATTTTCAATAAAAGAAAATCAAGTACATTATTTGAAAAATCTATTAATTAAAGATACTGAATTATTACATTATAGGAGCTCCCAGTTGGTACTATATAGATGTAAATACAGAATTATATTCTTGCTTGATGACTCATTTAATAATATTTTTAAAATTTTTTTAAAAAAAGGATTCCCGACTGGCGTGGTTCAGTGGTTGAGCATTGACCTATGAATCAGGAGGTCATGATTCAATGCCGGGTCAGGGGACATGCCAGGTTGCGGGCTCAATCCCCAACGTGGGGCATGCAGGAGGCAGCCAGTCTATCAATGATTCCCTCTCAGCATTGATATTTCTACCTCTCTCGCCCTCACTAAAATAATTTTAAAAAGGATATATTAAAAAAGTTAAATTACATTTTTAAAAAGGCCTAAACAGTTTGGCTTGATTGGTACCCAGAGTTAACCAAACTGCAAGGTTCAGGGGAAATTCTTCAGATTGCCAAGTCTGCTTATGACTTCTAACACCAAATGAAAGTTTCTGGATTTCCCAAGCCACTCTCAGGTTTTATAATTCATGAGAAACACTCACAGAACTCAATGAAATATATTATACTCACATATATGTTTCTTACAGAAAAATGATACAAATTAGAAGTGTTATAGAATAAGCAGCTAGGAAAATATAGTAAGGAGCTAGGAAAATTCCAGGACAAACAAAATAGGGATACTAAGAGAGATAGCTAAACAGCAATTTGCAGCCACCTAGTAAATCCTGTCTTCCCTAAATCAAGGACACTTAAGAGTAAATGGTTTGCGCTTCTTCTTCCCAACCAGAAGGTAAATAGTTTAAATCATCTTAGAACTCAGGGAAACAAATACCCGAAATACAATTAATGCCATTTGCCAACCACATCCACAGACAGACAAATTGAGGGAATAAATCTCATTATAGCATACAGCTGATGAATACGCTCTTGACCTGCCCCTAGCACCTCCGCTGAATACTCAGCCTTTAAAACCCCTGAAAATGAAGGTCCCAGTGTGTTCTCCCTCCAAGGAGCATGCCCATTCCATTTCCTTTCCGCTCTCTTTCCCCCAGAGGCATACAGGCATGTATCCCCTAAGCTCTAAGGACCCCATGAGACTTGCAACCAGGAGAGCAATGGACAGCAACAACTCATCCTGGGCTAAACCACTGAATCTGTCTCCCAGGCCCCCTTTTTTTTGACTTCCAGTGAACTAAGGCAGCCCAGCCTAGGCTCTCCTGTTTCTTCTTCTACACTCTTCCTTGTTTCACTGTCCTAAGTATAGTGTTGCTGTGGCCAATAAATTCTTGCTTGTTTTTCTACACTTTGTCTCTGGATTGAAATCTTTCCTTCAAGAAGACAAGAACAGAGGTTTCATCATCTCCCTGGTGACATAAGCATGTTTTGTAAGAAAGTAACCAATAAAAAATCCATAATTTTTATGTTAGACACAGTGTATATATTTACATTCTAGTTAATAAAATCTTAATATTTAAGGTTTTTACATGAGAACAACAGAATCAAAGTCACTAAACATCTGAGAGATGCAAATCAAAACAACAATGAGGTACCATCCCACACCTGTGAGATGTCTATCATCAACAAATCAACAAACAACAAGTGCTGGCAAGGATGCTGAGAAAAAGGAACCCTCGTGCACTGCTGGTGGGAATGCAGACTGGTGCAGCCACTGTGGAAGACAGTATGGAGTTTCCTCAAAAAGTTAAAAATGGAACTCCCATTTGACCCAGTGATCCCACTTCTAGGAATATATTCCAAGAAACTAGAAACACCAATCAGAAAGGATATATGCACCCCTATGTTCATAGCAACACAATTCACCATAGCTAAGATTGGAAACAAACTAAGTGCCCATCAGCAGATCTGTGGGACATCTCCACAATGGAATACTATGCTGCTGTAAAAAAGAAGGAACCATTACCATTTGCAACAGCATGGATGGAACTGGAAAGCATTATGCTAAGCGAAATAAGCCAGTCAGAGAAAGATAAATGTCATGTGAGCTCACTCATTTGTGGAATATAATGAACAACATAAACTGATGAACAAAAATAGATCCTGAGACAGAGAAGCATCCAACAGACCCTCAAACCTCAGAGGGAAAGCAGGGGAGTGTGATGGCGGGTAGCGGGTAGGAGGGTAAGAGATCAACCAAAGGACTTGTATGCATGCATATAAACATAACCAATGGACACAGACAGTAGGGGAGTGAGGGCATGTGCTGGGCTTGGGGGAGAAGTCAATGGGGGGAAAAGGAGACATATGTAATACTTTAAAACATAAAGAATTAAAAAATAATAATAAATTACAATATTTGAAATTAAAAAAACAAACTGTTTCTAAGAGGACTATTGTCACCTACAAAGGAAAAAAAAGAGTATGATTATTAATATATTTTCCTCACTTTTTATTTATTTCATAAACTCAGAATTAAGAGTCTTGATTCACCTTTAGGAAAATAATATTTATTCATGTGACACAGAACCATCATTGCTCTCTGTATTTGATAAAAATAAAAAAGGAAGAATTATTAGTTTCAAAATTCATGCACTCACATACAATGGAAAAGTGTAAAGAGGACACATAAATCCCACCAGCAGATGGGTAATCATATTTACATTGTTGTAAATATGGATGTTTAACAAGATCGTATTTTCCATGTGTGTGTCCTAACTTATTTTATATTTTTTCATAAGGTTAACTTACTATGAGTTTACCCAAAATAATCCCAACATGTAGAATCAGGTATAACAAATTTCCTTAAATAGCATTTTGATAAGAACCTTTTAGTATTTTGCATTATATGAATGTCTTTTCCTTTTAAGGAAATAAACAGGCTAATTTTATCATAGATAGAAAATGCAAATGTATTGATGATCCTTGTGAGTTTTATATGAAATACCAGGAATTAACACTTGAAATAAACAAGTGTTGATAGTAAGTGAGATGCACAGTAGAAACCCCGGTCAATCAGATTCAGTGTGTTCTTCTCTACACATCAGCACTATGGCCTTCAGAAGCAATAGCTCTCCTGTCTCCATGTTAGGTCAGGATTGCATTTTCCTTAAAGCCAGAAATTTTATTTAATGACATGCATTCCCCATAATATTGACAAGTAGACACAGTTTGTAAAGATGTGATACAGAAAATAGTTTTCACGTCATTGCATTCTATTATACCTGGCTTCTTGAGTTCCTGGGGGCATAGGAATATAAAAGATTTAAACAAGTTGAAAAGACTTGTAAGTGTGATAGATTCATGAAAGGGAAATCAATGTTACTTTTTGTGTATATATAGAAAAATTTAATATATATTAAACTTTATATATAGCAAAGCCAGAAATATGAAAGAAATTAAGTATATTTACTAACATTTCTTAAGAAGAGAGAAAAAATGGGGACCAGGTAATTTGCTATAAATTGCCTAAAATATTTGTCAACAAAATAAAAATATCTTAATGCTTAGAAGTTAGAGCAATTAAATTAGAGAAATTCTATTGTGTGTACTATCTACATATCAAATTTATATATTAAACTTCAAGGCTTTTAATATTTTCTTGTGCAATAACAAATAATAAATATACTTTTAATTGATGTAGCTCATTAATCAGTTTGGTATTTTTCTTTAGTGGCATATTATGAGTTTATGTTACATTCATTGATTTTATTATTTAGGAAGAAATAGAAATATTTTCATGTTTAAAAAATATTTGCCAATGTATTATCAAATAAGTCAAGATCCTATTCACTATTTCTATTCAAAACATTTAAATTAATTATTTTTATAATTTTCATCTTGATTTCAGAATAATTCCTATTTATTTCATACATAAATAAATTAAAATAATTATATTGAGTGGTACATGCCATATCCTTGAGCATATACATGACAGGAGAGAATTTTTGTTTTCACTAAGTATTAAAACTATCTCCTTATAAATTTGCTGGCCTGATTATTAGAAGTAATTTTCTTGTTTCATATGTTAAACTTTAGTTTTTCTTCACTGCCCACATAACTTTTTATGTGATTCTGGGGACATAAAATATGCTTATTTGGGTCTATGACTTCTGGCTTGAACCAGAAGTCCTGAGTTGGTAGGCAAGCCAACCAACTCAGTGGGTAGTAGAAGTTTTTCTGGGCAACTATACATACATCAGGACAGCTGTCAATGACTTAGCTATAAGAAAATAACTTTGAAAGTAAAGTCAAATTAAGTGGTTAGAGCACCCCCCTGCTCACCCAAGAGTCTCAGGTTTGATTCCCAGTCAAGGGCACAAACCTCATTAGGGGGTTCGTTCCCCAAGCAGGCATGTACAGGAGGTAACCAGTTGATGTGTCTCTCTTACATCTATGTTTCTCTCTTTCTCTCCCTTCCTCTCTTCTACTCTCTCTGAAAAGTAATGGAAAAAAATAGCCTCAGGTGAGGATAAACAACAAAAATAAAATAAAATAAAATGACAAATGTTACATAAATGTGTGATCATGTGATTATATTGTAGATCCACCCTTACTATCTCTACCAGGGCCTTGAAAAAGGGCATATGGGTTTCTTTAAGTTAAAGAATTATTCTATCCTTTATGGTATTTTATGCTGTACTAGAGGCTTGGTGCATGGATTCGTGCACCGGTGGGGTCTCTCAGCATAGCCTGTGGGGATTGGGCTGAAACCAGCATCTAACATTCCCTGTGGGATGTAGTAGTGCATGAAAGGGCAGGTGGCCAGGGAGGCGCGCTCCCGCTCATCCAGGCCCTGCTCATCTCGGTCAGCTGAGAGAGCATCTGCCCCCCATCTTTCACCACCACCCCTCGCATCTTCTGGTCTGCTGCACCCAGCTATGGAGAAGTGGGTCCCTAGGGTGGAGCTCCTGCAACCTCACTAGGGATGTAGATTGAGGCTTAGAGAACTGGGATGAGTGCCTGAGGGGTGCCTGGGGCAGACTGGGGAGTCGCAGTCACTGTGCAGCAAGGCCGCCCACTTTGTGTGCTGTCCCGCAAGTCCTGGGGTGGCTCTGGTCTGATAGGAGGAGGCAGGCACTAAGGATGGAGTCCGTGTTCTCTTTTTTCCCTCCCTCCATCCATTGGTCCCAGCTGCCCAAGGAGGACATGCACGGCCAGAAGGGTTGATGGGGGTCAGGGGCGCTGTGCCTCCAGAGCAGTTCCTGGGGAGTGGTGGATTTGGGCCAATGGCCCGGCTTCCCAATGTGAACTGCAGCTCAGCCCCACCTGCTTGTGATCTTTCATAGACTCAATTGCCTGTTTCTCTTTTCGTTTGTCCAAGTTGACTGCCCCCTGGTGGTCAGTGTGCATCATAGTGACCAGTTGACCGGTCACTTAGGCTTTTATATATATAGACTAGAGGCCCGGTGCACAAAATTCATGCACGGGGGGCGGAGGTGTCCCTCAGCCTGGCCTGCACCCTCTCCAATCTGGGATCCCTCTCACAATCTAGAACAACTGGCTCCTAAATGCTCACCTGCCTGCCTGCCTGTTGCCCTTAGCTGCTCTCCTGCTTGCCTGATGCCGCTTACTGCTCCCTTGCTGGCCTAATAGCCCTAACAGCTCTCCCCTCCTTGTCTGATCCCCCTAACTGTCTATCTGCTCTCCCCTCCTGGCCTGATCCTCCTAACTGCCTATCTGTTCTCCCCTTCTGGCCTAAATCCCCCACCTGCCCATCTGCTCTCCCTTCCTCTCCGTGCCTTCAGACCCCGGTGCAGGAGTGCTGAGAGCTCTCTGCCCAGGACCTGCCCCCTCCTCTGGGCTGGGTGGTGCGGCAGGCCTGCACGCGCCTCCACCAGGAGGGGGGGCACCCCCAGGGGCAGCCTCATGTCCCAGTGGCACAAGTCCCCACCCCTCTCCCTGCCCACCAGCTCCTGTCCGTGCGCAGCCTGTTGAACGGTTGTGACTGGGACACTGTTAGGAACAATTAGCATATTACCTCTTTATATATATACAGAGATGGCAAATCTTCTTTTGAGTATGTTCTATACATGATTTGAGAAAAAAAATAAGTTTCCTTACCTTTTTTTTCTCCTCTCTCTTCTTTTTTTTTCTGAGCTTCAGCTGGATCTTTATATATATTTAGGGACACGATTAACTCAGTGACAAAGTTTTTGACATTTAGAGGCATCTTATAATAGCATTTCCAATAAATTTAATTTTCAAAATTCGTGACAATTTGTTAGTTTGAAATAATTCAAGCAACTTGTTTTTCTATTACCTTGAGTGGAATTCCGCTTAGAGTATATTGCATTGCACTCTATTTTGCCATCCAAAGACAAGGAATAAATATCTTTGAATCCATGAGGACTGGAGACTTTGTCAAACCCAGGATAGTAAGGTAAAATTCACTAATGGACTGGGGAATATTCCAAACTTGGGGGAAAATTATAAAAACAGCAACAAAAAATAGATATCTAACACTTTATTTGCTTGGAAGAATGTCACAAAAATACCTTTAGAGTCAATTCTCATAGCTCTGCAGACATGGAAGGTGCTCAGTAAATGTTTTGATTGTTAGTCTAAAAAGTCTATAATCAAAGACACAGAAGCAATAACATTCTGTCTTTTATCACACGGCATTGAGGACCTTCTCTTGATGGTTCTGGCTTTCTCTTTGTGCTCCCTGGAGTGAGTCAGCATTTAGGTTGATTAAGCCAGTTGTTAAAATTGAACTGCATTTGTCAAAATAAATGAACTAAGTGCCACTGAAATAATTTGAGAGGATTTTTTTTTATTTTTTTTGTTTTCTTACTTTTTTTTGTAGCTATTCCTTAAGAAGTGGCCTTTGTAAGCCTCAGTGAATACATCTATAACTAGTAATTATACTGATGGTGATAAATGAGAGTAGGTATTAATAATTTATTATATAAGAGACTATAATACATGTGCTAGTTATTTTGCCCATATTATGAACACATAAATGCTTTCCACCACAAAGAATACTTTTAATGTAAAATTTATATTTGAAAATAAGTGGATATCTCAGAATAGACACAAGTATCTTACTTTGGGGAGGTGGAAGAGCATGGTGGAAAAGTTTCAGGACAGAGGAAACACCATCTACTATGAGATAAATCTAATAGTTATCTTAAGGGGCACAGTGCAGAAGAGTGAAGACTTGTTTTAATATGACTACTGCCACTAACAAGCTCTACACATTTGTGGAGGCATTTAAAATCTCCAGGCCACAGTCTTTTCACTTATAAAATGCAAGTAATACTCATTTTTACTACATTACATTTATTAACAGTAAATTAGTTATTCCTTTATTTATAATTAAACTATTTATCAGAGACTATTCTGGATACAATTCTACCCCCATGGAGCTTCCATCTAGTAGCAGGATGGTCATTTAACCACGTAAACACATTCATGCATGATTACAATTAGAGTCACTGTGGTTAAAGAGAAATACATCGGGATTAGAGAGCACGTAATACAGACTTAGTCTTATCTGGTAGGGCAAAGACGTTTCTGAGTTGGTAGTAATAGTGGAGGATGTGTAGGAGTTAGCTGGTGAAGGGACCTCAGGGATAAAACTGTAGGCAAAGAGATGGTATGAAAGGGCCCTTGCCTAGCAGAAGCATGATTTATTTAAGAAACTGAATGAAGGCTATAAAGATCCTGGGAAAAACGGTGCAGCTATACAATAAAAAATAAATGATAAAAAATAAGAACAGCAAATCCATCACTAATGCCTGAAAATACTTTTAATCCGTCCTTGTCATCTGCTTAATAAGTACGCTCAGTGTTGCTGCTCCTGAGGAAGACTTAGTCTGTCCTTGTGAATAATTACTATTTCGTGTTTGATGTTCTACCTTTAAACTTGACAGGACAACATGCAAAGTTTATGTGGCTCATCTGAGTTTTCTAATCTTTGGATTCTTTAAACGGTTTCTCTGAAAATGAAAGGATACCAATCAATGAATCCTCAGTATCTGAATAATGTATTGGCCCATAGGATAGTGAACATGACTCTGTCTATTGATTCTCAAAGAAAAGGACATAATGCAAGGGGCAAGTGTTTTCTTCATTGAGTTCATTAAATGTTCCTTTAAAATTAATTTTGCTATTATTTCTGAGAACAAATATATTACTAGCTTTGCTAAATTGCTATGAATTGTCACTTCTAATCAATGGGAAAGTTATATTTTTCTAATTAGCAATTTAAACTTTAAGTAATAAAATGCTTTTTAAATCGTTTTATTGTATTTTTCCTTAAGACATTATTTTTCTTCACAAACCACAGATATCACTAAGAAAAGGTAGAAATATTTCATCATTCATAAGGTACATTCTTTATTTTTTAAATAATAGTTAACATTTATTAGCATTTCTATGTGCTGTTGTTCTGCCTAAGCAATTTATACACATCATATCATTTAACCTTTCCCAAAAACTCTTCAACAAATATTCATTGAATGCCTAGACAAGATACTGTTCTGGGCACTAACACCATTATTGATAAACAGCCAACAGCAACAAAAAATAACTCACATAGTTTATATATTAAATGGGAACTACTATTATCCATATTCTTCAGAGGGATAAACAACAGACCAACAGAGATAAGGTGTTCACAAGGCAATTAGTGAACGAGCCAAAGATGAAATCAAGACCTGTCTTGACTTAGAAGTTGTTGCACTTCATTATTTCTCACCATGTTAAACCTGGTATAAAGTATAAATTCAATTAATCTTGATTTTTTTTTTTTTTGATTACTAGAGGCACGATGCAAGAAATTTGTGCAAGAGTAGGCCTTCTTTCCCCCAGCTGCCGGCACCGGCTTCCCTCTGGCACCCGGAAGTTGGGCTTCCCTCTGGCATCTGGGACCCGGGCTTGCCTCTGGCCACCAGCAGGCACCCAGGACCCGGGCTTCCCTCACAGCCCGGCTTCATCCAGAAGGTCGTCCAGAAGGATGTTTGGTCTAATTACCATATTACAATTTTATTACATAGGATTTATTTTGTGTTTTGAATTTAAAACAGCAAATTTATTTTTTATATTATGCACTCATTGTGGCATTCTTAAAAACAAAAACTATGTCTTAATAAATTTGTATCTTCAAAGTCTGGACGAAGAGCTGGTACATGTTAGAAGTTCAAAAAAATACTTATTGAACTTTGGTTTTTTATCCTGAATGCAACCAAAAGCTTAGACAGGTAGGGTGACATCCACAATTGTTCAACTAGATGTCTATAATCATCTTTTGTGATCATGTCATCTTCCATAAGCATCTTTTGTCCCCACTTGCTGCTATCTCAAAGCTTTCTTCTTTGTTTCTTGGGCTCTTCAGGCACCTATTTTTGTCTTTTTGACTAAATTCATCAGTTTCTCTTATTGAGCTCTCTCATGTGCTTTAAGTCTTCTTCCTCCTTGTACCTCTGACTACCGCCTGTCAGATACCCAACCTCTTCCTGTTACACTCTCCACACTACACAATAGCTACTCAAAAGTCAACATTTGTTACACAGTAAGAACATATATTTTAATTTTATTAAATGCATCTCTAAAGAGTTAAGAAAGGTAGAGCCTGAAATCTATAGCACTTCACTTATCTCTTTCATCTGGTCCTTATCATATTTTGTCATTTAGAAATAATTATTTATAAATACGGGTATCCTATTGCCTTCTACATTGTAATATACTATTCAGAATAAGATTGCCTTATTTTTTTCTCTATCTATAAAGCAGGAAACCTCATGAATAGTAATGCTCAACAAATACTTATGAAATATTCTGTTTTGTTCTTTAAAATTTTGATGTTTGTGAATTCACAAAGATTTACTTGAGTGATCTACTTGTGAAACATTGATCATTTTCTATTTCCTTATCTCGATATATTTAGTTTTCCAAGTCTCCGAAGGGCTGATGACTATTCTAGCTTTTCTTTCCAGCTAAAATGCCACTGTGTATTATTATTCATTTTTCACATATTCATATCCTAGATTATCCCTAAGTCTCTACCAGTTCAAAAATGTTTTCTATACTAGTACAGCTTGATTGTGATTTATTTCATCTTACCAGCTATGGCCATTTTTACATAGAGAAAAAAATACTTTTTCAGAGATGCAATGTGTTTATATCTTATCAATTTTTTTTAATGAATGACGAAGAGGAAAACAAATAAAATAGTGGGTACATTAGAATAAATGTAAAGAATAGAATGTATAAAACATCTGTTCCAATCTTAGCTCTATTTTCATGTGATTTAGTTGGCCAATTAATCAATGAAAGACTTAGTTAAATATTTGTAAAATATGGCTGGCCAAACAAAATTACTTCTATCATTCTTTTTTTTTTAAATTTCTTTATTGATTAAGGTATCACATATTTGTCCTCATCCCCCCATTCCCATCCCACACCCCTCCCCACACATGGCCCCACCCCCCTGTTGTCCTTAACCGCTGTTAGGCTCATATGCTTGCACACCAGTCCTTTGGTTGATCTCTCCCCTTTACCCCCACCCTTCCCTACCCTCCCTCTGAGGCCCGACAGTCTGATCCATGCCTCCTTGTTTCTGGGCCTGTTCTTGTTCATCAGTCTATGTTGTTCATTATTTCCCCTAGATGAGTGAGATCATGTGCTATTAGAAATACACTTATAAGAACCGAAAATGAGACAAGCAATAATGGTTATGGTGACAGGCAAATGAATCAGTCTGTAGTGAGTTTCTTTCTGGGCCAACAGTTCTTTTGAGACCCAATTTCAATGTCCAACAGTTCCTTATGTATAGATGTCAGCACTGACATTACACTTCTGGATGGTGGACAAATGGCGGTAATGCAGGTCCGACTCTGTCTGGTTTGGTCCTGGGCAACCTGCAGTGATGCACAGCTGCTAACTGCTAGTATGGGAAGGCCACGTCAGTATCTTCCATCTCTGGACTGCTTCTCTTCTGTCTTCATGGCTGGAGTAGTCCTGTCGATTTCTCTCTGTTGCTGGAATCCACATGGTCTCAGAGTTGTTTTCTGAAAATATACAAACATATTCTCGACCAAAAGTTTATAAAGTAATATTTTCTATAAATTTGACTTGGGATCCTATTTCATTTTTTGCCCAAATGATTTTCCTCTGGCTTGTTTTGACACCTTGTGTGTTTTTCATGGGTATCTTGCTTTTAGCCTTACAATTAATTTTCTAAAGTATTAATTTTCTAGATGTAATTTACTTACAGGATATTTTTCCTTACATGATATTCTTCTACTATCCCCTCCTTTTTTGATTTAAATGTTAAGAGGCTTTTGAAAATTTTATAATGTACTCTTGATGGCTTTTAAATTTTAATTTTTTGCACTATAATATTAGTTTTAGGTTCATTACATGTTGCACAATTTTATCATGAGATGAAGTACCAATAAAAATTTTAGTAAACACTTTAGGAACACCTTTTTGTCCAGTACAATTAGTTTTTCTAGAATATTCACTTGTTTTAACTAGCCAATTTAAATTTGCCTGAAAACTTGACTACTATTTTCCTGTCAAATTTATTACTCTAACAACAATCTTATTTTACCCTGTAAATATTAGTGGAAGGGATTATTTGCCTTCTTGAATAGGTCCTGAGCATTCCTGGTGGTAGGCTGGATTTAGATATCATAAACCCACTTCCCCACACCATGGGTACAAGACAACTCAAACAATTCTTGTTGGAGTGAGAGGGCAGCTGCTGTCGGCCAAGTCTCTGTCGGTCACCTGGGTCCTGATCTGAGCTGGGCATGGGAAGCACGAAGCAGCCATGGGGGCAGGAGACCTCCCTCAGAAGGGGCTAGGGTTCAGGCCCCTTCAATGTTGGGGGGGTGAGGGTCTGTGCCCCACCTCTGTTGATCCCCAAATTCTCTCCTGATGGCTCCTCTGCGACTGTGCCTGTCTTAGGTTGTTCCTTCCTTGAGGAATCTTACCCGTCTCTGGCTAACCAGCCATCCTCCGGGGCCAAGCAGGGTGACATGAGGTTCAGATTTGTCTCCTTGGTAGCCTATGCCCCTGTGGCCTCCATGTCCAGCACCTGCCTTGGGATCTCCTCGCCTGCTGGCGGGGCCCCAGCACTGATCACATATCTTGTGGAACCCGGGTTTCTTCTCCAGGGAGGGCTCAGTTCGCCCCACTGGGTGAGAGACAGATCCATGGCACCAGTCATCATGAGACTTCAACCTCAACATGAACAGAGAGCTCATGCAACAGCTGTGAGCAATTGAATTGTGAGAAGAGGGTCTCTCTTGGCCTAAAGGGTAAGAGGGACCAATATAGAATGCTCAGGTGCCTTCCCAGGAAGCCCTCTACACAATGAAGAGGGTAAGTATTTTGGTTTTATGCTCCTGACCCTTCATGGGTAAGACCCCTTACGTGGGCTGATCCCCTGACTAATGTAGTTACCAATAATACCAAACACCTTGGTCCTCAAGGAGGTTCATGGGTGGGGCAGGGAAGTATAAATACACAGGGGTCTCCACCCAGCTTCCCTTTTGTATGACACAAAATCAAAACAATGCCCCTTTGTATGTATAATTAAAGAGAGGTTTCTGGCTTGTGTGGACACCAAAGAAAGGGTGTCACTACTATCACTACGTGCCCCCGGTAGAGGTGCAGAAAATGTAACTAAGACCTTGTCTATATAAAAAGAAATGAACAGCCAGTTTGAAAGGGAATTGCCATGGACTAGAACAAAGAATATCCTTACATGATATTATTCTACACTGTCATTAAAATTTTTCCCAGATTTGGATCACCCCCAGTACTTATAATAGTTCCTCGCACCCTTGAGGATAAAAAAAAAAACCCATCTGTTTGGTGCTTGGAGACAAACTTAACAATCTCTTGATACTTTAGAATTATTACAACAGCATAATATACAATTATCCCAAGCAAACTTACAAACTAATTCTTTGAATGTCTGGCAGCAATTTAAAAAGGACATGTAAGGACTTCTATCATTCTTAGTGGTAAAACCCATATTTTAAGAGAAAGTACATATAGAAATTATTGCAATTCTAACATTTTTGAATTCCTGAATGCATTATCATAAGCCACATGCTAAAAAGAATGGCAAGAAAACCTCTGATTCTAAATTGTAAAGAATAGTAGATCTAATTAATAATCTAATACATTCCTATAAACATGACAAGAAATATGCTGCTAATGTATGCTTCAATTTATGAAAAATAAAGATAATTAATAATGAATGATTTCCAACATTTTATAAGTGAGTGTATTGTATTTTAAGATTTGGCTATTCTATGTCCATATATATGAAGATCCATTCAAAGATCTCTGTTAAAACTAGTCCAAATATTTACCTGAGAATCTTCACTTTGTATCCATTTATGGTTTCCAGAGCTGTTGATTTGATGAGCAACCACAACCTTTTTGACCAACCCCAAAGAATGTGGATGGACTCCAGCTGGTGTGACTCAATGGTTGAGCATCAATCTATGCACCAAGAGGTCACTGGTCAGGGCACATGCCTGAGTTGTGGGCTTGAGCTCCAGCAGGGGCATGCAGCAGTCAGTCAATCGATGTTTCTCTCTCATCAATGTTTCTATCTCTCCTTCTTTCCTCTCTCTGTAAAATTAATAAAAACATACTTAAAAAAATAAATTGTGGAGGGAGAATTGACTTGGTGTGGTGAACAATACAATATACAGATGATGTATTATAGAACTGTAAGTATGAAACCTACATAATTTTATTAACCAATGTGACCCTAATAAATTCAATTAAAAATACCTTGAATAGTGGGAATTTGTCATAATTGCTTTTTTCATTTTATTATTATTTTTGAAGGGTTTTATTATGCCAATTCTTTTGTGTTTTCTATATAGATGATCATGTCATCTAAGAATAAAAATGGTTTTATGTGTCCTTCTCAAACTATACCTTTTATTTCTATCTTATGCCTTATTGCAATAGCAAGGACTTTTAGTATAATGATTAAAAACAGTGGTGAGGCAGGACATTTTACTGGCAACCACTAGTTTCTTTTCTATCTCTATAATATTACCTTGTCCAGAATGTCATATAAGTTGATTCATATAGCACAGTTTTTTCAGTCTGGCATTTCACTGTGCATAACGCATTTGAGGTTCATCCTGTTGTTGTATATATAACTAGTTTATTTCTTTTTAGTGATGATTAGTATTTGCATTGTATGAGCCACTGAAAGACTTTTAGGTTGTCCTCAGTTAGGAAGATTATGAACAAAAGCACTGTAAACATTTGTGTGCAGTTTTTTTTTTTTTCATAAAAACAGGTTGTTTTTTTCATAGGGACAAGTTTTTATTGCTCTTGGGTTGGGATTGCTTAGTCATTTGGTAAGTATGTATTTAACTTTTTAGGCAGCTGCTAAAATATTTTCCAAACTGACTTTAATATATTTCATTCCCACCAGCAATGGATGATAAATGTTATGGCTTCTCTGATCTTGACAGAACTTGGTATAATTGCTTTTTAAAAAGAATTTTAGGCAGTCCATTGATATGTAGTTGTATGTCCTCATATTTATGTAGTGACTGATGATGCCATGTTTTCTTGTATTCATTAGTCACCTTAAATTTTCTTTGGCAAAGTATCTACTCAAATCATTGTCACTTTAAAAAATTAGTTTATTTCATATATTTATAATCAAGTTTCTAAAGCTGCTTATATATTCTAGATCCAAATTATTTATAAGATGTATGTTCTAGAAATATTTCTCAAAGTAAATGGCTATGTTTTTCATTCAACAGTGTTTTTTATAGATGTGTTTAAGTTTTATAAATTTATAATGACCATTTAAAAAACATAGCATGCTAAAAAAAAAAATAGCATGCTGCTGGTTTCTTACCTATCTTGTAGCTATGTTTAATTTCAAATAACAAATGTTTTCAAGCTTAAAAATGTATGCTTTACACAAATTTAAGAGAAAAATTACACAAACAAATTTTGATAAATAACAATATTTTTTTAAAAATCAGTTTAGAAAATAATTGTTGTTATACACAAAATGGATTTCTTCAACATTGCTGTGACATGAAATGTTTTTAAAGATAAACATTGCAGCCTCCTACCTTTTATTGGGAAACAGTTAAGATATATAAGGAATAATCTATAGCACACTTGCTTGAAGCAAACTTGTTCAACCTCTAATATTCTTTAAGCCTTCATTTGTAATTTTTTTAAAAATTGTGTTTTTATCTTAATCATATTATTTAAAGAGTTATTATTATATGTGATATATATTTTATTTTATTCATTTGTCACAGACAAGGTCATTTTACTACAATGTCCTAAGAGTATATAAATGTTTCTGTTCTTAGACCATGATGTTTGAGGTTACATTAATATAACTAAAAAATGCACTTATTGATAACCTAACATAATCAAGGCACTATACTTGAAAGTATACAGAGTCTCTGTGATTGAACTACACTGAGTGGCCAGATTATTATGATCTCTGAATGCATAATAATCTGGCCACTCAGTGTGTGTGTGTGTGTGTGTGTGTGTGTGTGTGTGTGTGTGTGTGTGTGTGTGTATTAGAGGCCTGATGCATGAATTCGTGCATGGGTGGGGTACGGCCAGCCTGGCCAGGGGGAGGGGACATGGGCGGTTGGCCAGCCTGCCTGCTGGTCGAACTCCTGATCGAGGGGACAATTTTTATATTAGCCTTTTATTATATAGGATATACACTGAGTGGCCAGATTATTATGTGTTCAGAGATCATAATAATCTGGCCACTCAGTGTAGATATAAGCTAGTGGTTTTTGGAAAGGAAATTCAATTTGGGAAACTATAATAATGAGAAATTGATGAACAAAAGGTTTTCAGTGGGGAAATATGATATATATAATAGCAGAAGTCAAAATGACTAGTGAATTATAATAATAACATATTAGATATGCATATAAGGAATGAAAATTCCACTTGTTAATATGTTTTGAAATTTAATGTAAATAACTATCAAGTTATCAAATACTCAGATAAGTATATGTTGTGATTATATTTTTGGTGATCCCATTTCATGTAATTATTTTCTGGGAAAATTCATTGTCAAAACTTTTTGAAATACTTGAGGGAATTAAAAAGAAAGATTAAAGGACAATATAATTAAATTTTGACTATATAGTCCAAAAACTGAATATATCCAAATGGGTAACACATCGATACTAAGATGAAAGGCTAAAATATGAAAATGTAGGTGCATATTTTTTTATCACAAGTTTGCATAACCAGCAGAGATAATTCATCAATAATTCTGGGTGTAGTAAAACATCAACATTTTTGAATTTATGCAATAAAATAATTAGAAGAAAGATAAAACTATGCTATAGTTTAGTCACATACACTATATTTATCAAAAATATATGTTTTCAACCTAATCCTAAGGCTTTATCAATGTCTGTTCTTTAAGCTTCATGTAAAAAGTCCATTTAAACTTTGCTTTACTGATTGGCAATTTTTTCATCTTAAGAATAAATTAATTTAAATGTCTTGATTTCTGAAATTATGATTAAGGATTACCTAATAGATTGTGTGTTTCATAGAATTCAAAAATGATGCTCCATTTTGTTTTGTTTGTTTGTTTGAAGGAAGAGGAGGGTAGTATATCAAATTGCCAGCACTTTCTACAAAGGTACTGGCATTAGGGTAATATTTTTACCTTATTATCTATGTTTTATATTTTCTACACTATTATCCTATTGTATAATGAAAAAAATATTTATCTTCCAAAATTCTCACATGGACATAGAATGAACATTCCTAGTGATGGCCACAAACAACAAGTGTTAGCAAGGATATGGAGAAAAGGGAACCCTCATGAACTGTAGGTGGGAATGCAGACTGGTGCAGCCACTGTGGAAAAAACAGTATGGAATTTCCCAAAAAAAAAAAAAAAAAGGAACTGCCTATGACCCAGTGATTCCACTTTTGGGAATATACCAGTATTTGAAGAAACCCGAAACACCATTGTGAAAATATATGCACTCCCATGTTCATTGCAATGTGATTTACAATAGCAGCCCAAGTGCTTATCAGAAGATAAGCTAAGAAAAAAGCTGTGGTACATTTACACAATGGAATACTACTGGGACATAAAAAAGAAGGAAATCTTACCATTTGCACAGTATGGATTGGCCAGGAGAATATTCCGTTAAGTGAAATAAATAAGACAGTCTGAGAAAAACAAGTGCATATGATTTCACTTATATGTAGAATCTAATGAACAACATAAACTAATACACAAAATAGAAACAGACTCATAGATAGAGAACAGATTGACAGCTGTCAGATAGGGGATAGGTTTCAGAGTTGTGTGAAAAAGGTGAAGGCATTAAGCAAACAAACAAACAAACAAAACAAAAAAACCTTATGGACACAGAGAAAAAAGGGAGTGGGAGAAGGTAGGGGATAAATTATGATGGAAGGAGATTTGACTTAGGGTGGTGAACACAGAATACAATATACAGATGATATATTATAGAATTGAACACCTGAAACCTATATAATTTTATTAACCAATTCACCCCAATAAATTAAATAAAAATTTAAAAAGAACATTCCGGTTGTGTACTCCCCACAAAAAAAATGGAGTTGTAATGTGTTTTTATTCGAAAACAAAACAAAACAAATGTAATAATTTTTTATAATTAAAGAAGTAGTTGGTCAATAATTACTGAGCCTTCCGGGAGAGTAGTTCTAATTGAAAGATGCTTAGGAATGTTAGAAATCAGAAATGTAAGGGGAAAGATGATTATAAAAGAATGGAAAATGCAGAAACCATCACATTTTCCACATGGGACTATAATTCTGTTACTGTATAATGTTACATCAAAAAATTTGACATTTGCTCTGACTCGTGTGGCTTAGTTGGTTGGAGTCTTGTTCATGTACTGAAGGGTCATGGGTTCAATTCCAAGTCAAGGCCACATACCCAGGTTGCAGGTTAGATGACCAGTTGGGACACATACAAGAGGAAATCAATCAATGTTTCTCACATCAATGTTTCTCTCTCTCTCTCTCTCTCTTTCTCCCTCTCCCTTCCTCTTCCTCTAAAATCAATATTAAAAAAAAAGATTTGACATTCAAATTACAGAGAAGACATAAAAACTTTTGATGAAAATAAATAAGAACCAAATTTGTGGATTATGCTTTTTTTTTAACTAGAAAACTGATAGTTTATCCACTAATAATATATGATTAACAAAAGGTTATGGAATACACACTATACACCAAATTTTAAATAAATTTGCTATTTAATAGGCATTTTTAAATCAAAAAAATTAAAATTTACTGGACTTTTCTTTAGATAAATTATAGTTTTTATCACATATTAATATGTATTGATTATTTAGACATTTCTCAAGAGAAACAGCATACCTTTTTAATTTTTAATTCTTTATTGTTTAAAGTATTACATGCATCTCCTTTCCCCCCTATTGACCTATCCCCGGCCTCCCCCACCACCAAGCACAAGCCCTCACCCCCCTAGTGTCTGTGTCCATTGGTTATGCTCATATGCATGCATAAAAGTCCTCTGGTTGATCTCTTATCCCCTCACCCCCCTGCCTTCCCTCATAAGTTGTACAGTCTGTTCCATGCTTCTATGTCTCTGGTTCTATTTTTGTTTATCAGTTTGATGTTCATTACATTCCACAAATGAGTGAGATCATGTAATATTTATCTTTCTCTGACTGGCTTATTTCGCTTAGCATAATGCTCTCCAGGTCCATCCATGCTGTTGCAAATGGTAAGAATTCCTTCTTTTTTACAGCAGCTTAGTATTCCATTGTGTAGATGTACCACAGTTTTCTAATCCACTCATCTGCTGATGGGCACTTAGGCTGTTCCCAAATCTTAGCTATTGTACATTGTGCTGCTATGAACATAGGGGTGCATATATCCTTTCTGATTGGTGTTCCTTTTTTCTTGGGATACATTCCTAGAAGTGGGATTACTGGGTCAAATGGAAGTTCCATTTTAAATTTTTTGAGGAAACACCATACTGTTTTCCATGTCATCTGCACCAGTCTTCATTCCCATCAGCAGTGCACAAAGGTTCCTTTTCTTTCCATCCTCACCAGCAACTTGTCATTTGTTGATGACAGCCATTCTGACAGTGTGAGATGGTACTTTGTTGTTTTGATTTGCATCTCTCGGATGATTAATGACTTTGAGCATGTTTTCATATGTCTCTTGGCCTTCAGTATGTCCTCTCTTGGGAAGTGTTTATTTAAATCCTTTGCCCATTGTTTTATTGGATTATTTATCTTCCTTTTGTTAAGTTGTATGAGTTCCTTGTAAATGTTGGAGATTAAACCCTTATCGGTGATAACATTGGCAAATATGTTCTCCCATGTAGTGGGCTTTCTTGTTGCTTTGTTGATGATTTCTTTTGCTGTGAAGAAGCTTTTTATTTTGATGTAGTCCCATTTGTTTATTTTCTCCTTAGTTTCCATTGCCCTAGGGGTTGTATTGGTAAAGATATTGCTATGATATATGTCTGCTATTTTGTTGCCTATGGCTTTTTCTAAGCTCTTTATGGTTTCCAGTCTTACATTTAAGTCCTTTATCTATTTTGAGTTTATTTTTGTGTATGGTGTAAGTTGGTGGTCTAGTTTCATTTTTTTTGCAATTATCTGACCAATTTTCCCAACACCATTTATTGAAGAGACTGTCTTGACTCAATTGTATGCTCTTGCCTCCTTTGTCAAATATTAATTGAGCATAATGGCTTGGGTCGAATTCAAGGTTCTCTGTTCTGTTCCATTGGTCTATATGTCTGTTCTTGTGCCAGTACCAGGCAGTTTTGAGTGACTTTGTAGTATAGCTTGATATCTGGTATTGTGATCCCTCCAACTTTGTTCTTCTTTCTCAGGATTGCTGCAGTTATTCAAGGTTTTTTTTATTCCAGATGAATTTTTGGAGAGTTTGTTCTAGATCTTTGAAATATGCCATTGGTATTTTAATGGGGATTGCATTGAATCTATAGATCACTTTAGGTAGTATGAATGATGTTGATTCTACCAGTCCATGGACACAGTATATTCTTCCATTTGTTTATGTCTTCCTCTATTTATTTTTTCAGCGTCCTGTAATTTTCTGAGTACAGGTCCTTTACCTCATTGGCTAAATTTATTCCTAGGTATCTTAATTTTTTGTTGCAATTGTAAATGGAATTTCATTTCTTTTTCTGTAATTTTATTATTGGTGTATAAAAAAGCCATAGATTTCTGGGTGTTAATTTAGTATCCTGCTACTTTGTTGAATTCATTTATTAAGTATAGTAGTTTTTTGATGGACTCTTTAGGGTTCTCAATGTACAATATCATGTCATCTGCGAATAATGACAATTTTACTTCGTCTTTTCCAATTTGGATGCTTTTTATTTCTTCTTGTCTGATCACTATGGCTAGCACTTCCAGTACTATGTTGAACAGGAGTGATGAAAGAGGGCATCCCTGTATTGTTCCTGTTCTTAGGGGAAATTATTTTAGTTTTTCCCACTGAGTATGATGTTGGGTGTAGGTTTTTCATATAGGGCTTTTATTATGTTGATGTATGATCCCTCTACTCCCACTTTGTTGAGAATTTCTATTAGAAAAGGGTGTTGGATTTTATTATATGCCTTTTCTGCATCAATTGATATGATTATGTGATTTTTATCTTTCAATTTGTTTATGTGATATATCACATTTATTATTGATTTGCGGATATTGTACAAGCCTTGCATCCCTGGAATAAATCCCACTTGGTCATGGTGTATGATCTTTCTGATGTAATGTTGGATCCGATTTGCTGGAATTTTGTTGAGGATTTTAGCATCTATGTTCATCAAGAATATTGGCCTATAGTTCTCTTTTTTTGTGGTGTCTTTATCTGGTTTTGGGATTAGGGTGATGCTGGCTTCATAGAAAGAGCTTGGAAGTGCCTTCCTCTTGATTTTTTTTGCAATAGTCTGAGGAGGATAGGTTTTAGTTCTTTGAATGTTTGGTAGAACTCCCCTTTAAAGTTATCCTGTTCAGGGCTTTTGTTTGCTGGAAGCTTTTGGATTACTGTTTCAATTTCACCAGTAGTTATCAACCTTTCAGGTTTTTTGAATCTTCCTGATTGAGTTTTGGAAGCTTGTATTTTTCTAAGAATATGTCCATTTCGTCAAGTTTGTCCAGTTTGTTGAAGTAGAGCTGTTCATAGTATGACCACATGATAACTCCAAAATTAAATTGGAAGGGTCCATACATTCCCCATTTGTGACTTTTCAGAACATCTGGGTTTAAATTTAAATATCAATATGTAACTGGAATTTTTGTTATGGTTCAATGTAAACTGGAAATTTTACGTACTGAACCCAGATCTAACCCATATTAGTCTGGAGATAAGAAACACATTATTTTATTGTAAAATATTAAAGAATAGATATTATATTAAATAAAATATTACATCTCTCTTATCTGATACTTAAATGATGGAGTAAACCCTTCTCATTATTAAAGCTATGTTGTCTGAAAATTGATCTAGCTTAGGTAACACTAAATAAATCTGGAGGTAATACATGGATTGGTATTTTTTAAATTATTGAAGAAGACAATTTAGGTAATCAAACAATTATTTAAAACTTCTTGAAACAGGTGGTCTCCATTCTAAAGGATGCAGAGAATTTTGATATAGAGACAAAAAAAGTGGGAACTTTTATAGAGGAAATAACAATGAATGAGGAGGAAAAAAATAGGTAGTGAATAAGGAACAAGGATGAGAAAAATATAAAATACTGATTGTTTGGGACCACAGAATCAACCTTGCTCATCGTGAGAAGGAACAAGAAAATAAATATAGAGCTCAGAGGTGCATTGGCATTTGGGGATTGGCCGACTGTACATACTGCATTTCTGGTCTAGCAGAGCATTTACAGGGACACGAATGTTATCTAAGTTTCAATTTGCTGACATGGCACCCCAGGCAGGAGCAGCTCCATCTTGGGAATGTATCTCCACAGTACAAATAAAAACAAAGACAACATTTTTCTCTGATTTTTAAAATCAAGTTTGTAGAGAAAAACTTAGCTAGATATCACAGAAGACAGACTTCTGGAGCAAGGGTCTGGGAACCACAAAATTGTGTGAATGATAACAGAGCCAGGGGTGTTTCAGGAATGATTTTCAGTAGATTATAAAATATGAACACATGAAGTTTAGTTGTGACTTTAAAAAGGTATAACAATTAAAAAATATTTCTTCAGAATTATCACTCTTTTGTATTGTATGGTTTCATGTGAAATAATCAAATACTAACAGCTAAAATTAAAAATATAAAGCAAACTGCTGACTTAAAAGATGATAGAATGAATATATTTCATATTACATTAGAGGAAGAATTCCTGGTTCAGCTTTTGCTACTATCTATATATAAAAGCCTAAGCAACTGTCGCAACTGAAACAACTGAACAAATGACCGAACAGGCTACGTGGGGCGACCAGGCCTTCAGGGGGCTTAGTGAGGGACAACCAAACGACTGAGCAGTGGGCTGCATGGAGTGACCAGGCCAGCAGGGGGGTTAGTGATGGATGACCAAATGACTGAACAGCAGGCTGGGTGGGGTGACTAGGCCAGCAGGTGAGGCAGTTAGGGGTGACCAAGCTGGCAGGGGGGCAGTGAGGGGCAACCAGGCTGGCAGAGGAGGGCAGTGAGGGGGGACCAAGCTGGTGGGGGGAACAGTTGGGGATGACCAGGCCAGTGGGGGGAAGCAGTTGGGAGTGACCAGGCTGCCGGGGGGAGAGTTAGGGATGACCAGACCAGCAGGGGGGCAGTTGGGGGTAACCAGGCTATCACAGGGGGCAGTTAGGGGTGATCAGGCAGGCGGGCAGGTGAGCAGTTAGGAACCAGTGGTCCCAGATGGTGAGAGGGATGTCTGACTCTGGTTTAGGCCCTATCCTACAGGGATCGGGCCTAAACTGGCGGTCGGACATCCCTCAAGGGGATTGAAGAGGGTGCAAGCTGGGCTGAGAGGACTCCCCCCATGCACAAATTTCGTGCACTGGGCCTCTAGTGTATATTATAAGTGTAATTAATACAATTCCACTTTGATAGTCTACGAGATGACCATTTGACTCCTGAGAAAATAAATATAAATTACAAATGAATAAATATCAATTCTTTAAAATTTTTATTTAAAAATAAAATTTATCAAATAAGGCACAAAAATAAACATAAATTTCTGATATTCTATTATGTAACTTAGTCCTATTCTATAGATGCAAGAAGCCTGCATTTCGTTAAGGATCTTGTAGCAAAATGTAAAACAACTAAGTCACTTAGTTCAGTGTTTAGTTTACCAGACCTAACATTTTTTTAGCAAGATATTCTCAATGAAGGAAGCAGTGCACTTCCATTCTACTTCATACTTATCTCTCCATGCACCGGCACTTTGGGTAAAACTATAGGTGTTACCTTTACTTTTTTATTCCACTCCACTTACTTCAGTCGTGGTGTACTTCCCTTTGACAACTTGCAAGAAACTCAACTTCTACAGAGACTTCATTTCTTATTCTTTCTAGTAGATTTCTCCTTTTCAATAAGCTTTGATATATGGTCTATAGAGTAAAGTTTAGAATTTAAAAGCACCATTTCTACTTTGGGGCTCATAGCTTCTTTTCATGTGGTATGATAATGAGACTTTGATTTTATTCAGTATGCTGTTCATGCTAGCTTAGCCACTGCATTTCTCATAATTTATTTTTGAAATCCACTATTGATATAAAGAAGTACTGCTGTAGTGTGCTAAAATGATCTTGAAAGCTTAAAATAATTTGTCTGTGTTTAAATAAAAATAAAAGACATATGGGATAAATGAGTCTTCAATACAGTTTTATCGTATAAAAGCGTAGGAGCATTCTCTTGGATCATGGTCCTGCCAAAATTGAACACATTAAGGAAAACTTGATTTGTAGCATATTTCTGGATTTATACATTTATTTATTTTTGTCTTAAATGGTAAACCAACAGATGTAAGCAAACCTGGTAAGTAGAACTACTATAGATAATGTGCCTAAATGAAATATATTTATATATTTGAAGCACTAGACAATATACATAGTATGCCCTTATTCATTGTACATATTATATATTTTTAATATGTGTACAAATGCATTATGTACAAATAAGAAAGTGCATCTGTACATTTATTTAATTGCATTCAACTTTTTGTTAACTCAAAGCAGTATACACATAACCTTGAATTATGCTCTTGTATTAAAGTGTCATTTAAAAAGATCTACCATGTAATGGATTGGTTGCATAAGTTCTCTGTCTGTATCTTACTGGACTTTTTTTTCCAGGTAAATTTTATAATTATAAACACACACACACACACACACACACACACACACACACATCAGACTACATCATCTATATATAATGAAATGTTTGCATTATATTAGTTTCATTTCATATGAATATAGGACAAGGAATAAATCATTTCTCTAGTAGATTTTTTCCCCCAAATGTTGCAAGCTCTTATTGAAGAAAATATGTCTCAGGTTAAAAATCTTGACTGTAGTCTCAATGTTTAATATGCACACACAGGGACACACACCCCAACCAATAATTACTTCCTATTGAGATAATTTCTTCCAGTTGAAAGAGTGGCTGCTGACCTAGTGAATACTTTTGTTTGTTTATAAGGAGATTGTATTCCCATTTATCCAAACATATGCACTGATCTGACAACAGCAGGTCCTATTATTTAATATAGCTTTTAAGAAAATGGAGGCTAAGAATTCCAAAATGACAATAAATCACTTAATTTCAGTTAATTTTATGACATATCTGGTTTAAGCATTTGTAGCTGCAATAAAGCATATGTTAACTCCCTAATAAAACCTGAGTGATGCTATATCTGTCACCTCTTTCTGCGTTGGGAAGTAGTGCACAAGTTATTACCTCAAGAACAGTTGTTCCCGTCTCCTGTGCAGATCCATATAGTTCTCAAATTTGCATGCTGATAGAGAAGCAACAAATGTTACTTAAATCCCACGAAGTGTGTTAATTATACCAAGTCTCATGAAATTATGGGTGAGGAAGTCAAAAGGAATCCTGCAGCTGCGTCTTGGGTCTCTTGAGCATGTGTTTGTCACTTACATGGGAACCTTCAAATTTCCTTTTCCCCTTCGGTGGCCATTCCCTAAATCTCAGTGATAAGGAAATCCTCACACAAAGCTAAACAGCAGATGCACTGTGGTGTTTTACATAAATAATGTTGATATCTTTAGAAAAAGAAGTCAAAATTCAATCTCAAAACTAAGTTGAAAGAATAAGTATGTCTTACCAATTTTACCTAATTATAAACATTTCATCTCATGTATTTTTGTACAGAAGCTGAAGTATAGAGTAGGGAATAAGAAGTAATCAAATATTTTCCCCATAGTGATAAAGGGAAGAGCTTCTCTGGAGCTCCCCCACCTCCCGCCCCTCCCCCCAGACATACTTGTTTCTGGGCTCTATGTGGAAGAATTTGGGACTGTGCCCTTCATATGTGCATACCACTGAAAAACAGAAGTATTGCCTGTCAAGTTTTCTCTCTAGATTATATGCACTGCACTTGAAATGGACAGCTATGTGTGATTCTTCTTCCTCTCAGGTCAGAAAAAAATAAAGAAAAGAGGTGAAAAACACACATATTAAAACATCATTCAAGTTGTACTATTACCCTTTTTTAGTTGTTTAAATCATATTAGACTCTGTATGGTACTTCAGGATATTAGTTGTGGGATTGCTTTTCAGAATCAGATAGCTTGCTTGGGTTTAAGTCCCAGCTTCATCACTTGCTAGTATTGAGAACTTAGACAAATTAGTTAACATTTCTATGTCTCTGTCTCCTCACCTGTAATTGAAATGATAATAATAGTCACCTCAAATGGTTGCTGTGAGGATCATTAATATGTGTAACATGTTCAGACCAGGGCTTGGCACATCGCAACCACTACCAAATGTTATCAATTGTTATTACAAGAATCTTGAAGCAACATCTGTGGAGAAGAAATGGAAAGGTCTCCATATATTAGGTATACAGTTAAATGGAGGGAGCCCAAAAGAGAATTTCTTACAGAGGAAAGCATTCATGTGGAAAAAAAAAAAAATGAATTTCAGTTCCCCACTAGGGGCCATTCTCCACCCTCAGAAAGCAGCAACTCTGAGAAAGTCATGCTGTAACTGAGAAAACCTCAACCCATTGGAAATCTATATCACATGTCAGACCCATCTAGGAGACAAATCTAATCCTTCTGGCTGAAAAATAGCTTGCAGCACTCTGCCGTTCTTAGTTTACTAATATTTGAATGAATGGTTTGATTTGGCAATCAATGTCCTAGAGCCACCCAAGACCTTGACATTATCATTTTTCTTTGAAACCATAAAGAGGATTACTGCAAAAGCAGATAGTGTGTAATTTTATACAACTTGCAGTTTTACTAGTCATTGAGTTCATTGTACTAGAAGCATATCAGCCATGTTTGCTAAGGATCTTTGTTAAAATTTTAATTGCTTAGATTAAAATTTCTAAATATGCAAAAGTTTTATATTCATGCTATAAATGGTCTTTATACAATGACATATCCGCGCACTTTAAAGAATGTTATAACAAAAATGGGCTATATAATGACAGGTAGACTTGGTGGGTAGTGGTAGGTGGTTGTGGTCATAAAATAGTTAACATTTCTTCCCAATAACAATGTTTTGCCCCAAGAATTGTTTTCTTTATTTTGAAATACACCACACTGAGAAAAGAAAGAGAGATCAAGGGCCCTCTTTGAGGGTATAGAATCATTTGAACTCACATTTTCCATAGAACAAAGATAGTACTTACATACAATCCACAAAACAAAATCAGTTACTTGAACAATATTGCCATGAACCTACACACATTTTAGTAAAGCCTTCTTTACTTTTTTATTAACTATGTTCATGTTTAATTATGTTAATTTTAATGTCCCTTTTTTATTTGTTATGACTTAATTTTTTACATACACAAAAAGATAATGAGCTCAAAGAGTGTTTCCTGGAGACAGCATCATTAGAAGAGAATATGAAAGTTGAATAAGAAGGGACATTTTAAAATAGCCCAAGCAAAATCATTGAGATAGGATTTATTTTAAATTTTATGTGCATGTTTTTTTTTCCCCCCAAGGAATTAAGACCAATTTTATCTAATTGGGAAATGGAGTAAAAGCAAGGAATCGAAACATAGAAGATGGTATCGTTGACTCCTGCTTTAGAAAATCAACAAGATGGACCTCGTTTAAGGATCACAAATTGTGTATCAGTAGTAGGTGTTGTGATACCTATAGATAACCCAAAGGAATTAGAAAAAGTACTTCTTGCATTGCACCAAAGTTTGTGAGATACATTGAGTGCAAAGTTTGTGGCATGGAGTCATCAGCATCCACAGCAGACATTTTCTAACTAGGGGCCTGGGAGGTTCTGAATCAACACCAAGAGTACTTGTTAAAAATGCAGAATTGAAAAGCTCATCTGGAAAATGGAGTCAGTAGGTTTGGAAGGGGAGCTTAGTAGTTCTAAATTAGAGTAAGTGAGGTGTCCCAAAAAGATCAAATAGAATGAGTGTGAATAAGAAGGAGAATACCATTGGAGTCACTAACAAAGAAAAGTCTAGGGTGGAAGTTTTCAATTAACATAAACATCATGACTATTTTGAATCTGTTAAGGGTGAGTGCAGTATGCTTGTACATGTGTGTATATATATATATATATATATATAGCAAATAAATTGACACATTGTTGATGGTTTATCTTATATAGTCCATATATATATTAGACCATCCTATATAATAAAAGCTTAATATGCAAATTGTCCCATGGACCTGGAGTTCGACCTGGAGTTCCATTGGGAGTTCAACCACTCACTATGACGTGCGCTGACCACCAGGGGGTAGCACAGAACATGATGGGTGTCAGCGATGCAGCGCTGGCAGCAGGCGGTAGAGGAGGTGCTGCCGGCCTCGATGGGCCCTGATGAGAGCACGACTGCAGCAGGATGGTAGAGCAGGTAAGCGGACAGTGCCAGGCCAAGGTGGGTGCAAGTGAGGCCTCATCATCCTGCCAGTTGCCCTGCAGATGGCAACCAGAGGTGGCAGCAGGGGTGGGGCTGCCACCTGGCTCCCAGGCACTGAGGGAGCTGGGTAAGGGCCAATGACTCAGTCGAAGGGGGATGCACATGGGCCCGGGGGCCCAGGTGCTGCCCAGAGTCCAGAGGTCAGCTGGGACCTGCCCTTCCATGCCAGACATTTGCACTTCAATCCTTGGCCAGGCCTAGGGACCGCACCATGCATAAATTTTGTGCACTGGGCCTCTAGTATAGAATAAACTAGGAATTTTATGAAATTTGTACAGACCTTTTGAAAAGTTGAGAATGACTTTTTTGGTCTTCTCTTTTCTCTCTTTAAAGATTAGTTTTACACCTGGACATCAAATAATTGTGTTTACTAATAAAATGACTTGAATTTATGTGGGTTCTGGGTAAATGGAGTATTACGTAGAAATGTGAAGTTCCATTTCAAAGTGTAGGCCTTTAGCAGCTTTTAGAACATAAAGCTAAAATAGATAGTGGGGATATTCTACCCTTGAATATTCTTTTGGATGTCTCACTTAATATTTCCTACTGTAAAATATAAAAAACTTCAAACTATATACAAAACATGAATTAAATTCAGTTCAGAAGATAATGAGGTACATGTGTGAAATATCTATCATTTTTAATATCTATGAAAAAGACAAGGAAATGAAGAGTGAAGAATCACTTTACCTCCAATAATAAATATAAATTACCTTCAATAATAAAATTTGCAACATTATTATTTGGATGCACATTATATGGCTTATTAGCTGACTAAGGCTTGATAAATATTCTATAAGGAAATAATAATGCTGCATTTTCACAAATTATAGCTAATATTTATAATTTTTATCCCAACTCTGTGGAGGCACTAAGAACAAAATTCATGTCTATTGTAACCACTACTACACTCCTTTCCCTTCAGCTAACTCATGTTGACATGGAAATATTCACAAGGCAAGAAAACATACTATATTTGATCTATTTATTTTTAAAAATATATCCATAGTTTAAAAAATCATATAATACCTCTCTTCTCACTCAGTTTGTGTTTGTTTGTGGGTGTATATGTAAAATTGTGTTTCACTCCTTTTTGAGTTCATTATATAGAAAAAAAATTACTTAACGTCTTAGATATTCCCTAATTCATGTTATTATAACTATACTATCCCCACCCCACCCAAACTGAAGATGCTAATAATACTCTGGTTTGGGGTCTGTACTGCCAACTATGAAGATATAGATTTTGTCCTAGCATGTTTGGCTCAGAGGATAGAGCATCAGCCAGCAGACCAAAGGGCTTTTGGGTTTAATTCTAGTCAAGGGCACTTACATTGGTTGCAGGCCCTGGTCAGGGCTTTGCAGGAGGCAACCAATCTATGTGTTTGTATCACAATGGTATTTCTCTCTGTCTTTCCCCCTCTTTTCCACACTCTCTAAAATCAATGGGAAAATATCCTTGGGTGAGGATTAAAGAAAAAAAAGATACAGATTTCTTACATGCTTCATTCACACCCTCTGGTCTTTGCCAGAAGATGTGGTTTGCTAGCCTTCAACTCTCATCCAGCTGCCAACCACTTGGCTCCCCTTCCTGAGAGATTATCACAAGAGTGCTTCAGTTAAATGTGTGCTAGACGCTGGCTTGATTTCTACAGTCAATACCCAACATCTCTCCTGTTAGCTAATATATAAATTCACACTGACTCCTTTATCTCACTCCTTATCTAATCAGGTCAATGCACATCCATGTTCCAAGTAACTTTTCAATGCTAGAATTATCAAAAAGCAAAATCAGACACATTTAAAGATGAGAGGTGAAAATGTGTGTGTGAGAGAGAGAAACCACAGGAAAATTACTATTTTTTTCTCAAGTTTTATTCCCCTTTGGCACATTAAAAGAAGTTAGAGTGAGGTGACAGGTGAGCGATTGTGGTATAAATCAAGTGAGATAATATGAGAAGAGTTTTTTCTAAATTTTAAAACTTCAGAACAATATGATTCAATTCTTTTATGAATAGTGACTAAAAATATACTCATTGAATTTGGAAGTACACATTTCTATCATTAAATTATAAAGTTTCTTGATATGATCACTTACCAACCTTTAAGACAATATAAAGTCAGGAAGAATCAATACATTCATTTTGGTTTTATTTGTCTTGCTTTTTCTAGCAAATATCCTAATACTCAAACCTAGGGGCAGGGATGGGGTGGTGCCATCTGCTAAAGATAAATGACTTGTTTTCAAATATGACAAAGTAAAATGGAAAATAAAAAAGATCATTAAACAAAGCCCAATTTGAAAAAAAAATACTAAGAAATGTGATTATTTCTTAGAAAAAGTTTTTTTCTGATTACTTCAAATCACTTCATTTATTATTTCTGATTACTTCAAATAACTTCATAGTAGAGGAAATAGTTTATTTTAAATATATTTTTATTGATTTCAGAGAGGAAGGGAGAGGGAGGAAGAGATAGAACTATCAATTATGAGAATCATTGATTTGGTTGCTTCCTACAAGCCCCCTACTGGGGATCAAGTTTGCAACCCCCGGCATATGCCCTTGACCAGAATCAAACCCATGACCCTTCAGTCTGCAGGCCGTTGCTCTATCCACTGAACGAAACAAGCTACGGCAGTAGAGGATATCTTTTAACAATGTACTAGCATCCTACTCCCAATAGTTTGAAGCTTTCCCATAATGATGAACCCTTCAGTAGTGACTCTATCTGACATTTACAATTTCCTTACTGTTGTAGTCAATGATGACAAAATTACAAATGGTTCATCAAGTAAATTGTTACTAGATCACGTTCAATTAATGTGAGAAGTAACATGATGGCAGATCTGTAAATGGAAAGACAACTAGTAGACATATTGTCAAATCTCAGAAGAAAGCTAAAATGAGCATTACAACATCAAAGCATTTTGCAAAAGATAAGCTTTAATGAAGAGAAAAGTTATTGTTTGAGACAGATGTGTAACACCTGTCAAGGAAACTCACCCCAGCATTCAACAAGCAATGTCATTTAAAACATTCAAGCACGTATTCTATGATTTATTTTCAGATAAAGATCCTAATTTTAAATATAAATTTAACACCTGGAAGAAAAAAAGTTTATTCAGGTACAGATCTTATTGACCTGAAGTTTAAAATATTATTCAGTGCAGACTATGCTGGAAATTCCTTCAAAAGCACTTATTTATTTTCATTCATAAATTGACCTATATATTTTTCTTGCATAATAAATGTTGGAATGTATAAGATATAAAATAGGTTCCAATATCTAAACCCCCAAATATAAAATAGACTCTAGGAAATGATAATCTTTCACATAATAGATAATAAGAAAACATTACTAATTTATCTTTTTCGTACCACCTATAGATGCTTTGAACTGTATTTTTTTATATAGACTCAAAAAGGAAATTCTCCAAAAGAAAAAATAATTCCTGAGAAAGAATTATATGAAACAGATTTATCTACTTGCAAACAATTCAGGCAGTGCACTGGCAGTATAATAAATGTAATAAAAGCTGATAATGTTTTAAATATTGTCTTGTATGACATCTTAATTATTTCTTGCACTTTCTATACATGGCCCAATCACATAACTAATTTTATATAAGCATAGCATCATTATTGGAGAATATTTTAAAAAAATAATTTTAAAACAGCAAAATACTATAAAAATTGGTGCTGAGTCTTTTTTAATCACTTATAAAATATTGAATCATCTTGAAAAATGTATTGCCTACATTTCATTATGTCATCCATAAAGTCAATTAATTTTTTAAGATCATAGTTTTTAAGTAGAAGAAGCTAATTCATATTGAATTTTATTGCTGAGTGTATACATTTTAGATTTTGTGATTTCTTTCAAAAACTCAACAAAGAATATAGTTGGGGGGAGGGTTGAAAAAATAATTTACAAGCTCAAATGTTCAACTTTCAAGTAAAAAGAGTTATTTAAAATTGCTTAATCAACCTTCTTTTTGGTAGAAGGGGAACTTTTTTCTCTTCATTAAATTTATTGGGGGGTAATATTAGTTAATAAGATTATATAGGTTTTAAGTGTACATTTCTATGATAACTTATCTATACATTGCATTGTGTGCCCACCACCCAAAGTCAGATCATCATATGTTTGACTCCCTTTTACCCTTTATTACCCCGCTTTCCTTTGGTAATCACTGTTACGTGTGTCTTATTTTTTTGTTTGTTTGTTTGTTCATTTGTTGCTTTATATCCCATATATTAGTGAAATCATATGGTTCTTAACTTTTTCTGTCTGAATTATTTCACTTAATATGATAATCTCAAGGCCCATCCATGTTGTAGCAAATGGCAGCATTTCCTCTTTTCTTGTGGCTGAGTAGTATTCCATTGTATATATGCACTACATCAATGGTTCTCAACCTTCCTAATGCCACGACCCTTTAATACAGTTCCTCATGTTGTGGTGACCCCCCAACCATAAAATTATTTTCGTTGCTACTTCATAACTGTAATTTTGCTACTGTTAATGAATCATAATCTAAATATCTGTGTTTTCCAATAGTCTTAGGCTCTACAGCAGCCTAGGGTCGCCTAAGACCATCGGAAAACAGATATTTACATTACAATTCATAACAGTAGCAAAATTACAGTTATGAAGTATCAACAAAAATTTTATGGTTGGGGCTCACCACATCATGAGGAACTGTATTAAAGGGTCGTGCCATTAGAAAGGTTGAGAACCACTGCACTACATCTTCTTTATCCAATCTTCTATGGAAGGAGACTTTGGTTATTTCCATGTCTTGACCACCATGAATAATGCAATGAACGTACATATTTGGGAATAAATGTTTTCAAAAATATTTTTTTATAAATACCCAAAAAATGGTTTGCTGGGTCATATGGAAACTCCATTCTTTTTTTTTTTTTTTTTTTTTCAGCAGCCTCCATACTGTTTTCCATAGTGGCTGTACCAGTTTACATTCCCACCAGCAGTGAATTAAGGTTCCTTTTTCTCCACAACCTCTCCAGTACATTACTTGTCCTGTTGATAATAGCTATTCTAACAGGTCTGAGGTAGTTTGTCCCCATATACAAAAATTAACTCAAATGGATCAAAGGCCTACATATAAGATATGAAAAAAATAAATTGAACAGAAGAAAACATAGGTATTAAATGTATGGACCTTGGTGTTACAGAAGATTTTATGAATTTGACCCTTAAAGGCAAGGGGAAGTAAGGCAAATATAAATGAATAGAACCATATCAAACTAAAAAGATCTGCACTGCAAAAGCAACTGTCAACAAAACCAAAGGAACCTACCTGAGTATGAGAAGATATTTGCAAACAACAGTTCTGACAAAGGGTTAGTATCCCAAATCTATAAAGAACTTCTACAAATCAACACCAAACCAATGATCCAATTAAAAACAGGCAGAGTGTTGTTGGTGGAAAACAGGCTCTTCCAGAGGATCATGAGAAAAGCATTTCAAGGATCCATGCACAGGAGATGGTGATGTGGATGTGGCAAGATCATTTATTTGTGATGGCTGCCTTTGAATGTCTCATCTACCTCTGTTCTGCCATGGGAAAAGTCCAACCGTGTCCTCAGCAAGGTAAAAAAAATAAACACCAGTACTCAGGGTTTCCACTTCATAGTCTTTGCGTGTCTGCACAGTCCGCCTGGAGGACCCCAGATGGCCACTAGGCCCACCTGGTGTCATTCTCCCAGGCAGGAGAGAACAGGAGAGCACACAGGTGAGTGCAAGTCAGAGAGAGAGAGAGAGAGAGAGAGAGAGAGAGAGCATTGTTCTCCTGGATTTTAACCACGACCTTTATCAAAAATAACCAATTAACTTCCCAAGATTTCACAGTCTTGCATTAGGGTCCATCCTCTTAGCTATTGATCTTTTTCCTGGGTTAGACTGACAGGCCTCCCACTGTGCCATTTTTACTTTATTGCACATGTCCTTATCTCCCCCTGCTTCTCCCTCCTACACCTACAATCCAGTATGCGAGTGAGGAAGGGAGAGGTCTTAATCCCCGTGGAGGGACAACACTTTGATTTACTGGGGTATGAAGCTGTAGCTTCCTGTGAAGCAAATAGGTCTCTGCTTCCCAGCTGAATATGTTCAATAATGTCTGACTTCTTTTTGCTCTTTCCCGTCAAAAATCAGCTAACTATGGTTACAAGAGGATCTGAACAGACACTTCTTCAAGATATACAAATGGTCAACAGAAATGTGAAAGATGCTTAACTTCACTAGGTACTAGGGAAGTGCAAATAAAAACTACAATCAATGAGATACCACCTCACACTGAGAACTTTTTTTGATGTGTCTGGCCACCATAATTCAAATCAAGAACTTTTTTTTTTCTTTCCTACTGAAATCAGGAGGTAATGAAGTTCTCTCTCTCTTGCTCATTTGACAATTTACTCTCAGCTCTGCCAGCACTACGTTAAATTTCTGGGTAGCCTTGCTGACCAGTTGAATTTGGTGTCCTTAATTTGATGTTTGGATTGAAACTAAGGACAAATTATCCTGGAGCTGGAAAGGTTAGCAAGGTCCACTTGTGGGAATTTAGGGGGAGAAAGATTAGAGAAAAAAAGATAAGCTTCCAATTACAGGCAATTTCTTTTGAAATGATGAATTTTTTTCTCCTTTATTTTCTTGTGTTTGAACAAATTCAATGCCATATATTTTGTTTTTTCCAGGCATGATGAAATAAGGCAATGTACTACATGATATATTTGTTGTTTAGTTGTCAATCAACAGACATGCCTACAAAGATCATCTCAGAGCAATATTTATTAAAATGCACCTTTCCCTACATATACAAAGATCTTGATCTGCACTAATGTTATGAGCTGATATTCGTGAAAGATAATGATTTGTTTATTTCATCTCTTTTCTGGAATCATTGTTAAATCTGCTCATTGCTGCAAGCTAAGGTCACACGCATAACACTCACAGTCTTATTATAACTGATAACTACATCTTGGTTTGAACTCTAATTCGATTTACACAAATTTTCTTTCCTTTCCACATTTTTCTCATATATTAGGTAAATAGAATGCTCACACAGCCTTAAATCAGTCAAAGGGCAGATAGATGTTTTGTTGTGCAAGCTTCTGTCTAATAACTTGGCCAACGACTCTGCCTGAGCAGTAAGAACTCCGATTCTCCTTGGGCAGGAACTTGTCACAGGTTTTTTGAAGTAGCAGTGATATTTTTAACATTCCATATAATCAGTACAATTTGTTATGTATGCCAGTAATTAGTATCAGATACTGCCCACAGAATTGCCTGTAAAGAATAATTTCTCCTGCTAAGGAGACAGAAATCTTGTGTTTCAAAAAGGTGACACAAAGATGCCTGTGCAGATTTACCTCTCGAATCAACTAAATGATCACCAGTGCTGCAAGATATGGGTTTATCAGTGGTTTCTGGCTGAAATGACTCCTTTGGCTGCTCACCTAATTTTAGTGTTCTGAGTGCACATATCTTCAGAACTCCTAATCAACAATGCTTACCAGGCCTTTTCTCTACATTCCCCATTCCATGTTAATTCTTTGTTGCTACCCAGAATTCCTTTCCTAGTCAATGGCTCAGAATTTTATCTATAACCTTGGCTTGGCAATTTATTTCTTTTTTGTCCAGAAAAATCCCTTGAGAAATAAAATAAAAAATAATATACTATCTATTTTCCCTCTTTCTTATTTTAGCATGAAGTAGAAATTGTTATATATTGCAGGTAAAAACAATATTTAATAACAATAATTAATATTTAATGCTAATTTAACAACTGCCAAACTACTTGCTAAAAATAATACAAATCCTATATAATAAAAGCTTAGGTGGCATTGCATGATGTTGTCACAAAGTGGCCACCCCCACATCGTCACAAGATGACCACCACAAGATGGCCTCCCCATGTTGTCACAAGATGGCTGCCACAAGATGGCCAGAAGGGGAGGGCAGTTGTGGGAGATCAGGCATGCAGGGGAGGGCAGTTGGGGGTGACCAGGCCTGTAGGTGAGGAGAGTTGGGGGTAATCAGGCCAGCAGGGGAGGGCACTTGGGGGCCATCAGGCTAGCAGGGGAGGGCAGTTGGGGGCGATTGGGCCAGTAGGGGAGGGCAGTTGGGGGCAATTGGGCTGGCAAGGGAGCAGTTAGGGGCAATCAGGCAGTCAGGGAGGCTAGCAGTTAGGAGCCAGCAGTCCCACAGGGATCAGGCCTAAACTGGCAGTCGGACATCTCTCAAGGGTCCCAGATTGGAGAGGGTGCAGGCTGGGCGGAGGGACACTCCCTCACCCCTGTGCATGAATTTCGTGCACCGGGCCTCTAGTTGATTTATAAAAATTTGAGTGTGCACTTGTAACTCATATTTCTCTAGACTACCCAAGATAAGAGGTACAAATTTAGGCTTCAATAAGAGTGATCATTTTTCAGATTTTCAACTAATCTGCCATTGTGATATCTCTATCACTCCAAACCTTTTCTGTAAAGTCCTTATATCAGTTTATTATTTTTGGAATATAAAGGAATGCCTGATTTTAACCAAAACTTCTCTCTCAGCTACCAAAAGATGACTTCCATTTTATTTTCTTGTTATTCTATTCACCATATGTCAGCTTTTCTGTAACTTCCTCTGACACTGCCCATTCAATTTCCTTACCCAGTTTTCTTAGTCCATTCAGGCTATTATTTCAAAATATCCAAGATAGGGTAGTTTATAAACAACTAAATTTTATTTCTCACAGGTTGAGAGATGGGAGGTCTAAGACCAGATGCCACCATAGTAGCTTGAAGGTCCTCTCTCAGGTCACAAAGTTTTTTCTGTGTCACTACAGAATAGATGTGGCTAGGAATCTTTCTGGAGTCTTTTTTATAAGGGCACTAATCTCATTCATTAGGGCTCCACCCTTACAACTTAAGCACCACTGGAATGTCCTATCCCCTAATAACTATCATCTTTGGGGGTTAAGCTTTCAACATATATAAATTTTGGGGGGAAATAAAAAAATCATACTAAGCATCAGTCATTTTTTTTACCCAGTTTCCTAATATTTAATTAATATTTATAGTGATGGCACATATTATTTCAAAAATTTTATTTCTTCTTTTACTATCTTTTCATGCTAAAACATAAATTTTATTAGAGCAAGTAATTTATCTTATCACCATGCTTTCCCTGCTATTATAAGATAATTGCTAGATGCTGAATAAATATTTGTCAAATGACTTATCAGTGTATAAATTGCTGCAGAGGTAATGTTCTTGCCTATTTCATTTAAGTTTTTCTAGTATCACCAATTTTAGCATATTCAGTATCATATATTTCACTAATACTTAAGAACATACTATGTGCCATGAAATATTATAGGCATTAAAAATATGGCACCTTGAACATTATAAGCACTAAAAAAAAATATTTGTTAACAAATATTTTTCACAATTACATAAATAGTTAATTTAACCTTATTAAACAACTAGAGGCCCAGTGCAAAAAATTCATGCACTGGGAGGGGGGGTTGGTTTCTCTTGCCCAGCCTGCACCCTCTCCAATCTGGGACCCCTCAGGGGATGTCTGACTGCCGATTTAGGCCTGATCCCACAGGGCCTAAACCAGCAGTCGGTCATCCCTCTCACAATCTGGGACTGCTGGCTCCTAAATGCTCACCTGCCTGCCTGCCTGATTGCCCTTAATCACTTCTGTCTGCCAGCTGATCACCCTCTAACCACTCTCCTGCCGGCCTGATTAACACCTTCTGCTCCCCTGTAGGCCCAATCACCCCCAACTGCACTCCCCTGCTGGCCTGATGGCCCCCAACTGCCCTCCCTTGCAAGCCTGGTTCCCCCCAACTGCCCTCCTCTTCTGGACAATTTGGTTCTGATTGGTCGGTTTCTATGCCATTCAGCATCAAAAGCTCTGCCTCCTAGGCAGCCATTGGCTCCTCACAGTTGACCCATATTTGGTTCTGATTGGTCAGTTTCTATGCCAGTCAGCATCAAAAGCTCTGCCTCCTAGGCAGCCATTGGCTTCTTACACTTCACTCAGATTTGGTTCTGATTGGTCGGTTTCTATGCCAGTCAGTGTCTCTGGGCTTATCAACGGGGCCTGATCAGAAAGGCGGGGCTGATCAGCAGCCCTGGTGGAGGCCTGAAGAGAAATGGAGGCGTAGCTACTGGAGAGAAAGAGAGAGGCAAGTGCTGATGAACAGCTGCCACACAGGCTCTCCAGGCCTGATTCGTAGCCCCCTCAGCAGTCAGTGCTGGGTCACCGTGCCTGTAGCCGCAGCAGTCAGTATTGGGTCACCACAGCAACCCAGCACTGACTGCAGGACTGAATTCTAGTTGGTCGAGCCTCGGGTCATGGTGGGACCCAGGGTTTTTATATATTACGATGATGGCATAGGATAATAGTTAAAACCAGAGGTTTATTATATATTTTATTGTTTGATAATTTAATTTGGAAAAAAATTATCAATGAAATATGAAAAAACATAATCTGCAAAATAAATAATGTAAAGTATATTAACAAAATATTTTTTTAAATCCTTGTACCTTACTTTGGCAAAATCAGAATTTGAGTTGATTTATTGCTTATATGCTTTCTATTAATTAATCCCATGTTAATTATCATGTGTATGTAAAGTTATAGATAAGAATTGATGTTCTTGTACCATGATTTGTTTTTATATACTACTAAGAGTTCATCTTCTAATTGTGTCTAATTTAAAATAAAGAATACTTTAAACACTAGGAAAGTATACTAATAATCTGAATTTTGTATCTATATAAAGTTAAATAGAATAAATGCAATTATCTGAAAACACTAGAAGCCCAGTGCACAAAATTCGTGCATGGAGGGGGGTTGTCCCTCAGCCCAGCCTGTACCCTCTCCGATCTGGGACTCCTGGAGGGATGTCCGACTGCCCGTTTAGGCCCAATCCTGGTGGGATCGGGCCTAAACGGGCAGTCGGACATCCCTCTCACAATCCAGGACTGCTGACTCCCAACTGCTCACCTGCCTGCCTTCCTGATTGCCCCTAACTGCTTCTGCCTGCCAGCCTGATCACCCCCTAACCACTCCGCTACCAGCCTTGTTGATGCTTAACTGCTCCCCTGCCAGCCTGTTTGCCCCCAACTTCCCTCCTCTGCTGGCCTGGTCACCCCTAACTGCCCTCTCCTGCAGGGTTGATCACCTCCAACTGCCCTCCCTTGCAAGCCTGGTCCCTCTCAACTGCCCTCCCTTGCAGGCTGGGTGCCTCCCAACTGCCCTCCCCTGCTGGCCATGTTGTAGTGGTCATCTTGTGTCCACATGGGGGCAGGATCTTTGACCACATGGGGGAAGACATATTGTGTGTTGGAGTGATGGTCAATCTGCATATTACTCTTTTATTAGATAGGATAGAGGCCTGGTGCACGGGTGGGGGCCAGCTGGTTTGCCCTGAAGGGTGTCCCGGATCAGGGTGGGGTTCCCTTGGGGCATGGGGTGGCATGAGCGAGGGGCCTGTGGTGGTTTTCAGGCTGGCCACGCCCCCTGGCAACCCAAGCAGAGGCCCTGGTATCTGGAATTTATTTTCCTTCTGCAATTGAAACTTTGTAGCCTGGAGCGGAGCCAAGCCTGCTGCTCCCTCTGGGGCGACAGCCATTTCTGTGGCAGTTAATTCACCTTCTACAATTGAAACTTTGTAGCCTTAAGCGGGTGAGCCCAGCCAGGGTGTGCGGAAAGCTTTGCTTCCCCTGTTGCCGCTGGCAACCCTGGCTTGCTCTCTCAAGCTCCGTTCTGCCCCCATTTTTTTTTGAATTTGTTTACCTTCTATAATTGAAACTTTGTAGCTTGAGTGGAGGCTTAGGCCTGCAACGCTATTGGAACGCTTGGCTTCCTCTGTTACCTGGGAAACCTTGCTCTCTGTGGCTGTAGCCATCTTGGCTGGGGTTAATTTGCATACTCGCCCTGATTGGCTGGTGGGCGTGGCTTGGATGGTGGCTGTGGCTTATGTAGCAGAGTGATGGTTAATTTTCATATTACCATTTTATTAGAAAGAATATTTTCTCTCCTTTTGGAATACTTGATATTTTCTGTGCATACATATAGGTCTTAATCAATATAACATTTTAAAATCAGATTATGAAACCAATCATGTTCTCATTTTTCCTTGAAAAAATAACCAAACTCTGTGAGACAAACTATATATTTGCCATTTACTACTTGAGGACAAAGACAAGAACCATAAATTAAGAATGCTTTTTACTTGTTGAATATTGTCCACTAAAATACAAATGTAGAAACATTCTGTTTATAAATGAGTGCAATAAAAATATGAGTCAATGTACAAATAGTTATGTGAAAGAAAGTTTAGAAGAATAATACCTGATTGTCAATTAGGTTTCTCAGACACTAGATACTGAAAGAGACACTGATACATTTGAGAATAAAGTCTTAAGTTTAAAGATTATCCACATATAAAAGGTAAATAAGAAACAAGAAATTAAAGTAGAGAGAATGTTTTTAAAAAGTAAAAACAACATAAAATATGATCACAAATAAAAATAATGAAGAATTGGAAATGTAATCTAAATTATAAAATAAATAAAAGAGATAAAAAATTATAAATAGCCAATAGATTTGAAAATAATAAAGTTATTGGCTGTACTAATAAAAAAAAGTCAATTTCAGTAAAACAAAAGTAATAAACACCAGATTAAGGGGATTAAAAATACAGTGAATGTTTACCACACACCAAAATCTGCATTAAAATGGCCACTAGAAAATAAAGAACAATGCAACCCAAATGCTAGACAATTTTAGAATTTATGATAAAATAAAAATCAGATAAGAATAAAAAGAATAGCAAGGGAGAGATACAACCTTCAGAATGTGAGATGGTGGTGGGGATACATTAAAGAACCCAGTTACACACCTTTGTTTGTCAATTATTTTATTCACCTGCGAAGAGTAGTCATAGGCTGAGCAATAACAATGTAAAAGTAATAGAAAAATTATTTAGAGTCAAGTAAACAGCAGATAAGCAAGAAAATTATTGTAAAACACTATGAAAATTTTTATTGTCTAAATTTATATAGAAGATAGAGTTCTTAAATTTATATAGAAGATAGATTCTTATCTGAGGTAAGGATTGAATAAAAAATATTAAGGTAGTTAGTAAAGTCATAAGTTTTAGAAAGATGAATTTACTGAGGGCCCTTGGAATAGAAGGGACACTTCTTTTGTTTTGTTTTGTTTTAAATATATTTTTATTGATTTCAGAGAGGAAGGAAGAGGGAGAGAGAGATAGAAACATCCATGATGAGAGAGAATCATGGATCGGCTGCCTCCTGCAAGTCCCCAACTGGGGATCGAGCCCACAACCTTGGCATGTGCCCTTGACTGGAATCGAACCTGAGACCTTTCAATTCGCAGGCTGATGCTCTATCCACTGAGCCAAACCGGCTAGGGCAAAGGGACACTTCTTAAGTTAGTTTCTTGGTATTCTATGGATAAAACAATGGATTTAGTGCTCTTTATTTCTTTTTTATTTTTATTGGTTTAAGTGTCATGTATATTTATACTAATGATAGGAGAAGATATTTTAAACTGGCAAACATTGTATGGGTTACACTATTTTAAATTATAAATTAACATATTAAACAAATAAAATGAAAATGTAAACATTTATATTACACTTAATCTAAGAAATAACAGTATGATGTGGAGAGCAGAGATGAGATTCTAACATTCACACCAAAGGAAATCACTACCATTATGAAATAAAATAAGTTGATGAAATTTTTATTTTCAATCCCATACTGGGCTATTTATTCTGTTTATGTTTATACTAGAGGCCAGTTCACGAATTCATGCACCTGTGGGGCCCCTCGGCCTGGTCTGCAGGGATTGGGCCAAAACTGGCTCTCTGACATCCCCCAAGGGGTCTCGGATTGTGAGAGGCACTGGCTAGGCCACAGGATCCCTCCTGTGCACCATCGGGGCTGGGGAGGGACTGTGGGAGGGTTCCAGGGCCTGTCTGGCCCATCTCGCCCAGTCCTGATGGGCCGGACCCCAGAAGCAAGCTAACATACCAGTCAGAGAGTCTGCCCCCCGATGATCAGTGTGTGTCTGTGTCATAGGCTTTTATTTTATAGGATTCTTTCATATCTTGCATTTTGCTCATTCTTTTCCACTCTATAACATTTCTTTTTTTTATCTTAACTATATTGATGTAAATATATTACCGATAGTGAATTTTTATTCAAAGATCTTGGAAGAAATTAACATGAGAGAAAATATAAAAGTAACTGACTAATATTTTTGTTTCTCATACAAATTTATTATTAAACATAAAATAAACATTCAATTAAAAATAAGCCATGAAGTAAAATACATAGTATAACTGATTACAAAAGTACATAAACAGCATTATAAAATGATGTATGAAAAACATGCTGTGAGTAGAGCATGGAAAAGTAATAGCCATTAAAAAACTATAATTATTAGTATTAAAGATTTATAATAAGATGTTCAATTTATGCCCTACCCGGTATGGCTCAGTGGATAGAGCATCGGCCTGCGGACTGAAGGGTCCCAGGTTGGATTCCGGTCAAGGGCACATGCCCGAGTTGTGGGCTCAATTCCCAGTGGAGTCGTGCAGGAGGTAGCCAATCAATGACTCTCTCTCATCACTGATGTTTCTATCTCTCTCTCCCTCTTCCTTCCTCTCTGAAATCAATAAAAGTATATTAAAAAAAAAAAAGAGGTTCAATTTATTATCTTTGTAATAATCAGGGATAATAAATGGAAAGTTATGTCTTTCATTTTTTTTTTTTTACTTAACTTGTTCTTGTATTTCTCAAGGCTGTTAAAATTGAGGATCTCTAAACATGGATAGTCCACAGGTTTTTCAAGGTTTTCAAATACCTAACACACTGTTCTGCCCTTTTCTTTGGACTGAATGCAATAACTAGCATTTTGCAACTCACACATCTTTTGATGATGGTCCCTAAAGACAATCAAAGGTATAAGTGAAGAAAAGTTACATTTGACTCTGGCCAGAACTTGAGTAAAGAGCTATGTCTGATCAATACAGACCCTATTAATTCTGATCCCAGCCTGATGAATGTTGCTTGGGCTCCCTCCTCAGAGTTAAATTACTTTGTAACAGCACAAAAACTACTTAGAAGGGTTAGTCAGAAACCAGAAACCACACAAAATGTTTTCTTCCTAACAGTCCAGTTATCACTGAGTTGCACGCAGTGAAGAGATCAGAATATGGTTTTATAGTGTATATTTCATGCCATAGACACCCTCAAAGTGCTCTATAATGGAGGTTAATATCAGTCTGCGTGATTCTGAAGATGTTAGGTGAGTGCTCTAGTAGAGTTTGCCTTGGGATATTTGAGCCCATTTTGTTGATAGGTAGAATGCTTTTCTGGAAGGATGTTTGATCTTTTTTTAGTCCATTTCAACTAGAAAAGTCACAAGCTCAGCCACAAGCTCAGTTTTTAAAATGACTAAAATGTTTTAAGTTTCTACAACAAGTTAGGAGATGGAGAAATGGCGGCCGAATAGAGACGTGTTCTAAGCCTGGTCCTGGGGCGGAGAGTAAGAACAGCTGAGATTTGCACGGGGAGTGTCTGTTGGCAAGCTAAGGGACAGCTAAACTCCAGGAGAAGGTGGAGGAGTGCTAGGCAGGGTTCCCCTGACCGTGCAGCACCCACAGTGGCTGGGTCCCCTCCCGGAGCTGTGGGCTCAGAGGAGGAAACCTCGCCATCTTGCAAGGGAAGGAGGGTTTTATTGGAGGCCTGACTTTCCATGACAACGGCGAACACTGAACAGCTGTGAGCACCAGAACACCGGTCCCTAATCTGCGCAAACACACGGATTCACAGGAACTCTTCACTGCACCAAGAAAAGGTCAGATTTCACAGGGATAAGGTGAGGTTTCGTCCTGGTGGCGAGAGAGGGAAATGCGTGAACGGCGGGAACTGCAGGACCGGGGAAGTCTGTGCCTAAAAAAATCCGCGGCTGTTGGAGCTGCCATGGTCTGTGAATGTGGAAGGGGGACCTCTGAGCTGCTAACAGAAGGGATCTCTAAAATGCAACCCATTTTGATCTGACGAGGAGGGTCAGACTAAGAATTTTTCAAAGGAGTGCAGGCTGCTTAGTCTTGCGTGGAGATACACTGTCCACACACTTGGGCTTTTTCTGATTCTGATTACTAAGCCCAATACATAGGAAAACCCAGTTGGGGAATACCCTGAGAGACTGCAGGGGGAAGTTGTTTATCCGGAACCTGGGGAGCAGAGCTGGGAGTGACCATCGGAGAGGCAGCTCTGAGGCGCACACTTCCACAAACAGGTAGTGAGTGCCATAGGGGAAAAAAAAGCTAGAGAGGCATGGAAGTCAATCCAGAAACACTGACACACAGGGGCTGAAACACAAATTGTCTCTGGTTTAATCAAAAATAATTATGAGAAATTAAGAAACCGCCTGCTTAAAAATCAGGACTGGCTTACAACACTGAGGAGCAGTGGAACGAAGGGAACTGCAATACAGCCTGGACTGGGAAACAGGCATACCAAACAGAACAGTAGAGGAAGTGAATGACCGCCACTATTGCACATTTTATTCTTATTATTTTTTATTTTAATTTAATTTTAATTTTTTAATTTTAATTTTTTATATTTTAATGTTTTATTTTTTTATTTTCATTTTTTGCATCTTTTACTTAAGAAACTAAATTTTTTTCTTTTTCCTCACTCGATTTTCACCTTTTTAATTATTACATTTTTATTTTCAATCAGCATTATATTACTATTATTTTACTTTTTTTTTTTAAGTGTCATTTAATTTTCTCTTTGTTTTATTTTGGGATTAGTGTCCTACATTCTATTTGCATCTTTCCTTTAGCATTGTTTTACCCTATCTCAATGCTAACTTTATCCTATCACTCTCTTCCTGACCTTTTCCCTTTTGGTCTCCTGTTTATGATAACCCTTTCTGGCTTTAGATTTTCCCTACTCTTTCGGTTTACCCTCTGCTAAAATTTCACCCTACTTATATATCTAATTTCCAACCCCCTGCTCCAAGTCCATACACACCTCTCTCTTAAAAAAAAAAAAAATTTGTTTTTCTCTCTAGCCTTTTGTTGTTGTTTGCTTAAATGTTGATTAGATTGAATTTGTATGTTTTTTTATGAGATTGTTTTGCTTATTCTTTTTTTGTTTGGTTGGTTCTTTTGCTTGCTTTGTTTTTGTTTGTTTTTTACTTTTGTTTTCCCTTGCCTCACTTGATATTAGTTGGTGTTGTAGTTTGTATTAACCTCCAGGTTTGTGTAGCTGGCATTTGCTGGGATTAGTGGTTGTTCTATTGGAGTTTACTCACCATATTTATAGTTTGTTCCCCTTTTCTCTTTTAGTATCATTCTTGTCTCTCTTACTTTTTTTTTCTTTTCTTTTTTTCTTCTCTTTTCCCAAGTTCATTTTCACACTCCTTTTTTTTTGTTCTTTCTTTTTACTCTTCCTATTCCTTTCCTATCCCCTAATTTGTCTTTCTCTGGGGGACACCTTTATTGGAGGTTATTAATATCGTGAATACAATTCTGTTCAGTGCCTTGTGTTGTACCTGGTTGTGTTGTATTTTGTACCTTTAAATCAATGCAGGAGAGAGAGAACTATATAACCAGACATCCGGAGAAGAGAGACCATGGGGAGACAAAGAAACAGCCCCCATAGGAAAGAAAAGCAGGCATCACCAGAAAAGGAAGTAAACGAATTAGAGGCAAGCAACCTATCAGAGAAAGAATTCAGAGAAATGGTCATAAGGTGGCTGAAAAGAATGGAAGACAAATTCGACAATATGAGTAAGAACCAAGAGGAAATGAAGAAGAACCAAGAAGAAATGAGAAATGACATCGCTGCTGTAAAGAACTCAATAGAAAGTATCAAGAGTAGAATAGAAGAAGCAGAGGACCGCATAAGTGAGCTAGAAGACAAGATGGAAAAAAATACCCAAATAGAACAGCTTCTAGAAAAAAAAATTAGAAAGCATGAGGAGAGCCTGAGGGAACTTCGGGACAACAGGAAACAAAACAACATCCAAATAATAGGGGTACCAGAAGGAATGGAAACTGAGCAAGGAATAGAAAACCTGTTTGAAGAAATAATAACAGAAAACTTCCCTGATATAGGGAAGAAAAAACGCACACAAATCCAAGAAGCTCACAGAGTCCCAAGCAAAATGAACCCCAAAAGACCGACGTCAAGGCACATTATAATTAAATTGGCAAACACCAACGACAAAATAAGAATCTTAAAAGCGGCCAGAGAGAGACAGAAAGTTACATACCAAGGAACCCCCATCAGACTAGCAACTGATTTCTCAACAGAAACTCATCAGGCTAGAAGGGAATGGAATGAAATATACAAAGTCGTGCAAAGGAAGGGTCTGAATCCAAGAATACTGTACCCAGCAAGGCTATCAATCAAAATTGAAGGTGAAATCAGGAGCTTCACAGACAAAAAGGACTAAGGGAGTTAATCACCACCAAACCAGCAATGCAAGAAATGCTAAAGGGTTTGCTGTAAAAAAAAAGAAATAGGAAGCAAAGAAGGAACATGGGTATAGAATAAAAATGGAGACAAATAGTACCTATCAATAATAACTTTAAATGTAAATGGATTGAATTCCCCAATCAAAAGACACAAGGTAACTGATTGGATAAGAAAACAAAACCCATATATCTGCTGTCTACAGGAAACCCACCTCAGAAAAAAAGACGCATACAGACTGAGAATGAAGGGATGGAAAAAGGTTTTCCAGGCGAATGGAAATGAAAAAAAAGCTGGGGTAGTAATACTTATATCTGACAAATCAGGTCTCAAAGTGAAGGACATAACAAGAGATAATGAAGGCCACTTCATAATACTAAAAGGAGCAATCCAACAAGAAGAAATAACTCTTGTAATCATATACGCACCCAGTACAGGAGCACCCAATTACATAAAAAAAACTCCTGGAAGATATCAAAGGAGAGATTGACAGCAATACAATCATAGTAGGAGACTTTAATACCCCTCTATCACCATTGGACAAGTCCTCTAAACAAAAAATCAGCAAAGAAACATCAATCCTAAATGACTCACTAGACCAGATGGAATTAATCGACATCTTCAGAACATTTCACCCCAAAGCCACAGAATAAACATTCTTCTCAAGTGCACATGGGTCATTTTCAAAGATAGACCATATGTTAGGACATAGGCAAAGTCTCTCCAAATTTAAGAAGATAGAAATCATATCAAGTATCTTCTCAGATCATAGTAGCATAAAACTGGAAATCAACTACAATAAAAACAATCCAAAGAAATCAAACACATGGAGACTAAACAGCATGCTATTAAACAAGGACTGGGTTACCAAAGACATCAAGGAAGAAATAAAAAAACATCATGGCAACAAATGACAATGAAAACACAACAATCCAAAATCTATGGGGACACAGCGAAGGCAGTCCTGAGAGGGAAGTTCATAGCTCTACAAGCCTACTGCAAGAAACAAGAAACAATGGTAATAAATTATGTAACCCAACAACTCAAAGAGTTAGAGAGAGAGCAACAAGAAAAGCCCAGTGTAAGCAGAAGGAAGGAAATAATAAAGATCAGAGTGGAGATAAACGACATAGAGACCAAAGAAACAATACAAAAGATCAACAAAACCAAGAGTTGGTTCTTTGAAAGGATAAACAAGATTGATGAACCTCTAGCCAGGCTCACCAAGAAGCAAAGAGAGAGGACCCAAATAAACAAAATCAGAAATGAAAGTGGTGAAATAACAACAGACCCCATCAAAATAAAAAGCTTTTTTACAGCAAAAGAAACCATCAACAAAACAACAAGAAAGACCACTCTATGGGAGAACATATTTGCAAATGCTATCACTGATAAAGGTTTAATCCTCAACATCTACAGGCAGCTTGTGCAACTTAATTAAAGGAAGATAAATGATCCAATAAAAAAATGGGCAATGGACCTAAATAGAATCTTTTCCAAAGAAGACAGAAAGAAGGCCAAGAGACACATGAAAACATGCTCAAAGTCACTAATTATCCGAGAGATGCAAATCAAAACGACAATGCGGTACCATCTCACACCTGTCAGAATGGCTATCATCAACAAATCAACAAACGACAAGTGTTGGCGAGGATGCGGAGAAAAAGGAACCCTCGTGCACTGCTGGTGGGAATGTAGACTGGTGCAGCCACTGTGGAGAACAGTATGGAGTTCCCTCAAAAAACTGAAAATGGAATTCCCATTTGACCCAGTAATCCCACTCCTGGGAATATATCCGAAGAAACTAGAAACACCAATCAGAATGGATATACGCACCCCTATCTTCATAGCAGCACAATTTACAATAGCTAAGATTTGGAAACAACCTAGGTGCCTGTCAGTAGATGACTGGATCAGTAAACTGTGGTACATCTACACAATGGAATACTATGCTGCCATAAAAAAGGAATTCTCATCATTTGCAGCAACCTGGGTGGAATTGGAAAACATTATGCTAAGTGAAATAAGCCAGTCAATGAAAGAAAAATACCACATGATCTCACTCATTTATGGATAATAAAGAACATTATAAACTGATGAACAAAAATATAGATACAGAGACAGTAAAGCATCAAACAGAATGTCAAATTATAGGGGGAAAGTTAGGGGGAGATAAGAGATCAACCAAAGGACTTGAATGCATGCATATAAGAATAACCAATGGACACAAAATTCTGGGGGGTGAGGGCATGTATGGGTGTGGGCTTGCGGGGGGACAATGGTAAGATATGTACACATATAATACCTTAATAAAAAATTGTGGAAAAAAAAACAAACAAGTTAGTTAAATGAAGCACCTACCAATATGAATGAAAAATGTTTACTGTACTCCAGGTGCTCACCACCTAGTCAGTGTGTTTGAAATATAAGCATACAGTTATATTCGTTGTAAAATTTGGAGATTGTCATAACCTAATGGGGGAAATAATGGTAAAGGACTGCATTGGTGGTGTACTATTTAAAAAGCTGCAGAGAAGTGAAACCTGAATTTGAATTTGAAGTAGGTGTTTTCCATATTTGACCATTGGATTTCCCCAAGTTAAAGATTATATATATATATATATATATATATATATATATATATATATATATATATATATATATATATATACCAAGAAAAGATGGAGAAGTCAATATGCCAAAGGTACAGCTTTTGTGGCGCATAAGAGAAAACTACTATTACTTCAGTGTAAAAGTATATTAGGATGAGAAAATTTGAAACAAAACTGAAGATAATTTAGGCAACTGTGGAGTACTATTCCACAGGCAAAGGATCTGACTAGACACTTCTTTAAATAGGACACACAGATGGCCAAAAGACATAAAAAGATGTTCAGTGTTACAAATCCTCAGAGAAATGCAATTTAAAACCACAATTAGATATCACCCTACACCTGTCAGAATGGCTATCATCAATATGTCAACAAACAGCAAGCATTAGCAAGGATGTTCAGAAAAAGGGGCCGCTATGCACTGTGGGTGGGAACACAGACTGATGCAGTCATTGCGGAAAGCAGTATGGAGTTACCTCAAAAAATTAAAAATGGAACTGCTTTATGACCCAGTGATTCCACTTCTGGGAAAATATCAGAATAATAATGAAACACTAACTTGAAAGAATATATGCACCCCTATGTTCATTGCAGAGTTATTTACAATAGCCAAGATCTGGAAATAGCCCAAGTGTCCATTACGGGATGAGTGGATAAAAAAGCTGTGGTATCTTTACACACTGGGATACTAATAGGCCAAAATCATATGGTTCTTGCCTTTTTCCATCTGACTTACTTAGCTTATCATTATATTATAAAGATATATCATCCATGTTGTATCAAATGGCAGTATTTCATCATTTTTTATGGCTGAATAGTATTCCATGTGTATATGTACCACATCTTCTTTATCCAATCAATTATCAAAAGAGAACTTCAGTTGTTTCCATGCTTTGGCCACCTTGTATGATGCTTTAATGAACATAGAAGTGCATATATCTTTGCAAATGTTTTCACATTATTGAGGTAGACACCCAGAAGAGGGACTGTTGGGTCATATGGTAAATCTATTCTTAATTTTTTTGGGGGACATCCATAGTGTTTCACACAGTGGCTATATTAGCAATGAATGAGGGTTCCTTTTCTCCACAGCCTCTCCAACCTTTATTACTTGTCTTGATAATAGTCATTCTAATGGGTGTGAGGTGGTATCTCATTGTAGCTTTGATTTGCATTTCCCTAATAGCTAGTGAAGTTGAGCATCATTTCATATATCTGTTGACCATTTGTATGTCTTCTTAGGAGAAGTGCCTATTCAGTTCCTCTGCCTATTTATTTTATTGGATTTTGTTTTTGGTTATATGAGTTATTTATATATATTTTACATTAACCCCTTGTCAGAGCTATTGTTTGAAAATATATTTTCCCACTCAGTTGGTAGCCTTTTTGTTTCATTGGTGGTTTCTTTTGCTATGCAAAAACTTTTTAGTTTGATACAGGCCCATTCATTTATATTTGCTTTACTTCCTTGGCCCTTAACTTTTAAAGGTCAATTTATAAAAGGTTTAAAAAGTTAGATAATGACTTTATTTATTTCTTCTTAGTGGTCTGGGTAGCAGGAAAAAAAGCAGCAAGTTCCTCTGAGTGTTCCACGCTCTGACTTGGGACTCTTTACACTACCACCTGCTCTAGATGTGTGTGCCCATTGCTTACTCCATCTTGGAGGATAATAGAAAATCACACATGCGGCTCCTAACTTCCAAAGTTAATATAGAATGTGTTATAGAGTGTATTTGCATATACTTATGGCCCTCTTTATAAAATAACTAGAGGCCCGGTGCACAAAATTCGTGCACGGGGGTGGGGTGTCCCTTAGCCCAGCCTACACCCTCTCCATTCTGGGATGCCTCAAGGGATGTCCGACTGCCTGTTTAATGTCCTACTTGAATGTCCTACTAGGATCGGGCCTAAACGGGCAGTCGGACATCCCTCTCACAATCCAGGATTGCTGGCTCCGAACTGCTTGCCTGCCTGCCTTCCTGATTGCCCCTAACCACTTCTGCCTGCCAGCCTGATCACCCCCTAACCACTCTCCTGCCAGCCTGATCAATGCCTAACTGTTCCCCTGCCAGCCCAGTCGTCCCCAACTGCCTTCCATTGACAGCCCGGTCACCCCCAAATGCTCTCCCCTCCATATTACCTCTTTAGTAGATAGGGTTTTTTTCTTTAACATATTGGACAGTGTACCTGCCGTGGTTTTCACAAACCAGTAAAAATGTAACCCCAAACTAAAAGTGTCATAAAATAAACTTAAACAGGAATTTCATGAGACCTTAGAAAGGTGATATGATGTGGTTGTTTTTTCCTTTTTCCTTTCTTTCTTTTTCTTGATGTTTCAACTTTTGTCCTTTCTTTCTTTTTTCCTTTTATTCCTTTTCTGTCCTCTTTCTCTTAGTTTTTCCGTTGGTAGAATTGTCAGTACTTGAATCTGTCTTGCTTCCAGAAGACAAAGAAGAGGGAAACACACAGTCATCTGAAGAAAAAGATGTTCTATGTTGGGATCGGTGGTATTTCTGGTTTTGCTCTTTTCCCGGTTTGATTGTCATTTCTGCCAGCCCCGGCATCTTCAGGACTTGTGCATGGGCACTTCTTATTCATGTCTACAAAACCTCCCTGCCTTGGTGAAAACTGTAGGGGAAAAGGCCTTCCTGGGTGGGCTCAAGCCCTGCCCAAGGTGCTGAGGAACCAGGGTGGGGAGCACTCTGCACCGCCACTGCAAGAGCCAACCTCCGGACCTCGGGGTACTCTCCAGTAATGTAACTGCAATGTCCAGGTTTGCCTTCAGAAATTAGTTGTAAGTTACTTCCGATGTGAAACCGTACCTCAGACATTTCCATGTGGTTCCTAAAGATTTTAAACAAAACCCATTTACCTCCCTAACCTGGTCAGAAGTTTCTACCCAATGGGAGAGGTTTGCTGGGCAGCATCGCCCAGATATCACCGCCCATCTCGAATCACTCAGCTGGTGGCAAGGGAAGTTCCAAGGCTATAGTGTGTGTTGGGGATCGATCACTCCATGGGGGTGCAGCCTGACACCCCAGGCTGCCTCTTGGAGGGAATAGCTCTGGGGGGCACGGCTGCCTCCCAGGCCTACATCCCCCAGCTGCAGATGGGAGCTGATCTCAGAGGGGGCGGGGTGGTGGGGTGGGGAGGGAGGTGTATAGGCAGCTCCTGGGTCTCCCAGGTCCACAGCCCAGGCTAGGAGAGGCAGCAGATGGCTCCTGACCTGCACGGGCACCTCGCAGGCCCAATGCCCAGGCCGCTGTGGGCAGCTGATCGCATCGGCCTTGCACAGTCGCCTCCCAGACCCATAGCCCGGGCCTCTGCATGCAGCTGATCTTGCCGGCCAGTACTGGCGCCTCCCAGACCCACGGCCGGGGCCTCAGCAGGCAGCTGATTGTGCACGCCTTGTGTGGGCGCCTCCCAGACCCACGGCCCAGGTCGCAGAGGGCACCTGATGGAGGCAGCCATGTGCAAGCGCCTTCCAGAACCACAGCCCAGGCATCCGCGGGCAGCTGATCTCGCCAGCCCAGTACTGGCGCCTCCCAGACCCATGGCCCGGGTTTGGGCGGGCAGCTGATCGCACCAGCCCTGCATGGGCGCCTTCCAGACCCATGGCCCAGGTCGCGGAGGGCAGCTGATCGAGGCGGCTGTGCGCGGGTGCCTCCCAGACCCACGGCCCAGGTCGTGGAGGGCAGCTGATCGAGGCGGCCATGTGCGGGCGCCTCCCAGACCCATGGCCTGGGTCGCAGAGGGCAGCTGATTGCGCCGGCCCAGTACTGGTGCCTCCCAGACCCACCACCCGGGTCGCAGAGGGCAGCTGATCATGGCGGCCATGTGAAAGCGCCTCCCAGACCCATGTCTCAGGTCAGGGCGGGCAGCTGATCATGGTGGCTGTGCAAGGGCGCCTCCCAGACCCATGGCCAGGTTCAGGGCTAGGAGAGGATCTGGCTGGAGGGCAAAGCCGCCTCCTAGGCCAACAGGCTGGGCTGCTAGCTGCCTGCTCTCCGCGGCAGCCTTCCCTGGGACTGGGGGACTCCTGCGGGCCTGAAAGGACTGGGCGCTGCCATCTTGTGTCTATGGGCACCGCCATTTTGTTGTGGAGTGATGGTTAATTTGCATATTATTCTTTTATTAGATAGGATGTAAAACGAAAATAATTCATGTTTTTTCACAATGTTAATTTGATTATCTCAAGATAATCATTTTATATGGGGGTGGGCCAGTAAAACAACCTTTCAGAATAGGGGGGAGGAAAGCAATGATGTTTTCATATCCAAAATACCTTGTCCCAGAGAGAATGTCAGCATTATTTCATAATTCAGTTTTATTAACTTGCAGTTTACTAGTATTTTCTTATAACATACTAGAGGCCTGGTGCGTGAAATTCATGCACAGGGGGTTCCCCTCAGCTCAGCCTACACCCTCTCCAATCCGGGACCCCTTGGGTGATGTCCATCTGCCAGTTTAGGCCCTGCCAGCCACGTCGCCCCATGCAGCCTGCTGTTCTGTTGTTACTGTGATGACATCTTGGACAATTTGCATATTCCTCTGTTATTAGTATAGATATTAGATTAAACAGATGGATTAATGTTTTAGATCAGGCATTCAGCCATGAGCTATTTTGTTTCTAGGTTCTTTTTAGAGCTATTTACCATATCCCACCATCAATCCATATACAGAATTGCCCATTCAAATCAGTGATGCATTCAGAATAAAAATATGTCACAAGAAGCAGAAATTCCATTGATTAGGCCTCCCATTTTTTAACTTACATACTTGGGAGGGCTATCTACCTTTTGTGTAATACTTAACAGAAACAGATTGCTGACTGACTAAAGAATCATAAACACAACTACTCAGTATATTTTTAGCTAATTTTCCACCTTTTTCAAATGAAGAATGACAGTAACATGTGCATTAGTGACTTTTTCTCTCACTGTTCTTTATTCCTTGAACTGATTTTTTAAGGAGATTCAGAGTTTAGAGAACATTTTAAAAAGCTTATCCAGCTTAACATGCTTAAAAATATTAGAGAATTTCAAGTAAGTACACAAAATAAAACAAAATAATGAAGAAAACAAGTTTTAAACTATCAGTCAATGATGTAGGTGGACATTTAATGAGCCCAATTCTCAAATTCATAAGATGCTATTAAATTGTAAAAACGCTTTTGAGAGCTAACAAGTGAAAGTAATAATCAACCTACTCCATAATTGCAAGAGTGAAGCAACATTTTTTAAAACTATCTCTTTTTCTCTTTCTCAAATTTATTTTCCTTCTATAACATTTTAACTCTATTTTATCTGTCTTTCTATTTGATGTTAAGAATGAAAAAGTTATCAAACAAAAATTCATAACATCATAAAAATTATTTTCAACATTTTAAAATATATATAAAGCATATAGAAGGATAAGGGCTAGATATGGGGCACTCAATAAGCGTCATGATGCATATGTTTTCATGACATCCATGGTCTTTATTTTCTTTTTCTTTATTGAATTTCTGAGAGAGAGAGAGAGAGAGAGAAAGAAAGAGAGAGATTGTTTTGTTGTTCCACTTAATTATTGGTTTGATTATTGTATGTGCTCTGACAGGGAATTGAACCTCCGACCTTAACTAACTGAGCTATCCTTCCAGGATCCATGGTAGGTTTTTATAGCACTAACTAGAGGCCTGGTGCATGAAATTCATGCATGGGGGGAGGGGGCATTCCCTCAGGCAGCCTGTATCCTCTCCAAATGGGACCCCTTGGGGGATGTCGGACATCCCTCTCACAAGCCAGGACCACTGGCTCCTAACTGCTCACCTGCGTGCCTGCCTGATGGGCCCTAACTGCCCCCCCCCTTCCAGGCTGATTACCCCTAACTGCCTCTGCCTGCCTGCCTGATCACCCCTAACTGCCCCCCGCCAGGCTGGTCACCCCCAACTGGCCCCCTCGCTGGCCTGGTCACCCCTTACTGCCCCCCACCGCAGGCCTGGTCACCCCCAACTGCCCTCCCCTGCAGTCCTCTTACCCCCCCAACTGCCTTTCCCTGCTGACCTGGTCTCCCCCAACTGCCCTCCTCTGCTGTCCCAGTCACCCCTAACTGCCCTCCTTGCTGGCCTGATAACCCACAACTGCCCTCCCCTGCAAGCCTGGTCCCACCCAACTGCCCTACCCTGCAGGCCTGGTGCCCCCCAACTGCCCTCCCCTGCTGGCCATCTTGTGGTGGCCATCTTGTGTCCACATAGGGGCAGGATCTTTGACCACATAGGGGCAGCAATCTTGTGTGTTGGAGTGATGGTCAATTTGCATATTACTCCTTTTTTTTCTTAGATAGGATAGAGGCCTGGTGCACGGGTGGGGGCCAGCTGGTTTGCCCTGAAGGGTATCCCACATCAGGGTGGGGGATCCCTTGGGGCATGGGGTGGCCTGGGCGAGGGGCCTGTAGTGGTTTGAAGGCCGGCCATGCCCCCTGGCGACCCAAGAGGAGGCCCTGGGATCTGGGATTTATTTATCTTTTATAATTGAAACTTTGTAGCCTTGTGCGGAGCCAAGCCTCCTGCTTGCTCCATGGCTACAGCCATTTTTGTTGGGATTTATTTATCTTCTATAATTCAAACTTTGTAGCCTTGAGTGGAGGCCTGGGCTGGCCAGAGTGTGTGGAAAGCTTGGCTCCCTTCCATTGCCGGAGAAACCCAAGCCTCCTGCTCTCTCCGTGGCCACAGCCATCTTGGTTGGGTTAATTTGCATACTCGTTCCTGATTGGCTGGTGGGCATGGCTTGTGGGTGTAGCAGAGTGATGGTTAATTTGAATATTACTCTTTTGTTAGATAGGATTCTTTAAGAAAATTCTCACATGTTGTTTATATAGAGTGAGGCAAAAGTAGGTTTACAGTTGTTCATAAGTAGGTACTATATAAAGTCTGAAGTTAAAACAAAGTTCTCATGCAGCATTCTTTTTCCACTCATCTCTAGAGTTTTGACATCTAGCTTCATACCTAGGAGTCTGGGAGATCTTCTCTAGGTGTATCAGAAAATACAAAATGTCTGTAAACTTAGGGGATTCCTAAGAAAAGAAGTTGACCATGTCACCTTAAAAGTAGGACAATTGAAAAGCTTGCACACCTACGAAGAATTTACAATCAATTTAATTTTTTATTGATTGATTGATTGATTTTAGAGAAAGGAAGGGAGAGAGAGAGAATTTATGCCTTTATTGATTGATTCTTACACATGGTAAACTGAAGTCTCAAAATATTAAATGGAAAATTCCAAAAAGAGATAATTCATAAGTTTAAAATCGTGTACCATTCTGAGTGGCATGATGAAATCTTGAGCCAGCCCACTAGGTTCATCCTAGGATGTGAAGCATCCCTTGTTCAAACCTATTCATTGTGTATATGCGACCCTCCTGTCAGTCACTTATATCTCAGCATGGAATCACAGTGTTGTGTTCAGGTGACCCTTATTTTATTTGCTAATGGTCCCAAAATATAAGAGTAGTCGTGCTGGCAATTCGGATATGCCAAAGAGAAACCATAAATTGCTTTCTTTAAGAGAAAAGGTATGGATATTACAATAAGATATTTTGAGAGAGACCACACTCACATCACTTTATTATAGTATATTGTTAAAGTTGTTCTAATTTTCTGTAAGTTACTATTGTTAATTTCTTACTGTGTCTAATTTATAAATTAACTTTATAAAAGGTATATGTGTAAAGGAAAACACACAGTATATAGAGAGTCTGTTATTATCCTTGGTTTCAGGCACCCACTAGGGATAAGGGGGACTACTTACTGTATGTGAAAATCATCTGAAATGAAAGAACAATTACAAAATAATCATCAAGAAAAAAAAAAACAATTTGGAGGAAACTTATATAATGCATTGAAAATAAAACTTTAAAAAATATATCGCATTCCAGCTTCCAAACAAAATACCACAGATTGGGTGGCTTATAAATGTTCATTTGTCAAAATTCTAAAGGAAGGGAAGAAAGACCACGATCATGACATGTTGGTGTGTGGTGAAAGCCCACATCCTCAGAAATTGCTGTCATTCTGCTATAACCTCACATGGTTGAAGGGGATACCTGGTTCTCAGGTGTCTCTTTTAGAAGGGCATTAATCCCATTCATGAGGGCTCTGCCTTTATGATTGAATTACTTCCCCAAAGCCACCCCTCCTAATATCATCACACTGGGTATTAGGTATCAACTTATGGACTTTGGAAAGACAAAATTCACTCTATAGCAATATTATTACTAACCTACAAGAGATATCAGAAACTATTGCATCAATAAGAATAGAATGTTATAAAAATTGAACTAGATAATAATAATTTAAGAGTTCTTTAAAATGAAACTGAAAATTGGAAAGTTCACAGAAGTGATGAAAGATAATGTAGAGGAAATTACTCTGGAAAAAATAGAAAAACAAAGACATATGAATAAGCAAGGACAATGAAAAGAGTTTGAGGTGAAGTCCAGAGGGATAATCCCTAAATTATAAGAGTTAGAAATTTGAGGGATTAAAAAGAAAGAAAATGGAATAGATAAAATTATGGGGTAGACAATTTAGGATTGATTTAATGTTAAGTACACAGCAAACTAAGCAAATAGACTGGTATTTCAGAGAAAATAAGATGGAAAAATCATAATTTTGATATACAACATGTAAATGATACTTGGATGTCATAAATTCTAAATTGTAATCTAATCAAAGTTAATAAATGCATGGTTCTTGGTGATACAGAAACATGAAAAAATGTGTGTCAATGGTACAGTGGTTTAGCCAACGAAAATGAAAATATTTCTTTGTCTGCGATAAGAATTCAGAGATATTTTTACAATTGAAAAAAAAGTATAAAAATAACCATAAGAGTATTACTTAATGGTATGTTTGGATGTACCATACTAAGTAGCTAATAGTTAAAAATCTTTGTCCTCTAGAAGAGAACTAGTTGTGTATATTCCTTTAACTCTTTATATGTATACAATTCTAATAAAAATATAATCATATATTAATTTGAGATATATCCATAGCCAGCTGTGAATGATAAAATAGTATAACTAAAGATTTACCTTTTCTGGGGTAAGTTGTATAGACTGCAATTCAAATAAAGAAACAAGCAAGTCCACAAATTAAAGACTAATAAATAAATAAAATAATTTGAATTGCTAAAATCAAGGCAAAAGTTTAATTCAATAACAGCAAATGAACTAAGCTGACAAATATAGATTTTGAAGTCTGGTGGGGGAGAAAATACAATCTACCTGGTAATACAGGAGAATATGGCCCAAAGGGATTTTTAAATTTTATTAACCATAGCAACACAAAAGGTACAACAGCAAGGTTTTATTAAAGGGGATGAATTCTGAAATGTCACACCATATACAGTGACTGAAACAGTACTTGAGAAATTTACAGATTAGATTCAGACTAAAAATACTCAGTGTGTTTGAGATAATCATCTTAAGGGGCTATTGTCAATGCATTCAGAATCGTGAGCTCTTCTTCTTGTCAATTTCACTGCATTCTAAAGACACTTGACATCTTTCATTGCAATATATTGTGAACAATCCTTCAGTCCTGCAGCAACTCAGTTAGCGTTATCAACAAAGATGTGAAATGCTCTATAAAGGCAAACCAGATAAAATGGATCAATATGGACTCTGGCAATATAAACCCTCTGGCATATGAAAAATGCCATGATAATGCAGACTCAAAGGCTGATATTGGCCTACAGAATGATTCTCTATAAAAGCTGCAAAAAAGACAATCAATCTGGTAAAAATCCCTGCAGATGTTTCAGAATTGAATGGAAATATTGCTGTCTGACAGCCTCCCATAATGACCTCTTAACATGATGAATTCATGTGTAGGATGTCTCTTAGCCTTTTCTCCACAATTTTCCTGAATATAATTTAAGATTTTACCTCTTTAGCTGTAACATAATTGTACACAGCAAGACTGGACTGCTTCAAATTTGTATAGCAGTCCAAGATTGTCCTCAGCACTTTAGGCTTGCTTACCCTCCCATCTCAAAGACCTTCTACATGCTCATGTAGTGTTTTTGTTTTTTTGTTTTTTTTAATTTTTCTTCTAAATGTTTTTATTGATTTTAGAGAGAGAGGAAGGGAGCAGAAGAGTGAGAGAAACATTAATGCAAGAGACAAACATTGATTTCCTGCCTCCTGCATGCCCCCTATTGGGGATTGAGCTGCTCTGACCGGGAATTGAATTGGTGACCTTTCAGTTCATGTGATGATGCTAAAACAAATGTGCCATTCTAGCTGGGCCCATGTCGTTTTTTACTAAACACTTACATTCTGTGTTTTTCCAGTCTAGCATGTAAGGACCTTAGAAGTCACCACTCTGTCTTACTAGTAACAAGCTAAAAAAAGAAAAAAACAACAACAACAACAACAACAAAAACTGAACACAGTATGGAGGGACCTGGAGAGTATTAGGCTAAGAGAAATAAGCCAGCCAGTGAAAGACAAATACTATATGACGTCACTCATATGTGGAAACTAATGGACAAAATAAACAAACAAACAAGATAGGAACAAACCCTCTAGGTACAGAGAACAGACTGACAGTGGTCAGAAGGAAGGAATGTTGGAGTGCTGGGTGAAATCGGTGAAAGGATTAAGCAAAACAAACAAACAAACAAAGAAACCAAAAAACACACAACATGACCAGAGGGGAAGGGAATGGGGGTAGATAGAAGAGGGTAAAAGGGGAAAAAATGATGACCTAAGGAGACATGATGTTGGGTAGTGAGCATGCAATATAATATACAGATGATGTATTATAGAATTGTACATTTGAAACATATATAATTTTATTAACCAATGTAACTCCAATAAATTCAATAAAATATTTTAAAAATAAATAAATAAAATTAAGAAAACTGAACAAACTGAAGAATCAACAACAACCCTTCTTCGATCTGTCAGAGAAGTGAGGAGGCAAACCACTGCCCTCAAAAGTAGTCAGACAGAAAAAAATGCAGGAAAGCATAACTTACCAAAGCAGAAACCCAGGAGCAGGAACTCCTGGGTTTCAAGTGCTGAGAGGAAAACCCTAGGTTCTAACTGGCAAAGCGCCACAGGTCCAGTGTGAACAACACTGGGGTTTAAAAATTCAAGGACACCCAGTTGTACAAGAGCCTCTGCACTTTTGTAATATTTGTTGTGGAGCGAACGTGAATAAAGACCACTGGAGTCCAGACCAAATTAAAATTTAGGGAGCCTTTAATAACCGGCCAGCTGACTGCTCTGCCTTTCTCCACACAGGGAGACAGGGAGTCCAGAGAGCAGCCCCGACCCTTTGTGCGGGACCATTTTTAAGCACATTAACCACATCCTGTTTTTGCAGAACAAGTAACCCAAGACAAAACAGTTTTTCCTAAGCTACGTCAGGATCATGCCATTGACAATCATGTTATTCACAGGGTCATCCTGTTCTTCAGAAAGCTGACAGTGATCTATGAAAGAAGGCCTACATGCTGGAAAGGGGCCATGAGACCGTATCTCAAGGCCTGGCCTGGTGTCAGCACTGACACCTCTCTCTGGGGCATAGTCCACGGCCTCAGTAGTGCTCAAAAATTCCCACTCATGAACAATATTTATCTTCAAGAGCTCTATCAGGTCCTCACAATAAATATCAGAGAAAAGGCCCTACTGCTTCTAGCATGGAGAGGAGAAACAACATCATTTTGATACCCCAGCATTCTGTTCTTTTTAACAGGACCTGCCTTTAGGGGAAACTTTTTTACTGGAGTCTAATCTGCTATGGTTATCTGGGCCAAACCTACCTTGAGGCAGAGAAACATACAACTCTAGCCCTTTTATCCTTTCATGTGGGACAAGGGAGATATCTATGTCCAGTTCCTGCTAGCCATTCTGTCCACCAAAGGGGGATAAACTGAGAAGCACTGCTGAAGTTCACAGTTCGTAAAGGCTGCAATAATCATAAGTCTATAGAACCTTTTCCTCCCCACCTGACCAGGACATTACAGGCTTATTTACTGCAATTCTTTGTTATGAAGTATATTATATCCAGCTTTCAAAAAGAATTACAAAGCATATACAAAGACAAGAAAATACAGTTTGCAGAGAATGAACAAACATCAGCACCATAATTATATATTGAAGAAATGTTGGAATTATCCAACCAGAAATGTTTTTAAAAACATGATTAATATGCTAAGAACTTTAATGGAAAAGCAAAAAATGTAAAAAGAACAGATGAATAAAGTATACAAAGACATAGAAATTCTAAGAAAGAATAAAAAATAAAGGCTACAAATAAAAGACACTGTTGCTTGCCCTGGCTGGTTTGCTTGGTGGTTAACATGTCGACCAGCTGATGGAAGGGTCTAGGGTTCAATTCCTGGTCAAGGGCACATACTTGCATTCAGGTTCAATCCCTGGCCGAGGTAGGGGCACAAGAGGGAGGTAAACAATTCATGTTTCTCTCTGTGTCTTCTCTCTCTCTCTCTCTCTCTCTCTCTTTCTCTCCCCCCACACCCTTCCATCCACTCTCTAAAAATCAATGGAAAAAATATCCTCACTCCTAGTGTGATGATTAAAAAAACAAAACAAAACAACAACAATAAAAAACTACTGTAACAGAGTTGTTCTGTCCAACTAGATTTGAAAGAAGGGAGTGATAACCTTATTTCTAATCTGAACTCACTCATCCTATCAAATCATTGTTGAAAATCTAAGCATGACAATGCACTCTGTGTGGCATTCCAGGAAAATAAGACCCTCTGCTTTCAAAATGTTGCTATCTAAGGAGGAGGAAAGACATATATTCAATGTAAATAGGAGAGTGCAGAAGGGATACTAGGAACAGTGATGTAGATGTGAGGAAAGACTTCAGTAGGATAAGACATATTCTCTGATAAAAATAGCAATGTAGGACAGTGGAAAGTTTTGCCTTTCTGGAATTTAGTTTTCTTATTTGAAAATTTTAAATAACAATTTTGCCTTCAGAGTTTTGCCTAGGGGAGGTAATAGACAAGTATGCCAAGATGTACTTGTAAGTATATTATTACATTCTTATTTATTACTAGTGGCCTGGTGCATGAAATTCGTGCACAGTGTCCCTCAGCCCAGCCTGCACCCTCTCTAATCTGGGACCCCTAAAAGGATGTCCTACTGCCAGTTTACAGGGATTGGGCCTAAACCGGCAGTCGGACATCCCTTTCGCAATCCGGGACTGCTGGCTCCTAACCGCTCACCTGCCTGCCTGCCTGATTGCCCCTAACCACTCTGCCTGCCAGCCTGCTTGCCCCCAAATGCCCCCCCCACCATCCTGATAACCCCTAACTGCCCCCCGTGCCAGTGTGCTCACCCCCACCTGCCTCCCCTGCTGGCCTGCTCGCGCCCACCTTCCCTCCCCACTGACCTGCTCACCCCCAACTGCCCCCCTGCTGGCCTGCTCACTCCAAACTGCCCCCCCACTGTCCTGATCACCTCCATCTGGCCCCTACTGACAGCCTGCTGCCCCAACTGGCCCCCCTGCTGGTTTGCTTACCCCCAACGGCCCCACCCCCCAGCAGCCTGATCACCCACAACTGCCTTCCCCTCTTGGCCTCTAACCACCTCTACCTCAGCCCCACCACCATGGCTTTGTCCAGAAGAACATCCGGAAGGTCTCCTGGAAGGTCTCCCAGTCTAATTAGCATATTACCCTTTTATTGGTATAGATAGAGGCCTGGTGCACGGGTGGGGGCCAGCTGGTTTGCCCTGAAGGGTATCCTGGATCAGGGTAGAGATTCCCTTGTGGCATGGGGCAGCCTGGGAGAGGGGCCTGTGGTGGTTTGCAGGCTGGCCACACCCCCATGTGGTGAGGGTCCCCGCTGGGGGTGTGTGGCCAGCCTGGGTGAGGGGCTGAGGGCTGTTTGCAGGCTGGCCACTGCCCCGGGCAACCCAAGCTCCCAGTCCCTCCTTTTTTTTTCAGCGCCTCCTTGAGTGGAGGCCAGGGCTGGCTGAAAGCAGGTATCTGGGATTTATTTATCTTCTATAATTGAAACTTTGTAGCCTTGAGTGGAGACTAGTGCCAGCCAGGGAGAGCAGGAAGCTTGGCTTCCTCCATTGCCTGGGTCAACCCAAGCCTCCTGCTTGCTTCTGCTCCGTGGCCACAGCTATCTTGGTTGTGTTAATTTGTATACTCACTCCTGATTGGCTGGTGGGCATGGCTTGTGGGTGTAGCAGAGGTACAGTCAATTTGCATGATTCTCTTTTATTAGATAGGATAATAAAAAGTGACTAAGATTATAAAATCATGCAATGGAATATTACATGTCTATTAAAAGTGTAAGGTATATGTATATTTATTTACATAACACACATATTATGATATAGTTAGTGAAAACTATATTAAAAAATACAAATTTATGGTATTGGCCTTTGTAAAATTGTACATGTATGTGTTCCTGCCTGAGGTGAATATGAGTTTATGCACAAAAATGAATCTTGAAAATTACTTTTAAAATGTTAATAGGGATTTCATGAAACTTTGTTTTCTTTATTATTTTTATTTATTTGTTAAGTGCCCATGAACTACTTTTTAAATCAATTTTCTATTTTAAAACATGTATATGAACGTAGTGAATTAAAGTGAGAATGCTAAATTATATAATCAGGTTTCATTATAAAAAGCACAAAATTCTGTAAAATTATAATTATTAGTATAAAATTGAAGAGTAAATATGATGGTGATAAACTGCAGTTAACAAGGAAAAAGAATGGAGATAAAGTCAGTCAGAGAAGTTTACCATACTTAAATTGGTAATTTTTGTTATAATTGAAGTAGAAATAACTTTCAAGTGAATTAATTTCTTCACAGAAAATAGTGGAGTTAATAAAAGTTGCATGGTAGATTTTGTGTATGTTTATTTGAAAGGGAAGTTTCTATGGCCATTGTTTATTCAATAAGTCATATGGAGCCTTCCCCCATAATAAGTAATCATTTTTAGAAGCAGAGATCTGAAAAAGTTATTAATTTATTTAATATATTTAAAAGAAAAGCTTTAGAGATTAAAATTGGTACTTTATTAAGAAATACATATAATAAATTAACTTTATTGAAAATAATAAAATTATATAGAACAGCTTCAGTCTAAGATAATTAGTGTTATGTAGTCATCATATAATAATGTAATATTAAAAGCCTGTTTAATGTGAAAGGGTAATACATCATCTTCATCCCTTAATGGAATTAGGGTCAAATTTGGCCAACTTACTGAAATTGTAGTTTTTTATTTGTCTAAACTTTGTATTTTTCTTGAGTGTTTATATTGTTGTCTCTAGGAAGTTTTTGAATATAGACATACAAACAAACATAATTATTTTTATTGTCATTTAAAAATTTTGCCTAAGTGTTCCTTATCCTATATAATAAAAGGCTAATATGCAAATCAACCAAACGGTGGAACAACTGAACAACTGATCACTATGACATGCACTGACCACCAGGGGATGCGTATAGAACATGATGGAGGTGGGCAGCAGGCAGCAGAGCATGGAACATGGTGAGCCTTGGCCATGGCGGGATGGTGGAGCAGGTGAGTGGTGGTGCAAGACCAAGGCGGGGTGCTGGTCACTGTCATAGGGGCAAGCCTCTGGTGGTTACTGAAAATTCTTTGCTCCCAGTGCTCGCTCCTGCTTTTGGTGCTGACCCCATTCACACCCACTGCTGGGGCCCGGCACCAGCCCCAGTTGCTCAGCACAGTCAGCTGGTGTGAGCGGCAGCTGCCAGCCCTTATTGCCCCTGAGGCTTCTCCAACTCTCCCTGCTCCTGAGGGGCAATCGAGGCAGCTGCTCGCACCCACTGACAGAGCCAGCTGCTCGGACCTGCTGCTAGCACTGGCCCTAATCACTCCGCTCTGTCAGTGGGTACTAGCGGGACTGGCACTGTCATCACGTGGGAGCGGTGGCAAGGCTGCGGGCAGACAGGGGACCCGGGGCCGCTGCAGGAGGGGCCGGGCCAGGGCATGGAGAATGGGCCAAGACCCGCCCCTGTGCCCACTGCAGCCTCGTGGCCCACAGTTCCTTTCAAGGTGCCCCTAGTATATTATAATATGGAAACCTCACGAATTCCAGAAATTCTCAAATTTTTTTTCTTCAACTCTGAACTGCTGCTTTCCATGGGAACTTAGAAAATGCAATTTCTTTGTGTTGGAAATGTAATCAAGTGTTCTTTATTTCAAAGCTGAATATTGGCGTTATCATTTGTCAGCAAGTAGACTTGCACAATGCCAGCCAAATTATTTCATGGTTGGTTAATTATATAGTACTTAGCATGTCTGCATTTGGCTATCTCGGTCTGTAGCAATTATCACACTAATGATAGACACAATTTTTTCCTTGATATACAGCATCACTATGAAAACTTAAAGGACAAATTTACAATAAAATACATCCTATATTAAAGCACAAATTTTCATATTATATTCTCTATATTTTTTTAATAGGTAGGTTAGAATTGCTTCATTCAGATAGCGACTGAGGATTTTGACAACTTTAACATGAGTACAGATATCATCTTGTATTTTCTCTCATTTGAGACTCAATATTTTATTTCTAATTCCAGGATGAATAAGATTTTGTTTAGCTAGTTCAATATAAAATATCAACAAATATTTTCTATTAATGCTGGGGCACATATTTATTGTTTATTACATCAATCAAACACATTACTTTTCTAGCATTTATTGTTCTTAATTTATCTGTAAGATTATCAGGTCATGTTATCAATATTTAAGTGCTTCTCAGTCTTTCTGGTCAAGAGCCTGATCCTATTTCATTAACTCTGTATGAATCAATGTAGAATTATATGTACAGAATTTTTAAACATATGGTAAATTATCAGTCTTATTACCATAATATAAATTATTTTCAGAAGGATGTCAGTTTCTTTAGAAAATTCATTGACATTTTAAGTTTAACAAAGAATCTAAACTTATAGCCTATTATACAAACACGGAGACAATAAATACACACCTAGACCCTACACTACAAAGTTAAATGTTTGCTATTTATTAGGACCAGTAGTAATGATGACAATTGTTTGTGTATTTGATATCAGTTTAGACCCTGAAATAAGGATTTTTATCTTTATAGTTTACTAGAAGCCCGGTGCACGAAATTCGTGCATGGAGGGGGGTTGTCCCTCAGCCCAGCCTGTACCCTCTCCAATCTGGGACTCCTGGAGGGATGTCCGACTGCCCGTTTAGGCCCGATCCCACCAGGATCGGGCCTAAACGGGCAGTCGGACATCCCTTTCACAATCCAGGACTGCTGACTCCCAACTGCTTGCCTGCCTGCCTTCCTGATTGCCCCTAACCGCTTCTGCCTGCCAGCCTGATCACCCCCTAACCACTCTGCTGCCAGCCTTGTTGATGCTTAACTGCTCCCCTGCCAGCCTGTTTGCCCCCAACTTCCCTCCTCTGCCGGCCTGGTCACCCCTAACTGCCCTCTCCTGCAGGGTTGATCACCTCCAACTGCCCTCCCTTGCAGGCTTGGTCCCTCTCAACTGCCCTCCCTTGCAGGCCGGGTGCCTCCCAACTGCCCTCTCCTGCTGGCCATCTTGTGGTGACCATCTTGTGTCCACATGGGGGCAGGATCTTTGACCACATGGGGGCAGCCATCTTGTGTGTTGGAGTGATGGTCAATCTGCATATTACTCTTTTATTAGATAGGATAGAGGCCTGATGCAGGAGTGGGGGCCAGCTGGTTTGCCCTGAAGGGTGTCCCGGATCAGGGTGGGGTTCCCTTGGGGCGTGGGGCGGCCTGGGTGAGGGGCCTGTGGTGGTTTTGCAGGCTGGCCACACCCCCTGGTGACCCAAGCAGAGGCCCTGGTATCTGGAATTTATTTTCCTTCTACAACTGAAACTTTGTAGCCTGGAGCAGAGCCAAGCCATCTGCTCCCTCCAGGGCAGCAGCCATTTCTGTGGCAGTTAATTCACCTTCTACAATTGAAACTTTGTAGCCTTAAGTGGGTGAGCCCGGCCAGGGTGTGCAGAAAGCTTTGCTTCCCCTGTTGCGACCGGCAACCCTGGCTTGCTCTCTCAAGCTCCGTTCTGCTGCCATTTGTTTGAATTTGTTTACCTTCTATAATTGAAACTTTGTAGCTTGAGTGGAGGCTTAGGCCAGCAACGGCTATGGAAAGCTTGGCTTCCTCTGTTACCTGGGAAACCTTGCTCTCTGTGGCTGTAGCCATCTTGGCTGGAGTTAATTTGCATACTCGCCCTGATGGGCTGGTGGGCGTGGCTTGGCTGGTGGGCATGGCTTGTGTAGCAGAGTGATGGTTAATTTGCATATTACCATCTTATTAGAGAGGACTAGAGGCCTGATGCATGAAAATTCATGCAAGAGTAGGCCTTCCTTCCCCAGGCTGCCCACACTGGCTTTCCTCTGGCACCCGGGACCAGGGCTTCCCTCCCTCCGGTCGCCTGCAGGCACCCGGGACCCTGGGCAACTTCCCCCGGGGCTGGGCCCCAGCTTTGTCAGGAAAGATGTCCAGAACAAAGTCTGGAAGACGTCCAGACTATCTAGTCTAATTAGCATATGATCTTTTTATTAGTATAGATTTTATGCAATTTCTCCTTTATATCATATGCTATACATTGTTAATGAAAGTATGAATTTCTAGAAGAAAAAATAATGATTATTTTTTATTAAAAGCACTAAAAATTTAAAGATATCAAAAAATGTATTGCATATTTAGTGATTTGGGTTTTTTCTTCCATTTATGAAATAATGGCATTTATACAAGGTACAGATTATAATTAATTCACTGTTAATTTTAGTCTTTTAATGCATACTCTTGAATTCCTTATCAGTAATAACCTTCAAGTCATAAATCTTCAGATTAATTAAATCCAGTAATATTAACAGGGCATTTGAAGCTTATTACCTATCACAATAGGTAATTGTTCTCAAATATTAAATTCAATAAATAAAAATAAATCACTATTACATTACATAGTGTTTTAAAAAGAGAATCTCTTAATAAGCTATGAAATCCACACTCACTGTTTAAATGAGTAAGGATAGATTTCCAGTTCAGAATTCTATCGTAAATTATTAGGTCAAAACTACACTACAGAAACATTAAATTCATATAGAATGTGTAAGATTTGGAAATTGGATACTACTATGTTTAAATGTGTTATAAACTGCCATTTTGAAGATTGAATGTAATTTGAACACTATCAATTTAAAAACTTTTTATTACAAAAGAGGGAAAATCAAGCTTAGATTTAATGAACAAGCAAGGAGAGTGCATAAAATTTAGCATCTTTCTGATAACTAGGATTAGCTATAACCTTAAAATACAATCTGGACAATTTACCAAAGAAATAAGGAAATATTATTCTAAACACATAAAACATTATCTAAACACATTTAAATATTATTCTAAATCCTTTTAACTTATTCCAGGAACGAGCAGAGATGGCCATTTCATCATTATTATTTAACATTGTCATAGTTGAAATATAAGATTAAGTAGTATTTATGGAAATAATAGAGTATAATAGTGTTATTAGTTGCAAGATAAATACATAAAAGTCAATAGTTTGATTATCTTTTATTTTAGGAGTAAGTAAAAAAATAAGGGAAAATATTACATTTGTAATATTGCAAAACTATATACAATAATCTTAGAAATTTAATAAAAAGGTAGAATATAAGATCACATGCTTTTTATAGAACACAATGCAAGATTTAAATTTAAAAAATAGACAAACAATAATTTTGTGGGAAAGACTTTAAATAATAAAAATAGCCACTCTCCCAAAATTAATGTATAAATTTAATGAAAATCCAATTATGTTTTGTCTTATTTCTTTAATATATAAAAATCAGACTGGCTGATAATACTTTAGTAATACCTCTAATATACCAACTCTCATAATAGAGTTTTATAATTAAACTAGAGGCCCAGTGCATGAATTCATGCACCAATGGTATACCTCAGCCTGGCTGACTCTCCAACATCCCCTGAAGCGTCCCGATTGTGAGAGGGCACAGGCCAGGCCGAGGGACCCCACTGGTGCACGATCAGGGCTGGGGAGTGACATTGGAGGTTGGCCATCCGGGGAGGTACTGTGGGAGGTCTCTAGGGCATGTCTAGCTCGTCTCGCTCAGTCCTGATCAGCTGGACCCCAGAAGCAAGCTCACCTACTGGTCAGAGCATCTGCCCCCTGGTGGTCAGTGCATGTCATAGTGACTGGTCGACTGGTTGACTGTTTGCCCCCTGGAAGTCAGTGCATGCCATAGCGAGCAGTTGAGTGGCCTTAGCATATCATTAGCATATTATGCTTTGATTGGTTGAACAGATGACCAGACGACCAGACACTTAGCATAGTAGGCTTTTATTATTTAGGATTAATATTCACTTGGGAATAAACACATGTCTCAATATTGACTTGGGAATAACCAAGTAGATCAATAGAACTGAACTGGAAACCATGAAATTTTTCCTAGAATATAATAATATTTAATGTCTTGAATATGTAGTGATTCAAGGAAAGAAGGGAGTAGTTAGTTAATAAATGATGTTGACATAATTGTCTCTTCATTTGGAAAAATAATGTAAGATGAATTTCTATGTTACATACCATCCTAGTAAATCACTGTCTTTACACATATAACATAAACTGTTAAAAATGGCTGTACTTATATGAAATGCATTCATATGCTTTCCAAAGGAAGAAAAACCCATATTATTAGCATCCAGGTCTCCAAGCTGTCCTGGTTTAGGTCACTGGGAGTTTCCACTCTCAATTGTTTTCCACTGACACAATGTAAATGAACATTGAAAAGCCTCAATGGCCTACTCTGGTCATAGTATCCTGCTGCTTATTCATGGCTAAAGACCTTGAGAGAATCAAAGGACAAACAATCATATTACTTTTGTTTTTGTCATTCTCTAGCAATATAACTATTAAAACAGTATTATGTAAATCTATGTACTACCCAGCAATTTCATGGGCTGAAGCCCTTGTATATTTATGTTTGAACCATAAAGGTGTCTTGAAATCTAACCTCAGCCCTTAGCACTTTGCACTCTCATAGCACTCAGTTAACTCAAAATAATCCTTCATCTAGAGGAGTTTGAAACAATAAGCTGGGGCAGCAATAATATAAAAGTTGCTATCCACATTCACCTGCAAAATTATATTTATTTTCTGTTTTTGTTGGTTACATAAATTTAGCATCAAGCAGGTTGTGCATTGTGTGTGTGTGTGTGTGTGTGTGAGAGAGAGAGAGAGAGAGAGAGAGAGAGAGAGAGAGAGAGAGGCATTCCTGGCCCTAACATTTTAAAATTCTGTTTACCACTTACCTATTTTTGTAGCATTTACTATATACCTAGTTTGGATGTTTAATCTTAGAAAAGAGTGTCAGCAAACAGCTGAGAGGGCATTAAAGTGCTCAGCCTTAAATGCTCTTCCTTTGTAGTGGGCGAAATATGTCTCCTGGACGACAGGAAAGAAATCAGGTACTATTGGGAAGAGAAGAATGACCATTAGACAGTAAATCACAAATATCGACTAGCAGAACTATCATTTTTTAATTGTTTCTGCATCAGCAAAATAAGCTAGATTGTGTTGGCTTTGAGAACAGCAACACCACCACATTCACCAACAGACATTCCACAACCACAGTGGTTTTAAAACAGCAAAGGCTTTCCTGGTCTTCCCTCTATAGTTCCATCATAAATGGCCATGCCTTCTTCACTACAAGACTCTAACTGGCTGGAAAGCCAATATGAAACATTTCTGTTGTCATGATAGACACTAAAAACATCTGTGTGACAGGGTAACACATCACTTCCACTCTTAAGTCATGGGCCAAACCTGATTTCAGGTTGAGAATTATTAAAACCTCTCACAAAGGTCACCAAATACAGGGTGGGGCAAAACCAGGTTTACAGCTGTGAGTACAAAAAACACAGAGTTTATTCTTGTATTATTAATGATTAATTGTTATATTATTTTCCATATGAACACCTGTAAACCTTTTGTCCCTACCTGTACTGGGTACTAAAATACCATTTTATTCAAATACAAACTAATCATGGCCTAATTTTATGTCAGTCATCATATTTCATTCTTATAGCATTGGTCATGAGGAGAATACTTTTTAGTGTTAAATATTAATAAGATGAAGCTCAGAAAGGCTAAATCATTTGTGAGAGATGTAATGTAGTGTACAATAGATAACATCAGATCAGAAAGGACTCTGAAATACGAAGTCCTCCACTGTATCACATCATCACCAGTTTACAATCTGAACTAAGGTTATGTTGAGAAAATGAAATTGATTAAAACAATATTAAAATTAAGGTATCCTAAAATGTGCTTTATTAAGTGTTAGGTTAAAATATGTTAGTAGGGACTGTGATTTGGTATACATATAATTAGGTTGAAAAGTTTTTCAAATTTTTTTTTCATGCGTAAAATTAGTTCATTCTATATATCTTCTTAACTTAATAAAATTAAAAGAAACTTTCACAACAAAGAATATGAATTGAATAAACAGTCCAAAACATCACTAATAATAAAATAAAGTTGACATGAACTTGAAGCAGCTCATTTATCATTTTGAGCCTTAAATTCATTACTTAAAATGCAGATTTTGAGTAAATGAATTCGTAGATTTTCATAAATGTTTTTAGTATTTATTTCATCAATTAGGTTGAAATGTGGATTGTTTATGGATTCAACTTGGTCTCATTCAAATGAAAATTTCACATCAAAATGTACTAGAGACAGGTTTGTCATTCTTCCCATTTCTCTCACTTTTTTAGTATTGTCTTCTAACTACCATAAATGACTGGCAAAGCTCCATGAAGAGACAGAGAGGTGGAGAAAGAGGGCATGCTGTAGTGCAATTGATCCTGTCTTATTCATGGTACTTGATCCAGGACAGCAAAATATATTCCCCAAAAAACTGAGTGAAATCCTGGGGCTTGATGGAAAGAGCATGATCTCTGGATTTGGATAGAACAAGAGTTGGCTCTACCTCTTATTTCTAACTTTGAAAAGTTACTCACTTTCTCAGGGCCTATATTTCCTCATTTTTTAATATGAATGTAATAAAAGACTAACTGCATTGCTGTGGAGATTAGATGCAAATTCATGGATCCGGCTTAACGATGTACAACTCATAGTTGATATTTAAATATTATTTAGATTATTATAATTTTACTAGTAGCCCTGCGCACAAATCCACGCGCCAGTAGCTCACCAGTAGCTCGCTGCCACCCTCCAGTAGCTCTCTGTCTGCTGCCCCACCCTCCTGTAACTCCCCCTGCCCCCCCTCTAGCTTGCTGCCCTGCCCCCTCCCTGTAGCTCCCTGCTCCACCCTCCTGCTGATCTGTGATCCGGTCGTTATGCTTCACGGCATAACAACCATTTGCATATTACATCTTTATTATATAGGATTAACATATTAAAGAGACTTGCAATACAAGAGAAAAGTGAATAGGAAACCAAAATGTAGAAGATTGGGCAAAAACTGAAATAAATGAAGGAGCGTTATAAAGACAAATTAGAAGTCTGCATTGATGGAGTTTTTAACTAGAAGCAAAGACAGATTTTCTAGCAAGACTGTCAAAATGTAGGTATTCTGACAGGGTACCTCTACAAGGACAGCTAGCAGTAACAGATGGGCATCGGGAAAGCATCCCAACTGTAAAATAAAGTCCTTCATGTGAAACTCACCCCCCTCATATTAGTTGTTTGTTCTATCAGTTTTTATGTATGTCTAGTATAAGTTCAAATGTTTTATTATTTAAAGGCTTTTTACACCTGATTTATTGAGTTTGTTCCAAATGTATTCAAACATGATTTTTTGTTATATTTTCTTTCAATGATTCTCTTTATTGACAAGCTTACTATAAGTGAAAAACATTCAGAGACATTAAACAGATGTTTCAAACATGTGTTCAGTAAGATGTGTTTCCTTGGTAATATAAACATATTTGTGACATCTAAGAAATACTTTTTCCATGCTCTTCAGGATAAACTATACATAAATAATATTATTATTTAATTCATGCTAAACTTAAAGTAATAATTCACTAATACTTAATAACTCTTATGTCCTAAGAGAAATAATTTATTTAAATATAATGATGATATTTAGGTATTATGTTTCCATATAGACTTCTACATTACCATTATAATAATATTGATTGGTGAGGAATATCTTTTGAACAAGTTGGTGTAGCCAACTGACCAAAGTGTACATTTACACCCAACCTCAATTAGCGAATGCCATGAATTAAATTCCAACCATTTTTTATTATTTAAAGAAAATTCAATAACACAATGTTGCTCCTTAAAGGAAACTTTATGAAATACTCTTACTGCAAATTCGGCTATCTTGAGTTAGGCCAAGCAAAGCAACATTAATACATGGCGAAAATTAAAGAAGCACTTTGATCAAAATTTAGTAATTACACTCAAATAATTGGGCTCCTGTTTCTAGTATTAAGTAATATTCCTGTGGAATATGCTGTGGTGTAAGTTCCCAGGTGTAGCACTGGGTTGTGCTGATCCACTCTTTTACTTGTGAATATAAAACAAACAGGCTGACATATTAATGAAGCTGGCCCAGGAGAGTGATGTGCTCTCTAGTCATTGCACAGAATTGTGTTTTTTTTTAAAATTAAAAAACTAGAGGCCTGGTGCACGAAAATTCGTGCACTCGGTATGGGGGGGTATCCCTCAGCCCGGCCTGTGCCCTCTCACAGTCCAGGACTCCTCAGGGGATGTCTTACTGATGGCTTAGGCCTGATCCTGATTGGGCCTAAGCTGGCAACCAGACATCCCTCTGGCAACCTGGGAGTCCTCAGGGGATGTCTGACTAACACCTCCGGGGAGCGGGCCTAAGTTGTTAGATGGACATCCTTAGCTCTGCCGCGGAGGTGGGAGAGGCTCCTGCCACCGCTGCTGTACTGGCCAGACATGAGCCGGCTTCTGGTTGAGTGGCACTCCCCCTGTGGAAGTGCACTAACCACCAGGGAGCAGCTCCGGCATTGAGTGTCTGCCCCCGGTGGTCAGTGCACGTCATAGCAACCAGTCATTGCGGTTGTTCCACTGTGGGGGTCAATTTGCATATTACCCTTTTATTATATAGGATAATAAACAGTTTGTTCATTTATAGACCAAACCATATTCATACTTAATAGTATCTGTTGAGACCAACTGAGCTGGACAATCTTGCCATCCTGCACTAATCTATACAGGGAAAAGCAGATTGGTAGCAATTGAGACTGACCCTTTTATTTTCAGCAGTGAAAGAGGGAAATACATTATTTTAAAATACATACTAGAATTATCAAGATTATCACGTGAACTCATTATTTTATTATTGATAATAAATAAAATGTTAGTTTAACATTTGTAGATTTAAATCATGGTTCATTGTGTATTGTTTGACAATATATAACATATCTTTATTACTTTGTTATTATTAGCTTATCCTCACTTTATTGAATTAAAATATGTATCTAATGCACTAACTTGGAACCTGCTGGTGTGGGGGTGTCTATACCTTTTCCATTAACAGAACTCTTTGAAGCTAAATTTTTGCAGGAATGGAGCTCTCCATCACTGTAACAAGGCAAAATAGGTCAAGCCTGCATGGGGCCAAACTAAAAGAAACCAATTTTCTAAATAGTTTCCCTTGCTGGAGGACAAACTAAAAAAACTCGTCTCTCTGGAAAGTTGCAATGGGCTGTAATAGAGTACGGGGAAAAGAAATGGAAAAGCTTTGCTTACAAAATGGGAGGAAATCTTTCAGCAGGAGGAAGAATATATCCTTCTTTATCATCATTTTCTTTTCATAGGTAAGCAGAGAATGCTCTGCCAGTGTCATCTCAGGCATTATATGTATAATAGATATGAATTAAATAAATAAAATAAGTGAAGGTCACAAATCTGTACATAGTAGGTTAAGGTGAACATAATTAAACATTTACTTTTAATCAAGTGTGTAAGTTACAAGTTAAAATAAAACAGTACAATAGGTTGATGGTGCCAGAAGCATTTAACAATGTCCCCAGTGTTGCTAGCATTTCTATTTAAAAGTCAATTTAAAGATAAATTCATTTGCAAAAACTATTTTTTTTTCTCTGACCATAAGTTTAAATAATTAGCATTGTAGAGAGGTTAATTTGATTTTGGAATACCCTTCCATTTCTAAGTTTTAATCACCTATTTGGAAAATTGTATTACACCTCTTGGGATAATTAAAACTACCCCAAGTGTCTCAAAACCAGAATTAGAAATCACTGGTTTATGTAATTGGCAATGAGATGTTTGGGGCCAACGCTTTCAGCTGAGCCAATCAGCATAATTTATCTTTTTTTAGGAATGACCTCTGAATTCTATCCTTGTCATCTACTCATTTTGCTTTACTAAGTCAAGTTCACATAGCCCCTTATCCATACTTCATTCATTCATTTGCACAATAAGCATTTATTGCTTATTGCTTTACCAAGTCATATTTGGCCTTGTGACTGCCTCTCCCTCTCACTCATTCTGCACCTTTTATACTTCAAGCCTTTCTCATCTGCTCTTTAATTTATCTAGAACCCTTTCCCACAAGTGCTTCCTATGGCATAGTTGCTCATTTCATTCAGGTGCCTTTTCAAATGCCACCTGCCAAGGAACACTTTCTTGATTATTCTGTACAAAATAATATATCTCCACAAACCCATCCTTTTGTATATTTTCTTGATCTTTTTTAATAGTCTCTTTTACTACTTGAAATTATGTTACATATAGCATTTGTTTGTTTGTTGTCTATCTCTCACACTACATGGTAAATTTCATGAGGACTCACTTTTATATTAAAATTATATTTTCATCATATATGACAGTGCCATGAACATAATAGGTAATGCTTAGTCAGTGCAGGCTGCTGTAACAAGATAACATAGGCTTGGTGGCTTAAGAAACAAATTTATTTTTCACAGTTCTGGAGTCTGTGAAATCCCAATCATGGTGTCAGCATGGTGTGTTTTGGTGAAAGCACCTTTTCCTGGTTTCCTCATATGGAGAGGATTGGCAAGTGGGTACAGGGGGAGTAAGCTCTCTGGTGTCTCTTCTTCTAAGGCCACTAATCCCATCATGAGAACTCTATGCCCCTGACCTAATTACCTTTCAAACGCCCCATCTCCAGATAACATCACATTAGGCATTTGGGTTTCATTAAGTATTTGGGAAACAAAAACATGAAATCCATAACAAGTACTCAGTAAATAATTGTTGAATAAAGGAATTTTAAACAATCTAATAAGGAAACATTCATATTTAATTATTTTTTAAGGTTTGAGATTTTAAAATTGTTTTCTTTTGTGTGCGATGCATAACTTTTGTGTATAATTAGAAACGTTTAGAAAAGTGTTGTATATCTAGTTTTACTTTGTTTCCTTTAAAATGTTGCTTTGCCTAACTTGATGAAACAGAGCTATTTTAATGGTATGAGATAAATTCTCTTTCTCTTTTCTGAGCAATTTTTTAAATCTTTAAAGTTAACAATACACATTTAGTTTGCATCTGTTTTCCAATTAATTTTTGTATTAATTATGGCGGTATTATTTTTTTCTTCACTTTTGGTAGAAGCCCTTTAAAAGCAGGAGTTATATATCCTGCCTTCCTTCTATATTCTTTAAATATCAGTCAAATATATATTTTTAAATTGATATATGTTTTGGTTGCTACTTGAAGTATTTCTTAAAGCATATGATTTCGCTTATGTAGAAGTTTAGATATGCTGATATTCATGTGTTAAACATTGAACTCATATTACATTCCCAAATCTCCATATTGCCGTATTAATTTTTATTCTACTTTTTTATATCTGTTACTGGTGCAACAATTTGCATATATGTTCAAGCTAAATACCTCAGGTCATCCTTTTCTTCTTTAGTTTTTTCGTATCACTCAAGCCCAAATTGCAGCCAGGTGTTTTTAATTATACCTCATTAATTTATCTCATAATCATCTTTTGTCTTGATGCCAATTTTTGGGTTAAAATCTTTTTGTTGGTTCTTATTGGTTTTCTAGATTCTAATGTCTATACTCTTTCCTTATCCTGCTGGATTTATTATTTTTAACATATTTTAATCATGCATAGCACTGATTAAAAACAAAACTAGAACTAGATCTTATTTTAAATGGCTTAATGTTTAAATTTCACATTGTGTATTTGAACTTGACCTATCTTTCACATCTTATCTACAACTATTCTCCATTCTATCCTCCTCAAATAAGCACACATATTTCCTAATAAATACTTCATTCTTTTACTTAAATGCACTAATTGTGCCAATCCTTCTCAATGAAATTCACGTTTCCTTTTCAGTGAAATGAAATGCTATTTATACTCCTAAATCCAGCTCAAATAACACTTCCACCCTGATTTCTTTCTTTACTTTGCAAGGCATTCCTTTAATGGACAGGCATACCTTGGAGATACTATGTGTTTAGTTCCAGACCACTGCAGCAAAGCGAGTCATAATAGTGTTTTGCTGGTGAAGGGTTTTACCTTCAACTTGTAAACAAACAAAAAAAGTAACATCTGTGCGATATGTACAAACTACTTTTATTTAAATGCTTCATTTTCCTCCAACATTTATTGCATTCTCTTTTATCTTAGCTGTAATCCTCAATTTTCTTATAAACCAAAAGTATGCCTCGTTCAATTTTATATTTCCAGAGGTAAATTAGACAATGTCTTACAGGTGGAGAAAACTCAATAAAAAGTAACTGAATTAATCAATGAGTGTCAAAATGAATGAATGACGGAAGGATGGGTTCAACTGCATGCACCCAAAAGGAAGGCAGAGATGGTGGAGGAGTAAGCTGAGATCAGATTAGGACTGTGAAATCATAAAGCAATGAAGGTGGTGAGACGGCACGTACAGCAGAGCAGGCCTGTTGCTGCCCTCAGTCAAGCCTAGCTTAACTCAGCTTTCCTGCACTGTTTGAGACCATCTTCATCCTTAAATATTCCCCTTTAAAGTTAGATTGTTCAAAGCACATGCTATCCTTTAGCTCTAAATCAACTATCATTAATTGGGATACATTTATAGAAGGTCTTATATTGTTAATTACCTTTTTATCGTATCTTTATTACGTTTTTATGCATTCCTATTTTTTTTCTTGATGACATCATCCATATCTGTAACTTCCTCCTTTCTCACTCACATCTATTATTACTTTATATTTAATAAATAAACAGGATAAATTTACCGTTTAATTGGCTTTTTAGTCCACTGTAGGTTATCTAAGCTAGTAAAATACCCACACGATGTGTATGTTTCTACGTGTGTGTTTATGTCTGCTTTGGGCAGGATGGGAAATTCCTCCATGGTATGAAACTTGAATTGGTCCATCTTTCCACCTAATAAATATGATAACAATGTATTCTATACCTAGAAACTGGTGATTAAGGTAAAGTGATTTGATCAAAGTCATACAGTTAGTAAGTGGCAAGACTTTTGTAGTTTTCAAAAACCTTATCTAAATGTCAATCCAAGATCTTTCTTGCTACATCAACTTGGCATTTCATTAAAGATTGGGTATTAGAGATCCAGTTACACCCCATTGACTACTAAACATTCTTAAGCTTTATTCACTTCTGCAAAACAGTCTTCTTTAATTTCAAACTGAAAAATTAGAAAGAAAATAAAGGAATGTTTTTAAATTTCCCAGTACTTTGAACCACTAAACCACAGGCATCTTGGTAGAGTGTAATTCGTGGCAGTAACCTGAGCTTTAATTGATCCACAATTTAGTCCATGTTGTGGTGCTGGCAGGAACATCTTCACTAGTCACTGCAGACATGAACTGGAAATACCAGGAATAAAAACATAAAGTACATTGTGACAAAGTTTTGATATTCTAATTTAAAATAAAACCCGAATCAAAGAAAAAAACAAGGTATCTATAATAATAAAAGCATAATATGCTAATTAGACCAGACATCCTTCTGGATGACCTTCTGAATGAAGCCGGGGCTGTGAGGGAAACCTGGGTCCCGGGTGCCAGAGGGAAGCCAGTGCCAGCACCTGGGGGGAAGGAAGGCCTACTCTTGCGCGAATCTCATGCATTGGGCCTTTAGTAAAAATATATTGTCATATGCTGCTAAAGTACCATTTTCATTCTGAAATCTTATAACTTAACAACGAAAACACATTTTCCTGAACAAAATGATCCTGCCCAGTAGTGCATTATTGGCCGATACAAAGCCACCTTACAGAACACCAGCGGCGTGTGGCTTCAGGATTTCCTCCTCAATACATCATTCAGTTTGCATAACAACTCCTCTTTCTTTCATTGAGCAAATGAGCCAGCAAGGTGAGTTAAGGGTGGAGGTAGAAAGGGAAAGAAATAAGGGAAGAAAGTTGTGTTTGCCAGCTGTATAGAACATGTAAAGGCTATGTCATCTCACTCAGCACAAAGAATCCCTGGATTTCTTTTTCCACCACAGAGAAGCAGGTTCTTCCTCATCCTTAGTCATTGGACCCAACAATGCTTCAGAGACTGCTCAGTTCTTTAGCTTTTAGTGTCTGTTAAAATGTAGAATTGAAAGCACGCTATAGAGCTTTGATTGAGTATTTTTTTCTTCATCACAGAAACAAAAAACTAAAGAAAGTTTAGATTTTTCCTGAAATGACAAGTAAAAGTCAGAATTCAAAGGACAAACCAGTGTCTAGGCATCCTATTATCCCTGGCAATGTTATGTTCACCAAGAACTTCAGAGAGCCCTGAGGATGCTTATGTAAATTGTCTCATAGTGTGGGAGAAGTCTAGTGTTATCCATGCCACTTAAATAAGTACTTGAGGAGCTCAAATGGCAAAATGTGGTAAGCAACTATACACTGTGTCAAGAGATGAGGAAAATGTGAAACCTTACATTAAAATAAGCCCAACCCCCAGATTAATGACTGTGCAGAAGTTAAAACTGGCTGAGAAAGAACATCATACGTAAATGTGACAGACTTTATATTACCAACCCTTTTAGCATTCCTAAAATATGAGTGCAACAAGGAGATGTATTCATAAATACTGTAATGTTTTGAATTTTACATGAAAAGGCTATTGTTTTATCAAAGAACTTGCTATGAAGATGATAGACTTTGTAAAAAAGAAGATAGAAAAAAATAATTGTGATGATGACTATACAAGGAAGTGTTTTGTGTGTGTTTTTTCTCCTTTGATTTTAATAAATCTCTCTCTCTGGATTTCTGTGAGCTGGAAAAAGGTTTTATTTTTGTTTCTGGAGCTTGCTTGCCAGATGGGGTTCTTTGAACTATCACTGCTCTAACTCTGCCAACCACAGCATTCATAGCTAAAGATTTTAATTTGTTTTACAACTAGACAAAAGTAGAACAAGAAACTGTGTGGGCCGTGGAGTGGAGAGGTGAAGGTCAATCCTGAGGACACAGATGGCTATTAGTAAGGTAGGCATGTAATGCCCATCTCTTTTTATTCTTTCTAATTATTATAAAAGATCCCTAGTGGCTGAGGCTGAATTATTTTTCATTATTTAACTATTGTTAAACAATAACAATCTAATCAGAAACTTGATTTTTTCTTCCCATTACATATGTATATATATATATATATATATATATATATATATATATATATATATATATATATATATATATATATATATATATATATAATTTTTTTAATTTTTTTTTTTTTTTTTACAAGACACACAGCAACACCTCACCCATAGTAGTTAGGTATATAATTGGTTGCACTGGTTTAAATTTAAATGCGGTCAAATTAAGACAGGCTATCCTGCTTAGGGAACTACATATTAGGAAAGTCAGGCATTAAGGCCTTCTTTAATAATTTATAAACAGCACAAAGTGTTTTTAGTGAATTATATTCTGAAATGACTTACTTTGGTGACACTTACTGTTTGCAAACTAGTCAATCCACATTATAAGAAAATAAGGTTTCCTACTTATATTTTCCTTTCCCTACCCCACCTCCATTTTGCAAAAATATTAATTTACTAGTATGACATCACAATTTCTCCCTCTGATCTAGGACAATATGTTGTAAAACATTCAGGAAAGGTGAGGCGGCTGACTAGAATTGATAAATTAAGAAAATATTTTTTCTTTAAATATGATTTTTAATAGAAGCCTATATTGAGAGGGCATAGACAAAGGGGACTTCACTAGTTTTGCAGCTGGACCCTGGCCAAATCACAGCAAAGAGCATTAATTACTTGTTTCCTTTCTTCCCTCCTTTCTTTCCTTCTTTCTTTATGTTGATGTTTTTTGTTTGCTTTTGTTTGTTTTTTCTTTCCTTTTTCTTTTCTTTTCCTTTGTCAAACATTTAATGATGAACCTGCCTATTTAAGTAATATAATAGGCATTAAATAATCTGATACATGGTTAGTAAGTATAAATTCAAAGGCAACAAATGCTGGATTGGAACCTGCACTGTGAGGGTCCTTGTTGGACTTTGGAGACTGAATGGTAAACAGTGCAGACACTCTTCTTGTCCTCATGTAATTTTTATAAAAACTTAAACAATAGGATCTTAAAATTCTGTCAAATCAAGTTGCTCAAAGAGTTAGTAACAAAGACAAAATAGTCATGTATCTAAATTTGCTATATGCATTATTTGCTATACTCTAAACAAAATGCTAGTTAGCACTATTTCAAGAGAAAAAATCTTACTTATCCTATATAATAAAAAGGTTATATGCAAATTGACCATCACTGCAACACACAAGATGGCTGCCCTCATGTGGTTAAAGATGGCCACCCCCATGTGGACACAAGATGGCCACCACAAGATGGCCGGCAGGGGAGGGCAGTTGGGGGTGACCAGGCCAGCAGGCAGAAGCAATTAGGGGCAATCAGGAAGGCAGGCAGGCAAGCTGTTGGGAGCCAGCAGTCCTGGATTGTGAGAGGGATGTCCCAGATTGGAGAGGGTGCAGAGGCTGGGCTGAGGGACACATACCCACCCTGTGCACGAATTTCATGCATCGGGCCTCTAGTTGATTAATAATTCTAATCCTATATAATAAGAGCCTAGTATGCTAAGTGTCCAGTCATCCAATGACTGGCCTACTGTTCAACCAAAGCATAATATGCTAATGATATGCTAAGGCCGCTCAGCTGCTAGCTATGACGTGCACTGACCATCAAGGGTCAGATGTTCTGACCAATAGGTTAGCTTGCTGCTGGGATCCCGCCCATCAGGACTGAGCGAGGTGGGCCGGACATGCCTAAGAGCCCTCCCGCAGTCTGGCCCCAATTGTGCACTGGTGAGGCCCCGGGCCTGGCCTGCACCCTCTCGCAATCCAGGACTCCTTGGAGGATGTTTGCAGAGCTGGTTTAGGCCTGATCCCACAGACCACTCCCCTGTGGAGTACACCAGATGCAGGGCTCATGGCTGGTGAATTCTGCTGCAGCAGCACAAGCCTCTCTGGAACAGGACTGATTGGACATGAGCCTGCAGCAGGCACAGTGGGGCTGGGATGAGCGAGAGTGGCAGGTAGGAACTGCAGGCGGCATTGGACTCCTGGTTTCGGCCCAATCCCTGGAGGCCACCCAGAGGAACCCCACTCATGCATGAATTCATGCACCGGGCCTCTAGTGTTATTCATAATTTTAAAAGAGGTGATGATACAGCAATTAAAGACATCCCAGTAGCCAACGAACATCAGTCTGTATACTACTGTTCTAGAGTATGCCATTATTTGCTAATTAAATGTCTATGTCAGACTTTCTTATTTTCTAAGATTTTGTTATATAAAAATTACAATCAAAATAGAAAAAAATGTACAATGAATAACCATAATTCCAAATTTTAAAATTGTAAATACGTTAATACATTTACATTAAACACTCTTTTGAAGCATGACTTTTGACTTAAAATGAAGTTGTGAGATTCAAACATAGACAACTAATCATATCAAGAACAATTCTATAGCTATATTAGATCATCATTATTTAATGAAGAATCTAATAGAATCAATGACATCTTAGTTCAGAATCAAATGATAAGACTTCACACAAGAGATAGCGTTCAAAATTTCCATGTCCTGTGGAATCAAATCATTATTGAAAAACATCACAGGTTAAAGGGGGAAAGTTTCAAACTATATTGGCATATAAATGCACAATATAAATTAATAATGTTTATTTATATTTTGATTAATCAATTATATTTGTGGGGGGCCAATTTTCAGAATCAAATTAAATTACACTAAATAGTTCAATGGGAATAAGTGAGATTTTAAATATAGAGACACTATAATTTCCTCCTTAAACTATTGTCTTCATCAACAAATCAATTATATTTAAAATTATTTATTTTTTTGCAAATGTCATTTATACTTAACTATTATTATGTTTTGCAGAGTTGTATTCTAGACAATGATCTAGGAGAGCTTCTTTTTCACCTTCAAAAGAGAGAGAATGAATTTTGTGTGTGTCTGTGTGTGTGTGAGAGAGAGAGAGAGAGAAAGAGAGAGAGAGAGAGAAAGAAAGAGAGAAAGAGTAGTTCTCTCTAATTTTTTTGTAGTTAGTACTTGGATCACCTCTTCAGATAGCTATATATAGCCTCAATTAAGTGATCAGGAGGACTGGGATTTTTTCATATAAGTTGTGGGTTTTATTAAGTAAGGTAAGTAGTTTTTTATTACCTTAATTTCAACGTAACTAAAGAGACATATTCAAAGCATAGTACAGTGTTCTTTACTGTTCACAGGACACACAGCATTAGTTTGGACAAGGTTAACTCATCTTAAAACAATGACTTTGATCTGGCTCCAGTTCCAACATCCATATGTTACCCACCCTGACCTCTAGTCTTCACTGGTTAGGAATGAAATCCAAAGGCCCTGTGATTTCAATTCAGTTCCTTTATTTTAACTTTAGAGTGTGATCACTTCACTCTCTGTCTTTTTCAACTCCCAATATAAGTACAAATGTTTTCTAATAAAATATTAGTATTCCATTACTTATCAATACTAATAGATAGATTTTTCATAAAGGTACATTATATTTTTTTTTTTTTTTTGCTATGTAATTCCTATACCAGCAACCCTAAGGTTTTTGGATGATAAATGGATAAACAGAATTACAAGAAAAACAACAACACAGATTGTATATCAAAGCATGGAGACTATCATATAACTTCTGGACATAAAAACTCTATTTTAGAATTGTCTTAAGAGTTCTGCAGATGTGATTTTAGACAATTTCCAAAAGACAGGACAGCTTGACAGCAATGACCTTCACACAGGAAACTCAATGACCAAATAATCCAATAGGCCAAAAAGATTCTCATTGTCTATATGCAGAACAAGAATGACAATACAGATACCCAATACTAACATAATACTTACAATGTAGAAGGATCTTTTCTAAGTGTTTTACATATACTAATTCATTTATTTCTCAAAAACTCTTCCAGACAGGTAACATGTTATAATTGAGTGAAAGGAATTACAAATAGGTTGGGTAATTTGCCCAGTTAGGGTCAAACAGTTACAAAATTCTAGGTCCCAGGATTTGAACTAAAGCAGTTTGCATCAGAGATACAAATCAAAACAACAATAAGATACCATCCCACACCTGTCAGAATGGCTATCATCAACTAATCAACAAATGGCAAGTGCTGGCGAGGATGAGGAGAAAAAGGAACCCTCGTGCATTGCTGGTAGGAATGCTGACTGGTACAGCCATTGTGGAAAACAGTATGGAGTTTCCTCAAAAAATTAAAAATGGAAATGCCATTTGACCCTGTAATCCAACTTCTAGGAATATATCCCAATAAATCAAAAACACCAATCAGAGAGGATATATGCACCCCTATGTTCATAACAGCACAATTTACAATAGCTAAGATTTGGAAACAGCCTAAGTGCCCATCAGCAGATGAGTGGATTAAGAAACTGTGATAAATCTACACAATGGAATACTATACTGCTGTAAAAAAGATAGAAATCTTTTTTGTTGTTATTGTTATAGGTGAAAAGTACAGAAACTTTATTGCAAGCAGACACTACCTCTAAAACCTAATTCTAAATTCTAAGCCTAAGACTCTGTCCCTCCTGGATGGACAGAGGGGACCTTGAGAAGGGTGACCACTGTTGTCTTTGTCTTGAGGCATTAAATAGGCTGTAGTTCAATAAGAAAGAACTCTTACCATTTGCAACAGCATGGATGGACATGGAGAGCATTATGCTAAGCAAAATAAGCCAGTCAGAGACAGATAAGTATCGCATGATCTCACTCATTTGTGGAATATAATGAACAACATAAACTGATGAACAAAAATAGATCCAGAGACATAGAAACATCGAACAGACCATTAAACCTCAGAGGGAAGGCACGGGAGGGTTGGAAGGGGGGCTGGGTAAGAGATCAACCAAAGGACTTGTATGCATGAAGATAAGCATAACCCCTGGACACAGACAGTAGGGGGGTGAGGGCATGTGCTGGGGGGTGGGAGTGGCTGGGGAGAGGTCAATGGGAGGAAAAGGAGACTTATGTAATACTTTCAACAATAAAGAATTTAAATTAAAAAAAGAATACATGACTGAATATATTATTTTTTTGATCTTGTGCTTTCTTTATTATTTTTTATTTTCAATTTTATTTTTATTAAGTTTACTGAGGTGACTTTGGTTAATGAAATGATGTTTCAAGTGTGCAATTCTATAATACACTAGAGGCCAGGTGCACAAAATTTGTGCATGGGGGGGTGGTAGTCCCTCAGCCCAGCCTGTACTCTCTCGCAGTCCAGGATCATTGGCTCCTAACTACTCACCTGCCTGTTTGCCTCATCACCCCTAACCACTCTGCCTGCCTGCCTGATAGCCCCTAACCACTTGCCTGCCTGTTTGATCACCCCTAACTCCTCTGCGTGCCTGCCTGATCACCCCTAACCACTTTCCTGCCTGCCTGATTGCCCCTAACCACTCGCCTGCCTGATTGCCCCTATCTGCTTGCCTGCCAGCCTGATCACCCCTAACCCCTCTGCCTGCCTGCCTTATCACCTCTAACCACTCACCTGCCTGTCTGATTGACCCTAACTGCTTGCCTGCCAGCCTGATCAACCCTAACCCCTCTGCCTGCCTGTCTGATCACCTCTAACCACTAGCCTGCCTTCCTGATCGCCCCTAACCACTCGCCTGCCTGCCTGATTGCTCCTACCTTCCTCTGCCTCAGCCCCCGCTGCCGCGGCTTCGTTTGGAATGATGTCCAGAAGGTCTTTTGTCTGTCTGGTCTAATTAGCATATTACACTTTTATTATTATACTAGTGGCCCAGTGCATGAAATTCGTGCACATTAAAAGGGAATTAATTAGAGGAAATATTTTAATATTGCTATTTGCCCTTTCTCTATAATAGAAGTGTCAGAGATGAAAGAAAATTAGTAAAATGTATATGAAAATCTCTCTCCTGTCAGAGTCTCGGGTGAGCCGCGGGACCCAGAGGCAAGTCCTTGCCCACCAACCCGTGCCTCAAAATCACATGAGACCCAGACCCAGCCGGCCCCACCCCCATTGGGCAAGACCCAGACCTGGCCCGCCCAACCCCCATCAAGCCCTGCTGGGTGGGGGACAAAGCCTCCTGCTGATCACACTTTATGACCATTTGCATATTAGCCTTTTATTATTAAGACTAGAGGCCCGGTGCACAGAATTCATGCATTGGGGGGGTCCCCTCAGCCCAGCCTGCACCTTCTCCAATCCAGGACCCCTTGGGAGATGTCCGACTGCCAGTTGAGGTCCGATCCCAGGGATCAGGCCTCAACCGGCAGTTGGACATCCCTCTCACAATCCTGGACCGCTGGCTCCTAATCGCTCACCTGCTTCCTGCCAGGTCACCCCCAACTGCCTCCTCCCTGCCAGCCTGGTTGCTCCTAACTGCCCCCCCTCCACTGGCCTGGTCACCGTGCACTATGCCCCTGCCAGCCTAATTGCCCCCAACTGCCCCCCCTGCCAACCTGGTTGCTCCCAACTGCACCTCCCCACTGACCTGGTCGCCCCTAACTACCCTCACCACCAGCCTGATCACCTCTTACTGCCTCCCCTGCTGGGCTGGGTGCCCACAACTTCCCCATTCTGCTGGCCTGGTTGCCTCCAATTGTCCCCCCCTGCCAGCCTGGTTGCCCCATGCAGCCTGCTGTTCAGTCATTTGGTCATCCCTCACTAACCCCCCTGCTGGCCTGGTTGTAGGCAGCCATCTTGTAAGGGTGTGACGGTCAATTTGCATATCACCTCTTTATTATATAGCATATGCATTATCTATGGACACAGACAAAAGGGTGGTGAAGGCCTGGGGTAAGGCAGGAACAGGGTGGAGGGGGCAATGGAGGGAAAAAAAGGAGACCTTGTAATATTCTCAACAATAAAAATCTAAAAAAAAAACCCAAATGGGTGTAGCTGTGTTCCAATAAAACTTTATTTAAAAAACAGGTGGATCTGGATTTGGCCTTCAGGCTGTAGTTTGCTGACCCATTTTATTTTATTTTTATTTTTATTTTTTATTTTATTTTATTTTATTTTATTTTTTTATTTTATTTTATTTTTTTATTTTATTTTATTTTATTTTATTTTATTTTATTTTATTTTATTTTATTTTATTTTATTTTATTTTATTTTATTTTATTATTTTACTAGAGGCCCGGTGCATGAAATTCATGCACGGGGTTCCCTCAGCCCGACCTGTACCCTCTCCAATCTGAGAGCCCTCAGGGCATGTCCTGCTGATGGCTTAGGTCCACTCCCTGTGGTTCTCTGCTCCCTGCGGGGCTTGCCTGCTCCACACCATAGCGATGGGCAAGCGAGCGCTGCTGGGTGCTGCCTGCAGGCCCACTTGCCTGTTGTGGGTCGCCGGCAGCTACCACCAAAGAGGCCCTGTTGTCTGCTGTCAAGCTGCACCACTGGACCCAACCCCAGGCCCACCTTGAGGTTGCCTGTCCAGCCCTGCCTGGCTTCCTGGCCCCGCAGCAGCTGCGGCCGCTGAGTTCTGGCCCTGCCTCCCTCTTTGGCCCTTGAAGCAGTCTCGGCAGCTGCTGACCAGGCCCTCCCCCAGTGCAGGTGCATGGAGGCGGGTCCAGGCACTGCAGCCCCAGACCCACAAATGCTAATGGGGGCGAGTCCGGGCGCCACCGCCGCCACCGTCACCGCCGCCCCCGGAGAGACCCCGCCCCCGCTGCTGGGCAGCGGCAGCAGCGGCGGCGGGGGCAGGGGTCTCTCCGGGGGCGGCCACGGCGGCTGTGGCAGAGGCGGCAGCGGCAGCGGGGGTGGGGTCTCGGCGGCGGCAGCAGCAGCGGGGGCGGGGTCTCTCCGGGGGCGGCAGCAGCAGTGGCGGTGGGGGCGGGGTCTCTCTGGAGGCGGTGGCGGCGCCCGGACCTGCGAACGCTGAGGGGTCTCCCCTCAGTAGCGACGGATCCGGCCATTGAGAGGCGCAGGGGGCGGGACTTGTCCCACCCCCTGCGCCTCTCAATGGCTGGATAGGACACCCCAAGTCCCGCCCCCCAGCCTCCCACTGCCCAATTGTGGGCGTAGCGGAGTGATGTTTATTTGCATAGTATGCTATTATTAGATAGGATTTATTTTATTTTATTTTATTTATTTTATTTTATAGAATAGTTTATTGATTTTTAGAGAGAGAAAGGGGATGGCAGAGAAAGAGAGGGGGAGAGAGAGAGAGAGAGAGAGAGAGAGAAACATCAATAGGCCTACAACTGAGGCATGTGCCCTGACAGGGAATGCGGCAACCTCCTGGTGCAGGGTACGATGACTAACCAACTGAGCCACACCAGTCAGGGCTGCTGACCCCTTTTAAGTAAGTTTGCATTTCTGCTAGGATATTATCTAAGTTTAAGAACTTTCTTGTTTTGTTTTGTTCATTCTGTGTTTTTTCCCCCAAAACAGCATTTAATTTTTATTTCACATGTGCGATATATTTTCCTAAGTCTGAATATAGTAATAATGGTTTTGTTTTTAACCTTTTGCACTTGGATGTCAAGATTAAAATTACTCTGTGAATGTATCAATAATTTGAAATATAAAAAAATCCAAATAAATAAGTTCATATGAAAAGAAACTCCAGTTTTTTATTTTACTGCCGCGCTTTGTAAAATTTGGGGTATTTAAAAAATTAAATCCCAAGTAGAATAAAGGAATTGAGAAAAAAGCAAGCAAGTGCAAAGGGTTAAGTTTTTCCCCCTTTATATTGTTTCCTCAAAATTCTGTTTGTTTTTGTCATATTAACGGTTTTTCTCAAATATTGATGACCCCTGGTTATCTGCTCATGTCTAAGAGATTGAATAGCATAGCGGTTGCCTCTGTGGTGGGGGAGGTGTTAACTGTGGCATGAAACTTTCTGGGAAAGTGGAAATTTGCTGTATCTTGAGTGAGGTATGGGTTGCGCAGGTGTATACAATTGTCAAGACTCATTATACTGACCACTTGAGACCTTAGCATCCTACCTAATAAAAGGGTAATATACAAATTGACCGCACCTTCGCTATGCCCACCAGCCACGCCCACCAGCCAATCAGAGCGAGTATGCAAATAAACCCTACCAAGATGGCAGTTAATTTGCATACATAGGAACCCTGAGCGGACCCCCTGCAATGGATCGCAGGGCGCTGGGTGTCTACTCCGCCCCAGGCCGAAAGCCTCCAGCAAAGGCTTTTCACCTGGTGTCAGAGCAGACCCCCTGAAATTGATAGCAAGGAGCTGGGTGTCCGCTATGGCACCAGGCCGAAAGCCTCCGCACCCTTCCCCCACAAACTTCAAAAAGTTGGGTCGGCTTCCTTTCCAGGGAACTAGGACTGATTTGGGGGTCCCAGATACAATAGACCTGGTCACTGTGGAGTGATCTACCTGCTCAAATGACAGGGGCAGGATGAGACAGAGGATGTATTTGAGTTTTGTTCTGTTTTTCCAAAATTGCCTGTTACAAACACTTCTGCAGTAGTCCTCAATTGTACTCGAAGTACTGTATTTCCTCCATTTGTACACATACTCCTTTCTTCAAATTTTAACATTTTTGAAACCAGGATACATCTTAACAGAGAGGTTAAAAGGACTTGCTAGCTGCTAGGCATCTGCGTGGGTATCAATTTATATACAGATTCAGGTTCCTACTAAAGGCTCGACCAAGTGGGCGGGGACTGGCAAGCGGGCTGAACTCTGCGAGGTTCCTGGTGGCCAAGGGTGCAGAGCGGGAGTGTGGGCGTGTGGGTGTGTGCATGAGCGTGGACCCGAGAGACACACACTCACACACCCGCACCCACACAGGGTCCTTGGCGTGCCACCCACGCCTCCCTGGACCTCACCCTCCAGCTCGGATCCTCCTGATCCCGCCTCCCCTTGGAGCGGGTGGGAGTCAGTCTGGGAAAACTTTCTCAGACTAGCTTGGTGCTGGGACTGGATGCATCCGAGCTCATGGAAGGCTCCACGGTGGTTTCTGGTGGCCAAGGGTGCAGAGCGGGAGTGAGGCTGTGTGGGTTGTGTGCATAAGCGTGGACCCCAGCGACACACACTAACAGGCCCGCACCCACACAAGGCCCTCGACTGCGTCACCCGCGCTTCCCTGGACTTCACCCTCCAGCCCGGATCCTCCAGGTCCTCCGCCCTGGGGTCGCTCAAGTTCAGCAAGAGTTTGCGATTTGCCCAAGGTGCGTTGAACAGTTTTCTCTTAACCTATTTGTGGGAGTGTAATCTGATTTAAAACCAATGGACTAAACAAACAGAAGCACTTTCTAGAAAGTCAATTTAGAAATGTGGATCAAAATTCAAGTGAGTTACTTTGGGCCAGGAGTTCCATGTCTGTGAATGTGTCCTAAGTAAACAGTCAAATAAGCAATTATGTTTACTGTAGTTGTTGATGCCAGGGGAAACCAGAAGCAACCTGCCCCACAATAAAGGGTTAGTGAAGTAAACCATAGTAATGTCAAACAGTCAGGGCTAACACTGTAGCCATTAAAAATTATGTCTGTACATCCAATTCGTTGACATGAAAAGAAGGCCATAGCCAAATATTAAGTGGAGGGCAGGGGAAGCTCAGAAGAGGGCATGTATATTTATATGTATGTATATTTTATATGTCAGGGAAATAATAGTTTTAAAAACAGTGATTCTTCCTGAGCTCTGCAATTGTGAGTGTTAGCAAATTGTGTTTCAGGTGTGACAGGTGTCCTCTGGTGTCCCACACACAGACATTCTTACCTGTGGGACAGCCTGAACCTTTGCCGCACCTGCCCCTCTCTGCTGTGGCAACAGCCCAAACAGACATTCCCTTTTATAGGTCTGGTTTCCTTTTCTCCTTTGCCCAAACCATGCCTTTCCAACAAAAGAATATTAACCAAGCAATCCTAACACCAAGTTTTGTTGCCAACTGCAACCTATGCCCTTTTATGCAAATGTTGTTGCTTTCAAGCCTACCAGGTTATATTTCAAAACTTTTATTTTTCTGCAACTTGACCAGTTTTTATTCGCTTAAAATATTCTGGAGTATTTTAAATACATATAGAAAAGTAGAGAATAATATGACAAATACTTATCTATACTAATAAAAGGGTAATATGCTAATTAGACCAGACATCTTCTGGACATCCTTCTGGAAAAAGCCACGGTGGCGGGGGCCAAAGCAGAGGTGGTTAGGGGTGACCAGGCCAGCTGGGGAGGTCAGTTAGGGGCAACCAGACTGTCAGGGGAGGGCAGTTGGGGGCGACCAGGCAGGCAGATAGGTGAGCAGTTAGGAGCCAGCGGTCCCAGATTATGAGGGGGATGTCCAACTGCTAGTTTATGGGATCAGGCCTAAACTGGCAGTTGGACATCCCCTGAAGGGTTCCGGAATGAAGAGGGTGCAGGCTGGGCTGAGGGAACCCCCCCGCCTCGTGCATGAATTTCATGCACCGGGCCTTTAGTTTTCCTATAATTGCTTAAAGAATATAAAAAACTAGGGGCCCAGTGAACGAAATTCGTGCACTGGGGGGGGGGGGGGGTCTCCTCAGCCCAGCCTGCCCCCTCTCACATACTGGGAGCCCTCAGGGGATGTCCTACTTACTGCTTAGGCCCGCTCCCTATAAGGAGCGGGCCTAAGCCGCAGTCTGGCCTCCCTTTGTGAGAAACAACCAGGCTGATCAGGGAAAGGCACCAGCCCCATCACCCCGCTGCTAGAGCCACTGCAAGTCACCGCAGCCACCAAAGTGTTTTCATCAACACGGACTCCAGTCCCTTCACCAAGAAAAAATGACAACTTTCTTTAGGCATTTTCAAGATGTGTCTTTCATAGAATATGACATTTCTTTCTTTCTTTTTTTTTTTTTTTATCCTCACCTGAGTATATGTTTCCATTGACTTTTAGAGAATGTGGAAGAGAAAGAGAAAGACAGAGAGAAACATCAAAGTGAGAGGAATACTTAGATTGCTTGCCTCCTTCATGAGCCCTGACCTGGGCCAGGGAGGAGCCTGCAACTTAGGTGCATGCCCTGATCAGAATCTAACCTGGACTCTGCGGTTGGCAAACCTAGGCATTATCCACTGAGCCAAACCGTGTAGGGCAGGTTATGACATATCTTAGCCCTCCAGCAGCGGACCTTCATTTTTTTCTCCAGGTGTGTGGTGGAAAAGCCCTAGATCACCTTTTTGGATTCTTATACCCAAGTTACTAAGAATATTACCAGTGGCATACAGGAAGCTTAGCCAATGAGCGGTCAGAAAAGGTATTTCCTCTGTAGTTCACACCTATCTCCTGTGATCTCCAGCTCCACCCCTGCCAAGGCCTAAAGCCTCCAGCCCTTGGCAGGGGACCCCCAGCTGGCTCAATCGCCAGGCTCCGCCCCTGGCCAAGGCCTCAAGCCTCTGTTTGAGGCTCAGGCCCTGGGCAGGGACCCCCAGCTGGCTCCACCCCCAGCCAAGGCCGCAAGCCTCTGTTTGAGGCTCGGGCCCTGGGCAGGGACCCACAGCTGGTACAATCGCCCGGCTCCACCCACGGCCAAGGCTGAAAGCTTCTGGCTGAGGCTTGGGCCCTGGGCAGGGACCCCCAGCTGGCTCCGCTCGCGGGCTCCACCCCCAGCTGGCTCCGATCACCTGCAGAGAACCCCAGCTGGCTCTATCGCCCGGCTCCATCCAAGGCCAAGGCCGCAAGCCTCTGGCCAAGGCTTGGGCTCTGGGCAGGACCCCCAGCTGGCTCCGCTCGCGGGCTCCACCCCCAGCTGGCTCCGATCACCTGCAGAGAACCCCAGCTGGCTCTATCGCCCGGCTCCATCCAAGGCCAATGCCTCAAGCTTCTGTTTGAGTCTCGGGCTCTGGGCAGGAACCCCCAGCTGTCTCCCATCACGGGGCTCCACTCCCAGCCAAGACTGCAAGCCTCTGGCTGAGGCTCGGGCCCTGGGCAGGGACCCCCAGCTGGCTCTGATCACCTGCAGGGGACCTCAGCTGGCTCTGATCACCTGTGGGGGACCCGCGCTGGCTCCGATCTTCCCCTCTGATCTTCGGCTCCAATATCCCAGTTCCAACAACTGCCGCTCTCTGAGGCTGCAGCCATCTTGGTTAGGAGTATTTGCATATCCGCTTTCTGATTGGCTCATGGGCGTGGCTTGTGAGTGTAGCGGAGTGATGATTTGCATATTACTGTTTTATTAGATAGGACTAGAGGCCCGGTGCCCAAAATTCGTGCACGGGGGTCCCTCAGCCCAACCTGCACCCTCTACAATCCAGGAGCTCTCAGGGTTGTCCTACTGATGGCTTAGGCCCACTCCCCATGGTTCTCTGCTCTCTGAGGGCCTGGAGGTTTCCCTGCAGCCATGGAGATGAAGCCCCCTTGCCCTGCTGTCGCTCTCTGCCTGCTGCTGCCCTGCACCATGCAAAGGAAGCCCTAATGCCCTGCAGTGTGCTCTGTCTGCCAGGCCTGGGGGCTTCGCCGACAGGGACACACTAAGGAAGCCCCCATGCCCTGTTGTCCGGGCTCTGTCTGCGGTGCCTGGGGGTATTCCCACTGCCATCTTTCTAAGGAAGACCCCATGCCCTCCTATCCGGGCTCTGACTGCCATGTCTGTGGACTTCGCCGCCACTGCCACACTAAGGAAGCCTTCAAGCCCTGTTGTCTGGGCTCTGTCTGCTAGACGTGGGGTGTTCCCACCACCTCTGCTCTAAGGAAGCCACCATGCCCTGCTCTCCCGGCTCTGTCTGCAGGGCCTGGGGCTTCCCGGCTGCTGCGATCAGGCAGCCGCCATGCCCTGCTCTCTGGGCTCTGTCAGCAGGGATTTGGGCTTCCCCGCTGCCGTGGTCAGGAAGCTGTCATGTCCTGCTCTCCGGGCTCTGTCTGCAGGGCCTGGGTCTTCTGCGCTGTCGTGATCAGGAATCCACCATGCCCTGCTCTCCGGGTCCTGTCTGCAGGGCCTGGGGCTTCCCTGCTGCCCCGATCAGGAAGCCGCCATGCCCTGCTCTCCGGGCTCTGTCTGCAGGGCCTGGGGCTTCCCATCAGGAAGCCACCATGCCCTGCTCTCGGGGCTCTGTCTGCAGTGCCTGGGTCTTCTGTGCTGTCGCGATCAGGAATCCACCATGCCCTGCTCTCCGGGCTCTGTCTGCAGGGCCTGGGGCTTCCCATCAGGAAGCCGCCATTCCCTGCTCTGCCAGCTCTGTCAGCAGGGTTTGGGGCTTCCCCGCTGCCGCGATCAGGAAGCCGCCATGCCCTGCTCTCCGGGCTCTGTCTGCAGGGCCTGGGGCTTCCCATCAGGAAGCCGCCATTCCCTGCTCTGCCAGCTCTGTCAGCAGGGTTTGGGGCTTCCCCGCTGCCGAGATCAGGAAGCCGCCATGCCCTGCTCTCTGGGCTCTGTTTTTGATCGGACAGGTGCGGGGCTGAGGGGACTGGGCACCGCCATCTTGTGGCTGTGGGGGCCGCCATTTTTGTCGCAGAGTGATGGTTAATTTGCATATTACTCTATTATTAGATAGGATGGCTTATGAAAGCAAGCTGGTGAGTAGCCCTATGCGGGGGTGGAGAGGTATGAGGGCTGGTTGACTCAGGGGCTCAATACAGAGAGTTGGGGTTGGGCTGTTTCGTTGGGAAATCTCTGATGCCAACCTATTTAGGTATTCTTCTATTGGTGGTTGGACACTGAAAGAGAACTAATACAAACAGGAAAAAAACAACAATTTGGAGAAAACTGTATGCAGGGAGAAGAAAACAAAAACAAACAGGAAATGAAACAATAGTAACTAAATACTTGTTGTTGATATAGTCAGAGATTGAAGGGAATAAATTCTGGAGTGTCCTGTCTGGAGAGTTTAGCCCTGACTTCACTGTCTGGGAGCCAGAGGAGAGGGGGCCCCAGGTGATGGACGGGAGGTGGGCTTCCCGCATTCAGAATGGAGCAGTCAAATAAGCCGCTGGTGGGTCACAGGGCTCCCTCTCCCAGTTGTCCTGCTGTGTCCTGGGTTCAGAGACCCTGTTTTATCCTCTCAGGACAATGAACCTTCTGTCTTTGTTGGGGCAGGGTTGGGGCAGCTGCCCAGTTGTGTGGAGTGGAGAAGGAAATCTGAGGATTACAGCCCTTTGTAGACCAATCCTCTTGTTTTTGGCCCCAGCTTTGCTTCCACTTCCAGGGATACTTAGTTCATTAACACGGATGCCTTTGGGGGTTTTGTGGGGAAACCCTGGGTACTCCTTCACTTTTCTCACTCCTGGCTTAGGGTTCACTTCAGGGGCAATATCCTTGGGCTGCTAATACATGGACCACATTCATCCACCTTCCAGATTTAAATGCTTGTTGCCGCTGTCCCTTTTCACTTTATTCTTTCTGATTCATACTGTAGTAGGCAGAATAATGGCCACCAAATGTTGCCTATGGTGCCGCCTGCCTCCTCTGGAGTCAGGTGTGCTCCGAGGGCGGGATCTTCTCACAGGCCTTTCAGGAAACAGCTTGGGGAGGATGCCTCAGGGCCGGTGGGACTGATGGAAGTGGGGGTGTGGCATGGAAGTGGTGCCTGTGCTTCTGTTAATTTACACAATGTGTTTTATACCACAGCATATGGCGGCAGCAGAGAGCAGCGCCAAGCGGAGCCTGCGGGCGGAGCTGAAGCAGCGCCTGCAGGCCATTGGGAGTGCTCACAGCCATGTGGGGAGTACAGGCCACTTTCTGCAGCTCCCCTGCCCTCCATCCCCACTGCCACAAGTCCCTGCCCACCCAAGCCTGCTGCATGTGCAGCCTGAATGGTTGTTATGTGATGGCATCCCAGGAAATTAGCATACTCCTCTCTTATTAGTATGAACTAGAGGCCCGGTGCATGAAATTCATGCACGGGGTGGGGTGTCCCTCATCCCGGCCTGCACCCTCTCCAATCTGGGACCCCTCGGGGGATGTACGACTGCTGGTTTAGGCCCGATCCCTGCAGGATCGGGCCTAAACCGGCAGTCAGACATCCCTCTCAGAATCCGGGACTGCTGGCTCCTAACTGCTCGCCTGCCTGCCTGCCTGCCTGATTGCTCCTAACCACTTCTGCCTGTCAGCCTGATCGTCCCGTAACCACTCCCCTGCCGGCCTGATTGACACCTAACTACTCCCTTGCTAGCCCGATCGCCCCCAAATTCCCTCCCCTGCCCGCCATCTTGCAGTGGCCATATTGTGAAGGTCATCTTGTGGTGGCTGTCTTGTGATGACATGAGGGCGCAACGCCACCTAGGCTTTTATAAGTATAGAATGATATAGAAATAGTATAGAAGATTACCTGTGTATTGCATTGTGTGTTTACCACCCAAAGTCCAATCTCCTTCCATCACTATATATTTGACCATCTTTGCCCTTTACTATGGATATTTTAATGTAAGACACATTTTTTTTTTTTTTTTTTTTTAAATATATATTTTATTGCTTTTTTACAGAGAGGAAGAGAGAGGGATAGAGAGTTAGAAACATCGATGAGAGAGAAACATCGATCAGCTGCCTCTTGCACACCCCCTACTGGGGATGTGCCCGCAACCAAGGTACATGCCCTTGACCGGAATCGAACCTGGGACCCTTGAGTCCGCAGGCCGACGCTCTATCCACTGAGCCAAACCGGTTTCGGCGTAAGACACATTCTTAATTCAGAAAATGATTTAGCCACTTTATCCATGGTTCTTTTCACCTTTGGTCCATGGTCATCTTCAAGTTCACTTCTCTCCCTCTATATCTCTAAAATTCAATCTCTATTTCAAGAAACTACTAATGCATTGTTCCTTTAGAACTTCACCAGGCTTCATATTTATAATTTAACAAATCCAAACTTCTCCTGCTTCAAGTTAATGTTAGCAGCTTCAAGTTTTAGTAAGCATGAATCTGTCTTCAAGGTCAAAATGATGGGAAATGTTAGAGTCCTGTGGTAATGCATTAACAATTACTCAGCAATAACAACAACCATTATTTATAATCTATGAATTGTTCTTTTTAGCATTTAGGGGTAAAAGAAATTATATTTTTGGAACATTGGCGACACTGTTAAAAATCTGGCAGATTGCAAATATGTATTGTTAGCATTTACGATATACTTAATTCATATAGCAGTGTCCAAAAAGCTCAAAGTGATTTCACATACATTATGTTATTTATTCTCATCATTCCTATTGAAGTCGATTTTAAAGCCTATTGTGCCTATTCTATTCTATTCTATTCTATTCTATTCTATTCTATTCTATAAGTCTCATGCTTCTTATTTTATTTTCCCCATCACCATTTATCCCCTCTATGCCCCCATCCATCCCCCAGTACCTCCAATCACCACACTGTTGTCCATGTTCATGAGTTCTTTCTTATTTTTTCTTTTTTTCAATCTTTCCACCCCCATAACACTCCTCACCAGAGCTATCTGTCTGCTCTCTATGAGTCTGTCTCTATTTTGCTTGTTTGTTCATTAAATTCCATATATGAATAAAATCATATGATACTTATGCTTTCTTTAATAGACTAGTGCTAAACTTCCTGATCTACAATATTTAGATATTTTCATTTTCGCCTTGCCATTTCATTGCTCATTTTTGTCTTTTTATGTTCAAATCCTCTTCAATATTATCCATTTACAAGTTCACTTAACAATAATAGCTGTTATACCTCAGTCATTAATGCTTTTCTAGGAATCAGAATTTCTACTGCTTCAAAGCTATGGATTATTTTTTGAGGCAAATAGAATGACCCACATTTATAACAAAAGTAATTGACCTATTACTTAGAATGTCTCAGACCCAGAACAGTCAATGTATAGCATTGGGCAATATGATCTGTTCTCCAAATATGTATTTTTTGTATCACAGTGAGAAAATAGATTAAGAACAAAGGAATTCTTAAAGTCTTGTATATTTGTGTATTAATTTAGCCAGACTAGGTTTTATCAATGGCTTTTGGGTATCTAGAAAAATAACCTTTTAAACTTTTTAAACATCCTCAAAAGGTCCTTCATCAATTGGAAAAAAAAAAAGAAAACAGCAGCACAACTTTTATATTGCTAAATACATTACTAAATATTCCCTAAATATCAAAACAGAGGGAGTTATGCACTCAAAAGTATAAGGATTGTTATTAGGCAGTATTTACTCAAACTACATAATATTCCCTCGGTCCCTGAGATCCTCATACGGAATGTGAATTTGAAGGCCCTCTGGAGAGCCCATAGCACAGGTGTGGCTGAGACCTGAATTAGTGTGCACCCCTGGCTGACTTCACCTTATCACAGCACTGATGGCTCATGAGCTGCTGTCATCCACTGTCTTCATAACACGCCCTTAGAAAAATACCAAATTAAGCATAATGCAAACAGTCAAAAATGAGTGGTTAACAAAAATTTTGTGAACTTAAATAAATTAACAGTCTAGTGATAGGGTTTTCTGACAAGTTTGCAAAAAGATATAAACACTCCTTGTAAGGAACAAAAAAACTTACATTTTGTAATGATGCTAAGCCAATAGAGAATATAAAATTGTTATTAGATTTAAGTGTAAATCACCTAATAATAAGATATAGTAAAATATGCACACTAAATTAAGATTATCGGGGGAAAAATCCCCAGCCTTTAGACCATGTTTGATTTTAAAATTTTAGGAATAGGATATATTTTATTTTCCCAATTTTGTTAAATAAGTTATCTGAATATGTTCTACCAACTTCTTTTTAAGATTCCAGTGGAATTTTACTGGGTGAATCTATAGCTTTATAAATAATCTTCTTATTGTGTGTTTCCTTTTAATTAGGTCTTCTCTTATTTCTCAGCAATTTTTATTGCTTATATTTTCAGTGTCAGGGAATGGGAAGTTCAGTTTATCATTTGTTTGTTTTATTCCCATTTTCATGCCCCTCTCCCTACTTTCAGCAACCATTCTTATATATTTAATATATGCAATTTTGTTTGTATTTTCTTGTGAAATGTGCAACATTGTTTTACATGTATAAATAAATGTTTTGTATATTGCATTGTTTCTTACTTTCTTTTCACTCAATTCCATGTGCTAAAGACCCACCCATGGATGTATTCCCCATTACTAAATATGACTGAATTGTACTTCATGGGTGTCCCTTCACCTCTCCTGTTTTCCTTCCCCTTCATCCATCAAATTATCATCTCCACAATTAATACTCCATTTAATATTCTTTATTTATTAATTTACTTTTTGTATATATTGTATTATGCATTTTACTTATTTTTTCTATCATAATTGAATACTTTAGTAAATTTCATTTTATTTTAATTCCATATCTAAGTTTAATGTACTATTATGATCATATTCTGGTAAAATATTATTTGAAGGACCACCAAGATTCAGTGATATGACTTAAATATTTATTAGGAGTTCTATTATTCAGATAAAATCTCCTTTCTAAATCCAAATATCAATATCAATTACTCTTCAATTACATGAAAAATGTCAGCGTACTTGTCTTCCTCTTCTAAAAAAGAAAAGTAAAAATAGAGATAAAAATAGTCTTTAGGGAAAATAATTGAATTCCAGTTAAAGGAGTTAATTTACTAATACTGGGGCATTCCAGTTATGTATCTGTGTAGTTGCAAACTCATGTTCACCTTGAGACAAGCCTTGAAGTTTCTTATGTCCTATGGTGTATGTATAAGTTACATACTAAGGTAAAGATGATTTAAATATTAGATTATTCATATTTGTTCAAGTGCTCTCAGACTGTTGAAATTCCATTTAAAAGTACTGCACTATCCCATTAATACTAGTTTATTTAACCCCATAAGAACTATTATATAAAGAGAGGTTGCTTTAACACCTCTGTTAATTTTTTTTTTAACCAGGAATAAATATTATGTGGAAGTCAGGGATGTGGGTGTTAGTAGTATTATGTGGGAATAAATTACTTTTTGTTTCACTAGTATTTCAAAGTAATTATTTGTACCATATCTGGGATAGCTATTCTGAAATGGCTCCTGTGATTCATTCCTAGTCAGGTTCACAGGCACAAGCCTACTAATAATCCGCCAACAGATCACATTCCCACACAGCCTTATCTTTAATACCCTTCTATCAATACTGGGCACCAATGATACCAAAGTAGAAAAACATGTTTGGGCTAAACAATACTGTTCATTTAGCTGGGGAAAAGAATGTAAGGGGAGGGAGGAGATGTTATGTAAAAGTAAGACTAAACTTAGGAGAGAAAGGGCTCATTCCACTGAATTTGTTCACTTAGATACAATAGAAGCCAAATAATAATTCAACCACAAAAAATTTAAATGCATTTATTCATAAGCCTAATGCAATGACCACCAATCACTTCTCTTTTTTCCTCCATAATAGGACTTTATTTACAATATAGAAAACAAATAGCATTAACATATGTGCAAACTACAATGAGCAAGTTCACTGGGATTTACAAAATAAAGAGAAAATTCTTTAAGTCCAAGATATTCTCTAGAGTAAACAAAAGGTATGGTGGAGTCAGGGCATAGGGAGTAGAGCAGGACGGACATGCAAGAACTAGATGTTATGTATTCTCTGAACTGGCAGTAAGTCTTGACTTCTGACAAAACCATAATAAAAATCACTAGTTTGCATGACAGTGTTACTAAGAACCAAACCATAATTAGATCTTTCCAAAGAGCATATAAGTGTAAATGCTACATTTTTGTTTTTACTTTTATCAAAATTACTGAATGTTTACACTTGAAAATGTTCTTAAAATACATTGGTTAGCTTAGTTATGTACATTGTTTATACCTCACTTAGGCAAGTGTTAATTTTTATTATTATTACACTGTCTAGGTGCAAACAGGGCAAGGGGAAAATGGTTGGTTTCAATAAAAACCTGGTTAGAATAGTCTAAGTAGATAATCCACACAAAAGTAATTAAGAATTATTTGTGTGTGATGGAGACAGAGGGCCCTCTAAACTATACAATTCCCTATAACTCAAAAGACTGGTCTAGACTTCAGAGATGTTTTTTCTTGTCCCAATAACAGTACAAGTAAAAATATTGATTATACCATCACTGGGTCTATGGGATGACTGGGCTATTGGCCACATTTAGGGGATCGTTTCTTCTTCTTGTCTTTTTTTTTTTTTAATCCTCACCCGAGGATAGATCTTTATTGATTTTTAGAAAGAGAGGAAGGGAGAAAGAGAGAAAACAACAACAACCCTATCAATGTGAGAGAGAAATGTCCATCAGTTGCCTCCCGTGTGCACTCTGGATCGAACCTGAAACCTGGGGAATGTGCCCTGACAAGGAATCAAACCCACCTGCTTGCGGTGAACAGGAAGAAGTTAAACCAACTGAACCACCTGGCCAGGGCACGAGTTGGCTTCTTGAAAGCAGCATAAGCCATGACCGCCAAAGAAATCTAAATTAAATTTGGCATTTCTTGATATTAATGAATGATTTGATGAAGTGATGAGAAGTGATGGCCCCACCACTATAATGTGCAATAAATTTGGTTTTATGATCAAAGCAATAACAAGCAGTTATACATAAAACTGTCAAGTTAAAATTACTTAAAAATAATAAAATTGATTTAATTACCACTTTAAAAATGCTTAATATGCTTTAAAAACTATAACATTTTTTAATCTCATAAAATCTCCACAAGGGAGGCACTATTTGTTATCCCAACTTAGAGTATACACACTATTGCTATCTTAGAAGCCGAGACTACAGCATAAATAGCAAAATGTCATGCAGTTGGTAAATGCCAGAGTTTGAATTGAATCCAGGCAGTGTAATAATGATATCCAAGATTTTAAGCTGACACACTCTGAATTGTGTTGAAAATAGTTGTCTAGGTAGGTCAGGAAAGTGAACATGCAATATCCTCTGTTTTTAAGGTAGAGCAACACTTCAAAAATGGAAGCAAACAGACCTAAATAGCCACAAATTGACTTACTTGCACACACAGAGAAGGAAAAAAATGAGCTAGATTTCTCTTTTTAATGATCCACAGAAACTCTTACTCTTCTTTCTTTTTATCACAGCCCATTTCACAATCATCCTTTTCTTCATCTCATCAGTGACGTTTCTAGCCAACTCTTAGTTCAATATTTCTTGATTTTAGGAAGCAATTTTCCAGTTATCAAAGAACCCAAGAGCTTTCAGAATTTCTTTTTAGATAACATTTTTGGCATTTTCTAAGGTATCATAAATTTAAGAATGAATGAAGCTTTTTTCTAACCTATCTTTGTTAAAATCAAGCATGATCCCCAATACTACTTTCTTAGATATAAAGCCCAGTGTTCTCTTTTACAACCTGGAGCTCTTTAGCATCTCTTTTCTAGTTCCGTCAGTATTCGATGCTTCCTGAATTTTCTCCATCAAATACATATCTTTTTGAGTGTGTGGGAACTGATCTTAAATTCACTTTTTTCAATTTTTATTATTGCTTTAGATTGAGAGAGAGAAACATTAACTTGATGTTCCACTTATTTGCACATTTGCTGGTTGCTCCTTGCATGTACCCTGACCAGGAATCTAACTTTCAACCTTGGCACATTGGAATGACACTCCAACCGAGTTACCTGGCCAGGGCTCAACTTGACTTTATGAGATTAAATGTCATTGCTTGCCATCATTCTTGGCTTCAGCTCCTCATTGGAATTTGTTACCTATTGCCCTCAAAAGATCTCAGAAAAATCATTTTAGCCATAGAATAGGAAAACAGCCTAGTATTTAAAAGTACAGAATTTGGTGCCAGACTGCCTTGAGTTTTTCAATGACTAGTTAATTTTCATTGAAAAGTTTAATCTTCTTGTTCCTGAGTTTCCAAATATAAATATAAAGATAATTGTAATAACATTTACATAATTAGATTGTTTAGATTAAATTAGTTCTTTTCTTTTTTAAGTGACACTCTAAAAACTCATTAGACATAAATGTGTTTATTACATGTTTGCTAAATAATTGTTAATAATAAAATGTGCTATGATATAAGATTTATTAGACAGAATTTATAATTTAAAAAGTATTAAATGTGAGTATGATCTACTCAAAAATTAATCTTCTTGCTTCTATTTTATATACTTTAACTGTTAACCATTTTAAATGTCTCTATGCTATTCTGCTTTATGGTAAATGGTTTCTGTTTATTTAATAATAATAAGTTACTTCACAAATGATTAAGTAGACTTGTTTTTTTTTTAAAAAAATGGTGTTAATCCCAAATTTTAAAGGTACTATTTTAAATGGAAGTGGGCACAAGATGAAATTTTAAATAATAGAAAATATAGTTAAAACAAAATTAACCATAAGAGGTGTAATAAAATAATTTAATAGCTGTTAATCTAAATAAGTATGCTTTTAATCATCAAGTACCATTCAATTAACTTGTAATAATTGGCTTATTAAATTTAAATTTTATATGAGACATTTTACTTAAATTGTATAGGAATGTTATATTTCTCTACTATTTTGTACTTTTCTACAGTATTTCAGAATTGCTGAAATTAAGGTTGAAAGAAGTTTTTGAAATTTAAGCTTCTTATATATCCTTGCAGGAAATCCTATACTTTTACCTTATAAGCATTTTAAGTGGTCTTAATTGTGGAGCAGTAATTTACATATTTAAAATACTAAAATCATTAAAGAAACAAGCCTAGAAATTTTGTGGTTAATTGTGCTACCTTACTGCTTGCTCCCAAAATATATACCATGAGTTGTTATGTATAGATTTGTGCATATAAAAATAGATCTCTTTTTAATTATAATCAAATACTGGGTATCATTTGCGGTACAATAGCCAGGATTCCCCCAAGTAGAACACATAGCCCACATGCCCATCAGTAGAAGAGTGGATATAAAAGCTGTGGTACATTTACACAATGGACTACTACTTGCCTGTAAAAATAAATAAGTAAATAAATAAATAATCTCACTTTTGTGACAGCATGGATGAACCTGGAGAGTATTATGCTAAGTGAAATAAACCAGCTAGAGAAAGACAAATACCATATGAATGCAATTATGTGTGGAATCTGATGAACAAAGTAGGCTTACAAGCAGGATAGAAACAGACTTATAGCTGTCAGAGGAGAGGGGGTATGGAACTGGGTGAAAAGGGTAAATGGATTAAGGAAAAAAATAATTGATAGTCAGACAATATTATGGTCATTAACAGAGGGAAATGGTGGTCTGGAGAGGCAGGGATGGGGGTGAAGGGGACATAAATAGTGATGGAAAGAGACTTGACTTGGGGTGGTGAACACACAATACAATATCCAGATGATGTATTCTAGAATTGTATACCTGAAATCTATATAATTTTATTAACCAACTAGTGGCCTGGTGCCACCCAAAAAAAATCAATAAAAATTAAAGTAAAAATTAAATTAAATTGAAATTCCAAAAGAAGCCAGAGGGGGGAAAACATCTTATCTATACAAGTACAAAAATAAGAATTACATCAAACTTCTCAAAATCCATGTGAACAAGAAGAGTTGAATGAAATTGTTAAGGTGCTACAAGAAAAAACAACATGAACCTAGAATTCTGCATCCTGTGAAATTATATGCAGAAGTAAGGGAGAAATAAAATCTTCCTCAGACAAGCAAAAATTGAGGAAATGTGTTGCTACTTGACCTGACATAAGAAATATTAAACAAAGCTTTAGAGAGAAGAAACATCATTAAGTTGGAAAAGGTAAAATAAAAATGCATTTTTTTCTTATTCTTAATTTATCTAAAAAATAGCAACTTTTTCAAAATAATACCAATAATGTATTTGATTGTATATGCATATGTATATGTGAGTGTGTGTGCTTATATATAAGTGAAATTAATGATAGCAAAGATATGAGATGGGATGGAAGAAACAAAATTATATTTTTTAAGGTACACTAACTGTGAAGTGGTATAATGTTTGACAGTAGACTTGAATTAGCCATAATTGTAAATTTAAAACTCTAGGGCCGTGATTGGCAAACTGCGGCTCTCGAGCCACATGCGGCTCTTTGGCCCCTTGAGTGTGGCTCTTCCACAAAATACCACTGCCTGGGTGAGTCTATTTTGAAGAAGTGGCTTTAGAAGAAGTTTAAGTTTAAAAAATTTGACTCTCAAAAGAAATTTCAATTGTTGCACGGTTGATATTTGGCTCTGTTGACTAATGAGTTTGCCGACCACTGCTCTAGGGCAACCACTAAAAAGGGTAAAGAACTAAAGAAAGGAACAAAGAGAAAAGAAGAAAAATATAACTGGCATATTAAAAAAGCAGACAAAATTGTATCATATAAAATGCTCAGTTTAAAACACAAAATGCAAAAAAATAAAAAGAGTAGAAGACAAAGTTTGGAACAAAAACCAAGGGCAATGAATCTATACTAATAAAAGGGTAATATGCAAATTGGTCAGGATGCCCTCACAGTAATTACCTATCAGTAGGCTGCATGGGGCTACCAGGCCAGCAGGGGGGTTAGTGAGGGATGACCAAATGACTGAACAGCAGGCTGCGTGGGGCAACTAGGCGAGCAGCGGGGGGCTGTGAAGGTGACCAGGCTGCCAGAAGGAGGCACTGAGGGGTGACCAGGCCATCAGCAGGGGCAGTTGGGGGCAACCAGGCCAGTGAGGGGGCAGTTGGGGGCAACCAGGCTGGCAGGGGGGTCAGGGAGGGGCAACCAGGCTGGTGGTGGGGCAGTTGGGGGTGACCAGGCTGATGGGGGGGCATTGAAAGGCAACCAGGGAGGAGCAGTTGGGGCAACCAGGCCTGCAGGGGAGGCAGTTAGGGGTGATCAGGAAAGCAAGCAGGTGAGCAGTTAGGAGCCAGCGGTCCCAGATTGTGAGAGGGATGTCCAAATGCTGGTTTAGGCCTGATGCCCAGGATTGGGCCTAAACCAGCAGTCAGACATCCCCCAAGGGCTCCCAGATTGGAGAGGGCGCAGGCTTAGCTGAGGGGAACCCCCCTCTGTGCATGAATTTCGTGTTCCAGGCCTCTAGTATAAAATATTAATGAATATGGTAGATATTAATCGAACTATGTCAATAATTCCTTTGAACTTCTATAATCTAAATATACCAACTAAAGAACAGAGGGAGATTGTCAGAATAAATAAAAAATAAAAACATAAGCCAACTCTGTTTTCTGTAAGAAATCTACTTTAAATATAAAGACATATATAAATTAAAGTAAATGAATAGGAAAAGTATACCATGCTAACACTAATCAAAAGAAAGCTGAATTAATATATTAACTTTAGATAAAGTGAATTTTAAAACAAGAAAATTTATCAAGGATAATGATAAAGGGTCAGTTCCAAAAAATTAATAATAATAACTACTTTTAATTGTTATGTCCCTAACAACAGAGTGTTAAGCTTCATGAGTCAAAAATGAATGCAAAGAGATATAGATAAATCCACTATCATAGTTAGAAATTTCAACACCCTTTTCTCAGAATTGAACAGATATAGCAAGTAGAATATCAGTAAGAACATAATCATAATAATAGATGCAGAAAAAGCATTTGATAAAATCCAACATTCATTGATGATAACTCAGTAAACTAGGAATAGAGAACTTCCTCAGCCTGATAAAAACTATACAAACAAATATACAAACAAACTAAAACCTATAGCTGACAGCATCCTTAATGGTGAGACACTGGAAGTTTTATTACTAAGAAAAGGTACAAGGCAAGGATGGCCCCTCTCATCACTGCTTTCCAACATTCTAGTGGGAGTTCTTGCTCATTCAGTAAGGTAACAAAAGAAAATAAAAGGTATATGGATTGGGCAGGAAAACATAAAACTGTTTATTTACATGACATGTTCATTTATGTAGAAAATCTTTTAAAAATCAACAAAAAATATCCTAATAAGCTATTACAGCAAGGTTACATGATACAAGGTTAACATACAAAGTCAATTGTTTTCCCATGTTTTCCAACAATGAATAAGTAGAATTTAAAATTAAAAACACAATAACATGTACATTAGCACCCTAAAATCTGTGACTTGCCTATGACTTAGATATAAATTTAACAAAATAGGTATAAAACCTATATAAGAAAAATTACAATGTTCTGATGCATGAAATCAAAGAACTAAAAAAATGGCATTTTATACCATGTTCATAGATAAGAAAATATCAGTTCTACCCAATGTGGCCTATAATTCAATGTAATCCCAACCAACATCCCAGCAGGTTATTCTACGGATATTGACAAACTGATACTAAAGTTTACAGGAAGAAACAAAATACCCAAAATTGCCAACACAATATTGAAAGAACAGAGTTGGAGAATTGATGCTATTTGATTTTGAGACTTACTATAAAGCTACAGTAATCAAGACAGTGTGCTCCTGGCAAAATAATTGACAAATGTATCAATGAAATAGACTAGTGGTGAGCCCAGAAATAGACCCACATAAATATAATTAGTAAACAAGGAACAAAGCAATAAAATGTAGCAAAAATAACCTCATCAACAAATTGTGCTGAAAGAACTGGACATTCACATGCAAAAAAAAAAAAAGGAATCTAAACACAGGTTTTACCTCTTTACAAAAATCTATGTGGATCACAGACCTAAATGTAAGATTCCTAGAAGATAACATACAAGAAACTTAGATGGCCTTGGGAAGGGTAGGGACATTTTAGATGTATCAAAGGCACAACCCATGGAAAAAAATTATTGATAAGCTAGATTTCATTAAAATTAAAAACTTCTGCTCTGTGAAAAGACAATGTCAAGACAATAACAGGCTGGGAGGAAATATTTTCAAAAGACCCATTTGATAAAGGACTGTTATCTAAAATATGCAAAGAACATGTATAACTCAACAAAAAGAAAAGAGAAAAAAATTTAAAAAATGAGCCAAAGACTATTAATGGATATCTCCCCAAAGAGGATATGTACATGGCAAATAAACATATGAAAACAAGTTACATAGCACATGTCATCAGGGAAATGAATATAAAAATAACAATGAAGAACCATTGCATGCCTTTTATAATGACCAAAATCTGGAACAGTGACTACACCAAATGCTGACAAGAATGTGGAGCTCAGCAGGGACTCTCCTTCCTTGCTAATGGGAATGCAAAATGTTACAGCCACCTTGCAGGACTGTTTTGAAGTGTCTTACAAAACTAATTATAAACTTACCAGATGAACCGGCAATAATATTCCTCAATATTTAACCAAAAAAGTTGAAAACTTAAATCCATGAAAAATTCTGCACAATAATGTTTATAGCAAGTTTATTCACCATTGCCAACATTGGAAGAAACCATTATGTCCTTTGCTTAGTGAACGGACAAATGTTGTACAGAAGATTTTTAGGCCAGTGAAATGCTCTGTATGATATAATATCATAATGATGAATCCATGTCATTACACATTTTTTCAAACCCATGGAATGTACATCAAGAGTGAACTGCAATGTTAACTGTGTACCTTAGGCAATTATGATGTCAACACAGGTTCAACAGTTGAAACAAAGTACAACCCTGATGGGTGTGTTGATAATGGTGGAGACTTTATGTCTGGGGACAGGGGATATATGAGAAATCTCAGTACTTTCCCCTCAATTTTGCTATGAACCTAAAAATACATTGTCTTGGTAAAACAAAACAAAACACAAAACAAACAAAACTACTACAGCTGACCAGAAAAAATGTGTATAAAGACAATTTTTTTAAAACCACTTTTTTCCTATAAGGGTCATTTTGTAACTTTTGCAATTCATGCTAAAAAAAAATACAACACACACACACAACAAAAACAAACAAACAAACAAAAAAACAACTGTGTGGCTAAGGTGGTGGGTTCGATTCCCTGTCAGAGCACATACCCAGGTTGAGAGTTCCACTGTGCATGCAGGAGGCAACTGATCAACGTTTCTCTTTCACATTGATGTTATTGATGCTTCTCTCTCTCTCTCTTCCTCCCTTCTTTTCTCTTAAATCAATTTAAAGAGGTGAATTTATATTCAATATTTTAAAGCAAAATATACTTATATTGTTTTAGTGTATTAATAGGAAGGGATACTATATCTGAAATGCAGGAATGCAGGAATCTTGTCTCTGCCTTGATCATTCTGTCTCAGTCACAGACAAGTCACAGCCTGTTGGGCCAGATGGGCCACCTTATTCTTGTTTTCCAACTTCTATGGCTAGAATAGTGACAGAATCCAAGGTCCTACATGCTGCAGTTTCTCTCTTCTCTCTGTCTGAGTGAACTGTTTTAGCATTTGATTTAGAGTAATAAGTAGAAGGCCTACTACAAGAATCTAAGTGCTCTCTTCAATTTTTATTTATCTGATGTCATAAATTATAAAATATCAGGAGCCCTAACCAGTTTGGCTCAGTGGATAGAGCGTCGGCCTGCGGACTCAAGGGTCCCAGGTTTGATTCCGGTCAAGGGCATGTACCTTGGTTGTGGGCACATCCCCAGTGAGGGTTGTGCAGGAGGCAGCTGATCGATGTTTCTCTCTCATTGATGTTTCTAACTCTCTCTCCAAAAAAATAATTAATAACATATATTTAAAAAAAAATATATCAGGAATTGCTTGTTATGTGGGGTTACTTATTTTTTTTAACAACTAAAATTCTGATAATGTCTATCAGAGCCAATACCTTAATATTTCAATTGTATATGTTTTTGCTTCATGTATTTTTCTTCTTCATTATTTTGTGCACAAACATATAGGATTATTATGTGTTCCTCATGGATTTAACCTTTTATCATAATACGTTGTCTCTCTCTGTCTATTAACTTATTTGCTCCAAAATCTAACTCATGTGATATTAATATGACACCCTTACATTGTCTTAACTAATGTTCGCATGATATATCTTTTTATAACTTTTTAGTTTCAAACTCATTTGAAGTGAGTGTCTTACAGACAACACAGGGTTAGATCTTATTTTTTCATACTGCTGCCAGTGTCTTCACCTCCAGGATTGGGATAAAGCAGAAAGGAAACCCAAGAAACTCTCCAACATGGCATACCTCATGTCCCAAGGACCTGATCCAATGTGTATACTTCTCTCCAATATCCAGGGACTGCCTTTGTTTGTATTATAAATAGGACATAGGTAAAGTTATGTGTACTCCACTTTTCCTGTAGCAAAAAATAAATTTAAATGTTTTTTTTTTTTTTTTAAAAAATTATTGTGATGATGGGTGATGTAGAAAAACCTGTTACTTTTACCTCACTGTTCTAAAGTAATTTTTCCACACATGTCACATTTATATTTCATGTGATATAGAGGTAGAATATAGACAAGAAAGAGAAGGTGACCATATAGGACATAAGTGTTTGTAGTGGAGTTATGCGATTAAGCAATACTCAATCAGCCCAAACTCTCAAGCACACATATAAAAACCCATCTGTGGAGCATTCTATCAAGTCAAAGGCATTGGACTATGAAGAGAAAACTGAAATTAATTGTGGTTTAAATCATATGGCAGCTGGTGATTGTCAGGAACAAATAGTCAAAGGTGAGCTGTCCTGAGATTTTTTCTTTTTTTTGTTAGCTAACAATGTCGTCAAGGACCCAGGCTTTCCCTGACCTTCCACTGTGAATCCCCAGCTTGTCCTTTTTCATGTTCATGACTGCAAACTGACTGGTTTGGCCAAATCCTCACTTCTAAGCACACTACATTCAAAGGTAGGAAATAAGAGCAAAGGTTCTAAGATGAAATCATTCACCTCACATGCCTCTTTACTATTGTTGGACACAAAAATCTTCAATGAAACATGCCTAAGCCAGCATCACATAATAGATAATTAGCTAGAACTGAACTGATTTCCAGCTGCAAAGGAAGGTCAGGGGGAAAATGTATCTGAAAGAAAAATACTGGGAGATAGGCATGGAAGAATATGTTTGCAAAGGCCAATAATCTTCCCTTGCAACACTTGATAATCAAGAGTCTGACATAGTGCTAAACATGACATATTACAAGTCCCATTTTACTGAGACTTAGGCTCACTTATTTGTTAATAATTCTAGGTGAGTGTGAAGTCATATGAATTCAAGTATTACCTAAGCCTTATAATAATTATCTTTGAAAATGTATTTCTACACTAATGTTAATACATAGACGCCAAGGTTAAAATCATGTTTCATAATCAGGATTTCCAACATGGATTCCATAAAATTCTATTCCCATAATTATTTACAGGATGATAATTTTCTGAGTGCAATAAATTTGATAAATCCTTTAGACTCGACTTGTCCTTGGAGATTCATTAAACATATATTAAAGGCTCTGAGAAGTTCTAAACTACAAAGAAAGTTGAAATATATTTAGCTTAGTATAAACACTTTCTCCACAATTAAATCTGTTAATAATGTATAGAAATTGTATTCTAGATAATAAATCCTGAAAAACATTGTCTCTGCTATGAATAAACTGTTCAAAGAATACAAAGTCCAGCTTAATTTACCTAATTTTATCATTTTTAATATTTAAAATAGCTTAATGCTTAGAATAGTCTTTATTTGTATCAGTAACAATTATTCCACACATTGTTATTTATAAACTCATTCTTTTGCATTCTCTTATTTGATCACAATAACCTTGAGAGTTAGCTTTTATTATAATTGCCAATTTATAGATGAAGAAAATCACCGAGGCCAAATGATTCATTTGCTTCCACCCGGCTGAATGATGGAGCTGCAAATAAGACTTAGGTTTAAATGTTTTTCTCTACAACTTACTGCTAGCTCTTGAGCACATTATTTAACATATTTGAACTACGATTTTCTCAGCTATAAATGAAAGATGATTATGAGGATTCAAATAGCTAACAGTAATAATTTAATGAAGGCATGGCAGAGGTTATCATTATTTTTACTATTACTATACCATTACTATTACCATATTCATGAGTGTACTACAACTATACCTTAAGAGTAAAAATCATTTGGTTCAATGGAAAGATTTGATTTCTATTTTTATATTTCACCAAATACCTGGCTCCTTCATAAACTAAATGAAGAATACTAAACACCATAGACGTTCCCACAGACTTCCTCATGCCTTTTGTTTAGGCACAGTGTCTCTTCGTAGTCTTTTCCCTCCACCTAGAATTCCATTCCATTACTCATTCACCTAAAGAGCTGGTGTGCATCCTTCAACATATGTATCTCAAACAGCATTTCCATTGTGAAATTTTAATTTTAGTTCTCAGTGATGAGTTAGTTTCTCTTCTTTCTGAGTTCTCACGCATATTTCATCATGAATTTTGTATTATACTTTTCTATTGACTTCACTGTTTCCTCACTCTATTGCAAACTTCTTGAAAGCATGGTCCATGGTTTATTCATGCTTGTATTTCTATTGTCTGGCAGCATACTAGGAATATGATAGGTTTGTACATAACATGTACTATGTCATCTTTCATAAAATACACATAAAAAACATTCACAAAGTCTTTCCATGCTTTTTCCAAACACATGGTTTCAGGATATTTTATTTAAAAGGAACATAGAAAGTGACTGCAAATATTCATCACTAACTGAAAAACAGTAAATTATGTTCTTAAACTATTTCAAGTTATTTATAAAATAAATTGAAAATTAGTCAAATGACTTGATAAGGTGTGTACTGCTAGAATATCTGTACAGATATTTCTATCATTAGCAATTATTGTAGCAAAAATTGATTTTTTTGTTTTGCTTTATTTGTAAATATATGTGAATATTTTTTATTCTCTTTAGTTTCCCAAGAAAATAAACTCGTTGCTACTGCATTCCTTCCTTCCACAAATTGTAATAGACTTTTCTACAGTCAAGTATAAATTGATTTTAAAATAGTGAACCAAAACAATTACTTTTAGTTCTTTATGGCTAAAAGTTATGTGTCCTCTTGTTTCGGAGATGCTTTATAAAGTGCCATCTCTTTTTGTGCTTTAAGGCTGTCTGAAAACTCAAAGGAGTTACCAGGTATCACTGTATATATATATATATATATATATATATATATATATATATATATACACACACACACACACACACACACACACACACACACACACACACACACACACACTAGAGGCCCGGTCACCCCCAACTTCCCTCCTCTGCCAGCCTGGTCACCCCTAACTGCCCTCCCTTGCAGGCTTGATTGCCCCCAACTGCCTTCCCTTGCAGGCCTGATCCCTCCCAACTGCCCTCCCCTGCTGGCCTGATCACCCACAACTGCTCTCCCTTGCAAAACTGGGCCCTCCCAACTGCCCTCCTCTGCTGGCCATCTTGTGGTGGTCATCTTGTGTCCAAATGGGGCAGCCATATTGTGTTGGAGTGATGGTCAATTTGCATATTACTCTGTTATTAGATAGGACAGAGGCCTGGTGCACGGGTGGGGGCCAGCTGGTTTTCCCTGAAGGGTGTCCCGGATCAGGGTGGGGGTTCCCTTGGGGCATAGGCCCACCTGGACGAGGGGCCTGTGGTGGTTTGCAGGCCGGCCACGCATCACGGCAACCCAAGTGGAGGCCCTGGTATATGGGATTTATTTATCTTCTATAATTGAAACTTTGTAGCTTTAAGGGGAAGCCAAGCAGGCCAGGGCTGGGGAAGCTTGGCTTCCTCCATTGCCGAGGGCAACTCAAGCCTCCTGCTCTCTCCAGCTCTGTGGCTGCCGCCATTTTTGTTGGGATTTATTTGTCTTCTATAATTGAAACTTTATAGCCTTGAGTGGAGGCCTGGGCCGGCCAGGGTGTGCGGAAAGCTTGGCTTCCTCCATTGCCGGAGAAACCCAAGCCTCCTGCTCGCTCTGTGGCCACAGCCATCTTGGTTGGGTTAATTTGCATACTCGCTCCTGATTGGCTGGTGGGAATGGCTTGTGGGTGTAGCAGAGTGATGGTTAATTTGCATATTACTCTTCTTTAGATAGTATATATATGTGTGTGTGTGTGTGTGTGTGTGTGTGTGTGTGTGTGTGTGTGTGTGTGTGTTGGAGGGATATGATTTCCTGAGATATCTTTACAGATTTGATAAATAGTATCCAAAATATAGAACACTTTTTGAACACATCATTATTTTAGATCACAGATGTCTTCAAAGTGGCATTTGAGAATGTGTGAAAGTTTCCAATTAAACTTGGTGCATAGATGTTTGAAGCCTTTGACTTGGACCTGGGAATAAATGGTTTTAAGATGAGCTGTATATTCAAAAATGACCCACACAGTATCTATATTATAAAGGGTCTATTGTTTTTTAATGTCTAGGAACTCATCTCTAACTTTTTTCTGTGAGATCCAGCATCTTGTTGTTACTCTATTGCCATTAATGTAAGATATAACCTAAAAATATTTTAGAGCTGGAATAGCGTTTGCATGTATTGAAATAATATCTTGTCTGGAGTATTAGAAAAAAAAATTGTACATGTACCCAATTCTTAATCCCCCAAAGGAAATTAGAAGGCAATCTCGATTCCTGGCAGAAAAGAATAGAGACCAAAAGAAAGAGGTCTGTCTCAATTTCTTCAATGTGTTTAGAGGCAATAAAACCATGGTGAAATCTGAGAGACAATCAGTGAAGAAACCCTTGACAGCGTGGCTATAAAGTATATATTTTCACTCTCATGAAGATTCTGCTGAATAGAAAATATTAGAATTAAGAGTGTGAAAGATGTCTCTAGAAATATCCATAGGCAAATAATCAGTCTAGGAGTTTTCCCTCAAGTCTTTTGAAACAACTGAGTGCCCTATAAACATGACAGAGCCTGATGGGGTAGAATTTCATGGGATGGAATTAAAGTTTGAGATTAATTTTCCAACCAAATCAATAGGATGGGAGCACCAAAGAGAAATTAAACCAAGTTACAAGTAACAAAATTTAACATTTTTACTAGCATATGTTGTGATGTTCTTTGAATTAGCACAAGATTAAGATAGATCCTCTCTTTCATATGAACCTACCAAAGGCAGATTCCTTTTTAGGAATATTAAAGGAGTCTTCTGAGTCTTGAGAGAATCACATTCACTTGCATGCATTTTGGAACTCAAGAGATTAAACTGAATTTATTTATGTGGATAGTATAGTATGCATGAGTCATTTGTCCTTTAATTACATTTTAAAGGGACACTTGTGGTACTATAGTGAAAAAATGAGTAATGAATGACAATTTTCAGTGTGTTGTAAAGTCTTTCTGAATGCCACCAAAACCCAACTGATAGCTAGTGAGTGTCCCAAGCATCGGGTTGAAATGGTTAAGTACCAGCACTTTAAATGATTTATCTCAGAAATAATTTTCTAGTAGTATATACTGTGTGGGTTTTTTTTATGTTATTCATGTAATTTTCAGCAAATATGTCCCAGAGAAACTGAGACATAACATTCCCATGCCACTTTCCAATCTTAAAGTCACTGTAGGTTTACTGGATAGCTTAGTAACAATTACTTTGCAAAATAATAGAGTTGATAATATAAGAGATAGTGGCTTAAAATGAAATGATCACAGAGCAATAAAAGCTATATGGAAACTGTGATGAACAATAGAACTTGTGGCTGAGAACTAATTAGTAAATAGCCTTGGCAGATTGTTGTCAGGTTATAAGTGATAAAAACAAATGAACAGTAGTTTATGATGATTTTATCTGATATTCAAAAATTTTCCTGCAGTCTAGTTTGCTTCACTTCATAGAGATTATCACTAAGTGGCATGTTCAGGTGCAGATTCAATGTGATCAGCAGAGCACTATTCAGATATTTCTTATATCAGGATATCCTAAGCAAAAAAAAAAAAATTGTCAAAAAACTTTCAAGAAAAATACATTTGTAGAACCAGGTAAAAAGGTCATTATCTTGGCCTACTGTACATCTTGTAAAGGCCCTAGAAAGTATTCCCATCAATAAAATGTCTGTACTTCTCAAATCCATAATAATATATAAAGGCTAGAGATTGATTGATTCAGAGCCTTGAGTTGTTTAAAGAATGGAAAACAGCTTTCTCAGACTCAGACTCTGGTTTGTCTTTGATTAAACAAGAAGGCTTATTATTAACAAAGAATGATAAGAATGACCTGAAGAATGGGGTTCTTAGCCATGTGACTATAATGAGGAAAGTTATTTTTTTAAAATTTCTTTATTGATTACAGTGTTACATATGTGTCCTTATTCCCCTATTATTCACCCCCATCTCCCCCTTCATGCCCTCACCCCCCTGTTGTCTGTATCCACTTGTTAGGCCCATATGCATGCATACAATCCTTTGATTGATCTCTAATGAAGAAAATTCTTATCCAATTAAAACATGTACAGAAAATTTAACTGTATGCCCCAAGTGAATAACTTTCTAGGGTGGGTAGCAGACAGGAGATCTACAGGGCTCTAGGCTTAATGACTTTAGTAATCACTTTTGAAGTTTAATGTACCTGTCCCCATGATGTGTATCTTACATGAACCAACAACAACAACTAAGTAATAAGAGAACATTACACAGGTGTTGCATCTGTTCATGCCCATTCTGCTGGAATTTCTACATCCTTCACAAGTCCTGCTGCTTAAACAATATGTTCTCCTTTGATTGTAGCCAACTCCATTTGGCAAGCAGTGTCCTGGCCATCTGCAATTGATGCATAACTAGTTTTGTTAATCACTCCCAACAGCATTCACTGGGTTTTATTTATTTATTTATTTTCCCATTTTCAATTAATTGGTCCCAGGTCATTTCATCTTGCAGGGAGCTGCATTTACAAGTAGCTAACACAACTAAGATGACTGACACAAGCTGCTGAATACTTGGGCAGTGAGCATATCACCAGAACGAGAATGATCTATTAAAGAGCTTTGTGCTAAGCTAAAATGAAATTCAAAGCATTTCCTATGTCTTATATTACTCACAAACTGTAGAAGAAAACAAAAGCTTAATCCCAAGCACACTAAGAGGTTCCTATATTCTTGAGCCTAGATGATCTTCTTCTTAGTCAATAGTCTAACAATAATCAAAATGAAGTAGGCATTCACAGACGTGTGAGAGAGGAGAAAGGAATACTTTGGCTAGACCCTGCAGCATCACATGGAAAGTTTTGCATTTTCACTTTTGCTCTTTTAAATTCTTCAGTGACATGATCATTGAGTGGCCATTTCTGTTTATTTTCTCATAGGCCTTGAAGACCTTATAATGTATCAGTGATAAAATGACTAAATATAGGGTGTCTCCCAAAAATGTATACACACACTTGAATAATTATAAAGGCAGTGTTTATTAAAATACATTTAATTGTCAAAACTGAGGTATCAGCTGTTAAAATGTGTATACTACTACATTATTGGGAAACACCCTGTATACTGGGAAAGCAAAAAATGGCCAGAAATATATGAGAATACAAGAAATAATGCAAGATAAAACTTCATGGTGTATTTTTTTAAATACATTTTTTATAGTGACTTCAGAGAAGAAGGGAGAGGGACAGAGAGAAAGAAAACCATCAATGATGAGAGAGAATCATTGATCGGCTGCCTCCTGCATGCCCTCTACTGGGGATCGAGTTTGCATCCCGGGCATGTGCCTTGGCTGGAATTGAACCCAGGACCCTTCAGTCCACAGGCAGATGCTCTAGCCACTGAGCCAAACAATCTAGGGCAAAAAAACTTCATGTTTTTAAAATGACAAGGAAATGTTCAGTTTTATAGAAGAATCACGAATATCATGGTTGGCTGCAAAGATGCTTTATATATGAATAGAAATTACATAATGTTAAATGCAATTTTTTGGTTTTACTCTTTTTTAAATTTATCTTTATTGTTGAAAGTATTACAGATGCCCCCCTCTATCTCCCTTTGATTCCCTCCATCCTGCTCCCATACAATATACTATGTAATGGTATACTGATAATAATTGAAATGGACAAGATTCAACATTCTATAAATTAAGATTGGAGTTTAAACAAAAGGACTGGCATGTCCGGGATGACATGACAGAGAAGCAGAAGACTGGAATCAGTCACCGGCTTATGCCTGACCTCTGCCCCTTCCTTTTACACACAGACCTCATAATTTTTGCTGTAAGTATATGCCAAAGGTTTCTGTCATAAGTGATAACTATCTATGAATTCAGAATATTTCTAACTGTTTAGAACAAAATCTAAATTTTATCATCTAATGTTGTGTCCATAATATTAATTTCACAAGAAACCTATAAGTTACAGTTTTTTTAAATTGCCATTTATCACATGAGGAATATTAGACTAGAAAAGTTAAAAGTATCCTATCTAATAAAAAGGGAATATGCTAATTGACTGTCACACCCTCACAAAATGGTGGCACCCAC